>CM038712.1:35426798-36026798 GCA_021613375.1 Megaleporinus macrocephalus
TTGCTACACCTGGGGATTACACGTGAAAGGATATGAATAAGACATTAATCATTATGGATGATTGGTAATCTAATGACATGTAACATACTGTTAATACGCCGTGCCAAGTCCATTAGGAAACCCTGTTCCATTGTTATATCATAATTCACCCGCACGGCCATCTCCAGAGGTGAGAATGGTTTTATGGTATTTTTTCACTGCAGTCCTGATGGGATCCACTGGGATGGGAATCCCGAGCCTATTCAAAGTTTACTCCTACAAATGAAGATTAACTGCTCCCCTGAGGACCCACTGACAGAGGTCACACCAATAGTAACTGAGCTAAAGTGGACACGATTCTTTAACTGTGATATGACCTCCTAATCGAATCGAGTTATATAATGCATATAAATGGTACTATACCTGTAAGTGTATGGATACATTGCGTATTAAGATAAATTCTTAAGACATTGGACTGTCAACTAACGATATTACACTGTAGGATTCCTCAGGTGCGTAAGAGCAACGAAATCTATAGCGTATTAGATAAACGTCAAAAATGTCCTATAAAGTTTTCATAATTCAAGTGATTATATTATTTGTCTTCTTAATTTAATATTATTTTTATTCGTAAAATTCCCATTGATCGATATCTGGAAAATACAAATATGTTTAGACATTGCATGAAGTATATATGGCCTAGTACTAGATTAATTAAACTTGTCCGGTTTTAGAACCGATTTAAACAGTACTGATTAATCCTGGGGGCAAACAAATGTTCGCAGCCCGATTTATCCTAATAAATTACTATTCTTATTGTTGATGTTGTTGTTGGTAAATTATTATTATTATTATTATTATTATTATTATTATTATTATTATTATTATTATTAATAATAATAATAATAATAATAATAATAATAATAATAAGGTGATTTTGTTTTTCTCCCATTTCATCTTTAATATTTTTTATCATGTTTTCGTTATTGTACTGTAGCTTAAATTTCTGAGCTTAAATTCTAATTTTGCCTAACATGTTTACAAAGTAGGCTGAAACTGTAAAGATTTCATTACAATAATAAACATTAAGCTACAAACCATTGTTATATTTTGCTACAAATATGTAAAATTCTTCAAATGCCCAACCAACACATTTCCACGTCGCAAAAACAATCATTTTCCTCACAAATATCGAAAACTTCACGCTATATATCCTGATGGACTGTTGCTATTTAATAAATAACAGATAACTCTGCATTCTGTATTCTAAGCCTGTGTAAGAGAGTCTGGACTAATGCGCAGTCGAATGAGAGCAACACTTCACGCCGTTTAGTACAGAACTAACACTGCATGCCGTCAGAGCTCTTCTCTGTAGTCGTTTATGCGAATAAAATGGCTTTTCTAGAAGAAATGTGCATCTATACCTGAAGGTCGGGTGCGGTCAAGCTTCAGATGGTCTGTACGATCTTTGTTTTTTTATATGTAAAGCAGTCCTCAGCATTTTGGGTGCTCCGTTCATCTTCTAACGCCTTCATAGTGCATCCAGTCAGCTGGACCGGGGTGCAATCCCCATTTCATCCAGACGAGGGAGACTGACGTTACTCAAGCAACCTTTTACATCCTGTTGCTGGCCATGACAAGAAATGTCAAAAATACAGCATATTTTTAAATAATCATTCTTTCAAGGATACATCTTACTCTGGACCTTCAGCTGCCGTAATATCATCACTACGAAATGTAGCCAACAACATCAACTGCGACTGTGTACATCCACTGAGTAGGGAGGATCTTCAGGCCTATATTGTGCTTGTGATTGTTCACCACCTTAACAAACACCGTTTTTAGTGCTTATTGAACGAACGCCTTTCCAAAGTTCATACTACGCTTCGACCTGATGTTTTCCATGTGTGAAAGACTTGTCGTGACGTAGGATAGTGACAACTGATCCTTATTACCAATGGGTCGACTGTTAACTTTAACAAGTGACATTTTGCGAGCTAATAAACTATACCTTCTTTCCATCCTCTGGAAGCACTGAGGACATGCTGTGATAAAGCAGCTTCTTGGAATTTAGTCAATACCTTATAATATAGGTCTAGTACAGCTAGGCCTAACTTACAGCTCCACCCTGAAGCACTGCTACAGGTACTGAAAAAAGCTGCATTTTCTGAGCCTTTTCATTAGCAAGTCAGCAAAAACGTACATATATATATATATATATATATATATATATATATATATATATATATATATATATATATAAGGCCAGACATACACACTAAAAAAGGGTGCTAGATAGAACCTTTTTCGATAAAGAACTATCAAAGGCACAATTCCCATCAACCTGAAGAACCCTTTCACAATGCAGCAAAATAAAACCTTTATGCATGCAAAGGGTTCTTTGGGTGTACATGGTTCTATATAGAACCTTTAAGGATGCATCTTTTCAAGCGCATAATTGCACCGTAGTTTTTTGTTTTCATGTATAAATCATAATCACAACTTACCGGTCGCGAATATGTATGAAATGTATTGCATATTCATTAATGGGCTTGCCTCTTTATTCGTCACCAGTACGCACTGCATGCGCATTTCTATTCCAGACCTCAGAGCTCTCTCTACTACAGAGACTGCTCTGCCACTTCTAAGTGTGACAGTTTCATATGAAACAGGTTAGGTCGTACTCCCTCCTGTCCACCCCCTTTAATCTGAATTAGCCAGTTCAAAAGGTTAAATTGCGCATACCGGATGGCTTCTTCTCCGAACACGCGAGGACCAATGAAATGAGCCGACAGCTCATAGCGTAACCGGAGATATTGACGTGGAGGACGCCTCAAATTAATCCGAGCAAACCTCAGCCTGTGGGATCGCACAAATTCTCCTTTAACGAATGAAGAGCAGTCGTTCGAGGGAACTCTGGTATTTGTTTTTAGCTCGTGGATGAGCAAAGGGGCGATCTGGGAAGATTTCCAGAATTCTTTCGAGCTCTCCACACTGCATGCGGCGGAGGCAGCGCGTTCAGCCATTGAAGGGGAACTGTTTCAAGGAAAGCATCACGAAAGCTCGGACAAATGGGTGAGCCCTCGTCCACATCATGCATGCTACAGTGGCAGAGGGGATGGAAGAAGCCGAGCTCTCGCTGCGTGCCTGCAGAAATGACAGCAAAGTCAGCGTCGAGTTTCTGTGCGCGTTTTCTTCCGAAGAAGCAAGTTTAGTAAAAGTTCGAGGTTCGAGTTAACTGCTGCTGCACGGCGACTGCGCGTGCTAGTGGCTCACAGCGTAGCAATCATTTTGTGTAGGCTGTTGGTAAAAGCTGCATGCAACACATGTAAGAATGCCAGTGGTAAAGGGTCTGGCATTATAGCTCGTGCAAAGCGCGCAGCTGATCGCCATTTTTTCTCTACGCCTGTTATCTGATGAGCTGATGATCGAATTCTTGTTTCTCGCACTGTTCTTAGCCACTGTAATCCAGCTTTGCTGTGCTTTCTCCTCCAGAGCAAACTTACGGCGAGGTGAACCAGCTAGGAGGGGTTTTCGTGAACGGACGACCTCTGCCCAACGCCATACGGCTAAGAATCGTGGAGTTAGCCCAGCTCGGGATCCGACCTTGTGACATCAGTAGGCAGCTTCGTGTTTCGCACGGCTGTGTGAGCAAGATCCTGGCGAGATACAACGAAACTGGCTCTATCTTACCGGGAGCGATCGGAGGCAGCAAGCCGCGAGTCACGACGCCCAACGTGGTGAAAAGCATACGGGAATACAAACAAGGGGACCCCGGGATTTTCGCTTGGGAGATTCGGGACCGACTTCTAGCGGATGGAGTATGTGACAAATACAATGTGCCCTCGGTCAGCTCCATCAGTCGGATTTTACGGAACAAAATAGGAAACCTCTCCCAGCCAAACCAGTATGAGACTGGCAAGCAGGCGCCGCCGCAGCCGAGCCTTTCCTACAACCATTTATATCCATACTCCTACCCCAACGCCATGTCCCCTTCCGGGACCAAAATGAGCAGCCCTCCCGGTGTCCCGGTCACCGGCGGACATATGAGCCTGTCCCGCGGCTGGCCTTCAGCACACACTGTCAGCAATATACTGGGCATCCGAGCGTTCATGGACCCGACAGGTGAGACTATATCTGACATTTATATTTCTCAATAAGAAAAAAAAACTGTATCTGCATCATTAACCGCGAAGCTACTCTACTGCACGAGGCCTACCAGCCCAGCTCGTTTTCGGAACATCTACAGTGGGACTAAAAATACTACACTCTGTACAATTTACTGAGGAAAATAAAGCAAAGTCCTTTCCGTTTTGTACCGTGTAGATCTCGATTTTGTAGGCCATCCGGATTTTACCTTCAGGTAGCTACACTACTTTGATTCAGAGTTCTGTAGAAAGAACATACAGACGCGTTTCTAGCGATGACACTGCCATTGCATTTAAATCGATAATTTAGATAATACATTTTCGAGAATTTTGGCGTGTGTAGCTTTGGTGAGCACACCATTTTAGTGTATTTAGCTATTTAGCCATTTAGCTATTTTAGTGTATATAATTGTATTATAGTTAAAACATTATGAAAAATAAAAATAACAAAAGTGTTACATTAATGTAAGTACATTACAGCAATTCGGCGATTATATGATGACAGTGCGGATTTACTCTCAAGGAAAAAATGTGAATGCTTATGAATTTTCAATAGTAATAAAAAACTGTTTTATTTAAATCTCGTATACTTGTTTTTTTTTATTCTACCACAATCTGTCTGTACGTGTCACTTGTTTCTTTATTGTAAATCTCACAGAAGTCCAAAATGTGGGTTTATATGAAATGTGTGTTTTCTATCCAGCTATTGCTGGCGCTGAAGGGTACGCACCAAAAATGGAGGACTGGGGGAGTGTGAACAGAGCCTCATTTCCCTCCACGCACGGAGTGAACGGAATAGATAAGTCGTCTATAGACTCGGACATAAAGTACCCTCAGGTAATACCCACATCTCAATATGGACATCTTTTGTTTGAGGTGATGGAAATTGTTGATGTGCGCTGGGCTACATATCTAAATATCCGTGTGTGTGTGTGTGTGTGTGTGTGTGTGTGTGTTTCTGTTTTCTCAGCCTTCATCCACTCTCTCTAGTTACGTTCCGCCATGTGCCTATTCTCCCTCCAACCAGTACGGGGTTTATAGTGGCCCAGCAGGTAGCTATGTGGGCCCTGGGCCTCACTGGCAGGCTCAAGGGGCGACCCTCTCCCACCCAAGCAGCGGCATGGCCATCCACTCTGGGGACATCCATTCTGCTATGCCCTTTAAACATGCCACCCGAGACGGTAGGAGTCATACAATTTGATATAGTGTCCCAGTGATGATTGCACGTTAACTTATTATATATATGTTTTTTTTTTTTCATTTTTTGTTCTCTAATTTTGAGCCCACCCAAGAGTCATAACTAAACCATCTAAGGTGATCGTAATTTTGCATGGTCGTAATCTCAACGATCTTAACACTTAAACGCGCGCTTTTAGACCCGGAACTGATAGTCTATCAGTGCGTAACAAGCGATTGTGTTTAGTGGAAATTTCACTACGGATTAGAACAGCAGGCCACACTTGAGTTCGTAGTGCAAAAACGATTTTTGACTTTTACTTTTCTGCTGACTCTCACTGGACTGGAAACATATTCATGTTTGTATCTAATTCTGTTGCCTACTGTTTTAACGAAATGACTATTAAAATAGTTATAGAAAATACACAATTCAATGCTTTAACTTAAGTAACTTAAAAAAAATAAATATCCGGGTTCCCTTTAAATGTTAAGTTTACACAACTTAAAATTTAAATAACAATCTTATATAATAATAATTACAGAACGTAAAAGGGTAATTACTGGTCTGTTTACTTACTAGAAGTTCTATGAAAAAAATAAAAACTCAAACCGGCTTACTTTTTTAAAGTTAAAACACAGAGTCGGGTTTTACAGTGATGCTCAGAGAAGCCTTTATTGCTCTCCCTCCTCATCAGGTGAGCTCGCTCCAAACAGTGAACATTATCATGACTTAGGAAGGTTTCTGACATTGCACAGGATTTGATGAGGAGAGAAAAAGTTCATGTCAGGTCAGTATTCCGTTTCCTGATCTCAGCAGACTCCTGCGGTGTGGCCTACGTCATATGGGCTAACAAGGAGTGACATCATGAAAATATTATTGTTTATGAATATGAAGTTTTATGATGGTGATTAATGACATTCTGAGCGAGTCATACAGGGTTTGGATATAGAGGTAGCCTATAAACTAACAGGCTACCATACGTGCCGCCTTCCGCCAAAAAGTCCGCTTTATGAATGGCTGCCATGTGCGATTTGCAAAGTTTTGCATATTGAGCTGTTTCACCTGCTTGACTTGGCGCTGGTATTAAGATGTATTATTATATATATATATATATATATATATATAAACAGTCGTATGCAAAAGTCTAGGCGCCCGTGATCAAACGATATGTTTTGTTGATTTTCTGAGGGAAAAATTTACACAGCTCTACAGAAAACACACACACTCTCTCTCTCTCTCTCTCTCTCTCTCTCTCACACACACACACACACACACAGACTTCTGCACAATTACTGTGTTTTGCTAAATATAATACCTGGGATTGGGGTGGACTTGTATTCCAATGCGTTAATCAGAGCAAATGCTCAATTGTTTTTGTTGTAATTTTCATATTTAAACAGTTGAGATGTTAACAAAGTTACTTAGAGTGCTCTGATGTAAAATGCTTTGTTCTAGAGAAACTTTCCGACTCAGAACTGTTCACAGTGGTGGTGATAGGAGGTAGAACCTAAAGAGTCAATGCCACTGAAATGCCCCTTACAGAGAGATTACATGAAATTGTTAAGTGGTCTGTCCGACACATTGTTTTATTATAGTTTTGTGCTTAAGTTTTGGTTCATAAATGCAATCTATTTATTTTATCCAGTCATGTCAGTGGGTGCTGTAAGGCAAAATAATTTTTTTTTGTCGGTTGTTGTTTTGTTTTGTTCTTTTTTGTACATGACATTACATACACTCAAAAAACTGTGTAGATGTGTAGTAAATAAAATGAGTATATTTGTGTTGTAGACATGGTGACCCCTGGTTCCAATCACCACCACTATAAAGAAATCAGAGTCTGTGAGTTTTTCTTTTACAATTAACAATTTTACATCAAACTACTCTTAATAAACTGAGATATTATTTGTAATCGTATAAAGCTACAGTCTTGTAGTGTAAATATAACATAATTACAACGTGCTTGCTGTCTGTTATTTTATTGCTGCACAAAAGTGTAAATTTCCTTCTGGGAGTGAAAAAAAGAACCATCTATCTATTTATCTGTCTTTCTGTTTGTCTATAAACGTGTCTTCCTTTTGCTCTTTGCTCTTCACAGGAGACAGAAAACCCCCGAGTCCTCTCAGTAAGCAGCAGCATGAGGCTCTGAGTAGCATCCACGGCCTCAGCCTCGCTCAGCCTACCTCATCCTCATAGCGCACAGCCTCCCCTCCTAAAGCTAGCAGCGCATTTAGCTGAGCGCATTTCAAGAACTCAGACTGTGTAAGTTCAAACGCTCCTTTTCCTCTCAGCGCCGTGTCGCGGCTGCACTCTGACTCGGCCCTCTGTGACAATGCAAGCATAGCTACCAATATTTTTTTTGTTTGTTTCTGAAACGCAATGAATGTAACGTTTTCCTTTTTTGCATCATGTCCTCGTGCCGCGCTGTGCTGGTGGATGGTTGTTTTGTCTGATGCTCCTTCACACGCTTCTATGTATTTCTTGGCTATTTATGAAAACGACTGCATTGCGAATGCAAAGCGATGTTCGCTACTGTCGAGGGCGAACCTATCCGGGCAACAATGTAATTTCATTGTTTACTTGTCCTCAGCAATACCCATCAAGTCAAAAAAAAAAAGTAACAATAATAATACAAATAAAATACTGCAATATATTAATCACACTCAAGTATGTGAACAAAGTAATTAATTGTAAATGTAAAATATGACAAATTCTTTAGGTATATATATTTTTTATAAATTCATTTGTAAATAAGCTGAATAAAGGCATGGTATGAGCACACCTTTGTAGTCTACTTCATTATTGTGTCCGATTCTGTTTTATTTAAGACACAGCTGGATGGTTTTGGTTCCACTTTTGGACTTTGGAACTATGTCCTTCTGTTTTGCTTTGAGTTTAAGAGTCCATTATCAGCTTTTCAGCCTCCGGGTTGGTGGTATCATAGTGTACCCTGCTGCAACCACAATTAGCAACAACAGTGCAGTTAAAACCCAGGATTCCTCTTCTTTTACCCCAAGAAACTGTTGAATGCAATATGGCGTGTGGAAAAACGCGTGGGTGAGTGGGTGATAGGGCTATTTTGCTTTCCTCTCATGTGCGCTACCATGTTTAATGGTGCTTAGCAGCGTTTGGCGCCTTGTGTGATGCTATCGTTGTTTATGCTGGACCGAAGCCACAAAAGCGGTCCAATATCGAATATCGACATGAACGTATTAACCCCTCATGCTTTTCACGCTCAGGAGTAGTTTGGGACACTACAATCAGACACAGCTTCACCCAGTCGTTGTGCTTTGTGTACATTTTGGGCGCAGTTTGTGTAAACTTGCTGTTTTGTCCATTTTTAAATCGCCAGGATAAAAAATGTTAGGTTGGAGCTCATATTTGAGATAACATGCCATTGTATGAGAGTCAGCAGTCAATATAGACTATATCTAATCGGTAAAAAACACGCACAGATATTTTTTATTAAGCTATAAAATACTGTATGTACTGACGTTTATCAAGATTCATTAAATGGAGACTTTGTCAGTGGTTAGCTGTTTCGGACTGTTGGTGTGCAACGTGTGAGTGTTTGTGGATGTTGAACGCGAAACAATTGGATGCACATGTGTATGATCTGTGCCAACTGCCTAATTCTCTTCCACTGGCAAACGACACATTGGGCTCTGCCTTTCTTTGTTATAGGAAGGCCTGAACTACATGGCAGCGCTAATGAACAGACATTCGGCAAAATCGCCAAATGCCTTGTTTGGTCGTGTTTGGATATTTTGCGGGATCTTTTGTGGAACATTCTGAGTAAAATGCACCGTTAACCAACGGCTGTAGGACAAGTAGAGCTAGAGCTTTAGGATCTGTGCTGTACTGCTGTATATGCTGTACTGAAAAAGCTGTAAAATCACACACACACACACACACATTACATATATATATATATATATATATATATATATATATATATATATATATATATATATATATATATATATGCATTAGTTTTGCAAATCCGCCACAATCCATATTTATTTGCGAAGCTAAATAATAAAGAAACAAACATATTTCATTGTTTTAGTAAGTGAATGTATAAATTGAAGTGTGGATTAATAATAATAATAATAATAATAATAATAATAATAATAATAATAATTATTATTATTATTATTATTATTATTATTATTATTATTATTATTATTATTGTACTGTAAATATTATTTGGCTATTATCTCTATTCTACGACTTTAAAAGTCATACAGAATAATAGCTCTAACTCGACTCAGAAACAGGTAGTGAATTAGTGGAATTTTAGAAATTGTAGAAGTTCATTATATTAAGCGCTGGAATTTACTTCCAGGACGCAACAGATACCATGAACAATTAATAATAGTGTCTCACCGTTTTCATGAGCTATTTTTAGTTATCAGAGAATCTGACTGCCTTTTTCAATACAGCTGATAAAGTATTTATTGTAATTCTTAACTGTAATACAAATTACCTCTTGGGTAATACTACTAAAAGGCATAAAAAAATAAGAATCTTAATAATAACAGTAATAATAAGACTCTTCACTACACCATGCCCTGTTTATAATACTTTCAAATCATGTTTTATTGATTGCACGGGTTTATCTGTTTGTCGGCGGTTTATCTATTTTGTCTTGCTTTAGCAGTTTTCGTTGCTACTGTTTCAGTTACGCTGCTGCATTGCGGCGCAGGAGAGGCTGATGGTCTTCCTGCTGAAAGATGTTTAAGTGACACATCTTTGGAACATTGTTGACAGGAGATCTGTGTACATACACCTCTTACCCCTCACCGAGGCACTTAAAGTCTCAAATATCTTACCACAGACACAGAATCACTAATGGCACCGTCAGTTCAGTGTATCTGAATAAGCTGCCCCGTTCAAACAAACTACATTTCATCTGCTCGGCGCCCTGTTTGTGTACGTGTAGTAGGTTTCACTCTGTAGGCAATACTTTATAACGCGATCACTGATGTATTCATTTATTCATTCATTCCTTTATTTGTTTATTTATTTGGGAGGGGGCTGAAAGGTGAGTGGTGGGAGGGGTAAAGCAAATACTAATAAGTAAGCATTAAGAAAGCAAGTTTCACATTAGCCAATTCACATGAATATGTTGCCCCCTTTCACTTACAAATATTCCTTTCAGTGCTAGAAACCAGCTGAAAAGTCTGTGTAGTTTTCTCAGCTAGCATGTTCTCCATGTTCTCTATGTTATTAAGGTACACTTATAACATTTATGTGGTTGTATGTATCAAAAACAATCGTCTTTCACGTTGCATGGCTTTCTGTTATGTACCTTTAAGACTGATATATGCAAATAATCTAATCAGATAGGCTGAAAGTCATTATAACGTCAGCGTGAGTGGGCGGAGTAAACTGTTGCAGTCCATTTCATTCCAAATAGAATTTCTGGCTTCGTATAAAAATGCTCACAACATCGAACATGGAAAACCGAACAGCCGGACTAAAATAAAAAAGTAGGTTTAATTGTTGGGATGCTGGAATATTTGCGTGTGTTTATGCTAGTAAAGCCATTTCATTTAAAGTTTTTTTTATTGTGTTTACACTGACAGTCAGGTACAGGCGAAAAACCATAAAGCAATGCCATCACACAGCAGTCCACCACAGAAGGGCTGGCTCGGCACTATGTGGGATTTGTGTTTGCTCCAATGCTCCAAAATAGTTTTGAAAACAATCCTGGTTCCATTGACTTACATTTAAAGTAAAGTATCTCCATTTTGGAGGAAAGTATCTGCAGGTTTTGTTTGGACAGCAACGACGTGTGAAATTATTCACTCGGAATATTAAGTCTTCTAAGTCTACTAAGTCTTCATTTATTGGCTTGAGTTTGAAGACTGTCTTTTATTGCTGTAGCGTTATCCGGTTAGCTTTCTGCCACTTGCTCAGTCTCATACTGAGGACCAAATCCAGTTATGATAAGAATATAACGTGCAAACTAGTTAATGAGAGTCTGTTTGGACCAAACAACAAAATTTATCTGGTAGTTGTTCAACTATTGTATTTTATGTTCAACTATTGTATTATATTAAAATTTATAAACAAATAGGCTTTTTCAATGAAGCCACTTTTTCAATGAAGTCGCAAACACACAGAAGGCTTACAGACATTTAGTCGAATAAAACAATAACCTAATAAAAAGTAAGCACATTTTCTTTAATTCGCTAAAACGGCGAGAAGCGACGAATTCGTTGTCTAGCCGGATTTCCAGCCACATCCTCGAAGCGCAGCGGTGATGAGTAAAATAAGGCGGTGTTACATTTGGTCGCTTTTCCAGCTTTATAGGCTTCTGGGATTGAGGAGTGAATAATACGTTTTGAAACAAAGTTTACACGAAACTTTTCTTTAAAGAACGGGGGACACATTCAGATTTCTGTGATACGGGCATCACATTCTGCAACGAAAAGCTTCAAAGGAATCAGCATGAAACACATTAGGCTGGTGATATCTGCTACATGCAGCTGTTCGTTGGAGCCACTGCTGTGTCAGAGGGACAACGAAACACTGTAGTGATAGAGTTACAGTTAAAGAAAACTCCACACACAGCCTGTTAGTCCCAGACCTAACAGATCAAATATAGGTCATAGGAGATAAACCTGGAGTGAGGAGTCCCTAACACTATGCAGAAAAGTATATTTTTATTATATAGCATTAAACAGAAAATAGCAATAGAGTGACTAATGGTTTAAACATTTTTATCACTCACCACTGACGGCTTCAAACAGTTGAGAATCATTTGCAAGTTAGTTTTTGTTTAACGCGGGACTAAATACTCTTATAGTTTTCACATCTGGACTCAGATCAGCCACAACAATCAGTACAAACCACTGCACTCTGTATAACACTAACATTAAGCATTCGGTAAATGAGTACTGTATCAGGCATGGACGAGAGGGGGGTATATCGTGGACTGAGTGAACTCCTGTGTAATCACTTTACTCACTAATGTTTGAATATTGCCCTGTAGAACTGGCACTCTTGGTGAAATAAATAAGACGGTGAAAATATAAAAAAACAAATAAGACGGTAAAAATACATCCTTTTTTTAAAGAAGCACCCCAAATACACAAAAAATCTAATATTTCAGTGAAGCTTTGTGTAACATTTTTTTATAAAAATAACTAATCTTAAAAGATTGTGTACACTTTATTATTATTATTATTATTATTATTATTATTACTATTATTATTATTATTATTATTATTATTATTATTATTATTATTATTGTTATTATTATTATTATAACAGTTAATATACAGTATTAAACAGTTGAGGTCGCAAAGCATTCTGTCAGCCGATCCCACAAACTGCGTAAAGTACCGCCCACTAATTGCGCGCGCTTGTAAGGTGCAGGTGCAGTGAAGCCATTAACCATGTTAGCTTTATCAAAAACTGACAGAAAATAGTCGACAAAGGCAAAAAGGCAGTTTAATTGACAGCAGTGTTAAAAGGAAGATGATGTGCTTTAACAAGACCAGTTTTGTTCAGAATGTGTCCGAGTCTGTGTTCTGAGCACTGCGACTGCCGACACTGTTAAAGGAATAGCCTCTTCATTTTTTAACACATTCATTTACAGCTGGGTTGTGAGGCGGACAAAATCCAACTAAACCCGACTGCTGCTTATTTAGCACATAGAACGGATAATGTAATTCCTATTGATGTATTATTATTATTATTATTATTATTATTATACGTTTGTTTCACGGGATTATCTCTCAAACACATAAGCTTGAGGAAGAAAGACACAGCTTGCTTACACCAGTTTTGTGTGTCATACGCAGGTTCAGTGCTACCCTTTTGCCCCTGAATACTATCAATGTAAAACTTTTTACAATAATGTACCAAACACATTTTGCACTAGTGCATTAAACACATTTTACAGTGATATACTAAACACTTTTTTGCAGCAGTTTATTAAACACTATTAAACAATGTATACCACTGTAAGAAGTGTTTAGTATGCCACTACTAGAAGGGTTTAGTATATCACTGTAGGTAAGTGTTTAGTATATCATTGTAAAAGTGCTTAGTATATCATTGTAACAAGTGTTTAGTGTATCACTATAAGAAGTGTTTAGAATACCACTATAAGAAGTGTTTTGTATATAACTGTAAAAAGTGTTTAGTATACCACTATAAGAAGTGTTTAGTATACCACTATAAGAAGTGTTTAGTATATCATTATAAAAAGTGTTTAGTATATCATTCTAAGAAGTGTTTAGTATACCACTATAAGAAGTGTTTTGTATACCACTATAAGAAGTGTTTTGTATATAACTGTAAAAAGTGTTTAGAATACCACTATAAGAAGTGTTTAGTATATCATTATAAAAAGTGTTTAGTATATCATTGTAAAAAGTGTTTAGTATATCATTCTAAGAAGTGTTTAGTATATCATTATAAAAATTGTTTAGTATATCATTGTAAAAAGTGTTTATTATACCACTATAAGAAGTGTTTAGTATATCATTGTAAAAAGTGTTTAGTATTTCATTGTAAAAAGTGTTTAGTATATCATTCTAAGAAGTGTTTAGTATATTATTATAAAAAGTGTTTAGTATATCATTGTAAAAAGTGTTTAGTATATCATTGTAAAAAGTGTTTAGTATATCATTGTAAAAAGTGTTTAGTATATTATTTTAAGAAGTGTTAGTATATCATTATAAAAGTGTTTAGTATATCATTGTAAAAAGTGTTTAGTATACCACTGTTAAGTGTTTAGTATATCATTCTAAGAAGTGTTTAATATATCATTATAAAAAGTGTTTAGTATATCATTCTAAGAAGTGTTTAGTATATCATTATAAAAAGTGTTTAGTATATCATTGTAAAAAGTGTTTAGTATATCATTGTAAAGTGTTTAGTATATCACTATAAGAAGTGTTTAGTATATCATTGTAAAAAGTGTTTAGTATACCACTATAAAAAGTGTTTAGTATATCACTATAAGACGTGTTTAGTATATAATTATAAAAAGTGTTTAGTATACCACTATAAAAAGTGTTTAGTATATCACTATAAGAAGTGTTTAGTATATCATTGTAAAAAGTGTTTAGTATACCACTATAAAAAGTGTTTAGTATATCACTATAAGACGTGTTTAGTATATAATTATAAAAAGTGTTTAGTATACCACTGTAAAAGTGTTTAGTATACCACTGTAAGAAGTGTTTAGTATTTCATTGTAAGAAGTGTTTAGTATACCACTGTAAGAAGTGTTTAGTATATAATTGTAAGAAGTGTTTAGTATATCACTGTAAAAGTGTTTAGTATACCACTGTAAGAAGTGTTTAGTATTTCATTGTAAGAAGTGTTTAGTATATCATTGTAAAAGTGTTTAGTATACCATTGTAAGAAGTGTTTAGTATTTCATTGTAAGATGCGTTTAGTATATCATTGTAAAAAGTGTTTAGTATACCACTGTAAAAGTGTTTAGTATACCACTGTAAGACGTGTTTAGTATTTCATTGTAAGAAGTGTTTAGTATATCATTGTAAAAGTGTTTAGTATATTATTGTAAGAAGTGTTTAGTATATCATTGTAAAAAGTGTTTAGAATACCACTATAAGAAGTGTTTTGTATATAATTGTAAAAAGTGTTTAGTATACCACTATAAGAAGTGTTTTGTATATAATTGTAAAGTGTTTAGTATACCACTATAAGAAGTGTTTTGTATATAATTGTAAAGTGTTTAGTATACCACTATAAGAAGTGTTTCGTATATCATTGTAAAAAGTGTTTAGTATACAACTGTAAAAGTGTTTAGTATATCATTGTAAAAAGTGTTTAGTATACCACTGTAAAAATGTAAGTACATGACAAGTATTTTGTATATCTCTATACAAAGTGTGTAGTATATCACTGTATAACGTTTTTTTGTATATCGCTATAAAAAGTGTTCAGCATACTAAACAGCATACTGAACACTTTTTGCAGTAGTATATTAAACACTTTTTACAGTGATGTACTGGACATTTTTTACAGTGACGTACTGAACACTTTTTGCAGTAGTATATTAAACACTTTTTACAGTGATGTACTGAACACTTTTTGCAGTAGTATATTAAACACTTTTTACAGTGATGTACTGAACACTTTTTGCAGTAGTATATTAAACACTTTTTACAGTGATGTACTAAAGTGTTTATTATATCACTGTGTTTAGTAACCTATTGTAGAGAACAATGTTTTAACTTAAAAGCTGATGTTGACACTATGAAGCTTGATACTTTGGTAACTCAATCTCCTGTTAAAGTGGCAGTTAGACAGTTGTGCCGCTCAGGAGCCACACATTTGCTTTAATTTCTGACTCTTAAAAGGAATGAAAATATTAATTAACTACAAGCAGTGGGAGACATGTGCTTAAATAGTTCCCATGCTAAGACAGTATTATTTGTGGTTAGCTAAAAAACTGTCTCATCCTTACACAGTAATGATAGAAGCCCTTACGTAGCCCAACCTGAGGGGGGGTGATAGGATGATAGAGAGATAGAGAGATAGAATTTGAATGAGTGAATAAGGGGAATAAAATCCAACAATGAATTTGGTCATTACAGTTTAAAAGCAGGAAACCACATTCCCAGCTAAACTTAAACTTTATTTCATAGACCTAAGACACAGCGCTAAATGTAAGTTAGTGCTAAATATATAAGTCGGGATAGGCTTAGGTTTAGGCTAAGCTAAGTTGAGAAGAAACAGGCTATGAGGAATGTTGATTTTCCAGTTGAACAGACTTTCATTTTTTTACAGCTGCACCAGACTAAGGTTAGCAAGGCCAGTGCCAAACGCTGGCAAGAAGGGTTTAAATATCTCCAGAACCGGACTGAGGAGCAGTGCAATTGCCTTGTCTTTGGACTTCTAACTTTAGTTTTGGAGAAAGTTCTAATTCTCATATCATCCTCATAACATCCAATAACTGTGTGTGTTAAAATTTCAAATAACCTGATAGTGGAGATTGTTATTTGCAGGATACCTACATTAAGGCTTCATATCACATGAATACACAATGGACAACATATTTGTTTCCTAAGAATTCCGTTATGAAGCATCATTTAATAGACATAAGGCATAGTCAAGTATAACACATATTAGTTCTATGTATTTCTACTTGAATAAAAGTAACCTGTGTGGCTGCAGACAATTACAAGCTTATGTCCGCATGTAGCCCGGTATACTTAATACACTGTTCTTTATAAAGAACACAACTGTAATAACTAAGCATACAGAATCTTTCTAAGACACCTTTTGGCACCATCATTTGTAAGATGGAAAAGGACAATAGGCTGTATACTGCATAAAACAGGTTTCACTCACGTGATCACCTTACAATTCGTGCTACAGTACTGTTTTAGTTTGTGACTGCATATGTCAATCACTCCTATCTGTCAGGCACGGGTACAAAGAAAGAATGTAGTTAAACAAGAAATAAATAATAGAATCTACTCCAAGCTAAGCAACATAGACACAAATGGAAGATTACTAGTCAAGGGAAGTCAAATATGAAGTTCCTCTGTGAATTCCAAGAGACTTCCATTGATTGCCTCAGGACCTACATGGGGAACATGCTTTATGACTTGGCAAATGTCAAATGACAGAAATAAACAAAAAAAAAACAAAAAAATAATTACAATGATTTTAGCTGAATCTAGAAAAAAAATATAATACGTAGGTAGGAAGAGAGAGGAAGAGAGAGAGAGAGAGATCTGACCTTGATTAGGCATCTAGCAAAAAGGAAACTCTCTCACTTTATCCAACCATCTTTTGTACTATTTTCTGGTGCTTTTATGAATCAAGAGTTTTATGTGTTAAGATCAGCAAATGTGCTGTATGTTCTCTAAGTGAGGGAGAATGCTTTAGACTTCAAGGCCATTTTGGAGCTGCAAGCTTAAACAGATTTTAATGGTGATGAAAAAACTCATGTGTTAAGCCAAACAGTGAGAAGAGGCATGTCTTTACAATGGCAGAAGTGGACACCACTTCTTACTGTTTAAGAGTCTGAATGATTTGTCACTGTCTCCTGTGTGTAAAGGAAAAGTAGTACTGAATCGGTGGAGACAAGAGCTAATCTTGTGTTTCTGACAAACCATTTTCGTATTCAAATATTTCAAGGGATGGTGTTCTTGTCTAATTTACTGGGTTTGTTCGGTTTCACATCTCTCCATTTTGCCCTGATTCAACGGTGCTCTATCCAAATTATACAGTGCAGTTGCACTGCATGTCACCCTATATCATATAAGAACATGTATTTAAGCAGTAATTAGTAAAAAAGGAGTACTTTAAAGAGTAATTAGTAAAGTTATTCATGACATAAAACATTTTTTCTGTGAAGCAGAAAGTCTTTTTAATTATATGACTATGAATACATTTACAAAATCTCTCCAAAACCTTCACGGTCCCTCATTTTATGTAAATGATCTCATGAGAACTACACCAGAAGCCTGCAACTTTACATTCAGATTTCTATTTATTTATTTATTACAGAATTTAAAAACATCAGTCACCCATTACAACGTGTTAAAATTTTATAATGAATGGAGCAATAGAAATGCTCCAAAAATTATTTGGACGTCAACTCAAATTTCAGAACGCTTTACCATATTTTAGTAGGTCTCCATTGTTGTCCGGTTATGATGTTAAAAGGTCACACTGGACCCAAAAATGAGAAATGTTTTCTCACTCTTGTCTGATGGGTCATCTTTGCCAGACTTTTTATTTGTAATGTGACAAATGTTTTCAATTGGTGAAAGGTCTGGACTGCAGGCAGGCCAATTCAGCAAAAGACGCCTACTTCTGTAAAGCTATGCTGTTGTGATTCAGTACGTGGTTTAACATTGTCTTGGTGAAACGTACAAGTTGTCACATATGTTGTTCTAAACCTGCATATACTGTTCAGCATTGACAGTATCTTTCCAGATGTGTACGCTGCCCACACCATAGGCACTAATGCAACCTCATACTATCAGAGATGCAGGCTTTTAAACTGTGCATTAATAGCAAGCTGGATGGTCCTTCTCCTCTTGAGTCTAAAGAACACAGTGTCCGTGGTTTTGATTCATCTGACCACAGACTATTTTACCTTAGTCCACTTTAAAAGTGCTTGACATATGACTTTATCTTTGCATAATACAGCTTTAACTTGTATTTGTTGATTGCACTGTGAACTGAGTTCACAGACAATTTCCAGTAGTGTTCCTGAGCCCATGAAGTGATTTTTAGTAGAGCCAGTTTTTAATGCAATGCCATCTGATGGCCCAAACATCAAGAGCATCTTGTACTGACTGTTGGCCTTGTCCCTTGCACACAGGGATTTTCTTAGATTATATGAATCATCTGATGATATTTGATGTACTGTAGATGGTGAACTATGCAAAGTCTTTGCAATTTTGTATTAATTTATTAATTTTTAGACATTTTTTTACACATCTGCACATCTTTGTGCAGTCTATCTGGAATGATTTTTTTAATACCCAGTCATGTGTCATTAGTTAGCTTATTTTTATTGGTACCACTTACTTTTCCAGCCTTTTCCTTCCCCCTGTCAGGAACTTTGGAATGCTCTGCTGCCATCAAGTTCTAAATGAGTTCATGAAATGGTAAAATGTCTATGTGCTCTATTGTGAATAAAATATGGGTCTTTGACGGTTATTTACATTTTACACAGCATTAAACAATTGGGGTTGTGTTCCTGTTTAGAATAATTTAGGCAGTTTACAATGTTTTCCATGTATTTTCCAAATAATACATAATTAGCCTAAATGTTAATTGTCATTCTTCCTATCAGTGACCAGTAGTGTGCTATCTATCAGACTGCAGTTGTTGAGTAGTAAGTTTGCAGCTCTTCTCATATGGCCACAGAAAGGCTGAGGACTGCACTGCAGAGGATAATAAATGGCTCCCTCCCTTGTTTCAACTTGCCATGGCAGCTCACCACATCAACCAGCCACTTTGAAAGCTGAGGCAGACAGACAAGACGATGACATTCATCTTCTCCAATTAAAACATAGCAATTTACGTCCCCTCCGTCTCCCTCATCCCTCTTCTGTGGCCTCCCAGACACTGATCTATGGATGGATTTGTTTTACAGACGAAGCTTATGTGGCCATATATGTGCAACAACCACCAGTTCCCTTTGATTGCACAGCCTGGGTTTTGATTATTGCATTCAGATGACTAAAGCAGCATGAAATTATGTTTGCATACACAATTTAAATGGTTCCTTTTAGGACACAGCCCTCAGAATGTTTGCTAAACGAAAATGCTGCCCACTGTTCCTGTGTCATATTAGCAGTGGGCATGTAAATAGCTACAAATTGTCATGTTTCATGCGTCCAGCTCAGACACAGATCCAAAAAATATGCGCCCTACAGAGAGAGAGAATATTCTTGTCTGTGGCTTTTAATGTCATGATGTCTTTCTGTGTGGTATAGATATCTTGGGAAGGAACAAGGCAGTGGGACAAGCAAGATTCTCCCTAATTTTCAAAGACTAGGGAATTAATCTTCTGCTTGGATGCCCATCTGTGATTTATTTGAGTGCTGAAATATGTAGTATGCTCCACGCTGCCTCAAACATGGCTGCTATTACCATTGAGCTGTGTGGCACAGGATTTAACTGTCTCTGTCAAGTTAATTTTTGGCTGTAGTTCTTATGAGGTGATAATAGGATGATGACTTCCCTCAGAAATATGTCCTTGCGGTTAGCCACTGTACTGTCTGTTGGTTTGGGGAAGGAATTTATTCAGATTTGGAATCACGTTTTCTCTATTCACAGACTCAAGACACCCTGGGGTTTGTCAATTGAGACATTCATTACATATGAATTTTATATGCTTTATACTGAAAACTGAAATTCACTATATATTAATATTCATAATCTTAATTTTAATGTCAAATGCTAACCTTTTTCTAATTATGTGCATAGTTAAGAACGTACCGCACACAGAGAGAAAAATTCTAAAATTATCTTTGTGCATAAAATAAAATATGACATAATGGCTGTCAGCAATTACAGGGGTCCAAGCACTTTTCACCAAGAAGGACAGCTGCAATTGATCTGTTGGTCATAGTGCACCATAACCTTGTGTGTTAGGCAGCATAATACATTTTGCATCAGTTACTATTATTATTATTATTATTATTATTATTATTATTATTATTATTATTATTATTACTAGCCTTTTCAGATGACATCTTAACCTGATAAAACTAAGACATTTGCCAAAAATACTGCTCCAGCAATGAATTATTTTTTTAATAATGTAAAAGTATAAATCTATCCAAATTTGTTCCTATTTAGTATATAATTTTCTTCACATAAATACATGCATAAAAGAGAGGACTATCATTTTCCAAGGCCCAATATCTGAGGAGAAAAAAAATAATACCTGGAAAGAAAAAGCAGACTTCCTTTTAATGTTGTAGAATGTTTGAATGAAAGTATTTAGTGATGCATGATATGATATTCACATTGTAAAATTTAGACTGATGTCTTTGTCAGATCGTTTTTTGGTTATGTATGGCTATTTGGCCATGTGTTCACATCACAAGTTCAAATTCCTTCAGATTACAAGCAACAAGTAAGATTCAGCATGACAAATCCAAAATTAGGAAAAAATGACTACTGGCTGATCTGTCATGTCTTTATCCTGCCCTCAAGGCCATGTCTGAGACTGCTGAAGTATACATATAAGTTAACACAAAGGACATGCAATGACACGCCATATACAATGAGCCATAGAATGATCATTCTTACCCTTGAGTCATCGTAACAGGCAAAGCAGCAAGAGATGAGTGACAGACAAAAGCAGGTTAACATTAATCACTTATTGTGACAGCAGATCACTCCCTTAATGTATGCTGTGCTGACAGAGAAAATATCAGAGTGTACTTCCATTCAACTTCAGCAAATGTCATCTGATTGCTTCAGCCATCGGTAAATCTAGAAAAAGTATTCAAAATGTGTCAGAAGATATAGCTTATGTATGGCTCTGGTCATATGTAGCAAAGCTCATAAAGGAAATACTGGATTGCTGACATATATAACTGGTGTTATTAGCGGTAATGAATGGTCAAAGAGTATATCATGCATGGGATCAAACATTGGTCCATCAAACAGACTGTCTCTTAGGCTTGCACACAAATGGCTCTGCAGGTCTTTGAAGAGCAGTACGCAAGGTTAACTGTTGAGAATCTCTCTGGTCCTTTTATCTCACCACTTTCACTCTGTTTCAGACTGAACACTGCCAGATTAGGATAATATAAACAGAGCGACAAAGTCAGGCGAGAGGACTCATACACAATTTGTTATAACCTCTTTAGGCTCAATCTTTAGTGACAGGGTTAAGATATAAGAAAATATAAGTATTGGGTATTCAGTACTTTCAGAATACAGAATAGAAAAAAAACATTTAGGAAACATGCTCATTAGACAAATTCAATAATTATTAAATGTTATTTCTGATAAATTAATGATAAATGTTTTTTTAATGGTAAGTGTTATTATGTATATTATATATAAGGGCAAAACTTTTTTTAAGACCACAAGAAACGCAACATGATCTACAATAAGTATGGTGCATGAAAGTTATGAAACTATCCTCAAACCCACAGCAATCTTTATCCTTGCAGGATGAGAGATGCATCTATACTCAGAGTAACATGTAAATGGAGCAATTTTGAAATGCTGTTGTAAAAGAAAACTAAAAACCTTTAAACTACCATTTTCACTCACATGATTCTTCGTAAGTGCCCCCTGTAAAAAAAACATTTGTAAAAGCGCAAAATCTACAAAATTTAGTGCACATCCAAAAGTAACCAGACGACTTGTGTTCAACCAGTTTAATACGCAGGCAATCAGCATCACACCCATCTTGTATACGTTTCACAGAAAAGTCAATAGAATTAGACACTCTAGAGCTACACATGAGCGAAAGTCTCTGACACAGAGTGGTTGAAAGTTCTCCTGTGCTGGATTGTACTCCTATACTGCATTTTATGGAGTCATGGAGCAGCATCCAATACCTTTTGCATGAACTGGAGTGTAGTTTGTGATCTAGAACTAATCAACCAACATCAGTACCCGACCTTGTGGCTGCAGTGCAATCCAATCTCCACATCAATGTTCCAACATCTAGTGTAATGGCATAGAAACGAAGTGGTGGACAGACTCCTGTTTACTTTATTTACTACTATTTCGTCAGAAGAAATACTACAGGTGTCTACTTTACAAATATTTACAGTACACACTCTACTATCTAATGCATGGCATTTGTAGAATGCTCAAAGTGGAATGATTTATTTGTTGAATCCTGTATGCTTCTTAAAGGTAATGGGGGATTTAATGAGAGCCAAGAACAAATACTATTATTTTATTATCATTGCCAGGGCCTTTGTGCAAACAACCAGCTGACCAAACTGTACAAACAAGATCTTGAACATCCACTCAGCCTGGCTTTTCTCTCTCACAGTGTGACCGGTGGTTAGTCAGGAGCATGTATTCATTGAAAAATAAATATTCTTAAAATTAAAGTACACCAAAACCATTAGTTGAATTGATTCCATAGAAGTATGATTTTGGTTTGTTATAGAACCTTTCAAAGGACCTCTTAGAACATGCATTTGTGAAGATCCATTTAAACATAATATAATAATATAATATCCATTTAAACATAATATAAAGATTCTGAACCTAAAATATATTTATTGATTGGCGGTAATCAATATGAAAAGTTTATTTTTAAGTATAACAGTAGAGGCATGAGGTCTTTCATTTTTAGTTTCCAGAAGAACTCTCTAGATGGAGAAATGAGACATCCAAATGTGAAAAATCTTGTTAACCCCTTAAAAGATTTAAGATTTACTATTCAGTAACTACAACGACTACAATTCAAACTGATTGGGTTATTCTTAGGTTACAGAAGTACCTATTAACACTTTGGACCTTCTGGTGGGCCCTGGCCTTATAAGAGGTTGAAGTGTAAAGAACATCTATATAATTTGAATGTTCTAGGAAAACTCCTTAAATTGGTAAAGATTTAGTTTATGTGAAAGTTCTTTAAACTATGAAAAGGTTTTGAGCTAATTAAAAGGGTTCTACGGCATCAGTCAAAAAAACTTTGTAGCACCTTTTTCCCTTTTTCCCTCTTTCTCTCAGGTTACTACCACATGTTTACAGCTGTAAGAGGACGGTTGACAATTCAACAAGTGTGCTCATATGTGGGTAGTGAAACCAATAATTTTAAATGCATATTAGACGGTTAGGCACCACAGCAGTAAACCACCCTAAAGCCATCCGTTCATGGGAAATGGGAATGCCGCAGTGTTCAGCCGCAGTGTTCAGCCACAGTCCTGGCCACCCTTTATCTCTGGCTTGCAAATATCTCTTCATTCTTTTCCAGGTGAACA
The DNA here is from genome assembly GCA_021613375.1 of Megaleporinus macrocephalus. Taxonomy (NCBI): domain Eukaryota; kingdom Metazoa; phylum Chordata; class Actinopteri; order Characiformes; family Anostomidae; genus Megaleporinus; species Megaleporinus macrocephalus. Next base: position 35,450,537 of record CM038712.1, read on the forward strand.
AAAGCTGTGTCAGGAGAGTTTCAGGAAGTGCTTTTAAGCTCCTCTTATAGTCTGAGACTCAGGTGTCTGTTTTTGGTCTCAGAGGGTACTATCAGTTTCCGGCCAACAAAATTCCAGATCCTGAGAGTAAACTCTGAGGCTCTCTGTCAGACTGCTCTTCACCTCTTATTGTTACCCTCAAGAAGCAAAGTAAACAAACACTGGGGAATGGACCCTGTTTGTTGGCTCAGGTTGTCAGCAGGTGACTACTCCCCTTCTCACATACTCACCAAGCTATTCTGCTGCACCTGCAAATGAGTAGGGCTTGATGAAGAAATTCAAGACTGGCTTAAAACAACCCCTTAGTGTTCATGCTTAGCATTTATTGATGAATATGTCCTTCAACGTCCACGCCAGAACTATTTCACAGAGGTCTCCACTCATTCTTATGTGAAACCATGGAAGGCGTGTGGATTTATCATGGTTCTCTTAGATGCTGCTTTTTGTGAGACTACAGTCATCACTAAGTGATAATGATGATACCATCTCCAGACTTTGCACCTCCTCTCTCTTCATTTTCCTCCCCCACCACTAAAAGTGTTTCTCTACTTTCATCGTATGGAAATAATAGAGAGGTCAAGCAAATACTCCTTCTTGTGGGTGTTGATGGTGGGGATAAAGGAAGATGGATGTCCCTGGTGTCCACATTGCAGGTGCTTGCTTTTATGACCAGGCGTCGTCCGCAAGCAGTTTCTCATTAGAAGCTGGAGAGCAGGACAGCCTTCAAGTCTCCTGGATTCATACATTGTGCCTTGGACTGTGTAATTTAGGAGACTAATTTTAGGAAGAGGCAAATCGGATTTTATTCAAAGCAGATCTGAGTCAAATGGAGATTCACCGCACTGTGGCCAGACTTCAAACCCAGCTCATTATTTGCCCTTTTTCATGTGCTGCAAATCTTTTTCTTCCAGAAAAGAGGCCACTTGCAGTCTTCATGTTGACTTATCCACACCACACACTGACTGATAAAGGAATACTTTAAAAACTTACAAAGCAGTTGCAGATATTGCTCTGGTTTTGAAAATATAGCAAGAGGAGTGCAGAGTATATTCATTGTTACTTACATCACTGCACTGCTACCCTCAATTTAAGCAACAGCTTTGTTGCATCTCAGTCAAAAGTTTAAATATATCTGGGATTTAATGCATATAAAATATAGGCATGCACAAGACACCTTCAAGAGCATAGCGGAATTAAAGAGACAATGTACACGTCAGATTCTTTAAAACTATCAATAAAATCTATAAAATGTAACTATAAATAAAAGTAAGACAGGATATGCCAAAAAATACCATCCCACTCATATTCAGTCATTTATTGCTTCAGAAAGTAAGTAGGCTAGGATGCAGTACAGCTACAAAGAGCAAGCTTCTCTCTCTGGATTGATACTCAATTCCTCATAAAACATCTGTAAGGAATTAAGGCCTCACTGGTAAATTTCAAATGGAAAACCTTGGCTCGGAGGTCACACAGAAACAAGGACCAAGTCACAAGTATCTTCCTAAAGCCTCTAACTTTCATGTTCAACACCTTCCGTGCACCTTGGCCAACTAAATGTGTTAAATGTTTGCCCTGAAATCAAGGGCAGTTCCTCTCAGTTTCATTCAAAGTAGTTAAGTATTAAAACAGACACCTGTTTAGACTTTTTAATCAACAACTGACAGTAGGGTTCCATTTAAACATTCATATGAAAACCCTGAATGCCCTGTGTTGTGTCACGTCTTATACTGTCACATACCAAAGAAGTATTACAACATACTGGCAGAGACAGCACATAAATGCCATGTTCAAGGTGATTTTTGCACTCTACTCATATAAATGGAAAGAAATAAAGCATTCAGAATCACTTACTATGCAGGGTACCAGTGTACTAGTCTACCTCTTCACAAACTGCCTGTTTTTGAGCTGAATGACACAAGCTGAAAAGGCTAGGCTAATAAATGTTAGCTGAGACAACTTAGTGTTAGTATTTGTCTGTTTACCTAAAAGACCGGCTGCCTTTCTCTGTGTAAATGTCAAGCACCTTGTGATGTGCTGTGGAGATCTTTCTGTCTCCATACGGCTTTAATATAAATAGTAATGCACTAAATGCAGCATAGTGCATGTTAATGCGCTGAGGAGTTAAACAGCGCCAAAGTCACTTCCAGTTTATGTAACTCTATTGCAATTAAAGACAGTGTCCAGTGTGCGGTGACCTTACATCAGTAACCTAATATTGTATATTTTATATGTTGTTGTCATGTTTGTTCGTGTTTTAATCAGTTTTTTTCTCTTCAATTGGTCATGACCAATTCCTACCCAATAGCTAGATTACACCTCAACACACAACACAAGCAAAATTTCAAGCTGAAGACCAATACGTTCCACATCCAAAGCATATCAAATTAATCACTGCCATGTTTTCACACTGCAGCTAAAGCAAGATGATATAGAATGCTAACTGTCAATTCTGTTACATTCTGACTACCACAGTACTGAGTGACTGAGGCAAGAGAGAGCGAGAAGATTTCTGCTCTACTGGACAATCATCTAGTGGATGGCTGTAGCGGACTGATTATCTCTTAACAATAGTGCAAATGCTAAGACAGTTGCAACGAGCTACTATAGGGCCCATATCATACAAAGCTGATTTTTTACACATCACCACCACATCAGTGTCACTCAAATAATACCTGATCTGTTTGAGGGTCCTCACTGATGAATGGGGTAAATTTAATTATGCAAAGAAACATAAACTACAGTTTGTAATTGTAGAACTACTAAGTGCCTATTTGGTAAGTGGAGCTGATAAATTGGACAAAGACTGTAGAGACAAGGTTGCATACCTAATAAAGTGTAAATATATGGTTAAAAGCATTTCTTGAAGTTAATGAATGTATATAAAAACAGATACTACTTGTGTTAACTGATTTCAGCTACTTTAATCCAAATAAGCTGATTAAAATATAACCAGAAAAAAATTTTTCAGCAAAATATCATATCGCACATGCAGTAACTTTCCTGGCCAAAAAATAAAAAAAAAATAAAAAAAACTTAGCTCATTTCGAGTTAATGCAATACTATATTTCTTTCAGTCAACATTAACACTAAACGTTTATACACATTGGCAAATGGACAACTGGCAATTTCAAGCAGACTAAAAATTCAAATTAAGTTCAAATATTTTGATACAATAATAACGATTTAACAACTGTCATTCTCTTGGTGCCACTGCCTACATGCAGGAAATAGAACAAACACAGCAGAATGGAGGAGGTCCAATCAGCATGAGGAATACATTTTAAAAGATCTTAACAGTGCTTGGATTTGTTGTGTGGTAGGCAGGCAACTCAGCAATGGAAAATGACGTGAGTAGATATGGCATTCAGTCAGATAACAAGGCCTTTCCGCTTGACAGCCTGACAAATAAGTTGAGAGCATTTAAATTCTCATCGACGACATTTTGATCTCGTGCAAATGGGACGGCGATAGCGCTTCTTGGGAACTGATGTTTTTCTCAAATGCATATTCTTTAATTACACTGCTTCACTGATTTTGTAACAGGAATCGCTTTGGAGTTGGTGTTGTAACTATTGTGCCTGTTTGATATACAACCCCAAGTGCAAGGAGACAATGGTGCAAGGCGAGGAGGTGAGGTAGATAAGAGCTGAAGGTGGTTGATCTTGCTGTGCCCGGTGCCCCTGAAAGCCCCACTCTCTCGCTCCCCCCACCCCCACGATAATGATCTTTAATGAATGGTTTTGTGCAGAGGGAGTGTTGACTGATAGCGATCATGTCAAGGAGGGTAGGGTTCAGCTCTCAAAAACAAATCAGGGCATTCCATCTTAACCATCTGGACGGCTTCCATAATGCCACACACTCGCTGATTACTCTTGTAATAGACCTACACCAAAAATCAAACTTGGCACCACTCGAGCATTCTTGCCCCCCTCCTTCTTGCCCCATGTGCAAGGTGGCCCATTGCTGGGCTGCTCTTCACGTTCTCGGCATTCTGATCTCAGGTGGAGATACTGCTGTGTTTGAATGTCAGCTTCTATGTGTTGTTGAGTGTGTATGTATGTGTGTGTGTTTGATTTACATGGCACGCATAAGTGTGTACGTGTGCAACTACCTCATAAAAATCAGTTCGAGCTAACTCAGCGGCTACTGGAATTACAAACATGGCCGACAAGCCCGAAATAAGCCCATTGCCCGCAGCCCCTCCTCTGCAGGGAAAGCTTATCGTCCACATACACCAGAGTAGCTGTAATTAGCGGTGTGCTATGCTGATATAGTAAATGACGTTTAATAGCCGTTCAGGCAGTTAAGTCTTTCAGTGGCGGCTCGTCAGTAATTGACATAAAAGTCTTTCCTCTGAAGATGCCGTGCAGTCTAACTAGAGTCAAACAGACAGCGACTGCTGCCGTCTTATGATGTGTTGAAGAGTAACTAATTATGCCACCTCAATTGATTTAACAAGCAGAAATAAAGGGAACTATTTGCTTGTGGCATGTTTTGCCCTGAGCGGTGCAAGAGTACTGCAATTACTGCCGTCTCAATCTGACAGATGTGTATTACTATGATTTCTCAAACTGAGTTATTGTCTCAGTCATATATCCTGTTATGTGCTGAACAATGTCTTAACGTGTCGTTTGAATGTATGACCAATGTGTAAATGACAGTAATGACACAAATTACTAGAAGAAGCGTGGAGCAAATAAAAATAAGGACAATGATCTTTTATGTGCATATTCATTATCTGAGTGGAATGATCTTTAAAACCTAATATTTAGACAGTAAGCTATTTTTTCCTATGTGAGTATTTTCTACACAACTACTCCATCTAGTCATTTCTGTTCAAAGGTAACTCTGGTGGGAGTAAGAAAAGAAGGTAACTCTTTGCTGTGTAAGACCTGTCTTAACATGTCTCCGATGTCTGGGAAACTTTTTCAGACCATCAACCCCATGTTTCCCCCATATGAATCTAGTATTGGATAAATGTGAAAATAAGGTCTATTGCACATTAAGATACTGATACATTGTAAATCACTCAAGCACAATCAAAACAGATTTGTTAAAAACAACATGTAGTGTTTTCTTTTGTGTCCAGTTAAGACAAGGATTAGTCTACTGTCCAAAACCCATTTCAAACTTTTAACTGACTTAAACTAAAATCGTTTTGCTTCAAATTACTCTACTATATCTTAATTATGGTTATTTTACTTGAGAAAATTACTTTCCATTCCATTTGGACACTAACAGGATAAACACATTGTTGAAAAATTTTTAGTTCATTTAAAGCAGGATTCAAAAAACAAAACATGACTAACAAATACACACAAAAATATATTTTTCATTGAAAAACAAAAAAGGGATACTTCTTTGCAGATCTATAAGTGAAAATTCTTTGTGACTTTGTCACAAATTTAGTTTAAAACAATAGGATCTAACTGTTTAATGTGTGGTTATGAGGGACAAGGATGCAGCTAAAACAAAGAACTGCATCTGTACTAAAAATGTTTTGATTAAAGATTAAAAAAACTTTTAACTCATGAAAAATCTGAATCTTTTAACATTCTTAGAAATATTTTTTAATTTTCATTTTTCTTTGTTTATTTTTAAATATAATTATTACTGGTATTGTTGCCAGCTACAAATAGAAAATACCCTATAAAGGAAATTTATCTTATGGCTGTACAACTAATGGTTGGGTCTAAACAGATCACAACGCTTGTGAATATTATTTATTTATTTATGAATTAATTAGTTTATTTATTTGCTTGTTTCTTGAAATAAATAAGCAGAGTAGCATTACTGTACTCGCTATACTTAAGGTTTTTTTCGTATTTCCATGGCAACTTATTTACCTACTTTTAACTCCACTATGCTCTATGCATTTTCTAAATGTGTCATCACTCTGAATTTAGACGAAGTGTGATATTTTTTCAATGTACATTTTAATAAATAAAGTACATTTTATCCTAAGCAGAAATATAACCAGAGAAATTTTAGCTCTACTTTAGGGAATCTTTCCATCACTGCATACAAATCATATTTTTCACATACTGCATTCAAAAAGATCACAAAAAACAGATTACTGTCATTTACCTGACCATTCTTGAGGGCATGCTAAGTAAATGTGAACACAAGCGATTATAAATAAATCACTGTTTGATGTCTGATCAAAAGGACATTACTGGTGCAGGTACGATATTTTAAACTATTCTGTTCTCTAATCCTCAGAGTGAAAAATGTGACCTGCCCGACAGACTTGTTTTCTCTCAAAGCCGAAACAACCCTAAAAGCTTCCTACCTGAATCCTTTAACCAAATATTGTGAGAGACCCTCTTGATATTCTAGAGCTCCACTATTTACCAGGAGATTCCAGGGATTAGAGCATCCAAGCCATTCTCTCTGAGAAAGTGAAGAACAGTGTTCGCGCAACTCACCTGCCAAAGTTTCTCCACGAGACAGTATGTACATTTCCAGCAGTCATGCTGCTGCTATAAGACCCTTTCAGCTTTACTAGTTATCAGAAATAGCTCAAGCGCTAAATTAGAATTTCTTTTTATGCAAATTTCATGCAATTTACAAACAATATTGTCCATTGTTAGATAATACATGTAAGTGTATTAGATGATTTTTAAAGAATAAAAATGTTTGTATTTTAATTTTTGTTTAGAGGCTTATTTTACATATAGTCCTATTATCAGCAATTCTCAGTCCTCTGTCTAAATCTCCTGGTACGGCTGCCAATCCAAGTTAAGGATGTTATTGGGCTAACTGGTTGTTAGGACACTCTTGCTCAATTGTGATGCACAGCTAAAAAACATTCTACTAATAAGTGAACATAAAAGGGAGAGCAAGATTAGTTGATGACTTGCTGACCGATTCAAAATGACCAGAAAGAAACAACTTTCTTTAGAGACCCATCAGTCCATTGTTGTGTTAAGGAAGGAAGATACTCCATTGAAAACAAGAAAATTTCACTGTGTTACACTCCCAAACTTTTGAACGGTAGTATATATATATATATATATATATATATATATATATATACCTCTACACGTTCTATTTATATATAGAAATGAAGCTGCCAATACTCTCTGCGTTAAATTTGCTGATCTTCTTCTTATTATTATTATTACTATTACTGACAAATAAATTAATTATAAAAATTTTTACCAAAATAAATAAATCAATCAACAAAATAAAAAATCTACAGGCATGTGCAAATGAATACAATAAGCAAAATAAATAAATAAAACTTGGGAATCAGTCAGCCTTGTTATAATTGAACATGCAGACAAGTCCAATAACACACATTCAAGACTATCCTAGTAACCATGCTCATTCTAGGCTCAGCCACGGGCTGTTGATTTCTGGTTGGATAAAGAGTGCATTTCTTAGGTGAGGGTACATTGATGGTGTGCAGTGAACAAAGCTATCTTCATCTACAAGGTATCTATATGGGTAGTTTACAGTGCTCTCCCAGTGTCAACATCACAGGTCCAATGGATAACCTGCTTCTTTTTCTATAAGTGCCTGTGAAGGACTGCATAGATAGCCACAGATGGGCTATCTAGTCATTGACTGTGACACACACACACACACACAAGTAGATTGCATTTCACTTGACTTGATGGAGACACTAGGTAGTTTATTGTTGCAGGTTTTAGTATATTTTCATATGAATGAAATATGGTTAATCCAGATTTTGCCATTTCTGACTTCCCCCTTGGGTTATGCTTATTTATTGACCCTGACATCTTTCTCTTGAAGGAGGCACAATAGGCAGCCTATTCCCAGCCACTGACCCCTGCAGCCAGGCCAGCCATAATGGAAAGTGTAGGCTTCCAGCAGCTGCCTTGCAGGAGGTTAGACGTTGTTTAAGAGTGTTTGGCTAGGCCAGTTTTCCTGACCTCGGTGCATTACTTCAAGAGGCTTATCCTGAAAGGACATCTTAATGTGCACTCCGCAATGTGCCCGTTTAAATGGAAATGGAAAACGATTGTGGCTTTTAAGCTTCGGCCTACGTGTTTCTTTAGTAAAATCCTGGGATATGCTAGAGAATTCACAGAGGTGCAAACGAAAAAAAAATATATATATATATAAATTAAAAAAGGTCTTCTCAACCATAATTCCATTTCTACACACTGGAAACACATAATGATGACCCTTTCATTCAGAGTATTCTCTCCTAAGACTCCTACAAAGACATGTGCATGCAAGTCAGCACCTAGAAAAATAGGTCTCACTTCATCATTGTTTGTAAACAGTATAATCATGAACATGCTGGGTCATGATGGGGGTAAAGAAAAGGTTCCTTAGAGAACTGAAAACAATGTGAATACATCAAAAAAGTCTTCACAGGGTAACTCTGGAGTACATGCAGCTTCATTAAATAAAACAAGTTACTAGTGTTGCAGTAATTAGTGAGTCATATGGTGACATTCCCACACATAAAGAAGTGGTGGAAGAATGGGAGATGCATTTCCCTTCTTCTACACTGAGTGGCAGGAGATCTGTTGCGAATATTTTCCTCTTGTGGCTGGTCTTTCTCTCCAAGGCCATTTACTTTAATGCATCTCAGCTGCCTTCACTCCCATTGTAACACAAACCAAGGGCACAAAATCCATGGGTTTATCCCTGCTGCTGTTTTTCATAAGGCATGAATATCTGCTACGAGTTGGAGTATAATTTTTGCTTTATTGTGTTGAGTAACATTTCCTCATCGTAGCTGGTGTCCTCCAGGGCCGTGTGTGCCAGCTGTGAGAACTCTGTTAAGTCAGAGCTTTGACAAAAGCTCTAATTCCACGGATTCGCAAAGGCAGGCCATATTTCATGTTTTAGTCCATACGACGTGTCATTGCACCGCATGGGGCTGTTCCATAACATGACAGATTGGACAAAGCTCCATTCCAGTTGCAGATATTGCAAACTCAATTAAGAACATATTCTGATCTCTTGTTTTAATTTGGAAAAAAGGGAGAAAGAGATGGAGAACACCAGTGTTTGTTTTTGTTTTATTTGAGAGGTGTCCAACCCTACATGCACCGTGACCTGCGCTACCATTACTCATCTTGAAAGCCTTAAATATACACACCTTTATAAACCAGACCCTGCTTTTCTAAATATATGGGAATTATGCGTCGCCTCCCTCTTGCTACATCTAGCAGTCATTCACATTTGACATTACAGAAAAGGAATTTGTTGTCCTGGGATTCCACGCTCAGTCCTCCCGCTCCTCCAGTGGCTGGGCCACGTATGGCCACGCTGCTTATTCCAGCAGATGATTCCCCCGTATGAATCAGAGCTAAGTCTTAGGCCAGGCGTGAATGTGTGTGTTGGACTGGACCGCACATTTCTGGAGACCACACAGGTTTCCTGCCTGACGGCCAACTCTCTCCGCTGCCCTCCATCTTCGTCTCTACATGTCTCCATGGAGATGAGGTCACAAGTTCAGCATCAGCGGGGGATCTGGACCTGACAGAGGCCAGCAAACTTGCAAAATCCCCTCAATCTCAGAGAAAGACAAAAAGCCTGGTTCTGTTATTTTTTAGAAGGTTAATTAATGTAAGAATTCATATTAGAGACCATTAATATTACCATTCAATGTTTTTTACCATACATATTATTAATGACAAGTTCACAGTTTACTTATAATGTCAAATATTTTATAACTATAATAATATATGAATGTACACACAGTAAAACTACATTATCAATCAATATGCTCATTCCAATATTGATACACTTTTAATGCAAGTTAATGTAACGAGCTGAGTAATTTGCTAGTTTATTGTTTTTAAAGTTTGTCACACAGTGTGAAGGGCAGCTGAATGTTATTTTTAAACATAATTACAACTTACGCATTCAGTACAGTGCAGAAATTGCAGACACATGAAAAAAATTATATGTAAAATGATATGTATGTTTAAAAAAAACGCTCATTATAAGAAACCCAAACAAACAACTTAACAATAGATCCATCAGTCCTTCATTTAATTTAATCGTGTGTGCTGTTGAGGCAATTTAACAAATCCATGCAATGACTGTGTAGCAGTGAGAAGGGAATTTCTAACCAACATCATAACTTTATGGTTTTTTATTTAGTTTATTTTTGTGAATATAAGCAAAAAAAACTATACTTCAGAGATGAGAAGTCTTAAACATATGTCATTGGGTCTATTTAACCTTTTCCAACTCTCATCTCGGGGCAGCTCTGTACGATTTGTGGTTATCATCCAGATCCTGGTCTGGGTAATCAATCTTTCATTAAATCAAATCAGGTATGCTGGAGACGGATTTGAACAAATCTATGTGGTAGATGGGGCTTCCAGGAGATTTCTGGCACCAAACTTTGTGGTCTCTGACATTTGCAAAGTTCTGTATATAAATATGGTCATACTGTCGCTGTCCAAAAAAAAAGCATCTCAATTTTGGTAGATTTTTTGTTTTGCTACATCTTGTCAGCATGGTGGCTGTCCATTACACTGTGTAAACTGTTTATGATGAATAGACCATTCACATTAACTTTTTCTTTATTATTTTACTTTGGACAGTAACTGTATGCAAATTACAAGCTTTTGTCAGATTGTTAATTGAAAGTAAGTTAACACATCCTCTGCAGGTAACCAACCTAAATATGGCATTTTATATTTTATATATATATTTTTTATAATTTATAATAATCAATATATAAAATGCCCTAGATCTATCACACAGGACACATTCTATGTTTTAGGAATGAAGTGCAGTAACTTCTTTTCATTTTATGTATAAAGTTGTTCTCTGTAACATGTGCATTCAACCTGTTGTCTTGGCTATGTTATAGTAGCGGGGGCTGGAGACGAGCCTCAGTGTGTGTGAAATGACCCCTAACCTCTCGCTCCCTGAGCAGCCACTACACGCTTCCCTTCCTCATCATATCCTCACACAAATATACATACAAGCAGATTATTTCATTACCTATGGAGCCACCACTGTGGCCAAGACAGGAGAACATGGGGTGGGTGGGGGAGTAAAAGTAGAAGGACACAGTGAGAGTAAGTGAGAGAAAGAGAGAGAGAGAGAGAGAGAGAGAGAGAGAGTGAGAAAGAAGACAGGGGTGATCTCATGCGAAGCGTTGAAGTCTTGCTGTTATAAATGAGTTTATCATACCACCATGGTTGGCCATAAATGACCTCAGCAGACGTGCTGCCGTAGTAAACTGAACCAATAAGAATGTGCAGGAAGGAAAACAGTCCCTGTAGCGAGCGGCACTACTACAACACCGGGCGATGCCTGTCGGGGGGCATAAATCCTGCTGGCTTAAACCTCTGCCGTCCCGACATGTGTGGTGAGAGGTGCTGTGTGAGTGAGCGTGTGTGAGGTTTGTGCGTGGGACTGTGCAAGTTGGGGTGTCCCCTCATGCCTGATACATCTGTAGCCTTGGAGGACGGCTCCCTCTGCTGTGGAAAGGGACTTCCATATGTACTTGGGTTTTCAGTGGCCTTCTAACCCAGAACAGATGTCCACAGTAAACCGCGCTGACCCGTGGAGGCCCCTCCAGCATGCGAGCAGGGGCCAAGTTCTGGACGCTGGGCTGCAGCGAGCTGGGCCGCTCAGCACCTGATCAAACTGCGAGGTTTACAATGAGGAGGTGTAAAACGTTCTCCCTGTGTACTCCTGAGCCAGAGGCCTTTCAGAAACATCAATATATTAAAGTCTAATTGGCTAGAGCAACAGACTGCAGGTTCCCGCGGGAGCGTTCTGCGGGCTGTTACAACCTGCCTCCCGTTACAAGGTCTGCTGCCACGGAATGACCTATCAACTCCCTGCTCTAATCTCTCTGCAAACATCTGAGGCAAGACATGTGCATGCTCCACTTTATCATGCAATCTTTTCACTCTCATTTTCCACTGGCACCACTGATGGACACGAAGAGAGAAGTATTCAGCACCTCCAGCGAGCAGGTGGAGTGTTGCATCAAACACCTTTATTGACTCTAGCAATACCTTTTTTATGCAATTGTACACACGCAGAGTAAAGAAAACTGAAATGTAATGTTCTGCCATTTATGCATTTGTAAGCATGAAGCAACTTAAAGCCTTTAAAAAATAAAAGTGCCAAAACATGTTATTTTGAGTGATGCCATCAAAAAACTGTCCTTCCCAAAACATCTGAATGGCTCTTTTGAACAACTGATGATACAAATGAGACGTGTGAGTGTAAAGAACATTTCTAAAAGTTTAAAGAACCTCCACACCCTCTTACAAAAGGGTGTAAGAGAGCTCTTTGAACTTCTTTAAGCTATAAAAAATAACTTTTGATCCCCTAAAGAATCTTTCAATGAATTACTCTTAAAAAAACTGTATTTATTTGTAACTGAAGTAAGTGAAGAACCTTTTCAGGAGAACCACAATATAATAGGTTCTAGGAAGGACCTAAATTGGTGAATCACTTTTTTATTATGTAAATATTCCTCACACTCACAGATCTTTATGCCAAACATGGTTCTTTGGGTATAAAGAACCTTTACATGATAGAACATTCTTCACCATTTTTTTTTACCAAGAGCCACTGAAGGTGGTTTTCCAATAGCATCATGCAAATATTATTCCGTGTCTATAACCATATGCCCAAGTGAAACAGCACATATTTATAAATTGTTGGGCTCACTTAACAGGACAAAATTGCCAGGCATTCGTCTTAACAGTACAAAGAAAGAAAAAAAAAAAAAAAAAGAAAGAAAGAGAGAAAAGTGGAGTCGACTGCAAGGTCAAGTCTCTCATGGGCTGCCTTCTGATGAACAAGAAAAATTCTGATAGCCATCATGAATGGCACATTTGTTAAAGACACAAACAAATGGAGCCAATGGAAGACCAGGCACTCATTTTAGTTTTAATGGTGGTCTCCTTAGATCAGCCAATGAAGCGTAGTAAAGACTTGTTCACATGCTATTAAGCAATATCCAGGTCAGATAGGTATGCTAATCTACTCAGTATGGACAAAGTTTATTTTATGGGGCAAGCTAAAACAATCTAAACCAATATTTACAGGGGAACTGCAGCCAAACAGCCAGCCTGTTTCCCAGAACAGCAACATGCAAATACATCTGAACCCCGATGAACAAAATGCTATCTATGCTGTCTTTGCTTTCTGAACGCAACCAAATGTAACATGAAGTTTACTAATAAGAATTGGTTTGTTGTGAACATTAAACATACTTGGCTGAATGTTCTGTTTATATATTTGAAGGTACACAAATGGGGGGGAAATTCTGTAATGGATGTTCCACTGAAGGTCCTAGAAATCTAAGTAGTTCTGTGGAGCCCAGTCCTAATTCTGAAGACCTACCACCTTGCAGAGTTTCATGCCAACTCTAATATAACACATCTGATGCGGATCATGAAGGCATTCAGGGACATCTGATTAATAGAGTCACATGTGATCTGAATTTTCCTGGGTGGTAGATCCTAGAGGCCAGCTTTAGGCACCCAGATCCTTCACAAAATCTATGTCATTGATGTATTTTTGAACAAACATGTATTTTGTAATCATGAAAAAGTGAGCTGTTAATTATCACATCAGTGTCAAGAGTGAAAGGTCTTATCCATCTATTACTGGGGTTTCAGAATGTCTGGGCAATAGTTAGAACGCACAGGAAGTCAGCGTCTCAGGTCACTTCCTCCAAATCCCCTTGTACGTTCTCTTATTTGCCTCTCCATACATTTCAGTGCTCTACTACAACACATACTAGCGGATGGACACCTTGGTGGTCCCATCATTGGTCACTATTAAACTTGCATTATTTTTCTTCCCCTTGACCCCTGGCGATGGCCCCGCCATGCCACTGCCTTGTGCTGGAACAGAGCAGCTGTGTGTAGTTAGGAAGCAGGAAGCAGCTGTCAGGACGGTTTGCTGCGTGCATGGCTCTCTCAGGCCTGGCCTGGGACCCTGCGTCTGTTTGTTTTCAGAACGGGCGTGATTCAGGCTCGGACAGCCCGCTGCCAATGGACTGGAGGAATACCTGAGTGCCCTCAACAGATGCTGGAGCGTGAGGAGGGGGACAGTAGGGAGCAGGTAACAGGCCATGTACACTGAACAGCCTACAAGTCCTTTCACATTTACTACTGGTTTGAAGTTCTGTGTTAAGACTTTCAACTTGAAAACATCACAAAATGATTTCTAGTTATTACAAACCAATTGTAGTTAAACCTACATGACGAAAAGTCTTAAGTAGACAGCAACTGTATCACTTTTTGTTCACGTTACTTGAACAGGCATATCTTGGTTTACCTAAAAAATCAAATCAAGCTATTTTTAGTAAATCTAAAACAATTAGGTGTCTCTAGGCTTTTAGCTTCAGTTCCAGTTGCAGATCAGATGGTATGTGTGAAATTGGAGTATGTGCAGCTGGAACATGTACACAGTAAAATGCAAAACATGTTTCTCTTTATTATGCATCTGCATTTGAGGGAGGGCCGTGCAAATTGTGGGAGGATTATGGAAAAATTACCTGGAGGTATTACAAGTATGGCATATTACACATTCCAATATTTCTTTTTTACTTTTTAAAACCAATTATAAACTTAGAGTATTAAAAAAAATGTTTGCTGAGAGACTCCTTTAACAAATGCAGCAGACCCAATGGTTAGATGGAGGCACAAAGACTTGAACATGTGCTTAAAGTATGCAGCTCTTGAGAGCAGGTATACATGTGTTAGAAGACACTGCATTAACTGCAGCTGCTAAATACCTGTGTAGTTCATGATCTTGTTTCATATTCATGTCTCTTTGTTTATAATCAGAATAGAATATTACCCTTATTGAATGTTCTGGTTTGAAAATGAGTAACACCACTAACTTTTTTTCTGATTTGTCTACAGCTTGCTTTGCTTGCTGTAAACATGTACACATGTACACATCTACAAGTATACTCCTTAATCATGTGTCTTGTAATAAATGGCAGAGGATATTTCACCACCTTCCTCTCCTAACAGTGTGAACTGCAGCAGACACAGCAGCTGGGTAAGAGAAGAGAACCTGCCGCAGGTGGAGGAGTTTAAGCATCTCTGGGTCTTGTTCATGAGTGATGAAAAGAAGGATTTTGAGAGTGACTGCATGCTGGGTCACTGAATAGACTGTAGTGGTGAAGAGGGAGCTGAGTCATGCAAGCTCTCTGTTTCTTAGGTGGGTTAACATCTCCACCCTCACACTATGGTCATGAGCTTAGGGTAATGGTCGAAATAATGAAATTGCGGATACAAGTGTCAGAAGTGAGCTTTTTCTCAGGCGGGTGGGAAATCCTCTACTTGGTAGAAATGCTACTCTTCCATATTGAGGGGAACTAGTTGAGGTGGCTTGGGAATCCGATTAGGATGCCCTTTGGCCGCCTACCATTGGAGGTTCACCAGGCACGGATGACTGGGATGAGATCTTAAGGTCATCCCTGGACCTGTTGGAGGGATTATATCTCCAAGTTGGCCTGAAAGCAGCTCAGGATTCCCTAGAATGAGCTAGAGGATGGCCGTTTGTGCTTTTACTACTAGAACTACGATCCTAGTTGGAAAAAGAGAAAAAGATGGAAAGATGGAATGTAAAGTGGGTGGTGCTGATCGAGGGTGATGTTTTCTTAAACATAACCAATAGTAAGACTGAAGTCTCTCGCACCGCATATTAAGCACAACCCAGCATGTAACTGTCCATCGTCAGATCTGCTTGTCTATTTTTTTAACTTATGAATTTAGTTCTGTATGAGTGGCGAAGCAGGCTAGGAAAGTTAGAAAGACAACTGACAATGAAGTTGGTCATTAGCCACACCCACACAGTTCTCTGACAGGCCTGAGCAGTAGTTTTAGCCATGTTTTACTGAATTTATTGTATCTTTTATCTTCATTTAAGCTTTGCTGGATGCTTATTATAAAATGTTATGCCCCCTGAGACTTTCTGCAGTGATTATAAATAATAATAAAAAAATAGACATTATTGTGGTCACATCAAGGCACATTTTGTGCCACACCTATGCAAAAGTCTATATACACCTGCCCATCCAGTGTTTCTACTGAAATTAAGAAGTGCTGTTTGTTTACCTCTTTGCTGCACTAACATAGTCTACCCTTCTAGACTTCTAGAGGTCAGGAACTGATGTAGGAAGATCTGGACCATAAACACCACTACAACTTACCCATAAAGAGGGGTTTTATCCTCCTCTAGCCTAGACCATCCCCCTGATGGTCACCATAGACTCTTTTGTGTTTTTCATTTGGAAAAACAGACACCATGACATAATTCAAATATCAGACTCCTTAATAATTAATTAATTGGTTGATGATCATAAATAGCTTTTCCAAGGACAGTGGCCTACCTTCACATATTTGTACCTTCTAAATATGTCTCACTGAAGACATATAAACTGTGGAAGCATGTAAGACGGTGTGTCACCATCACTGAAACCAAAAACATTTAAGGGGTTCTTTGAGGAGGAAGTGGCCATTAAAGCTAGGCTGTAATGATGAGAGACTACATCCAGTAAAGACTACATCTACCAC
The DNA here is from genome assembly GCA_021613375.1 of Megaleporinus macrocephalus. NCBI lineage: Eukaryota > Metazoa > Chordata > Actinopteri > Characiformes > Anostomidae > Megaleporinus > Megaleporinus macrocephalus. The sequence goes on from CM038712.1 coordinate 35,467,090, forward strand.
AATGATTTTCATTTGGTTTTCATTTGGAAGTTTCACTCTCTCACAAGCATACCTCAGGCCCTGCCTCAAGTGGATCATTTGACTCTTTACTCGCCACAGAGAATGTCTAATGAGAGAAGAAAATCAAACCGTGGGGTAACCGGACACTCTACTGTACACCGTAAAGCTTGTCCGACTCCCCAGCCCCCCGAAGAACTTCATTACCTGATCAAAAGATGGCCAAGGCTCTTTAAAATTCCTCACCTATAGTTAAATTTAATGTAGCACTCATTAGGAGAAATAAAGCAGATTAATGCAAGTGCAATTAAATGTGAGCCATTGGTTGAGTGGACAGGGAGACACGGACAGGTCTGCCTGTTTTATGCACTTACTATGCTCCACTGGGTAAGTGCTTAGGAGAATTTTCATTCCCCCCCCCCCAACTTGGTTTCCCATCAATTACTGTCAAAAGATATAATTTGATGAATGAATGTTTTCACTTCCCTTTTCTATGTTTTCTATTTTAAAAAAAGCCCCACAATTTTCTCTCTTATAAACGTTCAAAAGGAACCTTTTGAGACCCACTTGACTTTATATTTGTGTTAATTTTTCAGAGAAGCTCATGACATTACTGTATATTACCAGAGGGCCAGAGGATTTGTTTGGAGGAAAGGAAGTAACACAGTCTCATTACAGGGCTAATTTTAGTCGCAGGAAAAGATGTTTAGGGAGACTTGGCTCAGGCCTGAAAAGCTGAAGTGCCCATTCCTAATTCCCAGTTGTGAAACAGGAGTCATTTTGGTTCTTGACTGAACTCAAAAGAAACAATTTATAGCATATACAGAGCAACTTCAAAAGTGCCTTATCGCTACAGGCATCAAACATGAGTGATTCCACATGAAATAGCAACTTAGTATTTACTGTAATTAGGGAAATAATTATTCCATTTGTATTGTACAAATAAATCAAAGTGGCCCTGGTTGAAAGGCAATTGCAAAATGCAGCATTTTCCATGCCCTGTAAATGCATAAACCATTTGGGGAAACATTAATTTTATTTTGGAAATTTTTAGTTATTTAAAATGCTTCAAACTTATGTGACCTAAACATAAGGGCATGCACACAGTAAAACCTATGCGACTTCTGAGTCCTGGTCTAAAGTCTAAGTTGGTCTGTATACCTGAATACGCATTAATATTCCTGTAGTGTTACCAGGCAAAGGACGTCAGAACAGCTTGTGGAGAGTGAGAACCCTTTAAACGCTGCACTTAAAATACGGTCCACTCTAAATCTGGCAGGAGCAGTGAGGATGAGCGAGAGACAGAGTGTGTAAACTCTAGCAAACCTGGGTATTAAACACGACAGCCGATTAATCACAGCAGAGACAAGTGACCAGAACACTTAGATGGAAGGTTACAGTAGAACACTTGCAAGAAAGGTGAGCGCTCATGCTTTGGCGCCATGGCTCCTATAAAACCCTGAGCACTCTGTAGTCTAGGCCAGTTAAAGGTATCAAAGTATCTCAACACTTAAGATCAGGGGAACAAAAAACAAGATGTGTGTGAAGCAAAGGAAAGCAAGGCAATTAGCAAGATACAGCAAGTCAGACAGACAGACAGACAAACAGTCAGACAGAGAGATGGATATAATTTAGATAGATACAGTATTCATTGATTTTATTTTTTAGAGAAAACATTAAAGACAAGTTACACAAAAAAGGATGTAGACAACATACAATTCCTACTAACCGTGTAAGACCTGCTACAACACTACAACGGGCATCATGAAGAGCATTTATCGCTTCATCTTTAGGATCCAAGAGAAAAATCAAGATGCACTCTGATCCTTACTTCTGATAATAATTTCCATCCATACTTCCACTGTGAGAATACAACTCAAGACTATGCATCTGAATAGATATGTCATTGCTAAGAAGCCATTACTGAGAAAAAGAAATGGACACAAGGGAAGAAATCCAAGCAAAGAAGCCGCCGTTGTTCTCAGAATGATACCCTGATCACCCAAGAGTGCAGAAACAAATAGAATTGACTGAGTTTAGAATTACAGGGAGCAGAAAAGACAACCAATGACAAAGACTAAACTTTGGAGGTGTGGAGAAGATCACTGCACAAAAAAAGAGACGCTCTTATAAAACAAAATAAAAAATCTCTACTCATTACTATAGACAGGCAGAGAGATGAACTCGAGGGAGCTGTGGGATTTTGTTATTGTTGTTGCTATTGTTAGATGGTGTGGATGCTGTAATTATGTACTGAATATATAATATATCATGTATGTATGTATGTATGTATGTATGTATGTGTATATATATATATATATATATATATATATATATATACACATACAGTTATAGATTTTATTTTCATTCTTCATTTCTTGTTGAAACATAATAAGGATGAGCACAGGAGAGTCTCTGGGAAAAAGTTGAGCCGGACTGTAATTTGGGCCCACTGAAGACAGTGTAAATATGCACATGACCTCATCACGTCCCTTCACTGGGAGCAGGAGGGGGCACTGTTTGTTGTTCAGTTGTAACAGCAATGAACAGAGCACATTATACACTGCACATGATAATATGTGCCCCTACAAGCCAGTCAGACCACCCAGTCATACAGTGTTGAAACACAGTCTGGCAGTGGTCATTAAAGTGTTTCCCCAGGTCACTCAAATCAGACTTGTTAAAGCTGTGAACTGGGGAGAGGCTGGAAGCAGGCCAGAAATCCCAGACTAACACTGATTGATAATATTTCTGTTTGGCCAAGCTACAAAGCCCTGAGACCACTTTCTTCATCAGTCTCTCATCTCTGGTGTTTCCGTAATCTCTCTCTGTGCATGTGTGTTTGTTTTTTAGTGCATTTTGGGGATAAAAATGTAGTGACTACGTAGGGAAACTGGATTCAGATTATGATTAGCTTTACACAATACTTTAACATACACAATAACTTATATTCTATACAATCAAGTCAATTTTAGTACATATGCAGTAGGTCCAAAAGTCTATTGATAATGATTCTATTTTTTTGATGTTGTAACATGAAAATGTTAACTGTCAACTATATTAACAGTATAACAGTCTAGGTGAAGTAGAGGCTGATGCAGACTTGTAAGCAGTGAATTCCTTTTGTTTTAAAAGTGACATAATATACTGTTCTGTTTTGTCCTAATTCCTTTAGTGTCTTATGTAGTTTGTTTGTGCACAGCAGAGGGAGAAACTCCCACAGAAACCACTTTTCTCAGCAGCCTAAAAAATATCTTGTTGGAATTCCAGCCCTTTTCTCTGCTACAAGGTGACATCATCCTGTAACACAGTACTTATTTGGAACGGTACATCCTCACACAATGCAAAGAGAGCTGATAAAATAAACACTTACCACTCTAAAATGTACTGCTGCAGTGTAGAATTGTATTGTGAAGATGTATCAACCCTACCAACTTGCTCTACCCAATTTTCAGGATCTGATTCTGGCACAAACTGATACAGCAGACCCGACGCCATTCTAAGAACAGCCACAGTAATCTGGGGGCAGAACTTGTGGCAGAATGCTGCTCTGGCAGTTAATCAATCAGAACAGAGAGGGCAAGCTGACCAATCAGAGCACAGTGGACTCATCAGAAGGCAGAACTTAAAGGCATATATTCCAGACAGAGGGTGAACATCAATTTCCTTACGGTTGAATGGTGATCTAGAAACAGTCCAGAATCTTGAGTATTTCTCTTTTGTTTTACTTGCTTTTGCTTTATCTGAAGATTACAGGCAGCTCACCTGTGACTACTGGACTGAGTCCAGTGAACAGTCCACCTACCAAAAATATTTAGCCATATTTAGACAAACTGTGCTGTAACAAATGAGCTATTGTCTTTCATTTTACATCTGCAAGATAGACCAGCACTAGAACTAGAGTGGACAGTGAATGGACACAGTGTTTAAACAGTGTGTCTGATCCACTCGTACCAGGACAACATCAGGCACAATACTCAGTATCACTGCAGTGCTGAGAACGATCCACCACCACAATAGTACCTGCTCTGTGGTGGTCATGTAGAGGTCCTGACCTTTAAAGAACAGAGTAAAAGTAATTTATCAATGTATATGGAGAAACAGATGAACTAGTCTGTAATTGTAGAACTAAAAAGTGCTCCTATTTGGTAAGTGGAGGTGATAAAATAGACATATATTGTAAAAACTAGGAGATGGTGTTAATGTTATGGCAAATCAGTGTATATGCCTCAGCAACTAAATATCATAATAAATACCGAATACAATTATTGTGTCCATTCTTTAACTTTACTACAGTTTCCAATGTTGTTGGGAAACTAGCTTTCAGTTTTTTTGTAGATACATGTTTCCAAAGTTCAGTCTTAGAAACTGAGATCAAAGTAATCCCAAATTGAAACTTGCACTTATCAGTCCATAAAACCGAACTCCACATCTAATCTCCTCAAATTAAAGGATTATTATATAGTTACGTTACAAAAATGTGCATTATTTCTCATAAATAAATCGACTTACAGTAAAGTATTTTCCTTCCTCTGTAAAGTTGTCATTTGGGAGATGCATAGCCACTGTATGAATACTGTTCAAACAACAGTGACAAAGCAAATGCTGCTCTTTTTTACATTTAATAGTTAGTAAGAGTGGCAGATTGACATTAATGTGCTACATATAACAGCTCCTCTGGGAGCCACCAACAGGAAAGGTTTGCAACTGAGCAAAATGAATACATCCGGAAACTTTGTGCTTGTCTATTACTTCTGCCTGTTGCCCTTGGGTGTTCTGTGCTGAACTACTTTATGTCTCCTACATTCTATCAATGTCCTCTATGTGTGTATATATAAATGTTTGTTAAATATATGAACGTGAACTTTAAAAAAGATAATATTATGCATAATGTTCTCTGATCATCATATTTTGTGTTAACCGAAATTTAAATACTCAGTTCTTTTAACCACATGGTTTGCTGAAAGTCCTATTACTGTCCAGAGTTTGTAAGTAACTCAGGGATTTATATATTATAAAGTCATATTTTTAAGTTGCTCCTAGCAGGTTCTATATAATATGTGCCAAAAACATTAAGTAGTTTTCTTTCTCATAGCATGATGTGATTAATGGTGGCACAGTGGATACAGCAGTCACAAACCTAAACAAAACACTGCTGGTTTGTGACTGGAGGACAGCAAGCACTGTTACCACTGTTAAGAGTTTATTCGTTGTGCTGACTATGGAACCGGCGCAAATGCTGGGCTGGACTGTGCAAGTGGTCAGCTACAGCACTCATAAATCTCCTGCCTGCCCAGCCGTGCTGTGACTTACTGCAGCCTGGGGAGATAGCCTCACTGAAAGGAAATGGAATGTCAAAATATTCCAAAATATCTTTTATGGAAACACTTTCAATCCATAGCAACAGCGAACAGGCTTCTTTGAATGCAATGGCACTCAAAATGTGAGTAGTCATCTTTTCACTTAGAGATCCAACTTTATTTAACTTTATTTTTTATCCCAGTTTATTTACAGCTGGAAACAAATAAAAAAAAATATGAAACTATTTCCACACATTTTATTCCTTTTATAACACAAACCCTTGCACCTTTACAGTGAGGGGGAAGAGGTATTCAGTATTTAGTATACTATCATTTTTGCTTTTTATATATATTCCCAGTGCATTCAAACCTATATCTCACATAACTTTGTAATGTGAGGGTTAAAAATAAAAATAAATAATGATCTACATATTAATGTTACCAAAATAAAACTATTTGTGAAGATTTCACACAGCAAGTAGCAAGCATGATGGAGGTGAAGGGGCTTCTCAACCCATCCTAAGACTGGTGATATGGAAGGTAAGAGGAAAACCAGCTGTCACTAGAATGGAACTGAAAGCAGCAGAAACTAAATGTACACAGAAAACAATATAGTCTATTCCTACATACCACACAAAACTTTAAAGACGGCATACTAAAATTTGTACACAAACATTTATACAAATAAGAAAACTGTTTAGATTTCAAACCGATTTTTGTGATGCAGTTATCAGATGCTGGAAGAGCACCGTTAACGTTTAGGTGATGTGGACTACCTTACGGTGGTGCGCCTAAATCTTCTCAGGGCACAGTGCACACTAGCAGAACCTGCAGCCACTCGGTTGATGGATTTAACTGCTCTGGCTCACCAGACATTCTCTGTTGTGAAGGATGCTGGCTTTCGATGGCTGATCAAACATTCTGAAATTATTGTTATCATTCTTTTCACCATGTAGCCCGATCTTCTTGTGATTTTCATATGATCGTACCTGTAACAGAATTGTGCTCGTCTCTGTATACAAATGTATTTCTTCATAGAAACTGTTAAAAAATCTTGTTCAAACTTGGACTGTAAGCACACACTGTTAAAGGGGCTGTGTGAAAACCTATAGTGGTGAGTGTGTGTATTGCAATCTACTGAAAACCCCACGCTCCCCTCCCTTCCAGAGAATTACACTAACCATCAGGTTCTATGCCATTACTTTAGTACTAATTTCACTTTGTTTGGTCATGTTTTTGTTTCCTTTTACTTTTAGGATTAACCCTCCTTTTCTTCCGAATCTATTTTTTTTGTGCTAAACAAATTGTGTGATACTTCATGTGTCAAAATTTGGATTTTCAAACTTCTTACATCAACAGGTTAACCAGCGCTAACAAAATTCTCCCACATAGTCACATAGTCCTGTCTAGCAGGCTCTAATCAGTAGTACAGTGTAATAACTTGTTTTACTGTGTTTTTAAATGTTAACTTGGCACAAACAGCCTAATATCATTACCACCACCCACAGACTTCCCGAAAAGTTGATTTAGACAATCAAAACATCCTAATTATTCTTTTAATGCTGGTAGCATTAATGTAACATTGTTTGAATTTTCCATCCCACCTTAATCAGTACAGAGCTGCATTTTGGCACCTGAGGAATTATATGAACTGCTGCACTGTTTAAAGTGAAACAGGAAAATTCAAACAAGAAGCTGGTGAACAAGCAGCTGATTGTCAGCGTCAGAATGTGAATATATGAAAATATGAACAAGAACAGGGTGAATAAGAAGTTGACTTTAGTCTTTAATAAGCATAAGGAGTAATAATCTTGTGTGGATAGTATCCTACTAGAGCCACAGATAAGCACTATGTTGTGGCATATTCTTCAGGATTCTTCTTCTTTCTACGTCTTCCAACAGAAGCTATAGTGAAACCAAACTCAAGCTGCCACTTTACCATTAAATTGCAAAACATGAAAGGCACTTTCTACAGCCAGTTTGTGGTTTGTCTGTTCTGGGCTACTGTAGGAACATGGCAGTCTCTGTTTTAAGATGACCCACTTGTATGTAGATATAAAGGACTCATTGTAAGCTAAAGAAAACACAATGATTTGTAGTTGCAGGTAATTACAGACTAATGAAAACACAGTTTTCTATATTATAATTTGTATAATGTATTATATTTCTCCTAACAGATCTTACACACTGCTCCTTTAAGACATACCTTTTTTGCCATTTAATCAGGGAAATATTAGTGTGGTGACAAATTTGTTGTTTCCAGTCTAACAAGCTTTAAACCAACTTAAATTCATTAGATTGAAGGAGATTGTTGCCAACATTCTTTAAAACCTGTCCAAGCTTGCAACGGTTGCTGCTGAGGAACGCATCGGTGGGTGGAGCGTAGATGGTCAGTTGTCAGTCTTGATTCACTGACAGTAGCTGAACAGAGCTTAAGGCGTTACCTGTGCATCTATAAGGCTGTGCTCTGATGTTGTGTCTGGGAAGATGATGATGAATAGGAATCATGTGAAGTATTTATACGATTTTTACACCGATAACGGAAGAATGTTTACCTAGCACAGAAGACTCTAAGGCCAAACTATAACTAGGTTAAAAGGTGCCGCTGCAGTGCCACCCAGATCCTCAATACAGGGGCAGCCATGCGCATGAGTGAAAGAGTTCATGACCTCATCTTTGCACTTCAGCCACTAAAAACACAAAAGCAAACTCCCACCAAGCAGCATGAGAAAATGCATAAATATTCACAGCATGTGCGATAAAAGCAGGCCTGCTTCTAACAAACGAGGTCTCTTTTTCTCATGTAACAATGTCATTTAAGGTCAGCACTGCAGAAGATGTGACCACCACCTAAAATGACAATCTGCTGTAAGTAAATAACATTTAATACATTAACACTGCCCAGTACAGGAGTAGCAAACACAGCGTTGACAAGCACGAGTTTCTTGTCCTGCATTTAAAATAAAAGGATCACTAAAACATAAAGGATAACTTGGTTTTTAATGAAAACACAAATCAAAATATCTCATCATCCAAAAAGGTGTGGGATGATATAAAATATTGTCTTATGCTGGAGGGGCTTAATTTTGTGTGTAGTGCCACTTCCTGCTCAATTAATGACAATTAATGATATCTGAGGTCTGAATACTTCATTATTGCTTTAAATAAGTTTTTACTATGAGACTTTAGTTTGAACTTATTTATGAGAATGCCCATATAATCCAGTGAAACAATCACTGTTTATCAGTTTGGTTGAGCTACAATTAATTTTGCATTGTTATAGTCTGTTAAATGAATAAGACAATAGAAGGTTATGAAGAAAAACATATAATACAATATAAAAAAATTAATAAACTTTCAGCAATGAATGTGATACTGAATCTAATGATCACTATATTCAATAGAAAATGACCAATAGCAAGAAACCTTCTCGTGCTGCAGCTCACTGCTGTTAGTGAAGCATGGTGGGTTACATTAATCTAATCATATCAAGTAATTCCCCTCTATTTTTATGTACCAGCCAGCAAACGTGGCATGATGGATGTTTGTCCCACTCTTCAGACTTTTTTTTTCAGTCTGAGTGGAATTTTCAGCTGGCAGTAGCCTAATCCACAAATAGGTGCTGGTTGCTGTTTGGCTGCTCCCAAATGGGTAAAATGTGGGTGGTTTTTTGGAACCTCTCCTCATTTCAAGCGCACAGAAAAAGCCCTGAACAAAACCTCATGTGGCTACATTTTGGTTTTCTTTTCATTTCAAGTGCAGGTCTCCTTTTTTCCTTTCTTTTGAAAACCACTTCTTGGTATTTTTTTCCTTATTTTATTTATGACAAACACATGTTGGCTCTTTAGGTTCATGACTCCAGTACATTTCAAATGTTGTGACAAAATATGTTCGCCTGACTGACAAAAGCCATAAGCAGAACATTAGTCATTGGGTTTCTCGGTTGTCTTCGGCTTTATTTCTCAGTAATGCTCATAAATAGCAATTTTCTCAAGTATGTCCTCCTAGAGAATAACTCTGTTGCATTTAAATCTGAGATCTTGTGGAGTAACAATAGAATTGAAAGCTGCAATTTCAGGAGAAAATTTGACCAAGACAGGAGAGTGAAGCAACTGCTAACTTGTACAGTACAATGCAATAGTCAGAAACCACTCTAGCCAGTATGTACACTGTATTAATTTAAACAAAAACAAACAATAAAAAATACAGTATTGTGCAAAAGTTTTAGGCAACTGAGAAACTTGTATCTAAAAACCTGGAAAATAGCACAATAATAATATATTAATACATTCAGTACAGATGTCATGTTTTTATCGTGTCACTGTGTTATTTTTACCATTTTCCAAAGCTTCTTGTGGCAGTCCAATACTGTTATCTTCATCCAGTACCTACTATGTCTAATCAAAGCTTTGTTAAATCAGTTGTGGTGTAGCAGGAATATTTCTACACACCTATAAAGCTCAGTCTTAAAGCTCATTCTTAAAAGGTGGTTACATTTTCTGCTTGTCTGGATCCAAGTAAAACTAAATGCTTACAGGTCTGGGCCTTGTTCAGTTTTGCTGTTCCAGTGCAAATTCTAATAGTACAGCACAAAGTTACTTCTATTTTGTCCATTTCCTTGTTTTGGTAATGGCTTCTTATTCTTTCAGACCTATGGCATTGACTTGTAATCTTATAGTGGAAGGCTGGACAGCAATCCCTGTGGAAGCAAGCTTGATTTTTTCCCCTGTTACATACTTGTATTCTGATAGTAACAGCTGTTTTTTGTTTCCTTTAACATTCTTCTTTCTTTAAGCAAATAGATAATGTTATTTTAATATTTTCTCCAAAAGAAACAACTGGCCTTTTTGATTGTAACTGTAATAAAAACAGAATAGTCTTGGACTTCTGCATGTTCAACTGTTTAAAAGCCTTATAACATCTATAATCTCTAACTAAACTGAATAAAAAGTAATGTCTCTTAATTATTGTCATTTTGTTAATATTGTCTGATACAATTATAGAGTGCTTTGTTTAATTAATTTAAAATAAATGTAAGTGCTTCAAAAAATGTGTTAGATTTCAAATGTTTAAAGACATCAGATAAAGTCAAACAATCCTGATGTTGACACAATTGGATCAACTAATTTTTCTGATCAGTATAAAACTGTCCCTCAGTATAAAAATGTCCCTAAAATTCCTGTAGTATTACATCCTGAACAGATAAATGTAGCATGAGACACCTTTTGTAGGTGTATGTACAGTGACAGTGGGTAGTGAATGTGAAACAATGATTCAGCATAATCTATCTGTACACTGAGAGCAACAAGCTGTTGTATAGCTCATTTGAGCCTCCAAGAAACAATTTTCAAAATTCTCTCAGCTCAGCAACCTGATAAAGTGTGGTCTTGCGCTGTTCTCAAAACAGAAAGGTCTGTTGCTGAGAAGTACCCATGGCGCCACACTGCAATTTTCACTACCTGTCTATTAGTGCTCTGGCCTCTAAGGAAATGGGAGCTGAAGGTGGAGTCTCGCTTTTAGATGTAGTTTTGATAACACTGAGCTATGAAAACATTTCCAATTCCACTTGGCACCACTTAGCTTAAATACAAGGGAACTATGACTGGCTCTGTAGGGGCAATCATGCAGATACTTGCTGTTCCTACCAAAAAAAAAAATTAGAATCTGATTGTGTCCATGGCAGGGTTTGACAGGAAACCTGTCCAGTTCCTACGAAGGTCTTTGATCCTTCCTAAGGGCAGATTTGGTACATCTGTGATGGTTCAATGCCTGTATTCTGTGAGCTTTGATTCATCTTTGATTCCCAAATTATTTCTTCATTTTGTTGCTTCCAGATTGCCCAGTGACGATAAACATTTGGCTGCTGTTCTGGTGCCTTTGGAACAGTTCACGCTTTCATCTACAATTTCATGTAGATGTTCTGTTAGATCTGAACATTAATCACTTTGATGATGAGGTAGTTCAGCTTTCCAAATCAGATGAGCTCTACTAAGTAATGCAGGTGCCAATATGTATAACCTTTCTGGCATCAAACAAACAATATTCATGAAACCATCCAACTATGGTCAACCATGGTTTGCCCTCCCTAGATAAGGGACATCATTGCTGCTTACTGTTTATCATACCACCAACTTACGTCTTTGTATGCATAATTTAATACAATCCCTCTGTTTATAATGACCAACGTCACCTGTTATGATTTCTTCATCCATGCTGCAGGTCCAACATCAGCAGTAAGTATGCTAAGGAGAAAAGGTCTAACCCTTGGGCAGAGACATGGCAGGCACGTAGAGCTATCAAGCAGCTACCCGCAGTGTGAGATCTACGATAGCGAGCCCTCTTTTCGCCTCCTCCCCCCTCTACAGCGAGGTGTGAGAACCTGCTACCAGCATTCACCTCCCATTTGTAAGCTGAGTTCTGCAGAGAGATAGTGGCCTGGAGAAGCTCAGGGCTGATATAAATTACCTGCTGATGATGACGATAAACCATGTCATAACAGCTCCCTGCTGGCACAGGCCGAGGAGAGATAGTCTCGCGTCTCTCCCTGGGATGCTTTGTCACTTTTGATTAGATCGCCATCTGCATGTGGTCGACTTGCGGCAGACGATTTATTTACATATATTGAATATCCGTGAGCTCACACACCATCTTCCCCGCCGAAGACCTGGTTGAGACTGTAAAACTGCCCACTGGGAGAAGAATCCTACATCAGAAGAGGAAGACGAGCCAGACCATACGTTTCTGCTTGATTTGGTGGACGTCCTAAGCACCTTTAAGCAATGGCAGCAAATGGAGTCCTCATAAGAAACACATTAGTCATGAGGATTAAATTATTGCCACTCCACACATTTTGGTGGCTGGACGAATGTAGTTTCCAGTGTGCTGTCTGATGATTTCTGTCACTGTTGATGGACGAACAATAAAGTCTAATGTCCTCCAAACGAGCAACGCACGCATTGTCTAACTGGGAATGCACTAAACTGGGAACAGTAGCCGCAGGTTGGCCATTTGACCCTGGAAATTCCCCCGAGAAATGACAAAAACTCACCAAGATACATGCAGTTTAGAAGTTTTTTTTAACATCCATCAGTCCTCCTTTAACTACAGAAGTTATCTTATGAGAATTAAAAGTGATTTGGCTAAACAGTGCTGCTTAGGACTCCCTAAACTGAAGTGTTTACATACACATGAAAGAGCACTTGTGCTATGTCAAACGTTCCCCGAATCTAAACACAGAGTTTTTTTTCTTTACAGGGCCAGACAGTTAAGCACGTAATGACTGTGATAAGGGCGCTTTATCAGCCAACAGAAAGTCTTTGAGGATAAGCCCTGCGTGGATGCTAATTAAGACGATACAGTCAGGCAGAGCTTGCAGAAAGCAACTTCATGTTTAATTGCTTAAATCAACACGATAAAATCCTCCATAAATGGCTGTGCCTGTCTGACGAAGCATGCTGTCATGGCAAAAAAGGCATCTCCGGTTTACTTATTGTCCAGTAAAAATCCAGACTCAGTCAAGCACACGCACCAGGACAAAAAAAAATTGATATCACAGATATGGAAACTTGCCGCCTTAGGGATACTATCCATTCCACGAAGAGGTGCTATTACTATACCACCGATTTTAATGGAGAAAGCAGTTTTACTCATCGAAAAACTCCACTCATCAGTCTTCTAGGCTTGCTACTATCTCATAATCATTACCATTACAGATGAAAGCCCAGGCCTGGTCTCAGAACAGTCTCAATTGCCACAATTAAATAAGTGTGGTTGAATGATAATATCTCCCCCTCCTCAACAAAAGAGACTGCAGCATTAAATAATCCTACAATTAGAGACAATCAAGGCTAATGTTTGATGTTGTTGTTGCACTAAATCTCACAAATACATCTCAGCCAGAAATGGTGTTTTGGACCAACCTGTTAGGCGCCAGACCGCCGAGACTCCGGCCAGGGGGGTCAAATTCACATGCCACCAAAGAACTCTTGGCAGATTATACACACAGCCATTGTGTTTCCACCCATATACCGTAAATGTAACACACCCTCTCAGCAAACCATACAGACACACTCTGAGGAACTGGGAAATCTTATGGACCAAGAAGTATAGACTATTTCTTCAGGTATAACAACACACAAACTGTTGAATTTTTCTCTTGAGCAGACATGGTACGCCCTCAAAGCCCAAGAGATGCTATTCATCACAGTCTAGTTCAGTGGAACACAGCAAATCTGAAAGTGCAAGCAGCTTCTAATAAAACAGTACTGATTCATTCAGTAGTACTGCACAATAGCTGCTTAATTAGTTCCACTGTGCAATGAGGGTTGACCTGAATCCTCCGCAACTGCCCTATGTTCTGCAGCCACAGATATTTCTCCAGTTGGTAGAAATTACAGAAGCAAATAAACAATGCTATGGTTTCCCCATTGTAAATCAACATCATACAGAGTATGACCTACCTCACTATTTACCCTAACTCTAATTACAACTTGGATGGTGGGCAGCTGCAGGAAATAATACAGCAGATACCTTTGTGAAGTAAATATTTTGGCTAAGGCACAGCAAACGTAATATATATTATAATATTAAATATTAATATGATATTATAATATCAAAACCTCACTATACAAATTATTCTGTGATTTACACTTGGAAAACATTTTATAATGAAAGGACTAACAGAATTCTAGGAATAAAATCTTTTTAATTTATTCAATTTATACCATATTTGTGTTCTGAAATTAATGTTTTGAAATATAGTATGTATGTATATATATGGCACTGCATGCCACCACATTGGATTTGAAATGAAACAACTGGGATGCAACTGAAGTGTAGACTTGTAGGTTTAATTCAAGGGGTTGAACAAAAATATCCTATACAATTTTTAGGAATTGCAACCATTTATCTACAAAGCCTCCTCATTTCAGGGGCTCAAAAGTAAGTGGACAAATTAACATTACTGTAAATAAAATGTTAATTTTTAATACTTTGTTGAGAATCCTTTGCAGGCAATGAGTGCCTGATATCTGGAACCCATAGACATGCTGGGTTTCCTCCATTGTGATGCTTTGCCAGGCTTTTACTGCAGTGGTCTTCAGTTGTTGCTTGTTTGAAGGTTTTTCTGCCTTAAGTTTTGTCTTGAGCAAGTGAAATGCATGCTCAATCGTGTTGAGATCTGGTGATTGACTCAGCCACTGCAGAATAATTTTCTTCTTAACCTTAAAAAACCCTGTTTTTTTTGCAGTATGTTTTGGGTTACAGTCCATCTGTATTGTAAAGCACCGCACAATCAACCTTGCTGCAATTGGTTGAATTTGAGCAGAAAGTATATCCCTGTACACTTCTGAAATCATCCAGCCACTTCTGTCTTCAGTCACATCATCAATAAACACTAGTGACCCAGTGCCATTGGAAGCCATGCATGCTTATGCCATGCCAGGATGTGGTGTGCTTTGGATCATGAGTTGTTCCAAGCCTTTTCCATACTTTCTTCCTCCCATCATTCTGATGCAGCTTGATCTTACATTGATCTGTCCATAAAATGCTGTTCCAGAACTGGGCTGGCTTCTTTAGATGTTTTTTGTCTAACCTGGCTCTACGTTTAAGGGTTAATTCATGGTTTGCACTTTGTGGTGTACCCTCTGTATTTGCTCTTATGAATTCTTCTCTTTATGGTAAACTTCAATACTGATGCACCTACTTCCTGGAGAGTGTTCCTCACTTGGGTGGATGTTGTGAAGGAATTTTTCTTTAACATGGAAAGGATTCTGCGATCATCCAACACTGATGTCTTCCAAGGACGCCCAGGCCTTTTTCAGTTCCTGAACTCACCAGTGCGCTCTTTTTCCCCCAGAATGTACCAAACTGTTAATTTGGCCACTCCTAACATTTCCGCTATCTCACTGATGGATTTCTTCTTTTTTCAGCCTAATGACGGCCTGTTTCAATCCACTGAGTGTTCCTTTGACTGAATGTTGTGGGTCCGGCAACAGCTTCCGAATGCAAAAAAAAAAAAAAAAAAACCCACACCTTGAATCAACTCCACACCTTTTACCTGCTTAATTGATGGTGGATTCATGTGGGAAAAGCCCATGAAATAGTGTTTGAGATAGTTGTCCAATTACTTTCGGTCCCTTGAAAACAAGGTAGCTACATATTAAAGAGTTGTCATTCCTAAACCCCTCCTCCAATTAGGTTGTAAATACCCTTAAATTAAAGCTGATAGTCTGCAACTTAAAGCCCACATTCATTATATAACAGCATCATATATATATATATATATATATATAAAAAAAACTAAAACTAGAGTTCTGATAAATAATAATGCTACCTGAAATAGCTGGCCATAAATGTGGTAGTGAAGCATAAGGGTAATTTCTGAGAGGGGGGAGGGGGGAGAGGGGAGGACACCTTCCCAATAACTAGAACTTATTCAACTTATATTGCCCATAATAATTATTGATAATTAAAAACAAACATTGGATTGTGAAAATCACATTTGTTTTACTTAAACATGAAATGCTGACATGTAGTAAATCTGAAATGGTGATGTTAGATATACATTTATGTTAAAATTATTTGTGTTCTCACTCTAACAAAAAAAAAAACTCCTAATGGAACATGATATTTACATGAAGTAAACCCTTGTGAGCTTTTATGGAGTTCAGAGTTATTTCTTTTCACTAATTTATGCATAAAGCATCAATATCGATCAACTTGTCACTATCAAACCTATCAAAGAAATAATTTATCATTGTTAGATCTCACCATATTATATGTGTTAACCATATTATAAGTGTTATATAACCTACTATATTACTTAAGAAGACTGGATGGATCAACCATTAAAACTATTGCATACTTAGGTTGTAGTTGAGTGTAGATAGTTATATTATTTAATATTTCCAAAAGCTGTTTTATGGCATTTGATGTTTCTTTCCCGTGGTTGCATGACCCCTGATGTCCCGGTGAGGGTCATGTTAAACTCTTCCATGTTCAACCCAAAGTTTATGCTCTTGAAGCAGAGGGTATACTTCTAGAGTTAGCGATCTCAGTGGGATTGGCTGTACAGTGTAGGAGATGACTGTTCAGTCTGTGGAACTGGATATTCTGTCTGATTAGTCAAAGCGGTGGACAAAGTTTATTTTTCCAAAGGTTGAGTAGCTTTAATCATAGGGTCTAAATCTTTGGGATTTGCCTTTGCTACTGTGGAGAGAACCTCAGAAGTCTTCTCTCTGTGTTTACATGAACTGGCCAGTTATTTGCACGGTTTACTTTAGTGCCAACATGTGGTTCACAGTGGTTTAATAATGCTGTCCACTTAATTGCGTAATTGAGTTATTTAAAGCCCCTGTTGCTTTTACTGAAGCCATATCAAACGCTTGCAAATTTCAGTGTACATTTCTAGACCATTTTGTTACAACTGCAGATGAATGAATCAGCAGATAAAATACTAAGATATTTTGATTTGCTGCTCCAGTAGGAATGCATTGCAATTATTAAAATAAAAAGAGGGAAATTAACATGCGAACTGTTGTGTATTCATAGACACCCACGCACAAACTTTAAAGTCACCCAGAACAAGCAGGCTCAGGCAAGTTTAAAAAAAATCAACACAGTTTCATTGGTTAAATCGAGAGAAAACCCCCAGTTTTTCCCCAATGGGACAGATTTAGCTCTTCAAAGTCTATTTAGCGCATAATGTATGACAGATTATGAAGTATGACAGAAGTGTGAAGGAAGTACATGCAATTGCCTGGAAGGCTCTCATGGCCTGCTTAACGACAAACAGACCATGCCGGAGCTCTCACAACAGGTATTTGTGAAGCCAACAGGCGCGCGAGAGCAGCCTGTGTAGGTTAAGTTACCTGAAATGAGAACGTGCTGTTTGGGGCCTTTCATGTCTTCAGTTCAAATACTCCGTCCTGCTCTGCTGCCTGATAGCCGTGAAAACCTGTTTGGCTGATGATGTCACTGGAGCGTAATCAGATTGTTCTTTTAGCGCCTTGCTATAGGGCACTTCTACATCCTGTAGGACACACAGTTCAACACTCAGACAGAGACAAACACACACCTACACATAAATGCGTGCACACAATAACAACTTGCCCTTTTTGCTCAGATCAGTGTTATTATTTTGGTGCTGGTAGTATTAATCATAATATACCATTAATAATTCTTGTATGGGTAAAGCCTGCTCCCATCAGTGATTAATAATACAATAAAACTATTTTTGCTTCGTACTTTTTCTCCTGTAGGTGAAAGATGAATTAACTGTACTCAAATTACACGTCCCTATATATTTATTTAGCTCTGGAAAACAAAAACGCTTTGTTGTAAGAAAAAACAAAAGTTACTGTTAACCACAAATGAAAGGCATGACTGTCTACATCACATGCAATTGGCAGACTATACCTTGTGATAACTCGTATGCATAAAGAGTCACTGATATTAAAACCCTGACACTGGAAGACGAGATAGAACATATGAGTAAGGCATATTTGGAAAGAGCGGAGCAGGACCAGGCCTGTGCTCTGCAGCTGAGATACATGAGGGTAGTCCAGCAGCGAACCGTGAAGAGGCAATAATGTTCAGAACTATCAGTCACCCCCATGACAACATAACATTGCCATCATCTCGATGATGACACATTTCTTCAGCATTTTTGCAAGTCAACCAGACACAATGGACACACAGGATCACATAACTATCTGGAGTTTTCCCCTAGAAGAAGAAAACTAATGGGAATTCAACAAATCAGTACATTAATGTGCAAAATAAGCCATGGATCATGAAGAGTAGATGAAGTGACTGGCTTTAAAAGGCCATAAAGTGTAAACCAAATTAAAATTGTGTCTTGCAACACAATAAGATGAGGTGTCAGAGCTAATGACTGAAAAGTCTTATATCCTTCCACTCCATTGTAGCCAATGCCCCCTACTATCTACACATAGAGTACAGACTATTTAGAATATTTTACAAAATAAAAAATCTTGTAAAGACTTGCACAAGAAACAATATATAAGAAATGACCTTTACACTTTTAATTTATGTTGTCTAATTTATTTATTTGTGGTTGTGATGCTGCCATCACAGATCTGCACATGGCCTGTTTGCATAGGGATGCAATACAGTTTTATAGGTAAGGTTCTTTCTTCCTTCTGAAAAGCTTTGAGGTCATCCATGAATTTGCTGTGTTTTAGAAGCAGAAATCACATTAGATCTAAAGCGGAGAAAGGTGGACTGGATGTTTGTAGTTTGGACTGCACATTAAGCTTTTGTGGCAAAACTGTAACATGATCTCTTATCCGTAATAAGGGCATATTTCATGGTAAATGCATGACCACTTAAACAGTTCACCTCCCCTTATTCAAATCACATTTCCTTAGCTGGGACAATGGATACCCCCTCTCAGAAATGAAGGCCAAAGGGTTAACTTGATATATAGCATTAAAGAAAACACTAAAGGGCCTTCACTGGAGCTTTCTGAAAGTCTATCCATTTTTGAGGTTTTGTCAAAGTTGCAACTCTTCTGAGTTTCAGCAGCCAATAGGATTTGAGCATATGGAACCCTTCTGGAACTCCCTATTACTTGCTCCCAGAACAGTCCTCCTCCGCACTAACAAGGTGCGGCACTGGCTAAATTTAGAAGATTGCTTCTATATCTTTCAGTCGCGATTTAGAGGGCTCAAACTGCCCTGACTGTATCAGCACTTGATCTGGTATTCATTTTGATCATTTTGAACATGATCCGCGCAGCTGGCCTGGTTTTCATTTTCGCAGTGTGCACGCCGGTCAGAGTTGGCTTGTTTTATTGGAAACCTTGTTCCTATATTCCTGCCTGGCACCTTTTGACCCTGTCTGTCTCTGGGGACTCATGGGTAAGGGGAAAGGCAAGGAAAGCTGCTTCCTAGTTCTGTACCACAGCGAATGCAAATAGAGTTGTTGACTCAGATAGAAGTATCATAATCTTTAGATAATATCTGATTCTAGCCAATGCTCATGCCATGGTTAGTAAAAATGTCAACACTTCTGGTTTAAAGTCTTTACAGCAGTTACTCACTATAATCCCCAAACTGTATAAAGACTTAACTATGACTGAAAACAAATATGGACATCACAGCTAATATTTCATATTTAGAAATGATAAACATTACATGTGCTCACAATGCTTTTACTATGCACTATTTAATGTACTTCTGCTGTTATAACAAAACCTTGCATTTCTATTTGTGCAAAATTTGAAAATGCGTATTGTGCACTTCACACTGTGCATGCATTTCATATATACACACACACACACATATATATATATATATATATATACATATATATATATATACATACACACACACACACACACACACACACACACACACACACACACACACACACACGAAAATCTCCTTTTTTAACATTTCAAAACAATCCCAAACACAAGATATGTGCATGACCTTGGGGGGCAGCAGCGAGCAACAGCAGGCTCCTCTCCATGTCCCGCTGCTCCGCTCATTTATTTGATGAACTACAAAGAAGAATTGGATAAAGAGAGAGGGCTCAAATTTTAATACTTTCCATAAAAGAAGAGGAACAGAAAAATGTCCTGTTGTTATTGTAGCCTGTGTGGCTACTCAGCAGTAGTGCTTCACTTGTAAAGGAAAGAGTAGATAAATTAGAAATGACACAGTGTACCTTGGAAGAAGCCCACAAACCCACTGTCTCTCTTCCTATATCTTTTAAAAGTCAAGAATATTTATAGTGATGTGGCTTCTAGGTTAGATTCCTGCTGTCAGTTTTGTCTTTAATGACTAGATTAAAACATGCTGATTTTGAGCCAGGAGACTTACGGTGCTGCATTAGACTATGATGCATTAGGGAATATATTATGTTGTCTTTCTTAAATATAAATAAAAACCATCAAGCTATGGATCACTATGGATATGGAGAAGAAAACAGAATAAAAATGTGAAAAGTATTTTCGAAACAAGCTATTTTAGGTTTGTGAAATATTCTTATAGCATAAAGTGGCAATGTTCCAAAAGCATGTCACTTTTATTAGGTTATACTATTGACTATTTAATATTATGATATTGTAATAAAAACAAACTTGATATTGAATTTGATCAGTACCACCCAGAAGTACTACCACCGGCAACTAGATGTCCTTTGAAATTTAGCTAGTCAAGTCTTTGTTTTCCTGTGTAGATGTGTTAGTAATAAAAGGGAATGCACATAAGGCCTGTAGAGAATGAAAAATGTGTTGCAAATGCTTTTCTATTAAGAGCATAAAACAGGCTAAGTTAAAAACCCTGTGCTACCCAAACAGGATTGATTGCATGACTAAAGATTCCAGCATGTAGAAAGCACTACTGAATGTGTTTATTCCACCAAAGGCCTCAAAACAACAGCACTACTTCACAGAAGTTATTTTTTTTAGTTCAGTCACATTCACTAAAACAAAGCCTCATGGAAAGGCATTAAAAATGCTTTTAGTTGAAATGTATAAAATATCTTCAGTGAAGTCATGGTTAAGTTTAACTGCGCACAAGGCGTCCCTTGCCTTGACATTGGTAAATATTCAGATAAAAAGCGAGCATTCTGTTTTGATTTAGAGTAATAATTTATTGCGTCTGGCATCAGGGACTGTCTGAGGAGACCAAAGGCATGGGGCAAGCTTTAAAATAGAACCTGATATTTTGGCCCCTAATCAGTTTAAGATGACCCTCCTCTTTGTAATAAGCATGATTTGCTAGATCCATCCAAAGAAACATCTCTGTAGTCTTGCAGAGCCATTAATGTGGATATAATCATAGGGTTCTTCTAAAAGATTCCGCCCTGCCTGGGAATGCCTCCGCAGCGAAAGCCTTGCCCCCTTTCAAAGCCCAAGTGTGACTTACAAATGGCTGACAAATAGTGAGTGACGGACGATACGAGAGATGGACACCACCGCCGCATTGCGTGGACTAGCAAATTAGCTCGGAGCTTCATGGAACGGCTTACAAGGCACAGTATAAAATCTGTGGTGTCCAGAATTCCCTTTGAAAAATAAGCAAGTCCCCATGTACAATGACAATATGTACAACTTATAAACAAGTCCAAATACAAAGCTTGCTGCATTCGTACTTGCAAAAAGAGAACAGAACCTGGTAAGAAGAAGAAGAGGAATCTATATTTGCAATGCAAAGTGCTTTACAGATGGTTGTTATTTGTAATATAAAAAAAATCTAAATAAGTGAATCAAAGATCAAAGTAAATCAGGAAGTAGAAATTAAATTCAAGAGCAAGTTTAAGAAATCTGTTTTTAAATGTTTGTTAAAAGAGATATTTAAATTATATGTAATTGGGCTTGGGCAAATTTATTTGTAACTAAGTATTAAGGTGAATACAGTATGGACTACATCTGATGACAGTTGAGATAGTCAAAGAAATGATGGAATGTTGCCATGAATTAACAGAATATCTTCAGAGGTGGTCCTATATTCTTGTTTTCCATGGCAGTAGGCAACAGCTTCAGTTTTCGGTAAAATCACACTGTGCTAAACTCAATGCACCTTATCTACCCAGCTGAGCAAGTTGGGAACTGCCTATGCGAACACAATGGCGTAACAGCTAATGTGGCTCATTTGAACGCATGGTCGCCCCTCTATAGGGACATTTCCTCACACTAACAGATCCGTTCTCCACAGCAGTCGGAGAAGGTGAGACTGTGTCAAACTGCCTGGCGCCTCCTATCACCTGGGTAACATCACACCAGCGTCTGGCCGGCTCTACCTCAAAGACATTTCTGGTTAAACCCTAGTAAGATTTGGAACTTCTTATTGCATTGTAGATGGTAAAGTAAACATACCCTCACTGCAATAGATCAACTTCAGTCAAACACCTGACACTGTATTCACCCACAACACAAACCTTCAGTGCTTCTTGTTAATAAACACCTCATTGTTATATAGCACACACTTTCAATTCCTCAAGGATGTTCTAAAACATAACCAATGTTCCAAAATATTCTTTTGCACATTCAATTACACATTTCCACCAGTGAGGTCTCCAAATCCCCAAATCTTATAGAATGTAGCTTTTAGACATAGAGAAAAAGAAACATTCAATAACCAGGTAATTCAAACTCTGCTCAGATCTGAAAAAAATCTCCAGATGTTTCTGTCTGTCCATCCACTGTAAGAAGACCACTCAGGGATACGAGTCTGAAAGGATGTGTAACTGTCAAGAAGCTGTTACTCAGAAAAGAAATCAGTTTAAAAACTCAAACAACGAAGCTGCTGCTGTTCACAAACAACAGACTGGCCAATCCAGAGGCCCGAACTCAACATCATTGAATGTGTTTGGCAATACTGGATGGCGGATACTGGATTTTCCGAACTTTAGAGTTGTGAAAAAAACAATAGGTTAACAAACTGAGTACTGAACATCTTTGCATTTTTGGTGTTTAAATATGCTTTTTTAGCTTTTTCAGTGAAAATCAATAACTGGTACTTAACCACAGTCTAGATCAGAAATTGAGGAATAGAAGGGTGGTCTCTGAATTTGCACTGCACTGTTGAATGATATAAAATCAAGGTTTTGATTTAAGTGCAGCAAGTTACTTTTGTTAAATTCCAGCTACAATATGCAACATTATCTGTAGAAAAGTTTAATGATTAAATTTAGTCCCACTACAATCCATTCTGTATTATGTCTGCACACAGAAGAATCTGAAGATTATACATAAAATCTTACTAATGTTTCATAACTGGTACCATTGGATTCAGGCTAGTGGGAGCAGTATGTGTGTGTGTGTGTGTATGTGTACAGATGCATGCGGTTATATCCGTATGAATTGTAAATGAACATGGGTTTATGGCTGTGTGTGTGTTTGCTTCATATGATATGCATGCTTGCGTGCTGAAGTGTCTTGCAATGACAGAGTATGTGAGTGTGTGTGCATGCACTGGTCGCTGGTTACCCGCAGAGAGAGGCAGCGGTGGGTGGCACAGGGCCTGAATTATCCAGCTTGCTGAGTCTCACTGAGTGTGACTCCACTTGGTGAAAGAGCATGCAGGGCTCAGACACCTCTCTTTCTCTCTCTCTTTCTCTCTCTCTCTCCTTCTCTCTCTAAGAGCTTGTTAGACTGTTATCTTGTTCTACAGTACTATTAAATTTAGAATACCAAACTTCCACATTTGCACAATACCATTGTGTATTACATACATATTCCATTTTCAATCAGAATGCCTATTAAGAATGTTACTGCTATTTTTTGTTGCTGCTGTTGTTGTTTTAGGAGAGATGGCTGAGGAGATAACATATATTATTTACTTACATAAAAAAATAAAGTAAAAAACAAACATTTCCAAATCTGTAGTTCAAACATATTTTACACGATACCAAGAAAATCATCTGACCACCATCAGTACTTTCAAACTTTCATCTTTGAGAGCAATTTTAAGCACCACTCTTATTTAAGATCTGAAAATAATCTGTATGTGTTTCTGTCCATTCTTCCACTGTAGGAGGACAACTCAACACTATGGATCTGAAAGGATGTGCAGCTGTCAGGAAACTGAGGACTGAAACTAGGTAAAACGTAAAAGCTGTAAATCAAAACAAAGAAGCTGCTGGCTTTCCCAGAATAATGGATTGACCAACCGGTCCTGACACTTTAACAAACATCACTAAATATGTTTGATAATATTTAAATCCTAAGAAGCAGAAAATGCAGTCAGAGTATAAGACTGAACTTTAGAGGTGTGGAGAAATATCCCTGCAAATTTTATTGAGAAACTGAAAACTAGTCTTCTAGAAAGAATGAAAACATGGTAATAAGGCAAAGACTGTACACCTTAAATACTGAAGATCTAAACATTTTGCTGTTGCTAATGGTGCTTTTTTGCTTTTTCAATTTAAAAAAATTCAAGATTAAGTTGTTTAGGCTTTTTTATTTTTTAAATGTTTTCTACACTTTGGCCGTTTTAATTGGAAATTAAATAAACGAAAGAGAGATATCTGACTTTTGTTCAGTACTTTATCTTCTATAACGTGGTGGGAGACTAAGGTCGGCACAGTTTGGTGATTTCTTTTCTGATACAACAACTGAACCTGGTAATTTACATTTAAGTTTAATCAGATGTGACTGAACGTTAAAATCACCAAACTTTACTGGAATCCCACCTGAACTGGAGTTCCCCCACTTCTATCCAGACAGTTTTTATTGATCTATACTGCAGTATAGATCAATACAAATCTACAATACAAATCTGATCTATACTTCAGTCCCATATACTTAAAATAATTGCATACATTCATATTTATTCAAGATTTATTACTGAAATGTTACCCAGACAAACTTTTTTTGCCTTGCAATGGTCTCTCTGTATCTCTCTCTGTGTGTTGTATAGTAGGTTTTGCGCCTCACCACAAGCATTACCATGCAAAATGCCCCTGATACAAGATAGATACAACATTCTGACTTTGGACTTCTCTGAAGCTGTTAACGCACACAGGTGCAAAGGCATACACAGTTTTCCTCTTAGCTCTGGAATATTCCTAACACTTACCATATGGTGGAAAAACATTTTTCCTAATTTTATACTTCACATGTTTTTTTCTACTCTAAAAAACCCACTTCATTAACTCAATTTAATCATTCCACATGTTTCTAATCAATTAAACAGAGTAGAGTATGTATATTTCTGTGCAGTCTATTTCTGTTCCACTTGAATCCTCTTTGGCTCGACATGAGCTGTATTCAATTACTGAAATGCACCTTCTGTATATTTGTACATTTAAGTAAAAAACACAACAAAACTTATGTATTTATCTTAACATATTTTCAATTTGTAAAGCCCCTGTTGGTTCATTTTTTGAGTGTATATGTGCCTTCTGTGTTCTGGAGAAAAAAGAAAGGAAGAAAGAAGGAAAGAAAAACAATAATAGTTGCAGTTCTATTTGTTTAGCTGCCAATGAACCATTTAAATGAATTAATTGTTTCCAGTCATATCCCAGAGCTAGCTATAATGAGAGTGATTAAGATAATGACATGAAAGAAAAGAACATAAACTTTTAAAAGTTCAAAATGTTTCTCTAAATGAACTTTAGAGTCTTTGATAGTTAAGTATTTGGAGAATTATGCCTTCTAAACAGAGCAACTAAAAGAGGAGAGACATCACTGTTCCCATAGACCATAACAACAAAACCCATAGATTTTCACTGTCAATTCTGACATCAGATTTCTCTACTTCATCTACACATATACACACATACTAACACTAACAGACTCTGACACACACGTGCAGGCTAACTGAGACTGACTCCTACACACACACATGCAGAGCTAATGCAATAAGTTCTGCTGCCCACACAGTGACTAGAAACTGTGCAAAACAGCAATACTGCCATCTGCTGGCGAACATGCTGTCTCGGTCTGCTCGTTGGTCTGAGGAATGGTAAAAAGATCTACAGGTCTCATGGTGCCTGTTGCTGTCAACAAGACCAGCACCTGAGGCCAAAGTCCACTGGTCTGCTCCCTGGATTATAGCGCCTGGAGTGATTGCCCAGTTCCATCTTTCCCTACAGTCTTTAAAGCAGCTTCCAAGTAAAACCAGTTTCTTTTTTTCCCCTCAACAAAGAAGCATGGTGTCAAAACATAACTTCAGTGTTTATTAGCAGAAGTAAAAACCTGTGGAGTAAGCACTATTCTGACATGCTGAGCAAAGGTGAATCATTCCCCGTCCAGATTACACATCACCGAGTTGAGGTGGGCAATATGGCCAAAATATAAAGTTTTCATGACACACTATGTGTTGCAACATTTATATTTTTCAGACAGTTGTTACTGGAAAAAGGAATCAGTAGCATTTAAAACAAAAACTGTCAATACAATTATTTTATAATAATATTTGTACATTTAAGTGTTGCATTAAAGAAGGTATAAAATAATCCACTTGTGGAAGTCAAAGGAAATATGAAACTCCTGCTAATCTCTAATTTTGTATTGTCTAATGTCTATATAGAAAACAGGATTGCTATTAATCCCAGCAAGACCTGGTAAACCACCAAAACTGTCCCATCACACTTGAACTGAACTACTTGAACTACTACTTGAACTGAACAACCTGAACTAATTTTGCTCTTTAATAATGAAACATTAAGTTGGTCAGTGTTGTACAAGAACTGACGACATGTTCAGAAAAGTATATTGTATTGTGACATGATTAATCCCAATAGCAATATATATTGTCATAATGGCCTGCCCTATTCTCTAGAAACACAGATTTATCAGGTCATCTTAAAAAGCATATTGAGGGAAAAAAGTCACTTTAATCAACATAGTGGAAAAAAAGAATAGTGTCAGTAAAACAAGCAGACAATACATTTAATAGAGCAATACAAAGTAATTTCAACATCTAAATAAATTGAATGTTTCAGTATTTAAAGTGTCTACCCTTCACCTTCATTACAGCGTCCATTCTTTTCAGGAGACATTCCACATTTCCAAATTCTTGAGACATGTTGTTAAAGTAATACCAAATACATTTAAAGATGTTGAGGTCTGGTCTCTGGGCGGTCAGATTGTTCTGAGAGCATTAGAAGCTTCATTGTTTGATACATTTGTCTTGATGTTCTGATGGCTGGGGTTGTGTGTTTTCTGTGATGTACAGAAAACACACAGCATTCATATGCCTTCAGTCAAAAACAAATCACCAACTCCAGATGTTATTATACATCTCTAAACCTCCACCGATCCTCCACCATGTTGATTGATGGCTGTAGATATTGTTTGAGGAGTCTTTCATTACTTCAGAGGTCTACATACTAATTTCTGTAACTGCCAAAGATGTCAAATTTTGAATCAGCCAATAAAAACTGAAATTCCATAAGTCTATAAACTATGTTTTTATTTTTATTCTTTTCAGTAATGCATAGTGGTTCTCTTACAGTTTTCTTTGGTCTGATGCAAGAAAGCAATCCTGTTTTCTATATAGACATAAGTATTACTTTCTTCCAGTTTTAGAAACTCCTGTTAATTTCCCTAATTTTCCATATTTCCTTTGACTTCCACAAGTGGATTATCTTATACCTTTTTTAGCCATTTTAGCTCTTTGCAGTGTGTTTGGGTAGTTGCTTATGTGAATGTGTCTTTTAAAGGAGGACATATGTATTGTGTATAACCTATACAGAACGCTTTGTCCATCAAACACTAGTATTTTAGTCATATATGAGTCCGATCGAAACTGGGTGAAAGCGATTTTAGACATTATGGTTTATTTCTGTGGTAGTTTTGATATTATGAGGCTTTTATGTAATTGTCTGTTATAAATGGTAAAGGTCATCTAAATCATTAAATAATTCAATTTCATTATTTAAATTTTCAATTCATTTCAAATGTATTCCTTGCATAATTTATAATAATTTATAATAAAATAATTTCCTGCAGGCATACGTACATACAAATTCACGCTTGAAATATGACAGTGGCTCTGTAAATCCCAGCAGGACTCTTGCTTTGGGCCGCAAGGATGTGGATGAGATGAAAGTCATTCCCATGAGCCTCTGTGCCTGGGTGGTTGCAGCAGCAGCCATGCCCACCATATCACTCTGCTCTGATTGCACTGGGAGAGGAAGCATGTGTGAGGAAGACAAACTTGAAGTTCACTGACACATAAGATGTTAAGAGAGGGTCAATTAAGTGCTGTTAGACTGTCAGAAAAGTTTGCTTCATAATTACAGTTAAATCTGTCTTGTAGGCTCGAGACTGACCATGACTGATTGAGCACAATAATAACACCGATTATTTTGAATATTAACCTTCTAGCTCTACGGACGTGACCGCAGGATCAGGCTTCTATTCCTTACTTGCATAACTATTCACCACCGGGCAAAAGTCTTAGGCATCCAAGCTCATTGTTTCTTTATCTTAGCAATATGTGTATTTTCACCAGTAAAACCATCAGATATCCTTAGACCATATACAAATAAGCATAAAAACAATACAAAGTAACATGAATTTTATATTTTGAAAGAAGTAGAAAATATCTTCTACACAAGTTTGAAGAACCAAGTCTAGTTCCAGATTTCTCCTGGATGCCCCAGACATGGTATAAATGTATTATATTCCTTCACCAGCTATCTTAACGTAGCTACTAAGTATTCAAAGCAGGTATTAGACGATAACTGCAAATAATATTTGGCTGGTAGGAAGGGCTTAAATAAACACACTGACATATGTAAAATCACTACTTACTGTATTAAGACTATTTGAATATTTAAATAAATATTTACCACAGTATTTTACTGAGCAAAAAAAAACTACCTGTCTTGTTTTTTTTTAATAAAATATAAGAGCCTTAAACCTTTGCACAGTACTTTATACTATACCTTACATAGTAGTTTATTGTAGCTGTTGAGTATTTTGTAGTAGTTAGTGGATTAAAAAACGTAAAATTAATAACTGAATGATGATAATGTTTGGACA
Organism: Megaleporinus macrocephalus; assembly: GCA_021613375.1. Classification (NCBI taxonomy): domain Eukaryota; kingdom Metazoa; phylum Chordata; class Actinopteri; order Characiformes; family Anostomidae; genus Megaleporinus; species Megaleporinus macrocephalus. The sequence goes on from CM038712.1 coordinate 35,495,857, forward strand.
CAATACTAAAAATAAGTGATGGCTGAATACTGTAAAAAGTAACATATTTAAATTACATTTAAAAAACATATTGATGGTGTACATGGGAAAATGAATTCATACTGTTACTCTCTGTTACTGGTGGACAGTTTTACATGTTATTCTTCTAATTATATATTTAATAAAAATGATGCTTGTCATGTAAATGAAGTTCTGATGTTGCCAACACCAAAGTTAAATTTATAATACGTGCGGAAGTGAACTTTTTGAACCTCAGTGTTTATAAAAAGCCATGAATTGAGGTCCTCTTTAAAATTAATCTAATTCTGTCTTTAAGTAGACACTTTAATGTGTTCAGTAGAGGATTACACATACTAATTGTTGCTTTTGTTAGTTTTGTTTAGTTTAATTGTTAGTTTTGACAGATTGTTACATCAGCTTGTTTCATCATATATTGCAGAGATATCTATGGAAGTTGTCATGCTAACCAGCCGGCCAACATACTAACAAGCTAGCCAACAAGTTAAATGTAACAATGGCTGACGCTCTTGTCAAGCAACCATAATAATGACCAGCACTGCCATCTTGCATAAAGAATCCTCGTTTGGCAGCAAACAAAAGAGCTGATAGGAATACAAGCAAGACAAATGTTCCCACCAAACACCAGACATTATGTGGACATTGTTTTGTGGGTTAGATCAGGTCGGCCCATTAGGCCTTTATTTAGCCCAAAAATAGATGCTGAAATGTGGGCTATGGTTAGTCCAGCTGATTTGGACTAAATGAAGCCCAAGACAGATACAGCTACAATACAGCAAATAACAGACTGATCAGAACGTTATGTACAAATACAAAATATTCTTTTTGAATATATCCACAAATGTTAAAAAACAACAAAATGAGGAGGTAAAAAAACTCAGCTGAACTCTGGATACGTTTACATGCAGCCTGATAATCCGTTAATAATCAGACTAATAGCTCAATCGGAATAGAATGCATCCATGTATTCACCGTATTTGGCCACACCCACTTTCAAGCGTGTGTTTCTTCCGACTTTGTGTTAGAACTTCTGGTTAGCTAACTAAAACTAATACACTTATATGGCAGGAGTCCAGACAGGCAATAAGAAGTTGTAATGGGACAACACTGTCTCATCCGAGCTTAATAACACAGAGGGTGGATGATATGAAAAGATGGCCTGAGGTTACTTATGGCGACATTTTTAATTACTTATATGAGCAATTAAGTAGATATGCAAATGAACGACGGTGGGTTTACACAAACTATAGAGCTAATTAAAAACAGATGGAAGTTTAAAATCGGCGGAATACAAAGCTAAAAAGCAGGACGGTAAATGTGTTTCGAATCCATCCACTTTCCCGTTTTACGAAATTATGGATAAATTCGTGGGAGATCGACTCCTTGCTAACATGGATGAAAGCGGTGTTGCAGGACGTGACGTCTTCCTTCTTTAATAAGTACATGTGAAGTATGTTTTCCTGAGTCTGCCATCATTTTAAAGCACGAATCTCACTCTGACTGAACTTGCTTGATGCTTGTTGCCATGGTAACGTTTACACCAAGTTGTAGTCTATATTGGCTCTGATTACTTGTAGTGTGCATGTAATCAGATTTTCAACAGATTGTTGAGTAGAGTGAGCATATAAATACTACAATCTATACAATCTTAATCTGCAATCAGAATTAATTCAATCGGATTGGAGAAAATGACGGCATATAAACATAGCAACTGAAACATAGGCCAGGCTGCAGTCTCTGTAAGGGAGTTAAGGGTCAGGAAGCACATGTTGTGACTGACCACGTGCCTGTGTGTACGAATTATGCCTCTATGTGTGCCATATATATACATATATATACAATATGCCCTACAAATAACTTTTAATGTTCTAATGCCCTTTAATAGATTTATCAAATGGCTTGTCCTGCAGCTTAACAACACACACAGGATATGACTTTGGAGCGATACGCAGGACTGCTTAGCTTATTTTGACTGATTGGTTAAACTTTAAAACTTGGTCAGACTTTAGAAAAGGCATATGTTAAGTGATGGAGACTGACCTATTTTATTGCTTTAGATAAAAGAGTATTTGATTGAAGTTTAGTTGAGCTCATCAATCACAAGGTTAACCTGAATATACTGAAGAAGCTACATCTTAGTTAGCAGCTAATGCTAACATTAAATAATCTTGTTATGTGATGGGACTGCTGATTTTCCATTAGTTACCATCTGGGCTTCACTGTCTCTCTTACCAGACCATCTTTGAGCTTTCTTAATTTTCTATAGGGTTTGTAATTAGCAGGGTATGACTTTATTAACCCCACAAGGGGAGACAATCCCTGCAGCAGCAGAGTAGAACAGAATCCAGGCTGCAGCAGCCATGGAGGTTTACTCAAAAAGTAATTATTAATATTAAAATCTGCTATATTTCCACATTTCATTGCTAATATTGCAGGTTTGCATAGATATTGCAGGTTTCATTTCTGATTTAATGGTGCAGTGTTTTTGGAGGAATGGGTTTATCTAATAAATGTTTTGAAATGAGTAGTCATTTATAAAGTCACTATTGCACTGGGAAGTAACCCAGCAGGTCTGTAAACAGAAACAAGTTGTTAGTTTAAGAGCATGTAAGTGGAAAGTACTATCTTTATCTAGATTTATTCTTTATTCTATCTCTCTGCAATGCATTTACATGGCGAATACCTGCAGCTCCCTGATATCATAGCCCAGCGCATTGTTTTAATTGTTGGCTTCTTTGATTGTATTCTGTAATCAAGATGAAAGAAAAATAGGTTAAATGCTTTTCTTTCTCATTGCTGCTATTGGCAAAAAGTGGGACCACAAGGCCATGGAACATGATATCTCCTGTGTCGTGGTGTTTTACCATAAACATGTGCTCCACTGGTCTGGGAGTAAATGCTACCCCAACCAAAATAATTTGGAACATAATTATACATTTTTTTCACCCTATTTGAAATGTGTCGTCTTACCGAAATTAACAAATGTGTAATTGATAAATACTTTTTTTGCTGGGTGGCTTAACATTGGCATTGCTTTCCACATCTGGAGACAGCTCTTGATGGGATGAAGGGATGAAATTTGATGTTGAACTTATAATGTCATCTTCTGGACTGGTAAGAAATAAAGAGGGAGGAGGATGGACTTGCCCACTATTGTTTGGAATATGTTTTTTTTAAATATAAAGTACCTCTTTATAGGGACAAACTCTAATGTAATGCTATTTTTCTGTATTTAAATTCACTTGCAACTTACTTACAGACTAGACGCAGTAAAAGAGTCTGTGATTGTCCAAATTAAATGACTACAGTAGAGCCATAAAATCATAGGTAGCATTCTATAAATGGATGCTATTCACATAGTACATATCTGAGTAGCGGTTATAAACAAAGATATAAATATATCCAAATTATTTTTCATAGTACATGATACAGTAATGCACAAATAAGAGAGCAAGCATAATTTATTTATCCCTGTATATTTCTTTGAATAACTGAAAGCAAGTCTCCTGAAAAGAATGGAAGCTGTAAGAAAGCCAAAGGCTAGGCACAAAAATTCTGATATTATATTTAGTGGTTGAGGCCTCTGTGTAATTTTCTGTTAAATAAGGAAGAATCAAACTATTCTTATGGCTGTTAATCAGGCCTGTAAATCTTGGCCCATTCCTTTACAAAACTGTTTCAAATGTTTGTGGGCTTTCATGCATGTAGCATTTCTCTTGCTGTAATCATTCTTTGCAGAGTAACTGGTGTTCTCAGGGTTGTTTTCTTTCTCTTTTGTTGTGTTTTAGTTCACAGATGAATGACCTAACATTTTCCTGTACAATGTTTTGATATAATCCAGAATTTATAGCTTCATCAAATGATGGCAAGCTGTCCTATTCCAACAGCAGAAAAAGCAAACTGATACTGCCACCAGCATATTTCACTGTTGGGATGAGATTCTTATGCTGGGACACAGTATTTGGTTTTCCAAAACTTCACTCATTTAAGCCAGAATTATCCACTTTTGCTTATCCACATAAAATTATTTCAGTGGTCTTCTGACTCATCTAGTTAGTCTTTAGGAAAGTCCAAATTTGTCAGAAATAGTTTTGGAACCTCTTGCACTCTAATGAACTTTGGCAAATAATTGTCTGAGGTCCTCATATAAGCTCATTTGACTCTACATGCATTAACAAATGTGCATTATAAAAAACAGACTTTGAAAAGACTACGTTTGATGTTCGACATATCATCCAATTGATTTGCCTCTTTATCTTAACTAATCAACTAAACACCTAATTGTAGAAGTTCACATGTTTCTGCCAACAAGGACACTTAACTGTAATCACATTCTTCAATAAACAAATGAAAAACGAAATAATTGTTTGTATTATTAGTTTAATTAGGTTCTCTATTTATTGCTATGAATTAAAATAAAATCTAATTATATTAAGATACATTAATTAAATATTTCTAATATATGGCTGTCAATCAACTCATTTTTATGTATTTATATACATACACACATACACATACATGTTTTAGCGACCGGCATTGGCCTCAAAGCCATGCAAGGTAGCTCTCCACTCTTGCCACACTTCCTGGTAAGAAGAATGCTTACTGTTCCTTTTGTTGATGCTGTCGTTGTTATTAGTGTAGTTGTGTTGAGAGAGTAAATATGTCCAAAATGGATGGGCTTTGCAGTTAACTTGTAGTTAGGAATGTTTTCCTTTATTAATCGTGTCTCCAAATTTTAGAGGGAGGGCAAATAGAATGGTGGATGAACAATGTAACCCTAAATATTTATCATCTGGCAGAGATGATTAAGATGTAATATATGTATTTATGAGAATAAGAATCTAAAACATGCAGTTTTTTTACTGTCTACATTTGATTTGAGGGAATACTAGAAGATTTTATCAATGAGCACATGTGCTGGACGCCTACCAAGCCCTACGCTTCTGTAAATGTAGCCGGTTGTTATTGCTAGCAGTTTTCAGAGCCTGCATTTCCTCCCTCAAGCAGGAGTATGTGGCTAATCACAATATATAAAGCCAGCTCCAGGAAACCACGCTGCCCTCTAACAGCTCAACCTGCCTTCACCAACCCAACAAGCAGGCCTGTAAATGCAGACGCTCCCCCAGAGGTAACGTCAACACGGCAGAGTGTTTCTACAGACTCTGTGTTTGTGGGATGTGTGTGTGTTTTCACCCCCAACATTCATCCATGAACAGAGTCGCTTTATTTTTGGTCTCTAGAAAGCACTCTCCAAAAAAAAAAAAAAGAAAAAAAAATCATAGGGACCCTGTGACATCATTTACCCAAATATCTTGTTTAAAATCCTGGAACCTCCTATTGTATATTTTATTTGGCTGCCAGGCCGCTCTATGCCGTCCAATACATCACATGTCTTTGGCTACGACTATTTAATTTAGAAACTCCAAAACTCACAAATGCCCAGTGACCGAATGTTCTAAAGATGTACCCGTATACTAAACACACCATATATCTCCTCTTGCTTGCTTCTCTCCAAACAGAAATAGATTTCGTTGAATTGTTTGATAAATTTGACCCAAGTTTTCCAGTGGGTCTTATTGGAGCTCCTACTGTTTTTCTGTCTGTTGGTGGCCTGGACCCTAATCATCCACATCTCCCAGGGAGGCCATAAATTACTCCGATGAGATGGCGCTTTGTGTTCCTACTGCTGGAGCGCAGGGGCGAATTCACAGCGGCGTATTTTCACAAGCCCTGCTCTAAATCATTGTTTTATGACAGCAGGGAAAACTTCTGCACGTTTGTGGTGCTGATTTATGTTCATTTGGGTCTGGAGGACACTATAATTTGCAAGTAATGTGAAAACAGATGGATAGAGAGATAACAAAGGGCAGACTGACCTATACGTTCTCACCGCCGCTTACAAATGACATCCATATGCCGACGGCATCTCTATGCTCTCTGTGCTTCTTTCTCTCCTTTTGTGGTTTGCTATAGTTTATGTGGTTGTAATCAGCAAATCACTCAAGCTATACTCTTAACCAGTAAGGAAAACAATGGTGTCACATTAGAGCTAGTGTTTTATTTGTTAATTATGTTAACTTAAATATCAACATACAGCAGAAGAAGTACAGAAGAGCCCTGAATTTTAAGAGCCTGAACAGTCAAACCAAAGTATGTGTCTAGAATGAGATTTGTGTCCCTTTGTTGTTCTTGTACTATTCATTTCTCATAGTTGTATTGAAATGAGAGAAATACATGATGGGAAAAAACACCTAACATACCTGCATTAACATGGAATTAATAGTTACAGCACAACCTTTAAACAAAAAAAGATAAATGCAGCAAAGAGGCGACAACCAATGCTAATCAATCTCTCAAATACAACATGCAACAGCCCATAGAGTTAGAACTGTTAGTAATCTGTTGTAAACTTCAGGTCTGAAGAGCATAACAGTGCACATATTTTATGAGGCTGAGCCAGAAATGACCACCCACAAGAGTCAATAATGATGTAAATGTTGTTGCATGCACTAAAGTGTTAGATTCATTGACACATAAGAGGCAATATAGTTTTCATTAGCCTTTCTTTAGCACTAAGCAGCTAACAGATAACACTGTCCTGGGCCAGGCATAGCAAAGCCTGGCGCTTTCCATCTCAGCCAAACCGCATTACCCATCAGGCCCTCTGGAGCCAGGGACACCGCAGAGTGGCGGGGTCAGCGGCCCCAGAGGAGTCAGCTATCCTCTGCCCTGAAATGACTCCTCAAAGGCTGGTGGAAAGTCCACCTAACATCACTGAGTCAGCCTGGTCCACATTACTGTAAACTCTCTTCAGTCACCCAAACAGCCATTTGTCAGGTTCTGTTAGAGCCAGCTCAGCAGGTAGGGGGCTATTTTAGTATATTTACATGAGCTTGGGCTAAAATTAATTTCATAAAAGTCATTTCTAAATACCAATACACATGCGAACATATGTTTCCACACCCGCTAGGCAAATAATTACTAATTCTCTTAAATACAGAACAAAAAAACAAAGAAATCAATAACAATAAATCAGTTTGTGTTTACCATGTTGATCTGGCCAATCTTCTTTTAGTGCAAAAGAAAAAATACCATAAATATGTCAGACTTGCCAATTATGTATCTTGATTCTATTTCTTTTTAAGAACTATATATGACAGCATATGCAAACACTTTTGCAATTTCTTTTGATTGGAAAATTCTCACATCTCAAAGAAGTTCACTAAGGACAATCATTTTCTTTTTACAAACCACCAACTAAAAAAGTAGTATGTTTCTGAGTGAAAACAGTTGCAACAGAAAAAGATGAGCCTGTGACAAGGCACCTTTAGGTTCTCACATACAAATATGGTGTAACTGTAAATCTTTGTTCACCAACTAAGCAGTCATGGTAATTATTATTATTGTTGTTGTTATTATTGGCATTAACATCAAGTTTACATTGGCTTTAGCCTTTTTGTAGTTGTACAAAATAAGTGTGGTGTTTCAAGCGTCCTACTAAATTTGTTGTTTTTCAAGTTGTAATGCAAGCATGTTGCCTATCACCCATTACGAATAACTTAGATGACATGTTTGTGCAGCTGTTGTGCAGCATAAATCATCGAGTGGCACATGAGTGCTATGATGTTTAACATGTATTTTAACAAAATGAAGTTGAAAGATTTCGATTTTCATGAGTTTCATTTTCAAATAATGATTTAAACAAATGCTGTTCCATGGTTTAATGTAACTTCTGAAACACAGAATTTTAGTCCATACGCAGAGCCTTATTTTAGCCACACCCCTGCATTTTAGAACAGTAAGTGAGACCATCCCTGCTCCTTATGGCCACATGGTAAGCAGTTAGATATCACTGTATCAAAGCATCCCACTGTTTGCAAAATCGGAGTGTAAATTTATAAACTAAGGAATATTTTTACAAATAACTACATTTTGTGTTAATAAAAACAACACATCTTATGGTTTATACAGTTGTTTAAAGGTGTGGGATTTTGGAAAATGGAGAAAACATTGCCCTTAAATATTAGTCAGTGTGGACACTGTCAGAGGAGGTTACAATTGAAATGCTGTTAATTTTGCCATGGAATTGGCCTGGTCAGGTAACCTTGACAGTTGTGATGGATCTTCCGGCATGGAGTCAGGCACCGCCGCAGCTTTTCATGCACAGTTTTATGAAGGAAACGTAAATCTGTGACTTCATCTCTGGTGGTTTGTATCCAATACGTTTGAAAATTCTCAATCAGGATTCTTTCTGGGTGTTTTCCTTTTTGAAGCATTGAACATGTCATACAAAAAGAAATATTTCAGAAAAGGCGGAAGAACAAGCCAATAACATGGTTGGAGAGATGTCTTTGATGAGAGAGCCATTTTGACATACCATTAGAAACAGACAATTTCCATCCTACATGATCTACTACTGATTATTACCATACAGTGAGTTTTCAGGGATATCAGCACTCCTCAGCATATAATCAAATAATCACAAACCTGACAATCAATTGACATACGTGAGGTGCTTTTTCATATCAAACAATCAAACTGGATGATTTTAAAGGCAAGATGTTTTCATTTTAATGACGGTAACGATGCTCTTCACCTCCATGTGAAACATTAGCGCTGTGTGAAAAGAAAGGGGGATCTATAGCCAGTACCCTGACAGTTACTGACAGTTATATGTGAGTGCGCCATTTGGAGAAAACGTGTGGTTTATTGGTCTTAGATGATCGTGTCCTCCACACAGACTTCTGCCTTCCTAATGATTTACTGCAGCTTGGCGGGATGAGCTCAGTGAGTCTGTGTGGTTGGCTGCTGCTCATGCTTTTCTCCCCATTGCTCTTTGGACTTTGTGGGCTCTGGAGAAGTTTTAAATGTTATGAAGCCAGTTTGATTGCAGTCCAAACCTGGAAGAATGCCTTCTCTATAGCAACGGATCCAAAAATAAGAACGAATGTATATGTGTGTGTCTGTACCATATATACAGTATGTTTGGTTAAAGAGAGATAGCGGGAGATTTATCTTAAAAATCACACCTTCACACATTTTATAGGAAAACATGTACAACTGCAGCACATTTAACAAATGTGGCATTAAAACAATAATTTCAATGAAATATTTTATTCATAATTATTATGATTAGAATGATACAAATTTCTTACATAAGCACCCTTCAAACTTATTGGTTCATTGTTTTTAATGCACTTTGATAACATTTAAACAGGGCGGTGCCAGACATTAAACATCCTGGGCTTAGCCCAAATGTACATGACCATATCCACCTCAAAAGATTTATTACATGTAACACATGTACTACCTTCAATCTACTCATTTTATTATCTTTCTTCCTTACTTAACTTCTCTTATTCTCTCTCATTCACAGTCTGTAATTATAGAACTACAAAGTGCTCCTATATGATAAGCAGATCTGATAAAAACGGACAAGGGGGTGTACCTAGAGTATTCTTACAAAAATACTTGCAAAATAGTTAAGTGCATTATTGGCAGGCTTCACAATCCTGTTTTTAAATAAAAGTACTCACATTTACACAAAAAACTATATGTTCAGTGTACTGCCAGGGTTGTTCAGAGGTGCTACACTTATATAATGTTTAACCAACATAACATGAATGTATAAACAGAATGATGAGTTACATTTAGGCTGTGATTTTTATCATTTTTACATTACATAAAGTTAATCAAATGTAAAAAAAAGTTTTCTTAACGTAAATTCAGCACAATAACTACAGCTATCAAGTTAATTACATTGCATATATATATATTTATATTTACATCCAATGCAGACACAGTAAACTAACGTTGACCAGTGCTGTATCCGTAGGGCTCTAACATTAGCCAGCGAGCTGACTGCAGCTAATGTTTAATTAGGCTAACCACGTCACCCACTCACTGTAACTCACCTGAAAGATCTTTTTTCTGTGGGTGAGGGCTGAGGTTGATTTCTTTTAAAAAATGTTCTTAGCTAGCTCTCCAGCTTAAACTGGCTCTGCTTCAGCTACCTATACTGCCAACCTTGCTTACTGAGGTGACAGACTGAATGTCTGACAACACAAGTCTTATGACAGGACAGACCAACAGATGGCGATAATTTCCCAAAACGTTTAGGGGGCATTATTTTGTCAGCCCAGTCAGAGAGAGTAAGGGGAAATGACACTTATTTTTAAAGTTCATTTTCTAAAAAAGCTTAAAAAAATTCAGGGCTTTTGAGAAAACATCCAGGGCTTGAGCCACCCCCCACTCCACTTATGCATTTAAAACTGTTAATATGATTTAACACTTCTTTGCTTTGGGGCAGTGACACCCACATTAGCCCTTTATGACAACTGGCATAAACCTACATTAACATTTACAAACACTTATTCCAAAAAGGTTGCATTTGCCAGCTTTGGTGTCAACATGAATTTGTCAGGTGACATTTTCTTGACGTGGATTTTATGGCTCAGTGTGTATCATAGTGACTGACAGCTAATAACATGACATAGCTTGCCAAGTTGGACTAGTAAAACAAAACTCTTAGGTAGTGTGATTTTAGAACTTCTTAGATTTTACTATTCATAAGTGCCATTTATCATTAGCATTCTGTAGTCATCAGCATTACACCCATATAACATAGCTATGTCACTGCACATCAATGTCAGAAAAAATATAGCATCACCCGACACGAGTGTTATGTCAACTTCACATCTAGGTCATAAAAGCAGCCCTTATTATAAACAAATTTTGTAATAAACCCATTAATGTTTAAATAGATTTACGTCAGTTGTCATGATAAGTTTAAGTAATAAGTTTTAGCCTAACTGTAGTGCCCTACAGTAAAGTGTGAAATTTATTATTACAGCAATGCTGAGAGATTCTGAGTGAATTCTGAGGATTCACATGCCATGGCATTTTTAGTTTTTTCCCCATCTAATAATCCATATTCATGAAGCCTCTGCAAGTAGCGGATTACCTACCGCAGATGTGTTAACCTTTTAGAAAAGGCTAGGGTCCATTTCCAAAGTACTTTAAATCTATTGATTTGGAAAAACAAATCTCTAATAAACAAAAAAATGTCAGTTAACTATATGTGCTTTGGCCCTGACTAGCAGTTTGCTTTTTTTTTTAGACTTTTAAACCACATGCGGTTCAATCTGAGCATCTTAACAAACTCCTATATTCCTTTTGTCTCCATTCACAAGTGATCATATTGAATACGTTAATGGAAAACTTGGTGCAACATGATAAGTGACAGAAGCCTGGGATGTTAATGAACATCTGTAGTGTGCTGCTGAAGTGTGCTGCTGAGTGTATAAATGATCTACGTAAATGATCCTTTTCAAGTCATTCATCACTTTAGACCTAACGTGCAGTTTGTGCTTTCATGTGTACATCAGCTAACCTGCTAACATCAACCCCGGCTCACTGTGGGTTGGACAGGCGGCGAGTTAGCTGTGTGTTAGCCCTGACAGCTAAATTAGCAAAGTTCAAGATGTGTTTGTCCCACCTGCAAACACATATAACAAAGCTTCTGCTAGCTCCAGTCTTCTGCCTGAATAAATATGATAATCTTTATCAAATTGGCTGCTCAATTACTTCTAAACTGTAAACATTTATCAACATTCTCTTCCTGTTATGTGAAAAAGCAGATTTGCTGTTAGCTTGAAGTTACTTAGCTCTTGTTAGATAGCTAGCTACCTACCTAACGTGTAAATTATTAACTTGTGCAAATTCAAGGCGTTCACATTTCACCCCAGTTTCTACTAGTCAGATACTTTTTCAGATAAACCAGGCAGAATCCAGCACATGTTACTAGTATCAAAGTTTTATAGTCATCTTTTCACAATGAAAAGTTATCCTTCTTAACTTTTTACCCTTGCCATGGTGCTGAGTGAGATGTGCTATGGTTCTCCAGGACTGAAGCATGTCACCCCTGATTTAAATAATCCACCAGCCTCAATCATCTATCACAGAAGCTTTTTGGTTGCCATCATTATGAGTTCAGATTTAATACATCACAAAACAGCATGCAAAACTGTAAATGGAAATTGACTCTGAAAGACAATATTCTCACTGTCTCTACTGGCCTCAGAAGGCAGGCTACAGCTGCGTTTCTTGTCTTCGCCTACAGAAAGGAATGGAACTTGCTGCTGTTATTTTAGGAGGAGAGAGGTTAAGGCCTACGTCGCTCCTCAGAGATTAGAAGACTGATCTGAGAGCCAAGTTTGAGCACCACCAGCACAGGCCACACACAGCTTACACATGTTCACTTGCCTTCAGTTTTATTTAACAAAACCAAATGGAGACATGTTGTTCCCTTATTTAATTATAAATAACCCATGAGTATGTACATCTATACTTTTAGATATTTATATATATTTACTTAATATAGTTATATATTTAATAATTACTAATTGGATATTTATACAGTAAACTCCCTGTAAGACCATAGATAGAACTAGTTTATAAAACATCTCTTTAGGTTTACTTATTTAGGAGGAAAGAAGAAAAGAAAGATGGCATATGTTTGTTTATGTACAAAAGGTTTTAGTACTTCTTCCTTGAGCTACTGTGCAACATGACTGATAACTGTGACAACACACTAAATAAGAAAGATGCACTGCAGAGTTTTTGATTGGAAGGTGTTACTGACCTCTAGTGGTGTGGTGAGGAGATGCGTACAACAAAAAAGAACTTCACAAAGAAAGATGTCTTAGTATGCTGGACAACTTGAAACAAAAGTTGAGGCATGTTCATTAGTTCTGTATTTATTTATTTATTTTTAGCCTAAATTATCTAGCTAAAACAGAAATCCTGATATTTAATGAATCTGAGTGCCAATTATTATCATATTATAATGTCACTATCATCTCAGACATACAGACCCAAGTACAGTCTGGAGGGACTAATACAAATGGTCAATGTCTTAACAAGCATACACTGAAGTTAATGCTATATTTGTTTATTGGCCATTCATATCTACTTTAACTTTAGGGACTTTCAAAGTCACTATACTCAAATAATTATGTACCATCACAAGCACAGACTTTCAGATTTACTTACAGATTTACAAATCCACACTGAATCGACTTTCAGTGGTCAAATTACAGAAAAGCAAAAGAGACCAAAATGGACATGCGGCTTTCTTGATTTTATTATTCCTGTCCAAATATGTCCTGGTGCTGAGCCAGCCAGCCCAACCCTCATGGAAACACACCCTTCTTCATCTCTGTTTTCTCTGGCCACCATCAAAAGCCATTCTGTTGCGTCACCCATAATTTTGTCTTTCAGCAAGGAAGTGGCAGCACTGCTGTTGCCGCCAGGTCCCCTCCACATTCTTCACTGCTGTACAGCAGATAATGATCACATCATGTAAAGCCATTCGTTTGGAGACTTTGTGTTGGTGGCCACCCATGTTTAACTGGGGCCCTGTCCTAAGTCTTGAAGATGAGTTTTCCAAACCTCTGCTATTGGCTGGCGTGCAAAGTCCAGTAGAACGGACCCTAGCATCCCCTCCTCCTCCACCTCAATCCCATACAGGCCCTTTCATTTTTTCCCAGCAGTGGTGTTTGTTCTTCTTCACCTTGATTCCTGTATGAGTCAGCCATGTGATGTGCAGGTCACAGGGAATAGGAAATGACAATCCCAGCTGAGGGTCAGCACAGAACCTTTAACCACTCTCCTCCCCAAGTGGGAAACCATTAATATATATATATATATATATATATATATATATATATATATATATATATATATATATATACTCAAAGTGCTTTACAATAAAATGCAATATGAAGGGAGAAAAACAGTATTCATCTAATCATATAAAGCAATAGCATTAATAGGTACATAGAAAAATGCCAGCATTTTAATTGATTAATTACTTGTGTACTGAGCTAAACTGCATGATAAAAGATGGCTTTATAATGTTTTAGGCACTTGGGGACATTATATCTAAAAAGCTATTTAATAATAATAATAATAATAATAATAATATTTACATTGTGTAAAAATTTCAAGATGAACAGACCAATGTAAACAACATCTGCTGCATTCCAATGATATAGATAAATAAAGCAACAAAAACTTAGATACATGTTTTTCTTTGGACATCCACAATTCATTAGTGTGTTTATTTAATCCATTCCATGTCTTTCCTTGTGGCAATCCAGTATTATCTGCATAGCTTTGACTACTTATTTACTTGCTTTGACTACTTTTTAAGCTAAAACAAGATTGCTGGTGCAGGAATTAAATGTTAAATTAGGTTATTTAGTATTGTATTTATGCTAATTTACATCAATTCTAATACTATTTGGTATTCTTACTGATCACAATACACTTATTGCTAAGATAAAGGGTTTTAAACAATCAAATCAAATTCTGACCTCATGATTAACTGAATCCTCTCCTAAAAAAGCATAATCCTTTGACATTGAATGATTTATGCATCTGGTAAGGTCTATAAGTGACATCTACATTTAATTGCTTTGTAACAGTTTTCTGTAAGAGTTTTGTAACAGTCTTTTTAACAGGTCTGATATTAAACAAAAAATCAAATGAATGTAATTCTTTACAACATACCCATCAAACAACATTGATGATTCAGTGTGCAAGGAGGATTACACAGTTACGTTGTCTACCAGTCAATAAGGGGTTCATGAAACGTCCTTTTCAAGCCTGTCCTGCCTGTATAAGAGTGGGAATTCAGCCGTGATTTATGACTGTTTTGACAAGTGTTTAACAGAAAGCTGGAGGATATGGAAATTCTACTTTCAAATGAAACTCACAGAGAACATCATATGGATTTTACTGAGCACTTAATCTGTTGGCAGGGCAGTGTGGACACTGAGCCACATGCACAGAGATCCTTTTCACTGGCTGCTTGACCACAACATTTGCAATAGGACCTGACAGTTATGGATAGCCAAACAGCTCTGAGGACCTGAATGTAACCAGATCACATTAAACTATTTAAAAGCTTTTTTTTGTGCCAATAACATGCTTTCCTACACTGACATTTACTATAGTCTCTAAATGGGTATCTGTGAACTTTCTGTTAAAGGGCCCATATTTCACACTTTTTGTTGGTGTCCACCCACAGTTGTCTACATTGCATATGTGTATATGTGCAGCACTGTTCTGAGTCATGTTTACAAAAAAAAAACTGCTAAAATGTTCAAGAACAATACTCTTCATGATTTCAATGAGAACGGGCAGGGAATTGCCAATGTGCTCATGGTTGTAACATCAATACAATCGTGAATTCCAAAAAGGGTGTTTTTAAGGAATAAGCTTCCAATTATGGCCCGGGGGTAAACTATATGTTTTGAAACCTGAACCATCATTACACAGAAAATCAAACTCAAACAAAAAGCAAGGAAAGAATGGATCCTTTCCATGTGGGCCCCAGACACAGCAGGGATATACATATATATATATATATATATATATATATATATATATATATATATATATATATATATATATATATATATTTAGTAGTACTATTTTCTTAATAAGCTCTAGTGCCACCTGCTGGTAGTCCAACATAACATTCAGCTGCACATTATACTGAAATCTTAGGCACTATACATATGGGAATGTGCTTTTACCATGACTATTAGTCTAGGTACGAATAGTACGAAGGTACGAATTTTATGTTCTTTGGTGCCTGCTTAGTACTGGTTCTTCTTTGACTTTGGTAGCACTTGCTGCTGAAGCCAACATCACCTTATTAAACCCTTTCTTCCAGATTAGGGCAAAGCAACAGCCCAAACCAGTATGAATTCCATGCTGGTCTAAACTTGTTTATGCTGGTCTGCCATCAATATTATGCTGTTTGATCAACATATCAGCATCCAAAATACAACGTATGCCTATTTTGCAGGCTATGTTAGTCTTTGATGTTTGTTTGTTTTTTTCCCTAGCAGGTATAGTAACCCGGCATGATTGTATTATGTAAGTGCACGATATGTTCATTTTGAGAATTATTATTTTGTAAAGAGTGTGCTGTTGTAAAATAGTTAGAATGCTTATGCTAACACTACTAGCTTGTATGTTAGCCTGCGCAGAATGAGCGTTTTTGTCAGATTTTTATACAAAGGGAAAAGAGAGATTTAAGTATGCTTAAATTTTGCATAATGTATCGCACAGAATGATGTGTAACATGTCCTATAAATTATGTATTCAGAATGCATTAAACAGCATTAATGAAGCACACACTATACCTTGTAATAGCAGTCATAAGCCTGTATAATTTCTCTTAAGTAGTTATAGTTACATGCACTTCATACATCAAGAGTAATTAACTTAATAAAAGCAGGTTTCATAATGCATAATTATACCTGTTTATAAGATTGTAAACACTACAGCTCATTACAACAAGGTTTATATACACTTCTTTTTGTTGAAGCGTGAATTTGAAATTATATGTCCAAAATTGATAGTTAGATGTGATCATCTCACTTCCAATAATGTTGCAATGGTTTGTAACATTAGAGTGAAAAGATATTATAATGAATTATGGAACCTGACTGTATGAAGTTACATATTCTTGTTTTATAAAAAATGATATGCATGATATCTAAGAACAACTATACAAGTGTATGCCAGACATTAGGTTTATGTATACAATTTACTGATTATAAATACATTTACTATGAATACAGGATTTCTAGGAGTGCAGTATACTCTTAAGCTAACTAGCCAAAATAGACAAATTACAGGTTTTAGACTAGCATACAATTGTCTAAAAAACTATGGAGTCCTTTTTATAATGTGTTTCAGGGGCAGTGAGATTGTATTTGGATAGTGAGACAGCTTTTATCATTTACCCTCTGTAGCCCACCACAATGTATTTGACAAGAAACAGTCAAGATATTAAAGTGTGGGCTTTTAGCTTTAATTCAAGGGGTTTAAAAAAATAGTGCATTAACCATTTTGGCTAAAATATCCTGTGTATTTGTAAAATTAGTTTGCACAATTACTTTAGAGCATGTGAAAAAATGAAGAGAATATGTACAATATGGCTATAATCCCTAAACAGTAGAAATACCTAGATGTTATAATAACAAAACTACCCTAACAAACTAACTATTTTGCTAACAGGTAACAGTGATATACATGCATAAAGAACAAACAGCAGGACAGAGTCACAGATTTATACAGAAGCCGAATGTATTTGCGCCTGCCATCACTGCTGTCTCTGATCTGATGCGCTTCAAAGGGTAATGGAGGTGGACAGACAATGTCACTGACCACCTCCACAGCCCTCTCAGCTTTGGCTTGGTGCTGACCTCATCTCTCAGAGCCGCTGACCCTGTTTTCCCATTCTGCCAGAGACCATGGGGTCAGACACACAGTACAGCACACGCACACATGAATTTTTCACCGCCATATTTTCTCTGGGTAAATAATCAAGGCAAGCACACCCAACAGCAGATGGCAGCTTATAAATCTTGGATTGAAAATAAATACGGAGGCTTGAGGAAACAGTGCCTCACCACACCATTCACACACACCTGTGAGGCTTCTCCCTACATGCTTCTGTGCTCAACATGCCAGTTATGTTTGTACTAGTTTGTAAGGTTTGTAAATAGTCAGTTATGTATGTCTAGCAATGACACATCCTTGTTTGCTTTATATTGTACTGACATACAAAAATACATGTTTCGGTGCTCTTGAAACATCATAAAGTCATTAACCTCCTAATCTTCAGGCTATTTATTCAGTTATTCATCGTAAAACTTTTCTGGTGCTACTATAGTTTATTCACTTACTACTAGAAAACTAATATTAGAGATGGTATGATAATCCAATACTGATCAGTATAAGCTAACAGCAAAGGGGAAGAGGAACCCCCTCACCATAAGAACAATATCCATTCATTGTAAAGAAAAATTATATCTGTGCATTAGCATATAATGCTGCCACATAAATATTTTTTTTAATAATAAAAATTTTAAAGGCATCTTTTCCCACTACAGAGACAATCAGCTGTCTGCCAAACCTTCATCCAATGCCTGAATAGTTGTTTTTATTATTCTTATTCTTACTTTCTTGTTTTTGAAACAAGTTTTGTTTACTTCCCAAGGCAATCTCACTGAACATGAAAAGTTAATGAGGAGGAACAGAGAGGTGTTATTTGAAATGCAGAGCAGCTTATTAGGAAGTCTCTCACAATAAGGGCCTGCAGCATGCACAGAGGTGGCTAGCACCTGCCTTCTGCTGTCTTTAATAAAGCTTCCCCAACTCTCCCCTGCTCTGTCTATTATTTACTTTCTTTTAAATGATTTCATGTCTTTCATTGACAAAGATAAATGGAAGGATTAATATATATTGGACTAATCTGTGAGAAGTCTGGAAGAACATGGAGAAGCTGACTAGGATTTCCCACAGGTAACCACATGCAGGATTCTAGGATTAGAAGTCATTTGCTTTAAGGATTAACTGTGATCAGAAACCATTAGAGGAGCTGAGTTTCATTGTGCATAAAGGAGTGAAATGACAAAGCTCTTTAATTGCCTGCTGCATATTAAACACAGACGGAAGTCACGTGAAGGACTGCAGACCAGGCCTCGCCTCTTCTCTCATAAATAGATAAGCACTGCACTAAACCAGATCAGTTATTGAGACTAGGATATATGAAAAATAAACAGTCAAATGATGATGTGGCTAAAAATATCATCCTGGCCTCATTAAGCTGATACCTTTATCATGGTAACAGATGACATTTAGGTTTGCATTTATGATATAAACTGGTATACCAGTATAAAGAATATCGCCCTGCAATAGTTTACAGTTCAAGACACATTTTAGCCAAAACTACTATCAGTGGTGCATATAAATGCAAGACGCCTGGCTCCTGATTGACTTAAAAGGAAAGAACTAATAGTGAAAAACAGAATAAACATATCCTCTAATGGGTTAAATGTATTTCTGCATGTTTCATGAACATCTGGCACCCAGCCTTGTATCCACAGATGTTGAGGAAGCTTTGTGCTGAGGAAGGTTTTTTCTGACCCTTGCAGAAGAGGTGACTGTTTAAACCAATGATGACATTTGGAAGTTTGAAGTTTGGAATTTCATCGGAATGCCAACAAACAGTTCAATCTGAGTTAAATTTGATGCAGCATAACATCTAAGGTGATGATTTAAGTGCCTTATACTCTTTTTATCATGAAAAGCTTTATGATGCATGCAAACTTTTATGACAAACAATTCTCACAAAACATGCAATCGTTTCAAATTAACAATTGAACTAAGAGCATACGGGGGAAGAGGAACCAAGAGAGGAACCAAGATTTAAATATGGAAAACCTCCTTCTCTGATAACAGTACAGCAACAGTTTAAAATACTCTCATCTCAGAGGTACTTGCACGTGGGCTTACCCTTAAGGTCAAATACACTTACAGGTTAGTTGATTACATTGTATAGGTCCACGATTTGGTTGTAGGTGATTTGGTTAGTAGAAGGTAGCGGTGTATTGTGGAAATGTTTTGTGTTGATGTTAATTTAAATGAGCAGGTAGTCATGTTGGAATTGAATCAATCCTTGCTACCAACATCATTCCTAAACTACACTGCACTTGATAACATGACAATATTGAAGTCTGTTCGTCAGAATCTACAGTAATAATCTTCTGTACATGACTCTGATGATGCTTATCAAGGCCAAGGCCTGCTCCTTCAACGTCAAAGCAACGAAGCGCGACCAGGCCTACAGAGACTAATACACTTACCAGAACAGGTACTTTCCTCGTTCGCGCCTCCTGCGATGACGTTAGACCTTCAAGTGTAAAATCCAGAACGCAGAGTCGTTTCTGACGATCTTATTTCATCATAAACGCTGTTCATATATTATATATGCTGTTTTTCTTCAGTTCTGCCACGTTTAACTCCAAAACAAGTCAACAAAATACAGTCTCTCTTTTGAAGGTCTAGCTTGTTAACTGGTCGTTAATTAGAGTGAGTGTCTGGGTTTCTTGGAAAATGGCGGTTTATTTGTTGTCCATGGACGAGCAGACTAGCGTCCATCTGGTGAAAATATAACAGAGCGCAGAAGAGTCTTCAGGACGTGACGGAAGGCCATAGTGAAGATAGTTATTATAGATACTGTATTCCTTCAAACATACTGTTTGGTTTTGATAGTCTGAATGAGTCACAACGCTTCGCTCACTCAGTCTGCGTTCACGTTACATTCAGCTCATTTCCGTTTGCTCAGGTCTGAGACTGCAGCTCGTGGGATCCGTTCCAAAACCGTTTCCTCCCCTCACCCCCTCAAGAAAAGACTGCGAGAGAAAACATCCCCCCACATAGAAACAGATAAGTACCTCTCCAAACAACGCTAGCAGTACGCTTGTAAACTGTTTCCTGCAAACTTTGTGTGACAACATATGTTCTGGTGCCCACAGCGTTGAAATGCAATTGTTTGAGAAACGTTATCTGACAAGGTTGCTACTAAGTTATCACAACATTGTCAGATAACATGTCACAACTTACTAGAATCCTTCATACGTTCCGTTACATCTGCATTAAAGTGTAAAGAGTTACCAACAGGTAGAAATAATACCATAAAACAACGTTTCTTAGTAGAGACGTGTTGACAACGTTGTGACAGCCGTATTCAGACAAGAAAAAACTCAAGAAATTAAGACTAAGAAATTACATTACTGTATGTTTTTCTGGGTTCTAATTGTCGTACTCTGTTCAACCTGCTGTAGAGATTAAGGTGAGCAGATTTCTGAGATAGAAATTGGGGGTCAACATAGCATTGCAATGTGATTTTATTTATAAATATGATGTAATTTGCCCATGGTAACTGTTGTACTGTAAGTATGGTAAAGACCTTGATACAGCCCAGTCCCTAAATACACACCTGGGCTAGTTCCAGTTCTAGAGAGACAGAGATGACTGCGGTCAGCATATGCCATGTGTCATATATACATGCATGCTGTACATGCATGGATGGATGGATAGAAGTGATGCAGTATGTAAAAAAAAGGATGCACTGTTTGTAGATCACATGGTAGCATTTCACATGGTAGCCTTTATATACCATAACAATCTTCTGGTAGTACAATGCCCTAACCCTATCCCTGCTTCTAATCTTCATTGTGTGTGGATCACTGAGGACACTCCGTGTAGCGTGTCCTCAGTGTATTCTCTAAAACTAGATCAGCAAGAGGTAGAGGTTGTTCATTTCTAGCAGCATCCCTCTTTGTTGGCCAAAACAAGTACGTGAGACATCTGCACATCTGCTCTGCAGCCATGTCTTACTCAGGACTTTCTAGTGTCTTTGTAATTCACATTTAAAAAGACATTTCTGGGGACAGCGTCAGCTAGGGACGAGTCACCAAAAATGGGTACCGTCCTTTGAAAATTGAGACATCTGGTCTCCCTGGTACTATTGCTGTCACCAAGTTGTCGAAATGAAACTGAGCACAAATACATGAAATTTGACAGTATTAGATGACAGTTGACAGTAGAAAAATGACAGTAGTGGATCATTAGCAATGTAGGCTATTTCACCTTATTTATTTACTTATTAAGTTAATTTTTTTATTTTAAAACATGGAAACTGCATTTTATATCCTGTGAACGTTTCATGAATGGACCAACAAAATCAACTGCAATAAAACCTCTTAACATTAGCTTGCATAGAAGGTAAAGAACATTTTTGTCCTCTCCTGTAAATTTCCAAGTTTGGAGATTCTTGTTTTTATTTGGACAGAGACGATAACTGAGGCCAGAAGCTGCATGCAGCATAATTTGCTGCAATACTACAAAAACAAAAGCATTGTTCTCATGGGATTTAGGTGTAGTGTATTATTTGGAATTTGCCTACTGCAATTAACACTTTCCTAAGATTAAATAAATGACTGACTTACACTATATGGGCGTATTGAGCTTAAACTCATTGCTAACAGGTAAATACAATAAAATACATAGCCATAGTCATCTCCATAGACAAACATTGTCCTTGGATGCCACCTTTGCCACAAGTCAGTTCATGAAATTTCTGCCCTGCTGGATGTGCACTGGTCCACTGTCAGTGCGGATACAGGGAAGCATCTAGGAGCAGCAACAGCTAAGCCATAAAGTGTTTTGTGGACGAAGGAGTTTAAGTCTGAAATGCATGCATAGTTAATCACTCATATGTGCTCTTAATTAGACTAAAATATTAGTGTTTTAGTGCAATTAACTGTACAGTCAGTTATAACAAAGTATAACTAACTATTGATTAATAAAATAACTGAGAAATTCTGAGATGGCTTAGCCTTGGGCTGTATTTTAGAAATGTAAAATAACCTATTTGTGCATTCATACCAGATGCATTAATTGTCCAGTGTGGCTTTGTGTGTTATATACTTATCTCTCTAACTCATTTATCATCTACATTGTTTATCCTCCAAGCAGTGGGTGCTGGAGCCTATACCAAAGCTTTATGCAGAAAACACTCTGAACAGGTGGATTCCTTAATAATGCTTAATAATAACTGCATTGTAGCGTGCAAAATGTTAGGCTACTGTGGCACAAGTGAAAGAAATTCAGCCTGAAACCACAGAGCAATGTAAAATTAAAGTTTGTGGTTTTACTGTGGGAATAAGTGTAAGACCCACTTCCACAGTTAAATCACAGTTCGTAAATAAAGGTGATTGCAGTTGTTAGAAGCAGCGCAGGCTGATATTACAGTTGATGTTAATTCCACTCTCCATGGACAGTGAGTTCACTTTGTCACCTCTGGTCCACAAAGTGACTATTCTCCTCTTTTCAAATTTGCATATTTCTCCATAACAAGTCAGCATATCCCAGTAATTTTGCATGGTGGTGTCCATCTGTGTCAGACCGATGAGCTGTCATTAAAACATTCTTTCTCCATTTTTTGCTCTTTTCATTTGACTGCTAGAAAATGTTGGCCCTGATTTCCACTACTAAAACTAAATGTGTCAAAAATTTCTAATTGTGAACTCAAAGAACTTAAAATACGTCCACAAGTTCTTGTATTAAGTATCTCACTAGGTTTCATCAAGCACCGTATTTTGGCTCTAGGTTCTTGGAGGCACTATTTTCTTTTGCATGAGCCTGTGTGTGATCTTTGGCCATTCTTAGAAGAACTTGTGTTCCTAAAAGGGTTCTTTTAAGACGTAAAGACTTCTTTCTGTCAGACTGAGTAACCAAAAGAGTTAAGTGAGCACCTGCATTCATTAAAAACAAGACTGAACTGGAAATGGCTTGCATTTAAAATTAATTTTTGCATAGGGTGTTTCTGTGACCATGTGAGTGCTGATGCTTGCATTTCTTGAAAGAGAAAACAAAATCTCAGAATTTTAAACAGTCTAAAACAAAAGATCCCAACAGTTTTAAAATGTTCTTTGAGGTCTCCAAAGAGTTATGGGCTTTGATTTGGGGAGCTTTACTTGGTCAGGTGTGGACTTGGCAACATTATGTGATATAAAGTCACCAGAGTGCCTGAATGTACTAAATGACCAGATTATCATATAAGTGGATTGTTCCCTGTTGGTGTGGGCATATTCTACGATGACAATACCAAGATTAATTTGGCTCAAATGGAGTTATTCAGTGAACGTAAGAAATATACTTCACACAATAATTTGACAGCGTGGAATCTTGATCTTAACCTCGCTGTAAGTCTTTGAGATGTGCTGGAGAAGAATTTACATAGTGGTTTGACTGTCCTGTCATCAGACAAAACCTCTGTCAAAAATAAATTGAACCCTGTATGTAATGAATGTTGCTTAAAGCTGTATGCACCATAATCAAACCTAAAGGCAGTCCAGAGAAATATAAGAGTCTGTAATTTTTCTTGGCCAGAAAACTACTTTGCAAAAACAAAGACTATATTTAGTCTTGTCATTATAAATTGGGTCACAACATTTTACAGTGTGTTTTCATGAACATACTTTGGATTTCATCAGCATGTTTGACTATGATTTGACTTTAATTAATCCGGTTTAATTGGAACTAGTGTAGCTTAGTGTGTGAAATGTTGAATACAAATCATACATCTTATGTATAGCATTGCCTTGTATTATATGTCATCCACTGTATTATATGTCAAAAAGGGTAAAAATGATCTTTAACTCATTGAGATGTCGTCGTTGATTTCGTTGTGATGTCGTTGTTTTATATCGTTCTTTAAATGAATCACATAGATAAAGCATATAAAGCAAGGCTTTGTTCTTTCACAAGTCAGCTAGACAAGTGCCAACTTTTACTGTTCTAACATGGTATGAACCACAAGGGGGCAGCAGGCTGTAACAAACCACGTGTTAAGTATTCGTGACCTACTTTAAAACCCATTAAGTGAGCAGTATATCTAAAATAGCACTACATAATGTCTTTTCATCTCAACTGTGCCTCTGACCTTGCAGAATTCACTTTGAGTCTGGAAACATGAAAGCAGCCAGATGCTGACGTGTGATAACTTTGCAAAGGCTGAACAGTGATGGCTGTCAGAGATGCTGATAAAAGCGCTGAAGGCAATGGCGTTTAATGGTTTTGAATAAGCAGTGAAATACTAAATCACACGGCTTTGTGGATTTAAAATAAAGGCTTATTCTTGGCTTATATGCACAATTTTGTGGAAAAAAACTTCTAATAAGTGCAGAACCTTTACATGATGTGATGGTTCTATGTACCATAGATTTAAGAATAATAATTGTATGTACACAATTATTTTTGTGAAATTATCCTTATATATATTTATATATATATATATATATAAATTATACAGCTAAAAAGTGTCCTGAAAACTGAAGAGTAGTATATCTGCATGTCTATCATGATTTATTGGGACAGCACTATTGTAAAGCCCTCTCTGAAGCCTGATGTGGTCTTGTAGATAATTGCCAAAGAGCACTGTCTCATCACTGGCCTACAGAGCACATAGTAGGAGAGTGTTAACCCCTCGTCTTTCATTGGGGTAAGAGTGTGAGGTGCCATAAAGCGCTTGCTGTAGCTGATGTGAAAGGGGAGAAGAGCAGGTGTGATGACTGGTGGGCAACTTCCCTCTAATGGAGACACTGAGTTATGGCTTTATTATAGCTGATATCTCCGCCACAGACCACAGGCCAGGCCACCTGCCTTATCACTAGTCATAAAATATGAGATATGGGCCTCACAAGAACAAACTCAAGCAAATAGGAATGATAAATGTTAGACAGCTTTCATGAAAATACAGTTTAGGACTAGGGTGTCTCTGTGTATGGCACAACCAATGTCAGCCTAGCCTATGACTAAAATTATTTGTAAGTAGGCAGTAACACTTGCATGGACCACCCTAAGCTATATATGTTCCTTCAGTTTAAAAAATGCCATAATGTCCTGACTTGATTATTTAGGGTTGGCTCTTTAACTGCTCATTGGCACAGCTGTAACAAAACCTGTATGGACTAAATTTAGTTCATACATAAGGAAACAATTACTAATTGTAGTGGAAAGGTGGTGTTATTCAAATGGTGCAAATATTATATTATATATATTATTATCGCTACTACAACTCTATATATTATACAACTCTATATAGAATATCTATATTCTGTATACTTATAATCTTATGGTTAAACAAAATAAGTAATCTTCAAAACTACATTTTGATTGGCTAGACATCTGCAGTTTGTCTTTGGCGGATCAGCTTACAGTGTGTAGAGAGTAGCAATGCTTTTCAGTGACTTGTGTTTAAATATTGACATTACAAATGTAGCAAATTGGCCATATATGTAAATGATTACATTGTGGAAAAGTCTGTACCTAACTCGAAATACAATGCGGATATTGTTTGTACACGCAAAGCTGTCAAAGACATGTACAGTAACAAAGATCACTGATTATTTTGGACTACCACAAAAGCGATGTATTGAAATGCTTAGATCTACAGTCAAACGCCCCAAACAAGTGCTCTTCTCTTTGCGTGCTCTATGCATTAAGACAGGAGATCCCTCTGCAAATATTGTTTTATGACACTCATCCAAGCCAATGGCTTCAGGCCTTTCAGTCTTCAGTCTCATCAGACCTGTGGGCACTCACTCGTTTTGAAGAGAACCTCTGTTTGCTCTCAGCGCCAACAGTCGGCAACAAATGTTTATGTTCAGTGTTGACTTTTAGTGGTCAAATTAAAGCAGTGTAATCTTAATGCTGGCTGTGCTTGAGGTTGCTTTCCAAAGTACTTTCAGCAGTGTCATGTCAGGGATTTCATATCTTTTGGCTTAACAATATGCTGCCTCTTAAAATATCTCTTACTAATCATGTAATAACATTTTACCTTGAATAGTATTATTATTTAACATGGTGTGGTAGCATGGCATCCCATTAAGAATCATTCATAATATGTGGACAAACTGTAAAAATAAATAAATAAAATCAAGGTTCAGGGAGTAAACTAGAGGCCTGATTATGAACTGTACTTTTGTCACTGTAGACTTGTTGATAGACATTTTAAGTGATATAAAAACTTTCATATAAAGGGGATAGAAAGGATGAATGGGAAGGAGGAGGATTTGTCCAAGTGGTTGGTATCCCCTTGCAACCCGCTTTAAGACTTGTATTTTGAGTGAAGGTGAGATTATGTCAGACTTTTATTGAAATTCATCTTATTTCCTCCAAATTTAGACTTAGAGATTTAGAGGAGGAGCCTTCTGTGGTTGCTCTTTTTTTCAAATTCATTCAAACTGTGTTTAAAATGACGACAATATGAGTTTTATCCCATTTCTTAGAGCATATAGTCACATGTTACTTTGACTGCATCTCTGAATATCTTGTCAAATTTAGCGCATACAATTTGATTTACCTATATGCAGAGACTAGACAATAAGCATAGTGTTAGAATAAACTGTTTGAATAAAATTTGTGCACACTTTAAGTATTAAAAAGAATTTGAATGCAGGATGCACTGCTATGGAAATTGAGGTGTGATGCTGATTTACAGTGTTTAACACGAGCATATTTGCAGATGCTGACATACAAACATTTATAAAATGTAGAAACAGGGACTACATGTACCTATATTAGAAACCTAATTTTGATATTTAGGTTTTGAAGATATCATTTTACCAATATAATTCTGATATTGTTGTGCATTGTGAATGGTAGGTATATGATACTTCTCACCAGTAAAATCTTGTCAGAATTATTGTTTTGGACAATTTATCCAGTTTATTCAGTTATATATCCAAGTTCCATTAAATTGTTACCATTGTTTCCTATGATTGGATCCATTCATGCTGTTGCTGGTCGTGCTCTACCTTTTTCACCTTCAGTTCCTTCAAATATAATAGTCTTTTCCAGTAAATTGGTTCTTTTCCAGATATGTCCAGATAAATATAACTTGTCTGGACTAAAAGTCTTTGAGTAAGACTTGATTTGTTGGCAAATCCCTTTGTTTTGTTTACCATCCAAAGTATTCTCAAGTTTTTTACCAATACGATAGTTTAAAGCCATCAGTATTTTTTTCTGTCTCACTTGTTTATTGTCCAGCTTTGTCACAGTTATAAACAACTATAAAGAAGACCATAGCCTGGACAATACAGATGTGCTGGATTCTCTTTTGTTAATAATTGATCTGAAAGATGTCCATCATCTTCTCCATCAATAGTAAAGTTTCCTGTTGTCATAAACTTGGCCTACTTTGTATTGAGCAGAAGTTCCATTTTTTAGTCTGTTCTTTTACCCCTTTGTTATAAGGGCCATCAGGTCTCCCAGATTTTCTGGTATGAGTGTTGTATCATATTGAAGATTAATAATCTTTTTCTTTGTTTTTTCCACCAGTCTTGAATCTTTGATCAACTTCCTTCTGTCTGTTAAAAGTATGTAGTCTTATCCAACTCCTTTGCCAATGTGTGGCCATTCTGTTTGTCTATTTTCTGTCCTGACTTTGGAAATTCCACAGTGAACATCTGCCATGGCATCCTTTGTTCCACTGTATTTCCTAAATTCTGCTTCCACATATGGTGGTTGTCTCTCAGTGTAAAGCACTAGTCTTTGTAAAGTGATTTAAGCATAATATTATGGGCTTGTTTAACATTTTCTAACATTTAAAATTGATTCTTGAGGCTTTCTTTTAGGCATAGATTGTATGTTCTTCAGGTCATATTTTCTAAGTTGGGTAATTTGTTTAGATTGCTGAGATTAAACAAATTACCCAACTCTCAGCTGCATGCTGCATGTTGAAAGTTCATGATCCGTTCCAGTTTCAGCACCAGGGTGTGCTTTTTACAAGTGAAAAGGAGTTAATCCATCTTTTGGCACAAATAATGTAGTCTGTATGGTTTTTGTGAACTCCGTCTGGGGATGTACAGATGTATAGACATTGTTATGGCTGCTTCAAGAATTTGCTATTAATAAGTCATTGTACTCACAGAAGTTAAACAGTAATTCTCCTGTTTCGTTCCTGTTTCCAGGGCCATGCTGTTCTACTGTATTTCTTTCCTTATCATTTCCAACCTTAGCATTTCAGTCTCCAAGTACCAGCAGTACATCTTTTTAGTTTGATCATAAAAAGTTAAAATATTTTCATCACCTGCGTCTGTTGTTGAGGCACAAATCTGGATGACTGTAATATAGAATGGTTGTGTATGAAATCAAAACAATGTCAGGCTATCATTCACACCTTGTGTCCAATTACAGTTGTGTTGCCACTATAAGCCACTAAATTTCTCTTTGATAGTCAGTACATGGTATGTTCCCCCACTTAGAAGTGTCCATTCATTTGGGGGTATCTGGTCTGTCTTAGCTCACTGATCCACTGAATGTTTGTGTAGATCTTCAATATTTTATTCCTTAGACATTGCAGGTTCTGTGTGATTTAGTTTTTGCTAACAATTGGAGTGACCCACAGATCTTTCTCATTAACAAGTTGAGTGCCTTTCAACCTGAAGGTTCCATCTTCTGGCACTGACACCTCAACAGTCATACTATTGTGTCTATCCATGTGTTTTTTTCTGGTGAACTACAGAAGTGGTTAAGCTTTGCCTTCTTCCCTGCAGTTGACTTGACGTCCTTGCTGTTGACACCCCTGTAATTATTTGCCAATAATCATCCTATATTGTGCTGCCCAATATATGTGCTAGGTTTAGTCTGGCACCTTTGTTAACACCTTTCTGCTGAGGGAGACCCTGAAAGGAGTTAAAACTCAGGCAGTGTAGCTCTCTGCTTCTCTAAATATGCACAAGCCTCCTCTCCTTGACAAGGCACTGTACCATTTAAAAAAATGACTATTAGAATTATTCTATTCCAAGATAATGCCTAAGAAATAGTCTGGAAAGAGTCATGTTGTGTATTAAACTAATCCAGAATGGTCTGCCAACCAAAAAAGATAGGCCTTTTGGTCAGAAACTGGCTAAATTATGGCCAAAGGCTGAGGACAGTAGAGGTAATAAAATCTCATGATAAAAATACATACACAATGGACACAAATTTTGCAAAACATATACCCAGGTTTTATTTTTTTTAACCATTGTGAATAAAATAGCCATTAATACCTCCCATTGTGGAGTTTGTGTGTATGGTAGAAATGGCCTTGTTTAGTTTTTGCAGTATTCTGACTTTATTTCATTGTCACTGTGAGGATTCTCTCGTTGAAGCTGTTTTGGTCTTTTTAGGTCTTTTATACTTATGTATGTATATGTATGTAACCCAGACCTATATATATATATATATATATATATATATATATATATATATATATATAGAATAACCTACCCTATTTACTTTGTTTACCAAATAAAAAAACAGCCTTTTCTGTCTGTTGTTTACACATGTTCATGTTAAGCGTCCAAGTAGTTCTCTCAAATAAGATGAGCTGAAAATGTGGGGATCCTGCCTATCTTGGTATCTCTGATTTGCCAATTATGTCTTTAGACCCCATATAGCACACTTATGTGTTACAGGGATTTAAGCTGAAACTGTGAAAAAGCTTAGTGATGCCCTTTTCCAGAAAGTTCCCAGAACGTGCTCATTAATCAGTGGATGGGTTCTTTTCATGGCTTGACACTTGGAGCATTAGGCAATGGCCTTGTGTTTACAGAGAGGGAGGTGCCAG
Organism: Megaleporinus macrocephalus; assembly: GCA_021613375.1. Classification (NCBI taxonomy): domain Eukaryota; kingdom Metazoa; phylum Chordata; class Actinopteri; order Characiformes; family Anostomidae; genus Megaleporinus; species Megaleporinus macrocephalus. The sequence goes on from CM038712.1 coordinate 35,525,924, forward strand.
GCTTTACAGCAGAGCTTTGGTGCCTTTCAACACCTTTGGCACTTGTTCCTCTAGCTGTTCTCTCACTCAGCTTGAGCTGCTGCGCCCACCTGCCAACTACAAAGCAGGGCCCTTGCTTTTCCTGACACTCTGACAGTATTCTGAAAGCTAATCTTTTATCAACTCACTCTTCTTGACACATATTTTCTTTTAATTTTCATTACTGATGAATTTGGGCCCTGGATCCTTATCTACAGTCATTGTCCATTTTATCGTCTTTGCTTACCATTATAACACCACTTTGTAGTTCTACAGTTGCGACCTGTAGTCTATCTTTTTCTCTGCATTCTTTGTTAATCTCATTTCACCCTATTGTTCATTGGTCACGACCCCTATAGTACCACCACACTGTATGTCTAATCCATGTAAACATATTTATTATGTCTACACCACCACCACATCAGTGTCACTGCAGTGCTGAGAATGATCCATATCCCAAATATTACCTGCTCTGTGGTGGTCCTGTGGGGGTCCTGACCTGTGAAGAACAGGGTGAATATGCAGAGAAGCAGATGGATGTGTGTAATTATAGAACTGTACAGGGCATCTATATGGTAAGAGGAGCTGATCAAAAAGACAGTGAGTGTAGATATAAAGAGGTGTACATAATGACGTGGCCGGCGGGTGTATATGTTCTATATGGATGAAGCAATTAAAGCCAGAAATGAAACGTTGTTTCTTTTTCTTTCCAGTTTTTGCTTTGAGCATTCTTTTTCTTTCCGTTTCTTCAGATTCTTTACCTCAGTTTCTATATGAAGCGTAGTTGACGATTAGTAAAACTTTAAGTAGAGGTAAGCAAAGAAGAAAACATGCAAAATTGTTTTGGACATAAAGGGAAATTACACTGATTTGTCAAATTTTTAGCAAAAATAAATAGGGAACACTTTTCGAGTGTTTGGTAGGCCCTCTCATTGTTCTCAGGACAGTGTCAGATCTTCATAGCATGGATTCCACAATATGTTGGAAGCATTCCTTTAAGATTCTGGTCACATTGACCTGATTGCATCTTAGAGTTTCTGTAGATTTTTCAGGTGCGCTTTTATGCTGGGAATTGTCTCAGTTCTACCACATCCCAAAGGTGAATTTAACTTCTGTGCCTGGCAAGGTCGCTGAAGAACACTGATTATATTGTAATGTTTATAAAAGCAGTTTGAGGCCACTTTTGCTTTGTGACATGGAGCATTATCATTCTGGAAGTTGTGGGATGCACATGGTCAACAACAGTTTTCAAATAGGCTGCAGCATTCAAACCATGACTGACTGGTATAAATGGGCCCAAAGTATGCTGAGAAAACATTCCTGACACCATTACGCCACCTCCACCAGCCTGGACGTGTAGCAGATTGGTTCTATGAACTCATGCTCTGGGCACTAAATTCTGACTTCATTCTGTGCCTCAGTTAAAGACAAGATTCATGTGGCTTTCATCAGTGAGGTGTTTCCAACAGCAGAGCTGCTTCTCATTGTCTTTGTTATGCCATTCTGAGAAATCCCTAGAGATTGTTTAGTGTGAAAATCCCAGAATGTCAACAATTATAAAAGTACTTATACCAGCCCATTAGGCACTAACAAACATACAATGGTCAAAATCACTGAGATCACATTTTTTAAAAATGTAAACTTTTTTTTTAGTGTAAACATTACCTGAAGCTGCTGGCCTGTATATGCATGATTTTAGGCACAACACTGCTGCTGCACAATTGGCTGATAACTACATAAATGTTTAGGTGTACAGGGGTTTCTAATACATCTCAGCAACTTAGCATGTCAGAATTGCTACCACCACAGTGGTAATGACTTGAACCAGAGATCTTGATAACTTTCTGTGAGGGAGCTTTTGAAGGTGTCGGTTCTTGTGTTCAATCACTATGAAGAAACTGCCTGATGTCTTGTGAATCCATTTTACCCTGCCATTTTGCCTTTGTCCATTTGTGATAGAAAGATAAATGAAGGGCGTGCTAAGGAAAAATAGTTCCTTAAAAACATATTATTTCCGAATGACCTCCATTTTTCCATCATCAACAATACACATATGAGCTCGGAAGACATCCGTGTTCACTGGTGTTTTTGGATAGGAAATAAAATGACTATATTTGCATTGTTAACCAGGATCCCTAGTTCTTATCACTGCCACTGTGAGGAAATCTGAGTTGGCATGTATTCGTTCAAATGAATCATTTCACATCAAGCCAATCTGAATGACGCAGGTTTATTTCTTAACCACTGACGTATACAGAAATTTGGAAAATCTGTGGAGTTCCCCCTTTAAGCCTCTTAACTATTGTTACATTTATTTTGATGTTTATGCTTTAAGCTGCTGTGGCGATTTATTTGCTTATCGGTGTTATGAAGAAGTTAATTTAACAAAATATTCTACTTCTGATAAAACCTAAATGAAGAATGTCAAATACACAGTATAACTGCTATAATAAAGGATGCAATGTGAAATAATAACATGTATCATAAGATCACATTATTTGTAGGCCAAATAAAGTGATCTTTGGGGTCAAAGGTCTCAATTTCTTATAGTCTTGATAATATAAATAGGATTTCTGCTGTTGTCAGTGTTTATATGCTCCGCCTTGTCGAGACTGGGGGCCCAGCCCCATTGTGAGAATGCAGCTCGAATGGTCTAATATACAAACCTTAAAGGCCGTTTACATTCATCACTTACCATCGAACAAACAAATTAGCAGTCAAATTAGCTGCAACGTCTGTACGATACGTTAATGTAAAAACGCTGTCGAAAACGATCGAGTAAAGGCCTGGCCTCAGATGTAAATGTATTCATTTCAATATCTTCTTTTAGAAAGCGTCCACCATAATTGTTACCTTTTGTTACCAACTAGGAAAATAGTATTCATGAAATCAATATCTATTTCCATATTGCTTGCCACTAATAATACATGTTTAAGCCCTTGCAGATGGTGCCACAGGAAGAGGCCGTTGGTAGTGGTTTTCTTAGGAAGACTCCTCTAAAAACTTGCTAAAAGCCAATGTGAGGATACAATGTCTAATCTGCATCGCACATGTGGGAAATGTTCCGGTACTTTTACTCTTGTGGAAGTCCCGAGCAAAATTTGCTTATAGACTGCTATGATGTGATACGAGCTGTTTAACTGACGTGGGTAGCCCTACTATTGAGCCATGCCCATTAAGTGGCTAATAAATCTGTTGATGTAGTGTTGATTCTTGATTTTTGAAAATATTTTTCAGTATTTCAGTATTCAGTAAGATTGGAAAAAACTAGCTTTATGTTACTGATAATTACTGGCATCATGTTTCCAAAGAAGGTGTTCTCAAGTGGCTTTTATACATCCAAGTGCATAAGTGTTTTTTTCCAGGAAAAAATGTGTCAAGTACTAATGCAAATGTAAAAATATGAAATTTCAAGTGTCTGCAAGATTTCCACTGTACCAGTCAGGTTTGTGGTATTACTCAAGTAAGTTTTGATGGAGGTCAGATGTTTGAAGTGTTTAGGGCCTTCAAGTTACCTCATACAAAGTTATTGCTTGAAGTGGGTACACATTTTGAGATATAATTTTGGTTTAAAATGGGCATTGTAAGCAGAATTAATCCCTATTCTTCTTATTATTGTTGTTGTTGCTGTTGTATTTTGTTATTGAAGTACTATTGAAGAATTATTTTATTAGTGTGTTTACTGTTGTTATCAATATTACATATAAAAATCCCAAATATGTGTAGGCTCACTGGTCACTTTGAATTACAAATAAAATTGCTGTTTTTTGTTGTAGACATCATGACCCTGGTTCCTATCACCACATGCAATAAACAATCAACACACTCCGGATCACTATGTTTGCATTACATTTGACTTGTGCAGAAATTTCGAAAGATTGTGATTCCCATCTAAATCATTTAGTTGCTGGCAAATTAAAAGGCTTATGTTTTTCTGAAAAGTCTTCAGGGTTTGTTTGTAATGTCTCTTTTGTCATTCCTGACCATTCTTGGTGATAGAATTGTTCTCAACCATGTGTGACTGGAGCACTCACTTGAGCATGCCGGTGCCCCTAATTGAAGAAGAGGCTCCTAGTTAAGGACAATCTGTAGACTGACTGGCTTTCATGGAATGTAGCTAAACAGTTCTGGTTTAACCATCTGCTTTTCAGCTTGCGTAACAGATACATACTTTTTGTGATATTCACATCAAGGTGAAGTGATAACAGTGAGCCTGTAAATAGACTAATAAACACTATGCACATTGTTTAAAGAAACTAAACTCTTAAGTAAAGCTTCTTAAATGGTTCTTCATTACAGGTAGCCTATACAGGGGAAACCTCATTTGTATATTGGTACCTTCACATTATCTAAGTCACACTCAAACATCTAATTTACAAATATGGGTCTTTAATTATTCAATGGTCCAGAAGTATTTCTTTGCTCTAAAAAACTTAAATCTAAAGTAATGTCTCCAAGCAATGGGTAACTAGGTAGAATTATGGGAGTCTACCAGGTGCAGTGTCACAGTGTGGTTCAGATGTGGTTTCTTTAGTACTTCAACCACAGTCTTTTTGTGCCAGTCATTGAACTGTTGTCGGGAAAGTGTGGGATCAGTTGCTAGCGTTATTGTCCGTGAGCTGAAATTGCACATGGTGCTGATATTCAGCCTCTCTTCATTTCTCCCACGCAAGACCTCGATCCCTGCTATGATTCATCTAGCAGATGTGCTGGGCTTTTATAAAATGTTGCTTTTGTTTAGCAGTGCATGGCACAAGCTTTATGTAAAGCTATCTAATAATGCCCAGCACCCACTGAAGCGTGTTATATCTAGGGTTTACTTGTAGAGTTATTAGACATGGACACGTTTCTGTTATCATGTCATGTTTGAACTTCAGCATTTTGAATGTCTTGCACTTTTGAAGTTGGGTTTCTGAAAGGCAATCCTACAAGTTGCACTTTGGGCTACAAAGGCAGATATTTGAGTTTAAACCTTTACCCTCCCACACTTTTGGCAGGGTTCTTCCATAATAGACTAGGTGTGATAAAGGACTGCATACTTTAAGTGTAAGACATCTACATACCTGAGTGTTTGCCACAAGCCTTAAAGTATGTGCTGTGTCAATAACATTGCCCTCGATCTGAACTCTGCATTGTAGTTTAGGGAGATATGGGGAAACTTGCAGAACCTGGGTGCGTTCAGTTCAAAATATTTTGTCTGAAACTAGCACTAAAAGAAGTACTAAAGAAGTACTAAAAGGTCATTTTAAGTACCCATTCTCCGTATTGTGCCTCGTCTTATTCCACGGAGGTGGTCGTATTTTATATTAAACATGGTAACACCTTGTATGGGTTTTTTTTATTTGATTTCTTGCCTTGTGAATTTGACTGTTATGATTTAAATTCACTATTTTGTTAACAGTTTGTTAGAGTGACAAACACTGATATTCAGACTAATAGAGCACTTTATAAACAGAAATTTATGACCCCAGTTTGCAGTTGAGATGCAATGCAAGGTTGTTTAAGTTCATATACTTCATCTGAAGTATGAAACCTGAGTGCAAGCGTAGACTCTGAGCTCGTTATTCAACATGTTAATATAGTCAATGTAGTTTTAGCATTTGAGAAATATCGCTGATGTTTGGCCTTTTCTGTCTCTGAGTGATCCACAGTAACTTGCTAGTGCATTTGTTACAAGTAGATTTGGTTACTCTAATGCTCTTCTTGCAGGGCTTTCTAAGAAAAAATATAAATACTACTGCTCAAAAGTTTGGGATCACATTGAAATGTTCTTGTTTTCAATGGAGTATCTTCTTTCCTTAACACAACAATGGACTGACGGGTCTCTAAAGAAAGTTGTTTCTTTCTGGTCATTTTAAGTCTGTCAGCAAGCCGTCAACTGCTGATGCTTCAGATACTAAACTAACCTAGAATGTTGTTCTCCCTTTTATACTCACTTATTAGTAGAATGTTTTTCAGCTGTGCATCACAATTGAGCAAGAGTGTCCTAACAACCAATTAGCCCAATAACATCCTTAACTTGGATTGGCGGCCGTACCAGGAGATTTAGACAGAGGACTGAGAATTGCTGATAATAGGACTATATGCAAAATTAGCCTCTATACAAAAATATTCTTTAATACAAACATTTTTATTCTTTAAAAATCATCTGATACACTTAAATTGTGAAATGGACAATATTGTTTGTGAATTGCATGAAAATTTCATGAATTGCATGAAATGAAATTCTAAAGTGATTCTAAACTTTTGAGCAGTGGTGTGTATATACCCTACAATTACTGCAAATACCTTCTGACTAAAAACGTGGAGCGACCTCTTCTGTTTTTATGCTTTTAAATTGTGGAACACAATTCCACCCTTTATTAGACCATCAAGCTCAGTGAACAATTGTAAGGAACATTTGAAAAAACGTATCTCTTTTATTTTGAGTTTAAATTTAGAGTTTAAAAGTTTCATAGTATTTGGTGTGTCCAAAAGAAGGGAAGAATGAAAGAAATCCTGTTCACAGATTTAAACAGTGAAGTGCAAAATCTTGAATATTTTTCTTCATTTACATATTAATAATTTTTCATGTTTGAACATTTTAAAACATCATGTTGTTTATTTTCAGGTTTAAAGAAAGAATCGTTATTAAGTATGGCCTCATGCTTAATTATGTGCTCTATGTACAAACCATGAGAACTGACTCCTTACTCTCATAGTAAGTTTGTTTGTTAGTTTTATTGACTTGAAATGATTGATATCTAATGATGAGAATAAGAGTATGCCATGAAAATCAAATTTTTTACTAATAAAGAGTAATACCAGACTTTTGCAGTATGTAAGGTATTTATTATTGGTTGTATGTAATTATGGAGCTGTGGATATTTCTCTTAAAACCCTTTTCTTTTTGTGCTGAGAAACTTGTTTCTCTTTGGAAGAAAACAGTTATATACATGCTTTTTTCCCCTTAAACTGCACAACGTAAAATGTTTGGCAGTGCTTGTGACAATTGATTAATGGATCTTCAAGTGAACTCCCAAGAATTAGCCCCACAGGTCACATTTTTTGCAGTGACCCTACATCAGGGTGGCTGACTTTCTCAGGTTAAAATGATGTTTCTTTAAGAGGGAAAATAAGAGATGCCTCCTAACAGCACCTTGACAGGTTACTGAAAGGCTCACAATGGAGACGTCTGTAAAGTATGGGTTTAGGGGTGGAAAGAAAAAAATCACATCACATATATGTGTCAGTCACCAAGCTAGTTTGCTTTGATAACTTTGGCATATTGTCAGACTTAAGCTATTACACAGCATGTTTGCAGAGTAAAGGATCACAAAACATTCATTATTTGCTTTTATCTTAGAGGATGTTTAAATGAATTAAAGAAGGTCTTAATGCATTTTGTTTGTAAACACAAAAGGGTCAATTGTATACAGAGAATATTGACTTTATGAACACGTCATTGGAGGAACGCCTACGGCAGTACATTTCGAGCGGCAGAGGGTTGATGGGCTGTGGCCTTGCTTTATCCACAGTCATGCATAATTGGTCATTAGCAACATAAATCAAGACAACAAGCAGAATTTAGGCTAATCCACTGTTTGACATTAGCCTCTGCAGTAATTGTTTATCGTCTATAGCACCCAGTTATTAAGAGTTTAAGACTTAGAAAATTTTTTTTCACTTTGTGACCAGTGTACAGCATATGGATGAGAATGTTCAATAGTGTAAGCTGCATGTGACTGAAGAAGTAAGGATTTTCAGGCAGGTTTGCAGGTTGAATCTCCTCTTTTTCTCAATGTATTTTGACCTACATATCCCACTGCACTAATGTGTTGTGAGAGACACTTTACTTTGAATATAGAAACTTCTTAGTTTGTGTCCAGTGCATGCTATGGCTGTGACCTGCCTTTTGCACGCGTTTTCAGCATTGCCTGCCAGTAAAACAGGTTTAAAATATGTTGGCTAAATGCAGTAAACCCTTTTGATTACAATATTAAGAGTTATGTTGAAAACTGCACTATGTAAGAAGTATTTGCTGTTAAAATTAAAAGAAATTGTTATTGCATATTGCTGACTCAGGAGGGGGAAAAATGCTAAAAGAAGATTTATGTTTGCTGCTCTAAGTCACCCTGTATACCTGAAATAATAGATTAAAAGTCAAATAGGATTTCACAGAAGTTTTTCTGACTGTGTCATATGTTTTTACATGTTAACATCACACACACAGAAGATTTGGTTTGGTGTTTAGGTCTCAAATTCAAATCAGCATTATGCTTTTGAAAATATGACGACAGTTGCAGAGAATTCACATGCATTTTCTGGCATGTTCCCAAGTTTTGACCAAATTCTCTTTTGAGTATTCCTTCAATTAACTAACAGTCTTCAGATTAATCTGCTTAGAAAAGTGGTGTGAAGAACAACTGATGGTACAAATATTCTTCTGCATGGTGTGTGCAATTATATATTACCACCATAGAGGTCTCCAAATCCCCAAACCTTACATACTATAACTTTAACTGAAATGTGTTTGCTGATATTGGTCATCCTGGTTGTTTTTATTTGATCATAGTTCATACAGTACACTTAACCATAGGTATGTACAGTACTGTTTAAAAGTCAGAGACCCTTTGTGTATTTAATTTGTAGTGAAAACAGCCATTAAGTATTTTTTTACAGTATCAGAAAGCAAAAAACTGAAATATACATTTAACAGATAAATGCACACAATTTTCTTTACCTTTATTTCAGTTTCTATTCTTTTGTGAAGTCTTGTTTACAACCTTCCCTAAAACATCCGTTTTTTATCCAGCACCTCCAAACTTCAGTCTTAGAAGTTGGTTGCTTTTTCTGCTTTTCACGATCCAAGTGATTTCAGACATGTTTAGTTGATGTCTGGACTCTGGACCCTGCTTATGAATCACTTATGGGTTTTGCAGTTCTAATAAAAAAAAGTGGATCTTAACATTCCCTTCTCTCTTTCAATGATGAAAGCTTTAAGTTCTGTTTATCTGATGGCGGCAGTTTCGGTGGTCAACAAGGTGTTGCAAGGAGTTCTATTTTCTCTGTAGATTTTAATCTTTTTTTTTACTCTACATATTTCCCCACATTCATTTTGCTTTAACTTTCTTAATCTCTTATATCTAATTTCTAAAAATGAATTATGTGTGTATATTTTAACTGTAACTTAAGTAAATAAAGGCCAATCTCTGACTTTTGGACAACACTGTATGTCCTGACAGTTGTTCTGGATACTTAATGAAGTAGTACCAAAAAAACAGGTTATTGGGAGCGTGTGTTGTCCTATATCATTCGAGCAGTCATCTCAGATTATAGACTGTAGAGATTCCCTTCAGAATTGTAAAACCCACTATGCTTTGAGGAAGTCTGATAATTCTCCTCAACTTTTCCATCCTGAGAGCAGCAGGCAAGTAGGTGTGCCAGCCATAGCCCCTGAGATGTGGATTAATGGTGACTTTGTGACTCTTATGTGTCAGCCACAGTGAGGGAGTGTGGCACTAACAGACAGAATGACAGAAGGGACAGATCATAGCACATGGCAAGTAAAGCCTTGGAACTCTGAGGGGAACGCAAGATTTTTGACAGGCTCAGATAGGATCAGATGAGTCTCATGCTTGAGACTTAAGTCTGTTAAGGCATTGTCATTTATTTATGACTGTTAGTTCTTGCTACAAGGGGAATATGTATGGCTGGAAGGTTGACCAGGCAGAAACATCCTGTCTTATGTTATTCTTCAACAGTTCATTGAACTGTTTTTGCTTTGCTCAAGTGTTCTCTTGTAGCAGTGGCTGCGAGGTTAGACAGACTTTGTTTTGCACTTAAGCTGATAAGAAGTTGTAACCCACAAAAGATGTAGATGATATGGCAGAAACGCAATACTTTTACTTAAAAAAACATTTTCACAATACATTTTCTGGTAAACAATAAGAGGCAAATAGAAGTGCCACAGAATACCATAATATTAATTGTATACATAAACAACATATTTGGCATATGTAAATCCAAAACTGCATTACTAAAGTTTGAGCAGTAGGTAAAATGCAAATAAAAGCAGTGATTTAGTATATACTCTCATTATGATGCTTGTAATTTCTGCTTGTAATATGTAATGTTGTGAAATGTATAACTAGGAACACTGTGAAATGTTCAAAAACATTTGAAACAAGTGGTGCAGTTATGTTTCAATATAACATAAGAATCCAGGAACCCTTGACTTTTATGAACAAGGATGGGTCAAGGCTTTACCCATGGATTAGCAAAAAAAACTACACAAAGAAAACAATGTTCTTTAGCCAGGGGTTAAAATGAGTATAGGTATTTCACTCCGCACAGTGCGTATAGTCAAAAGAGTCATGGAGTTTAATAAAAAAAAAAAAACTCTGTGCGTGAAGGAAACGGCTGAAAACCACATGGCTGTCCATGGGTGGGAAAGTATGTCAGTAGGTACTAGATTGGAGCCAGTATGTACTGGTCGAGCAGTAGACTAGAAGGCTGTTTCTTTAAGCGAGTGTTAAGTATCCACTCAATCTCAGGCGTACTACATACACCATCCTAGCAATTTTATGTGACACAAGACACAGACCACCACTGTAAAGGTCCTGCTATTTATTAAAAGCCTCTTTTACAGACAACATTTCAAATACTTCTCGTGACATTGACCTGTGGTTTGGTCTCGAGCTGTAGCTCAAAGAAGATGAAGCAAGAGTAATTCACTTTTTTTTAAATATACCTCAGAAGTAGCGCTAACTTCTGTAGCAGCAGTCCACTAACAGTAGCTACTAACACACAGCCGAGGTTTTCCCCTGCTTTGAATTCATCCGCAGCTCCAGTTTAATTATGGAATAGCACAGTGTGCTGCGGGCACCTACTTACAACGGCTCCTGATACAGTAGGTCATCCAGGTAACGTTCACGTACTGCTGGATGACTACCGAGTATTCAGACATATTAAATTTGGCAGTATATTAAAGCTGTCATGATACTCATTGTAATGGGTACACTGTTGTTGCATCCACAAATTAGAACTATACTATCTATGCACAGTGGAAGCCATATGTCAACAGCATCCTGTAGGCTATGCTTGGCTTATCTGAATTAGGCTAATGCACTGTAGAAAACTATTCTGGTCTGATGACTCAACCTTTTAGATTATTTATGGAAATAATGGACATGTTCTCCAGGTTGCAGAGGAAAAGGACCACCCAGATTACTAACTGAAGTTCAGAATTCAGAATGTGTCATGGTATTTTGGGGGTGGGTATAAGTAGGTAACCTGTGTGTCTGTGAAAGCGCCATTAACACTGAACACAGTTTGGAGTAACACATGCTGCCTTTCAGACATCGACTTTTTCAGGCACGTCAATATTTCCTTCAATGTGCCAGCACCATGAAATTCTGCATGTGTAGTAGCAGCATGGCTGTGTAATCAGAGTGCAGGTGTTGATCCCCAAACGCTTATTAAGTCCTGTCATACAGAAAACATGCTCATGGTAAACATGCTCCTGTCCCAACTTTTTTAGAACAAGTTGCAGGCATCAAATTTGCATTGTGTGTATATTCATATGTATGTGTGCTTGTGTTAGACTAATTTGAGCTTAATAGGGTACGTGATTAGAGATGCAAATTTTTGGTGAAATAACATATTTTAAAAGTAGAAAAAATCTATCCATATTGGTGTCACCCAATACTCAAAGCTTCAATATCAGTTTCAGAAAAAAAATTGGAATCATAACATCACGTAGACGTCAGTAGCATGTTGTATTCTGAAGAAGTCTTTTTGGGTGACAATAAGATGTGAATTTTTGATAGCACAGCAGGTGGTTTAGAAAGCTGCAGCAGAATCCCCTCGCTTAATTGCATTCTGAATTGTATTATTTAAAGGATAAGACAGCCAGATGGTCATTTGGATGGAAAGTTAGGTTTTTAACTTCTTTTCCAGCGTTCTGATCTGTGTAGTTTAAAGGCAAAAAAGGACCAAATATTTTTTTGATTCGTTTTTTTCTGTAAAATCAACAAATAATAAGGTCAGTACTAGAAATCAGAATTCCTGGCTTTGACCAACCTTTGGGCAGATGGAGAAGCGGAAAGATTTGGTACACATTTACATGTAATATATCACTACTCCACTTAAGTGTACTACTGTAGGAAGCTATGTTATGGCAAGATGAGTCACATAGTGAGTGAAAACAAGAGTTGCTTTGACTGTCATGATTGATTGAGATAGAATTACAGCTCACTCGCTCGTTCCCAGGGGTGGTCCGTTTGTGTTAGTCGTGTTGTTTCAAGAGCCTAACAAAGCATGTTTAACCCTCCAACCCTACCCTCTCAACGATAGACACATGCTCACAATGTCAGGACAGTTTTTTTCCCCCTCTCCCCCCCCTTTAAAAACATTCTGGGCATTTTATGTTTTTTTTATTATTTATTTATTATTATTTTTTTACTGATGATTGCATCAGATGTTCTGTTTATATGCTCTTAAAAATAAAAGTCCCTAATTGCTTCTTGGCTTGAACAAATGGCTTTAGGGAAAAAACAAAAATAATTTACAAACAATTTATAAAAAATTGTTTTTTAAAGTATTATGCTCAGAAAGGTTATCTAGAGAACCAAAGTGATTCTCGTATGACAATAGTTCCTAACCTTACTCTTGTGGGCTCACTGTTGTAAATGAGTGGACTATTCGAATTAGCACTAACATTGGCAGAGCAATGGGCCTTTAGGACTAGGTTCAGAAACCACTGTTCACCAGCATCTTGTAATTTTAGAAGTATGAATTTGAGAGGAACAGGATATCTGCATAGCCTACTTTAATCATCCTACAAAACAAGTGTGATTAGTTTAAAGATATATTATCAGTAGATGAGCACTGTAGTATTTGTATGTTATAAGAAATCTAAGTAGGCAGCAATGTTCCTCTTGTAGCACGTGCTTAGAACTTAACAATGGAAAATCTTGCTGCGGTTTGCTTTTTTCCCTGGCACACAGCAGCAAGTCAGAAAATCCCCAGCATTACTTTAAACATGGCCATAGATGGCAGTATTTTGCTGCAGGTTTTTGTACAACTCTGCTGTGGGTGCATTAAAATCTTATCTTTGCTCATTCTTATATTAGGGCAGGGTATTGCTGGGGAAATAACAGATGGTGAATTTGAAGATATTCACATGCACTCAATGAGTTGTTCAGTAAAAAAGGTAAGTAGAGTATAGTCTACTAAACATTGGTCTAAAGTTTGATATGACTAGTGGAGTCTTGTTAATCACTGTCTTTCATTTATTCATTTTTTAATATATATCAGACTACAATATATCAGTATTGTAGTACATTTAGTGTATGCTTCAGCAAGGCCCCGTAAAAAACAAAGTCATATTACAGTAAATATTGGATTTAATATTAACTTACAAAAATAAATTCAAAGGAGACTTAATAAAATAGTTTAATATACAAGACTATCTACTGTCAGTAATTAATCTGTTAGTTGAAGTACCTACACATTCATTTACAAACAAGGATTTAAAAGTAAAAATGCAAAAAACAAGAACAATATTTAGGCTTATTTAGTACATTAACTAAAATTAGGAAACAAACAAAGGACTTTTGTTTGTTTGGAAGTCTCTGAACAATTTTGTTATTCAATATTAAAAATGCTTTTGCCATTTTTTTATTTTTGCCCCCAGTTGTTTATGTTTTATATTCTATGTATTTGGTCATATTTAGTGTAATAAAAAAAATAGTGTTTTTGCTCCTAAACTAAAGAAAAAAAATATCTGCTTGCCTAATTTAACAGTTGTCTGCTTACTGAAAAAAGTCCAAAATTTTCGGGGGAAAAAAAAAAATTACGGTTCCCATTTGAATATTAAAAATCATAACGGTAAAATGAACATGAGTTGCAGTTCATTGGTTTATTTCCATACTAACAAATTGGTCTCCGCCCCTATTTGCTGAGTTATTGAGGATTTGTTGACAAGCTCTTCCTCAACAAATTGTATTTGGACAACAGTATATTTCACTGATGTCTTTTGCCATGGCTGGGGCCAAGGTCGGTTTTATATTCTACTGAAATCATAAAATGACACTCGAGATAAACAGAATGTTTACTCTCCCCGTGTGAGCTGAGGCAGATATGTAAATTTAGCCTTATTCTTTCATCAAATTTGCATTTGCCCTCTTAACCAAACACTATAGGGCTCCAATTCAAACAACTTTAATGATGGCCGCCCCTTTATGACCGATTGGCATATCAGGGAAAGAGGAAAGAGCAATTTAGATTGGAATGAATTGGGGGAAAAAAGAAAGGGAAAAAAGGCGCACTAGCTATCTGCCACTGGCTGACAATAATTGGATCAAGTTTGCAGAAAAATGGCTGTGTTTTGATGCTCTAGTGGCTGACTGGTGATCACCTGCCTCTTTTGCCTATTTATCGTTTGCCTTTTATCTGCCACTTGCAGACCTTTCCATGGGTGCCATTCTGGGCCCCGCTAATCAAACAACTTTTTAATAAGACTGAACGGCAGCTCCGCAGCCTGTGCAAGGATTCGCCACTCTCACTGTGGAACACTGGGAATGCAGGGATGAATATCAATGAAGACGCATCCAGACACACATGCACACACACATGCACAGACTGTTTTAACACATGCTTCTAATATGGTTAGTAGTGGTCTTGATTTGCAGTGAACGTGTAGGTTTTTGTACTTTTTACAGGCATTTTGAATTCTTTCTGTTGTGTCAATACTTTGTGCATGCACATATTTCTGATACCTTTATATTATAATTAAAAGGATTATTATTGTTCTGTGAATATATATGATTTTTCAAATAACCCACCAATTTTCCCCTTTTCTTTGCCTGAGTTTGAGCAGATAGTCCATATTAAGAAATTGTACCTTCTTGGATTTGCAGTGCCATGTTTTAAATGTGTGCAATACTGTAAAAATGTAATATTGTGATAGTTTAGAACATTTTCATAATACATGACATTTAATTTTTCTGAATTAGAACAGACAAAATGCAATAACAGGGTCACATTTATAAAAGGCTATATTTTTTACAGTTGAATGTCAAGCGCCAATTCAAAAATAGAAAGCAACTGAGGGTAAAAGAGAGAAATTAAATTTATATTAAATAATAATGTCATAATGTAATGTCATCTAATCAGCTGCCCGTTACTATGTGTTACTATTTATCAGCTGTTGTTCTTGCTTACAGGCTCTATGTAATAAGCCTGTTTTTATTAATGCTTGCTGTTTGTCGGTGTTCTATGATCACCATGATGAATTTAGAAAAACATATCATTATGCAGTTTATCACAATAACAATAACACGTCATCATATTGCCCACCCCTGCGATGTTCTAAGATGCTGTTCTATTGATGTTGGTGCTGGGGTTTCAGCTAGAAGGTCAGCGGTTCTGTCAGAAGAAAGTGCGGGTGTTTTTTCACGCCTCGTCCTTGCGCTGAATATTGATGCCTCGCAGGTCTTCGCGAGCTGGGCAGCTGCTTGGGTTAGCGCAGCCATTGAGAAGTTAACAAGCTCAAAACAAAACAAGTGACAAAAAGCCACAAAAGGGAGGGGGGAGGGGGGGGTGCTGGGAGATTGAAGGCGGGTTTTTCGGAGGCTCTGTGTTTAAGGAGCATCCCCCTGTTCCCCTATCTCCCCCTGCATGGACGCAGAGGCGAAAAAGAGGACCGTGGTGTGGGCCTTTGCTAGGTGACTGCGGCTCCGCGGTTTGGAATGCGCCTTCCATTAGGTCTGCGCTTCTCCCTCTGCGAACGCCCCACAACTTCAGACTATTTCACTAATCGTTTTTTAGATTGTAATGTTTTGCAATCAGGTTAGAAAAAAACAACTGTGTGTAGACTTTTCTTTGCACACGCCAAAAAAATCCCACGTGTGTTTTTCTTTCTGTCAGCCTGTCAAATTGCTATCTAATTGTAGCAGAGGTAGTTGGGGGAGCGGATATCTGCTTTTCTCTCTCGCCGGCTGCTGGCGGGCCCTGCCATTCACAAAGCCAGGGGATGCCACACACATTCTGTTTGTTCTACATGAGCAAACAGATTGTAAACTGGCTGATAATTTTTGTACTGACAATGTCATTTATGGCTGTCAGGCTTTTGTCTCCTCTGTTTGCTTTATTCAAATATGAACCGAGCGGACCTCCCCTCCGCCGCTCTCTTCTGCATTAAAATCACATCAATTCACTTCCATTTCGTCTTATCTGAAATTCATTGGAGGCAATCAATTGGTTGAATGCTCCGGCGTTTCCATGGAGACCAAAGGTCCCGCATGGACTTCAGAAGGATTAGAAACTTGTAAGATTTAAGTCTTGAAGTACACACTTGCTTTGTTGTGTCGTCCTTTGATATCGAGTCGAGAGAATTGGCCTTTTGTGCTTTGATTTAAGGAGGAAAATAAAGTATTGGTTCTTATGACATGTTGCTCACAGAAGATGATAAATGTTTGGTTGCTACTTGTTTTTTTTTTTTTAACCAAAGTTTTTTGTTCTTTCTCCTCCAAAAAAAGAAAAGAAAAGCTATTTATGTGTTCTTCTTTAGGTCGTCTTCTGTTTCGTCCTGTTTTGCATTCATGTGAGTTTGGCCATTGGAAATTTATGTTTCATTCCTGCTCTGCTCGTCGTGACTGGGTGAGCAGAGATCTTTGTCCCGCAGCTATGACAGTCGTCGTGGCATGCAGCGGTGGGTGCCCCGGTGGCACCGTTCTCAACCCGAGCAGGAACAATAAATCCTGCTCACCGGGTCTCGCTCTGGGGGCCGCCTGCCCGACTCCCCACTCCTCACCCAGCCACCCCCCCAGCAATCCCCCTTTGTTCTACAGAGGTCAGGGCAGCCGCAGTGTCGAGTTATTCACATCCCAACTGTCTGTCTGGAAGCTCCTGCAGATGTTACTGTGCTCTCCCTTTCATTCTTCCCATCTCTCACTCCCATTCTCTCCTCCACTGTGCTTCCAGGGCATTTGCCAAGCAAGTTTTTAAAGCGCTGGAAAAAAAAAGAAAAAAGATGGCAAGGCGAGGCTCCTGCCACTGAATTGGCTCCCTCTTTTATTTGTCGCCAGCCAAAAGTACAAAGTAAACACTGTGAAGTAAATGGATTCATTTTTAGTTGCGGTGGGGCATTTTGTGTGCAGCCGTAGGCCGCTCTTTTTGTCCGCTTTTACCATCAACGCTAACATCTATTATCCCCCTTTGTTGGAAGTGACAAGCTTTTTTTATTTATTTATTTATTTATTTATTTATTTTGTGCTTAAAATATTTCCGCTAAGCGCAAGAGTTATTTTCAAATGTTCTAATTATGGCATTTGATTTGTTTATGCTTATAATGCTCTTTTTTTCTGTTCTTGTAGTCGACTATGCACAACAGTCAATCTTCAGTATTCAGATCATAAATCCACTCGCTCCACCACACTGTGTAGCATGTTTATTTAAATGAAAATGATGTTTTTAATCAACATCCAATATGCATTAAAGGCAAGATCATTTAGTATTATTTTAAGGCACATATGTTCAGAACATCATACAGTGTCTAATTGTTAATAAATGTTTGTGTTCAGTTAAAGATGACATTTTATTTTACTTTTAACGCCAGTTTAACACAATGTGCCACAAAGAATAACGCCATCATTTAATGTTGAATTTTTAAATCTTTGACCTGAATGAAGCAGTGTGATTAAGAGTAGAAATGTCAGGAAATGTCTTTTATTTCTTTCCTGGCCCATTTTGGTTTTTAACATTGTATTCACATTGCAAAAAGCTATAAATAGCAAAGCCTAAACATCCAAACAGCTCATCAATGGGTCAACAGTTTTAATGCACCTGCAACATTTCCTGAAATTTGAGGAGTAAACAGAAGCAGCCTCAAATGACATGCCATTACCAGGAGCATCTAAACAATCGATTGACATTTGCAACTTGCTATTTACCATGTTGTTTGTACCTTTGACTATATGTCACTGTATTTTAAGCTTACAATTTGACCATGTTGAAATGGATTTTGGGAATGAATAGGAGAAGAACGTTCTTCTTTTTGTACATATATGTATGTACATCTTCAGTCCCTCTTCCTGGGAAACATAAATGCCAAAAGCTCAATTTACTGCATATACCTCATCCTGACTTTCCCCTTATCCACCTTTCCCCTGATTAAAAAGTGAATGTACTGTACCTTTAAGGTATTATTTAAGGTACACAGTTGAGCCATAAGGACCATGCTGTACCACTGACAGTTACGTTGCTTACGCATTACCTGGACACTACTACTTTTTCCTGATAGTGTATGATGCTGCTTAAGATACACCTATGAACAGGACTTCTTTGGGTTATGTTATTTTATTTATTTTATTTTTAATTCATTTATTTTTAAAGTTGGACCCTAAGGACCATGCTGTTGTACATTTACATTGCTTTTTATCAAAATGCTTCTGAGCAGTACCCTTTTTTTCTAAGCCATCTAAAATATGTACTACTGTTATACTGTTAATCTGTATCTCCTTTTTTGTCAGGTTTTATTTTTCTGCATGATGAGAACATGACTGCTTTTTCATTGTGTGAAAATTTCATAATGAATGGCCTAAATGCTCCAAAATTATTGGATATAAAAATATTTTTTACATTAATGTATATTAAGAGTAAAGCAGGTTTGGCCTCTCCTGTAAAGTTTCCCTTGTGGACATGCTTGTTTTTCATTTGACAATGATTATAAAACATAAGGCAAAGTTTTTTTTTTTATTATTGTTTTTTTTTTTCTCAGAACACTAAGAGTATATATGTTTCAAGCTGAATAACAATGAAAAACAAAAAATACAAAGCAACATATTCATTGTAGTTATGTTTTTGTTTTGGCTTTTTTACTGAAGAAATAAGATACAAATATGTTTTTTCCTCAGAAAATTAAATGTAGTGTATAATTAAAACGTGTTTACAATATACAACATAGGGACCATGTACTTTTGAGGGTACAGTTTTATTATTTGTACCTCAATTTACATGATTAGTAACACAATTTATCTGATCAATAGCCTTACTTATGAAAGTTTTGTTGTTGTTTTTTTGTACAATGCATATTTTTATTTAAACATCATAGAAATATTTTTTTTTTCTTTACTGGAGGGGAAAGCAAAATAGGTAAACAGATAATAGATATCCCAAAAAGAGATGTGGTACATTTGGTAGTGACTACATTAGACATTTAGATAGTTATTGGCTTAGAAAATGATGACAAGTCTATCATTGTACCACCATACAGAAGCTGACTGAGGCTCTAAACATGCGAATACAATGAACCATGTTGCGTCCTGTCCAACATATCTCTCTATTTCTCAAGAAAGAACTTACTCAGCCTTGAACGTGGTATAACTCACAAAGGCCCCGTCTCTGAAAAAGCTCGGGATCTGGTCCTGCCCATGCCTGTTGGGACAATATTCTATGGGAAGAGGATTATTCCCAAATACCAGTCCTAGGTTAACAAAGAGAACTGATGATGGCAAATTAGACTCTGGCTTTTGTGCAGAAAAACAGACGGGATGAAAACTTACTTCTAAGGCCTGTCAAACCTGGTGGTCTCAAATTTGTACTAATGTATCATTCCATTAACTTACCTGTGGTTGGTATATATTGCATAAAGTTTGTGTATCATTAATGAATCATGATTCGTGGTACTGCGTTTTACTGTGTCAGGGATTTCTTGGTGCTGCAAATTCATACTTGTCTTTTTTTTTTTTGTCTGTTTTTGTGTGCTTTCAAAAAGCAGAAGTAAAATTTTGTACAGCAGTTTGTATGAAGTCATAAAGACATGAACAATGTAATGCATATACTTCATGTACTGAGTAAGAATGATACACTTATTTGCCTAGTTGGTGTTTTAGATCATTTAATACACATTTTCTAGTACTTATGTGATATATGAATCCCAGTTCACAGCTAAGCAATCAAATCTTGTTTAGTTAAGATTACTTTGCTTATTTAAAGCTTGACTTTGTTTAAACTATGCAGCTCACTACTGAAATTGTGCTAAATACAGTAGGACTACAGGGTCAGCAGTATTTGTATCTTCCAGTGCAAGGTGGAAATTACTGCACTGCACATGATAACGCAGCAGTATCAGTCTTTACGAGATAAGAATCAGACCCGAATGCCAAACATACTGTTTTCATTTGTGTAAAAACATTTCAAAAATCAACCTGTCAAGCGGCTCAGTGTACATGCGTATGAGGAAATGTAGAGACAGCTGCGGACTGGTGCTGTAAGCGTTGAGTTTGACGAGTCTGCTTAAACTAACAATATCAGACTTTAGCATGCGAATGTGTCAGAGTTGGTTTAGTAACTGAACAGCACCCTGCAATGCTGCAGATTGCTTTCAGATGTACTGGCGGTATTTACCACTATTAGACAGTGTTTGGTGATACGTTGTCCATAATAATATGAAGCTATTAGTGTCTCTAAACGTAACTGATGTATCCAACTTACTTTTGTGTTTCATACTATTTTGATAAAACAATTCAATATGCATAAAAATAAAATAAATTATAATCTAACTTCCTTTCTGGATATTTGGTTTCTGTGTGGTTATTGTCTTCTTTGGTTATCTTTATTGCAGTTTTTAGAGAAACAATCTTACACCTATGTCAATTTTATTTTTTTAAATTAATTCCAATATCTCTGATATCTGATTCTGTCGTACAACTATATGATTTTTGAATTTCCAGTTATAACAGCCATTAAGTACTAGTTATTGATATTGATATTTCAGCAATAGGAAAAAAAAACAACATATTTATCAGAAGCTCAGCAGCTGAAGTTTTAGGGTTTATTTGGTCCACGTGTTGTCTTTCTTAAAGCTTCCTTGTTTTTAAGAGCTTAGCTATCAGGTTTTTAGAAATGTGTTTTTTCACATCCTAAAAGTTCAGTCAAAGAAGTTGCATTTTTGCTTCTCACAATTCCTGTAATCTCAAATACATTCAAAGATGTTGTGGTCAGTCCATTGTTCTGAGAACACCAGCACTTTCTTCACTGAATGTCCGTTTACTTTGGGTCAGTTTTCTCAGTAACTGCTCCATATCTTTGCAGACCCACATTATTATAAGCTTAATAATTTTGTTAGTGTAAGTCTAAGAATATTGGATTCCGGTTTGGTTTTCCAGTCAAGAATGCTGGGACTTTACATTTGTGGTGTTCATTGTAATCCCATTATAGCAAACGGCTCTCCATGTAGGCTGAGAGAGTTTTCCACTAAAGAGTGACACTGATACCACAGCCTCCATAAAAAGGCCCACCTTGGAGTACTTCTGTTTGGTGGGGGGGAGCTTAGAAGCAACTTTGGCCTGAGAGGAGGGGAGAGCTTAAATTAGTGAGATTTAAGAATCAAACTAGGATTGGGAGAACAAAGGATATGGCTTAAACGGTGTCCAGTATCTTCTACAAAAGCGCTAGTCTAGCTTGCTTGTGAGGGCTTAGTACTAGAAGTCATACTGCACTCCCACTAATTCTGCTTTTAGTTTTTACATTTTAAAGGCATATGAAAGAGACAGAATTACATTGGATAATGGACTGGAGACAAGAGTCGTGGATTTGCATGTTTGTGTGGTATTTTAGGTTACATGGTTTTTGTACATGGGATTTTGGTCGCATAATCTATTTGCACAGTTCGTCATTGAAGTATATCAAAATAAACAAAATGTAAGAGATTATTTCAAATGAATTGGTTGCAGCATTATCTAAGATCAGCCAACTTCCATTCTGTAAAAAAAAATAAATGTAAGGTTTTTTGAAGAACCATCCTTTTTTGGTAAATGAGATATATAAGGCAGAATAATCTTTTGAAGTTTAAAGAACTTCCAATGTCCCCATTACCTGCTAAAGGATTTTCTTAGAGATCAATACCTATTTAGGAGCCATTATTGGTATTAAAGAAAAAAGCATCAAGTGGATAATTGAAAACAGCATAACATTCAAAGACGATGAGCATAGCAACTGAGAATAACGAGTACATGGCAGTTGTCAACAGTGCTTCTTTTCTCGCATGTCACCACACGAGTCTCCATCGGAACATCTGCTATTTCTTTTAGTAGCCAAGAAGTGTCTGAACACAGATGAGCGAAGAAATGGTGTGTTGATTTTGGATCTAGGTGGAGCACCTATTGGGGGTTTGGCGCACGTCTCCTCATCACTCAGAGCATTCCATGCGTGACATCCTTCAGTCATTAGCAGGAACTGGCGTTCTTTGTTTCTGAGAGGGAGTCCATTTTGATAGGATTAGTTGTAGCTAGGATCCGTGTTATTGCAGACTTAGTTTATTAAATGTAGCTTTTATTGTACTGAATGGGGCAGAGGAAATAAAAGTGCAACATGGCCACCCAGGTTTTTAGCTTCAGGGCCTAGGCTAAATGCTTCCTAGACTGTCAGGGAAGCCCTGATTGCATCCAACCGGTGAAGTAGTGATTGAACTTTATTGTTACCTTTCAGCTGCTTGGATGTCAGAGGTCTTTATGTTTGTTTAACAGTTCTACATTCAGAAAAACAAACCTTGTTTCAGGTGGCTGAAACAAGAGACCTGTTGTCCTTGTTCTAAAATTGCTGACTATAAAAGGAATGTGACATCTACGTTTGATATGTTTTTTTTATATAGATCCCCCACAGATTGTTTTGAAATAAAAACAAAAGGGTTTAATCAAATCAATCTATGTCTAATTTGTAATATGTTATTTTAGGAGCATTCATTAAAAATGTTTTAGGTAATATGATCATAAACCATGATAACATTATATAATAAAAAAACTCAACAAGCAGCAAAGTAAGGAAAGTAAAGAAAAGAATATCCACAAGCTGTTTGAGAATGAGAGGCCACAATCGTGGAACCATTAATTGTATATGTGGCTTATAATATGCCCTTATCAGTCCCAAGACTGGACCCTTTTTGAATAACATAATGCATTTATTATTATTATTATTATTGTTGTTGTTATTTTATTATTATTATTTGAATAATAAAATGAAAATGTTTCTACTTTGACTTCAAAGAGTCATTTCTTGTACATAGTCAAAAATAACCAATATATGTCATTGATGAACAAGTCAGAAAACGTTACCTAAGCATAATTACATATCAGCAGTTATTTCTTTGCCACAATCTCAAAAATAGTGAAACAGTGCACATGTTGGCTATGCATATGCAATACTGTGTTTCAGAAGGGTTGAATTATTGGTCTGTACCAAGCAAAGGAGACAACTCAGGACATTGCTGAAATGATTGGTTATGAGTTAAGAACTGTCCAACACATTATTAGAACCTGGAAGTATAAGGGTTAACCATGAACCTTGCTAAAGAGGAATGTGATGCCTTAAACTCTTGGTGAAGTTGAATTTCACAGTAGAACTTATAGCAATGTTAAATATGGAAAGTAAGGGCATTTCCATAAGCACAATGCAAGCACTTAGACTGACGAGCTGTTCGGTCATAAGAAAACCACTTGTTAGTAGAGCTAGTAATTAAAGAGGCTTTGTCCATTTTGAATATCAGGCATGTTATGATTAGGGATGCACCGATCTGATATTTAGATCGGATATCGGTCCCAATATGACCAAAATGTGATGGATCGGGTATCGGATAATTAGGCTGATTCATGGAGCCAATACGTTCACTTTCATTTGTTTGCGACGTTGCTGCTGACGTATGGCGTAGAACGCAAACACGGACAACAACATGGAGCGAGCCAAAGAGTTAGCTGCAGTCAGGTATTTCATGCTTGCTATGCCAACAAGTTTGATGGCAACATGCAATATCTGCAGAACAAATCTTGCCAGGGCACTGAAAATGCAATACAGCAAATGTAAAAAAAAGCACCTCCAAAAGTACCGCGCTAAAGAGCACACAGAGTTTCCAATGTTACAGTCAATTAAACAAAATAAAAGCAGGAGACAAAACTACAAAATAGTTAACTATGGTGGACGCGCTGCAGAGACATGAAACATTTCCAACAGGTAGCGTGAAAGCAATGAAAAAAACAGAGAAAGTTCTGGAATTTATTGTTTTAGATGCGCGACCAATGTATGAGATCGAAGATGATAATTGTTATAATTTACCATCATGAAAATATATTTTTCTAAGACTGGTCTGCCAGAACTGTACAACAGAGCATGTGGACACATATCACAGCTGTTAAAAGATGTAACAGTAGTAGTAGTAGTAAAAGTAATACTACTTAACTACTTCAGTTTCAGCTGATACATTTAATTCATTTTAAAATATTCATTTAAAAAAAGTTTGCCTTTTTTATTATGAATTTCAAAGCTGTGCCAAAGTCCTGCGCCATTGTTTATTATTTTATTGACAATCAAATAGAAGTTTAGAAGACATTTATAGCTGAGTTAATTATATTTAGTTTTAATTCAGTCATGATGCTTTAAATCTTTCCTACATGATAAAGTATAAGGTTTATTAATTTAACAATGGTATTGGATTGGTATCGGATATCGACCAATATGCAAAGAATATTAATCATATTGGTATCGGAACTGAAAAAGTTGGATCGGTGCATCCATAATTATGATGAGAAAAGAAGTCCATGAAGCAATGTTCCCATCTTGCATAGTGTCTAGTGATCTGGGCTCAGCAACATTATGTTGCAATAAAGGGAGCATGTACTGGTTCATTAATTGGCCACCACCGAATCCTTAAACCAGTTATAAGTCTTTGGAATGTGCTGGAGAGGACCTGGAGTGGTTTGACTTGTGTATTATCAATATAACAGCGGACCCCACATCCACTTCTATCAACCATGGACAGAATGCTGAGACCGTAGTGGGCACAGATGGTAGGGTCAGAAATTGGTGTGAAAAGCATGAACCCAACCTCCCTTGTGCAGGCTGGTGGAGGTGATGTAATGTTGTGGGGAATATTTTTTGTTATACTTTGGTCAGTTGATATCAGTCATAACTTGAATGCCACAGCCTTGTTGATGACCATGTGCATCCCTTCATGCGCACATTTACTGTCCTCTAATGGCTACTTCCAGCATGCTAATGCACCATGTCACAAAGCAAAATTCGTCTTAAACTGATTTCATTAACTTGTCAATAAATGTAGTGTTCTCCAATGGCCATTCCACTCACTGAATCAGAATCCAGTGGAAAACCCTTGGGATGTGGTAGAACTGAGAGATTTGCAGCACCTGGAAAACCTCCAGGGATAGTTTGATGCAGTCATGTCAGCATGGCCCAAAATCTCAAAGGAATGTTCCCAAAATCTTGTGTTTTGAGAGCAAGAGAGGCGCTACCCATTTGTAGTATTTCCGAACACACTGCTTTCTGTGTGTTTTTCTGTGTGTATATGAAATGTATTGTGTGTGAATAAAAATGCAAGGAAACACTTTTTCTGCTGAATGGCTTAAACCATAAAAGCAGTAAGTAATAAGATCACCATTCACTACTATCATTATCAGAGAAATCTGTAATCTGATGAGTGGACAATGGGAGACTGTATGCTGTGTTTTGCTGTGAGTGATATGTGCTGTATGTGTATTGTGATGGCACACTGTGAGGACAGAGTTGAGCTGTCCGTTCGGGGTTTGTCCCAATTGTTCTGTTGTATGCTAAGTGGGCTACTTTATCTTGTTGAACTGCAGGAGGGCACAGAGGATCAACTCTGAGAGAGAGAGTGCCCTGCTGTGCTGAATGTCCCCATTAGGCCACCCTCCTTTTGTGCCCCTGCTGTGACTGGTCCAAATCTCAGCATGTTTGCTCAGAACACAATTGTTAATTTGGTAATAATCGTGCCACCTCTCTGGCTGAAATGAATGAAATGGTGTCAAGCAATAAAGACAGCGGTGATGAGATGGCTTTACCATTTGGCAGGGTATCAATGGCATATTTTCCCTTTCAGGCCTCTCTGTTTTGTCATTGGTTCTTAGAACACAGGGCGTCCTGGCACCCCATGGTGTAAGAAGTAGCAACAGAACAATCTCAAAGAATTTTAAAAACTTGGTCAGTCTTGAATGTGGCCTTGCGATCTCCACTGGAGTTATACAATGCCGGTTTTGAATCGTGGAATGTTGGATTACTCTGCTAGGGCTATTTGTACAAGTTGCTAGTATTCTTACCCTCACAAGCTTAGCCTTAATTCATTCTTTCAATCCACAATAATCTTAATCTCACCTATAGAGGACAAAACTGAAATTATTCATAGACAATGTGTGCACATGGATTTTGAAGGGGTGACGTGATGGTCCTACTTGGTAGCCAGCTTTGCAGAGGAGTTCAGAAATCTAACCATAAGATAAGGTCACAGTCCTCTCAGCGGGATGTTATCTGAAACACAAGGGAAGGTGGAATGTTCAATGTCACCTGTATTTATTTCATTCAGTGCCATTTGAATGGAATGAAAGTGAATAGAATTCGCTTTTCAGTTCAGTGTGACCATAAGATAAGGTCACATTCCTCACAGCTGGACATGATCTGAACATAAAAGAAAGTGGAATGTCACCTACAGTTTTTTCACAGCATATCGTTTGAATAGAATTCAGTTTTCAGTTCACTTATTATTACTGCATTAATAACAGAATGTTTTTTCTTAAAAATAGGGATGCACCGATGTGGGAATTGTGGTCTGATACCTTTTTTATACATTTTTATGTCTATATATCTGCCGATACAGATACATAAACATGTATTAAATATAGAGGCTTGCATTCTTTTTGAATTACCTTTAAAGAGAAACAGGACACTTCTACATTTTTCCTTAAACAAATAATGTGATCAGATTAAACTGTGCCTTATCACTTTGAATTAAACAATGATCAGGCATGATCCACTAACTTGGCCTGAAGTTGTACGTGTTAAGTACAGCAAAAGGCAAAATGTTTATTTTAGTGTAAAAGATATTGTATTGCCTTTAAAATGGCCTACATCATAGAAAATGCATTTTCCTCAAAAAAAATGTAAATGATTCAGTTTACAATGAAGTTATAAGGAGTGTTTAGTGATCAGTTTATATATATATATCAGTCGTGTGTAACACACACACAAAATACTGAAAGGGTAGAATCTTGGTATGTAAAAAATAATTTGGATGTATTTTGGTACATAACTGCTCACAAATGTCAAAAGGGAAATAATTTGTTAGAGAACTTGTGAATATGCAACATTTTACTGTCTGCATGTTTCAATGGAAGAGGGAATCATTTATGAAACCCACTAAAGGAGAACGTAACACTAGAAACAAGGAACTGCTGTATTACTATTATTGTATTACTGTATTACTGTATTACTATTTTTTTAAATGCTAGCAACAAATATATAAAGATGTAATCCTTATTTTACATTAGCCGTAAAAGCAACGTTTTGATCATGTTAAATTGTTTGGGAAGTTTTCTGGATAAATGCCCTGAAGCACACTCACACATGGTCTCACACAATAGCCTTAATCGCAGCTTTCAGACCTCTCGTCTACAGATTTGTGTCAGATCAATATTTTGTTCAAGCCTCATCGCCTCTCTGTTTGCTTTGGCTAGTGCTGCCCAGCATGCCAAGTCCCTGCTCACTGTTTGGACATGTGACTATGTAATAATGACAGGTAGGCGAACTAATAGGCAGTGCAATATCTGCAGTTTGACCCCATGTGCCTTTCCCTAATTGATCCATTGATTAGCATGAGGCTCAGCGCTTGGAGGATGACCTGACCTGCTCGTTGGATAGTCTGCCTCAGCAAGCAGCTAAGGAAGGATAGAAGTCTACAAGCCACTAAAATATATTAAAAATATGTGTAGTAGGTAAAAACTGACAGAATATTAGATAGTAATAATAGTAGATAATCGATAAAGAAAGATTTGTATTGTCTTTTGTTCTCATATACATTGCTCTTAATTTTTTTTTGCTTGCTTTGCTTTTTTAACTAGAACTGCAAAACCGATCATGCACTACAGTGCCTTTGTAATGAACGTCTTCCAAAATGCAGTGCAGATGACCACTATGTTCATCTCCACCTCCACTATACACACATACCCAAACTCGTGCTGGCCCAGCTGGAGCCCTCCGCTCCATGGCCTATATGTACACTTGGCCAAGCTATGTAAACTTCCACATGTGGATGTCAATCTTTTCCATATTTGCTATGAGCTTTATCAGGCCTCGATTAGTTTCCAGAGCAAATTTGGAGTGTAAGAAAACATCTGCAGCGTGCCATGTGTAAGCCAACAGTCTGGGCCGCGGCATGTCACAGAATATTTACATGGCTCTGGGCTTGTTTTGCTAAATTGCAGCTCACGAGTAAAGCAAGTAGTAGACCTGCAAAAATGTTCAAGCATACTTGATCCTTGTGGCTTTTTATTGTCTCTGTTGGTGCAGCTCGTTATGTGGACATCTGAACAATGTAAACAGTATTTTTGTGGTATGTACCCTATTGTTAGCATTTGCTGTATCCTGAGCTGTTTGACAACTGTTAGAGACGGCTTTGCTTAATGAAACCTTTTATAGCATGCACGTAAATTGATTGATATTTTTACTGGTATGTTTTGTGTTCTGGTTACCGCTTTAGTCTTTCAGAAATGTTTATTTAAGGAGGATTTTTCAAAAGTTTAAGAAGTTCACAATGTAATCACTTTAAAGAGACTTACCATTTGTTGGTGCTGGTGATTGGAACCAGGGGTCGCACCTTCTACAACATACAAATGTAGCCGATTTATTTATTATCCAAAACCCAACAGGCGCCAGGCGGAATATTCATAAGCATTTAAATTTCTATGAGGAACCTTTTGGAATCATTAAACTCTTCAGACATCTGGTTCTTATGCTCACCACAATACTGATTTCTTTATGAACAATTCAGTTTCTTTACCTTGTATAATTTTGCATTAACCCACTCTGAATGTTTACATCGTAATAATTTAATCATGCATTATCATTATTATTGTTGTTGTTGTTGTTGTTGTTATTATTTATTTATTTTTAATCTGTGAACGCTTTGCTTTTGGCTGCCATTAATTCTGATTATTTGAGTAAGCAGCTTTTCTAAAGGTGCTGTATAAATTTGTGCCATATATAACATCCTAAAGCTAATAGATCTTTGCTAGTTCTCCAGTTCTTCTTCTTCTAGCTCACTCTCAGACCAGCGGACCACTCCCACTTCTCAGCACTTGGTCGATGCCATGGCAACAGTGGAAGCTCCAGGGCTCGGTGCAATAACGCCGCTCCGATCAGCCAGAGATTCCCGTATTGACCACACTGGGAAAGATTAAATGCTGGTGACATTTCTGAGGTGAAATTTGCAATTTCCACAAATATGAGTTGGCCGGGACGCGGCATGACAGCACATAAAATCAATACAAATAACCTGAATCCCTAATACCTTGATCCCTGTTAGTAGAGGGATGCATTACAACTAAGACACTGGGAGTGGGAGCAACAGCCCAGGAGCTGATCCTGATTCCTATCGACTGGCTCCAGGCCAAACACTGCCGCAATAACAATTAGGTGCACAAGTTTGCCAATTCTCTCCTGCAGCAGCTCCAGCATGCTTCAGTGTAGGACAAGAAAGTGAGTTGGAGCCCAACTACCTGGCTATAGCGCAGCTTGCTTTACCAACATCATGTCTGGTGATGCACTGATCTGAAATACAGCATCGATATTAGCACCTGTATTAATGTTATCAAAAGGACTATTTATGTTGACCTAAAGAGAACCCTGACTGTTAGGACATATAGGCCTGAATGTGTTGTACATGTCAAAACCATTAAAATATGTTGTGCAAGCAAAAAAAAAAAAAACGTATTTTTCAGGGATGCACCAATACCACTTTTTCCTAAACGATACCAATACCGATAACTAATATTAAATCCTAATATTAATAGTTTTCCACTTTTTATATGTTGTTTTCTGTCTTATCCTGAATAAGATATAATAACCTTGAGAGAACACCATTTACTGGTTGAGTAACTGCACATTAAAAAGTTTCAGAGCTCTGAAAAAATAAAAATTAGCAGAATGCAGAAACACGTGCAGACATGTATTCAATACGTTTTTTTGGTATGTGCGTTCTCTATTGCCGATACCGATACTTTATGTAAGTGCCAGTATCGCCGCCCATACCGATATGGTATCGGTGCAACACTATTATTTTTTAAAATTGACCCTAGTAGGGTACAGTTTTGTTGATTGCTTTCTTTTTCTCCTCTGAGCAAGGATCAGTGAGTTTAATATCTCATTTAACTCTTATATATAATTCAGCCTTTCAGGCTTTTGATTGCCTTATTTTTTGTAGGACTGGCTCCACCGCAGCCATATGGTATGATCACAGTGTGTCACAGAATTGTACCTATTTATCATGCTTTCAGTAATAAACAAAACATTCCAATTTGTTTCATATTTTAATGGTATTGAACATATACAATGTTTTAAGGTTTAACAATCAGGGTTGAATTCAGTATATTGCCACTGTGGAATGTCTTGTACAATATAATAACACTGGTATCAGATCTGTACTCTGTGTTGGCCATTGCCTTGAGTTCAAAAATCGGAACTGATTTTAAGAGAGTACAGAATTTACACATATCTATGCACATACCTGTGTAGTAAAGATGGCACAGTACTCTATCTTTGTTTCTGATAACAACATTGAAACCCTGAGCACTGTCTAATACGCATACGGATCTAATATTTCGGCTAAAACTGCTAAGCTTTAAAATGAGCTGTTTGCAATTTAAGCACTTAAGATGAGCATCTGAAAGATAATCCTGTAAATAAGCCATGAAAGCGTCTCTATATGATCACACTTGCAAACAGGAAGTTTGTGTATGTTCAGAATGTTGTTATAGTACCATCTACGTTAAAGGGGTTCTTTATGCATGTGTGCAGTTTTGTGATGTGTGTGCATGTAAACTGAGATTTTCAGCAGATTGTTGAGTAGAGTATGCATATATACACCTCCGTCTTAATCTGTATTCAGAATGAGTTCAGTTGGTGTGGTTAAACACTTTATATGAAAATGTAGCTATTTTGGAGTAGATTTATTACAAGATTGTGTAAAATTACTTTAATATTTTCTAATTTTTATGATTGACCAACACCAGTTTTTGTGAAAGGTCTTAAGGTAATGGACTATGTAATCTGGATTTTATAATCTGATCATCAAATAACTGGAAATCTGGAAGTATGCTTGTATAAATGTAATCAGAGTTACTTTATGTTTTATTAGGTAATGTGTGATTTGGAAAGAAGGATAGAAGGGAAGGAGTTCTCCATTCCCCAGGACAATAGTTCCAAACCACAGTCCTAGTGTTTTCCTTGCTCCCAACTTGCCAACTTAAAGAGCTGATGTGCGTTTCCCGATAACAATTGATCTTAGTGATTTACGAACAACTTTAAGAACGACATAACTTTATGAACCCCAATTTTGCGAGTGTTTCCCAAAAGCCTTCTTAGTCTCCAAATTTACAAACTAGTTTCAAGTAGCTCTTTGTTGACTCTGCCCCCTGCGTCAGCACTGAATAGGTACTGCCAGTCGAGAACTGAACCACCGATTTACATGGGTTTCCTTATTATTATGCCTCAAATGTATCGTTATGTAAACAATTAAAATAAAAAAAACAACAAATAAGGATTTACATAACTTTCATAGGCACACGATTAACCTTCCTAGCACGGCACACCGGCCACGCAAACGCAAGTAATTTACTACTACGACTGTAACACTGGAAGAAAATTAATTTAAATATGTACATGCATATGTATATGTATATGCGTATATCAACAAATAATGTATTGTACCTTAAGCAGTTTAAACTGTTTGTTTCATGTGATTACGATGGTTCCAACCTTAAAATAAAAAAATCTATGTACATTTCTGCGCAGTATTGATCTTCAGAGTGGTCGACAGTTTGCTTCCCATTACACCATGATACAAGCGAACACCTGTTTATTCTCAAAGTTTACTGTTTATATAATTAAAGCTGTTGGATGTCATTTACGTGATTGAATTACGCTTTCAAAAGTGATTTTAAATCTTAAAATGAATTCATGTTTGTATAAATACGTGTAGTGTCCGTGCAAAGAACAAAGGGTTTTAAAAAGGATGATTAGCGGCCTCTTTTGTTTTTGAGAAAGAACTGCACATGAACTTCGAGTTAAGAAGAACTTAGCGAGTTACGAGTGGGTCGTATTATTCTTACATTTACGCACGACTTTTCGTACTATGTTAGTTATGAAAACGTTTGGGAAACATAATTTTAAGAATGTTCTTATGTATGAAGTTAAGAAGTACTTAGGGAACGTTTTGGGAATCTCACCCCAGATTAGTTGGATCAGGTGTATTGGGAGCAATGGAAACACTAAAATGTACAGGACAAGGTCTACCCCCATAACACACTACTGCCCTAGGGTTCAGGGTGGCAGTAAAAGAAAGAAAGATTTGAATGTAAAACATTTTGTAGCCTCACAGGTACCAAAAATTTCAAGTTATTCTTTTTTCCATTCTATAACGATCCATTCAGTCATCTTGTGAAGTGATGAACAATGCAACTCCACTTTATAGTCGCATATTAATTTAATAAGAACATAACTAATTCATTCTTGTGGCTAAAACATCTTAATTGTTTTAAGTGTGTGACACGTCTTAAACATCCTCTTCCTCCAAGTACAAAACGTTACTTCTTGAAAAGACGTTTAGAAACTATCACCAATGTTATTGTTAGTTTGATGTTCTTTATTTTGGCTGTCGTTTTGAACAGTATTGATCACATGCACAGCAAGTCTTTTAATCCGTCCAACACTGGGAGTCTGACGGTGAACGTGGAGGGTCCTGTGTTTGAGTGATGTGTTTTCTTCACTGTCTGTCCTTCCACTGAGAGATGCCTAAGCTTTTCTGTCAGGAGGTATTAAAGCCTGATGTTCTGATGGTGGACAGTTGGAATGTGTGGATGCTAATATCTTAATCTGTCTCTTTTCAGAAACTGCCCTTCTTCCTCCACGGTCAGGTAGTCCTGGCCTGAGCAGGTGACCCTTAACAGTGTGAGAAAGAGAGTGTGGTGGTGTCACTGCTTTTGGAGGCGCGCGTATGTGTATGCGTGGCAGGTACGGAGAGACAGGGACAGGTCCAAACTTCTCCCCTTTAGCAGCTCTGTTTGCAGTGTGTGTACATGTGTGTGTGTGTTGGTTTTAAAAGCGAGGCTGGAGTAAAAGCAGAGCCATCATCATTACGCTGAGAGGTTGAGGCGCGCTGGCGTAATGTGTGTGCTGAGTTGCTCTGTCTGTTTGTAAGGCCCTCAGCAGAAGTGTGGCGTTTGTTGACATTCTCCATATAATATTGTTTGAATTTTTCATCAAGATCCCCGCCTCTGTTACAAGAGCCCTTTTGTTTCCAGCATGTTTGTACATTCTTCTTGCCTGTGTGTGTGTGTGTGAGTGTGTGTGTGTGTGTGTGTACCTACCTCTCCTTGTATTTGTTTGTTCGTATGCTTCGCTTTAACCGAAACTCCTAAAAGTCAGGTCTGTTTTAAGCAAAAGGGGGGCCGGAGGGTCCCTTCCACAATTCAAGGCCCCCCTCCACCCCCTTTTTGCTGGCACCTTTTGTGCAGTGGACCCTGACGTGGCCTTGAATGCAGGTCATCGCAGGTTACTGACAAAGACCCCTGAATAGCAGGGCGTCTGTGCACGGCTGAATGCAGAGGGGGTGATGCGCACCATTAAAAATAGCCCGCCTCCCTATCAGTGTCGCCGCCATTAAAAACAGCTGGCCCAGACATTCGCCTCCTTTTCTTCAACACCAGAGTTAGTTTTTTCTTTGTGCTGCCCATTGTGCCTGCCCGCTGCGGCCCTTTGTCGCACCGTCAGAGTCCGAATCGTAAAATGAGTTCATCTTCAATTCAGAGGCTGTCCTGTTGTATCTCCTACACCATAAATCAAGGGACGCTCGTACTTGTGCCAGGTCAGGCCTGGTGTTAAGACGTCGTCTCTCTGTTTCAGTTCCACTGGGACATGAGGTAAAGGCTGTAAATGCTGAATGGAGTTATAATTGTGGATTTTAGGAGTGGAGAATATTAGGGTGTTTATTGTTTTGGTGATAAATTGAGTAATTTGTATTTTATTGTATGCCTTTCTGATCATATTAAGGATGTCTGTAGTACTCTGTAAAACAATAAACCATTATTTCTACTAAATAGCATAACTAGGCCTGTTTCATGTCTGATATAATATGAAAGTATTATGATAGTATTTTATATTATATAATATGATAGTATTTTTTGTGCTTTTTTTATCCAACTGGTCAGAACCTTTTTTGTATTTGTGTAATTTTTTTATTTAGTTTTTTATTAATTATTTTTCCCTATGCAGTGCCATATAAATTAGCTCTGTGGCTATCAATTACACTAGTAATTGAGTAATCTGCTGAGTACCATGATAGAGTTTTCTAAAATTAACTAAGCAATAAAGCATGTATGACATCTCATAAATATCTTATTGTAAAAAGACAAGCCTTTGGATATATTAAAACACTGGGTCATATAACTGTCCATGAAAATGTCCTTTTTTTATATTGTCAGTTTTAATAGTCTTATTTTCTTTGTTTTAAATATCTGAGTATAGCTGTTTAAAATAAATTGTGTGGAAATTTCTTAAGGAGTGGACTAATAAAAATTACATTCGATCTTTCTGCATTAACTTCCATTAAAAGTTAAAACTTGTTTGCCTTTTTTTGTAAGGTTACCAATTTAAGAACCATATTTTTTGTTGTTTTGTTTTTCTGACAGTAGTGCCATCATGTAAACCGGCCAGTGATCATTGCCAATCCATTAGTTTCCATTAGAAGTTAGAAACGCTTGTTTAGCCTCCTGTAAAGTTAGCTTTTTGGCGATGAGTGCTCTCGCTCCACAGATCCACAGTGAGCTGGGTGTGCGTTAATGAATTTGTAGTGTGTGTGCACTCATTGGGGTTAATGGAAGGGGATCTTGGCAGCTCATCTCAATGGCACAACCCACTCTTTCAAGCCCGCTCTCCGTGGATGTTTCCGGAAGCAATCCTTTAGTCCGCTCACTGCCTCTCCGCCTCCCACCATTGTTCCGCGCTCTCCAGGGGCCCCTCGTGCTTTATCTGCTGCCAATTCTGCCACTCCTCCCGCCCCCTATCTGAATGTCTGCTATATAGCTCCAGTTATCTTATCGGTTGTGTCATCTCTTTATCAGCTCCATCCCGACCCCAACCACCCGGCTCATCGCTCAGCCGGCCTACCTCAGTGCCTCTGTGTCCCTCAGCCTCTCACACGCACACATCTCTCCTCTTACACATAATCCTCTTGGTGAGCTCTTGAGTCTGAAGCCATCGAATCAGCCAGAGCAGTCTACATTTCCAATTTCACTCAAAATTTGTACATTCTGTTGTTTATTTTTAATGAATAGTAATGGATAGACATGGCCATACCTTTAAGACTGAATTTTGTGGCGCTTCGTGAAATGCTTTTGATCACTGCACATGGTTCTCCAGAATTCCCTGCTTTGTGAAAAGAATGTGAGGATATAGAAGTCTTTGTTTGTCTCTTATATCTGTGTCTCTCATGGACACAGTTCTCTAACTTTTGTTCCTTTACACTGAATGAGCCCAAACCATTGGCTGCTCATTGGCTGCTGATGGAAGGGATTGGCCATGTTCCTCTGAGTGAAAGGTGAAGAGCGCTCAGCTGCTAACTGTATCAGCCAGCAGACAGCAGACTGCAGCTGTGTGTTTCTTTTCGCCCACTCAGTCACGCTTCTGCTCAAAAACACAAATAAATGCACTTCTGTGCAGCCATTTACCTTCATAAGCAATGTTGTATAAGCAATGCACCATAATGGACACAGCAGCAACACTGCTCACCGGCAGGGGGTTATATTATTGATGAGCAGCAAGCTAAGACAGTACAATAGCTCAACATGTTTAAAGATTATAGTTTGTGAATCATGGTGCTACCTGAAAAACCCATAACACTGTAAAATACACAATGAACCACATATTTCAGTTTAAATGTTCTTTAGGGCTTTTTCTTTTTTTTATGTTACCACATTTATCAAAAATGATAGCGTTATTTAGCCTTCTCTTGATATGCCATTTGATGTATCAGTAAAATAAAGCACTTCATAATCCACAACATTTCATAGAAAAGCTACTTATTCGTTTTAAGTAGCTTAAAATAGGAAAACATTTATTTTATGAAAATATGGGTCTGAGGATCTGTTCACAACTGGCCACTGTTCTTATCATTTGATCAAAACAAAGTCTCTTACTGCTCCAAACCTTCTCTTCTCATCACTGCGTCACATTCCACTCCCCTTTAATGCATCATCAGTCTTTAATGCACTCGTACTTATCAGGCCTTTAATGACCCACAGCCTGCATCCTGCACTCCTCCTGCCCCTCAGTCTGACCCTGACTTCTCGTCGTCATGGCCCCCCAAAACCTTTTATCTGAACTGCTGACACACTGCCTGTGCCCACCCCACATAGTGCTGGCTAACAGTCTGGGACGACCACCTGATCAATTTATATTTCGTCTTCATTGCTTTAAAAAAAAACATGTATTACAACAAATACCAATAAGCTTTAATGTCGTGTGTTTTTTTTTCTTTAAATATTCTGCTTGTGTTTGATGTTTCTGTTAAATACCTGATTCAGCTTATCAGTCCTTCATTAAATTATATCAGATGTACTGCTGATGGGCTGATGGAGTTGAACAAATCCTGATAGTGATAGCTGCCACGTTTTGAGGAGCAAAGGGGCTAAATTGTGTTCTTCTAACAATAACATCATTCTGAGATTTTACTTTTTTACTGTTTTACTGTGTTCTATAAAGACTTTAACATGTCTGATATCCAATGATTTCAGTTAGGATAATAATAATAAAAAATAATAATGAACCTCATTCACTAATATCTACATTTTTTCGTAAATTTGCTTTTGAGAAAGGTTTTAAGAAAAAGTCTAAATCAGACGATTATGACACAGAACTGTTGGCTTCTTTGCGCTCTTGAGTGTGTGTAGTTCTTATCTAAGAATAAATCTTTGTGAAAGGTTGTTGTGTGATGTAGGTGAATGAGGCCTAATTAGTAAAATAATCAGACTGCAGTAGTTTAAGTTAGCCATGCTATGATGTTATGATTCTTGATGCCTTGATTCGGTAGTCAGCAATATAACTCGAGACAAAAGGCAGAATCTCACAAGGGTTTAAATAATATAAATAAGTTAGTATAGTGGTAGAGTTTACCAGAATTCTCATCAGGTTTGTTGCTTTCTTATTTTTCATCTGTTTTCTTTATCCAAAGGTAGTATAACACTGTCATATATATATATATATATATATATATATATATATATATATATATATATATATATATACATATATATATATATATATATATATGCACTCACAGACCAAACAGCCAACCTTAGACTTCTGCTAAAAACTGTGCACCTGGAACAGAGAGAGAAAGGAAGGAGAGAGATGGCAATGTTGAAAGAGGGATCTGCTGTCCTTCTCCAACGCTCAGGTACACCTGTCACCAGCCAACCACCCGCTCCCTCCCCCTCACTACTGGAAGCGAATTAAATGAGATCAAACAGTTTGCGTGAGTGGGTGCCTGCGAGCACAAGGCCAGACTATCACCTGCTCTCCCAAACCTTAGCCAGTCCTTTTATAGGTGGCATTACAGGTGCAGTTTCTCCTCTGAGTCACAACTGTTCTTCAAAGCTGTGACCTGTTCATTACATGTTGACTCCACAGGTGATGAACTATAGCAGAGATTATATGTTGCTATTTATTAACATGTGCTTATAGAAACAAGTAGACATTGTAGCTGTTTATTTACTGTTTGAGGGTTAAAATACTGGCACTAGATTTGTGTTTATAATGATTTTCCTGGTTATTAATATAGTGAGTATTATATATTATTTAAAAAATGTAAAACTATTAAATATAAAAAAAAACATTTAATTCACTAAAGTGACCCTCATTACTTTGTATTCTACTTTGTTGTCTGTGTTGTGTAGATTTTTTTTTTTTTTTGCGAAAAGGTTTATATAGGTTTTATGTTTTTATGTTTTTCGCTGTTACATTTCAAGAAAAACACCTTCAAAAGTTTTGCTGGCTTTAAACATCTATTTACTAATGCGTAGATTATTTTTATAGCGTAGCTTCATGTTCATCAAGTTGACTTAATGTATTTTAAAAGCAGGTTTGCTTAGATATATATTTCATGCTTGTCTATTTTAAGCTATCGTTATGAGAAAACATTGAAACGCTTTTTGCACTAATGGTGGTCTAAACACCTGAACGGTTTGAATGCTGATGAGTCCTGACATCTTAACAAAGGGATAAAATGTGTGTGGGCAATATATTCTCCTCATTTCTGGAATCTAGGTTTCCATTCACTACAGTAGACTGTTCTTTTCTTCACTATTCACTTGTGCATTACCTCATTATAGGTGTGGAGGTTCTCAAAAGAGCTGAAGGTTAATGCCGAGTCTGGCTTCTTAGGACACACTTGCTCTTTTAACGTAGTGCTTTGTGTTGGCCACATCAAAAAGATCTATTGAGGACAGCACTGTTCTTCTCCAACCTTTCATGGCCTAGATTATCACTGCTAACTCACTTTGATTAGCTAGAGTTTGAACCCACAATGGCCAGGCAACTTATGGAGCAGCACAATACTCCACTAACAAAGCCTGATGCCTCCAGTCCTTTGGTGGGGGTTTGCAGTGAAGATTAATACTCAGATGACTGTGGATTGATCTTGTGCTGAACATGTGTAGCTCAGTTTTTTTCCCTGGTTTTACTAAATCACATGTGAACTAATCACAAATATCAATAATGATCATTCTTAAACGTGAGTTGTTATTACATTTTTGGATCATTCAGTGGTTGAGAAGAAACAAAGAATAAAAGTTATTTTAAATAATTTGGTTTGAAATGGTTCATTGATAAAAACCTTGTTATTGATGGTGATTGACTTAGATTGGTGGTTATATGAACCAATGTGATTTAATTGGTTGGGCTAATAATATACTAATGGTAAATCTTTTCTTTGAGATATTATGCCTTGCGGTGTCTGCACAACTGTACAACTATGCACAACCCAAGAAAGTTGAGATGCTGTGCAAAATGTAAAGACATAATGTAATGATGTGCATTTAAAGCTGATATTTAATAGAAAGTATTAAAAATAAAACATTAAATGTTGAAACATGATTTTTTTATTGTTTTTGAAAAAGAAAATATGTTTTGTTTTTAATGCTAGCAACATCATTCAAAGAAGTTGGAACCAGTCCATGTTTATCGCTGTGTGTCTCACCTTTTCTTTTAACAATACACTGTAAGCATTTGGGAACCAATTGCTGTTTTTCTTACATCATATATATATATATATATATATATTAGCCTGGAGGACACAACATCCATCATTTCCAAAAAAAAGAATGAAAGATTTTGATTTGTTAGACCACAGGACACTGGATTCTGTTTATATAGGGTTTCTTCTTTATGTGATGGTGTTTTAATGTGTCTTTGTGCATGCAGTGATAAACTGTGTGCACAGATTAATTTTGGGAAGTGTTCCTGAGCCCATGCAGAGTCTTTTTTTAATTGAGTGCCACCTGATGGCTGGAGGATCACAGACGTCCAGGGCTAGTTTTGGGCCTTGTCCTGTGTATACAAAGATTACTCCAGAGTCTCTGAATATTTCAGTGATATAATGTACTTTGAGTTCTATGCTATTTTATGTTGAGCAGTGTAACTTCTAAATTGTTGCACTCTTTGCTCCTGTAGTCTTCCACAGATTGGCGAACCCTTCCCCCTTTTTAATTCTAAAAGACATTAATGTTACTGACCTGCTGCCAGTAAATCTTAATAGTTTGGTTTGAGCTTTATTTCTAAGCATTGCACAATGTTGTCAATCTTTTGTTGCCCTGTCCCAACTTTTTTGAAACATGTTTCTGGCATTAAATAGAAAATTGGATGTATATTTTTGCAATAACAATAAAACATCTCGGTCTTTTTCAACATTTGATATGTTGATTTTTGTGCTATTTTTAATTAAGTTTGTGGTTTTTGATTTGTACATTACATTCATTGCAAAATTGTGGTGTTTTCAGTATATGTATTGTGTTTCATAATTTTTGAATTGCGCAGTAACTTTATATATAATTTTTTATAGACTGAATGATATAGAAAATATGGCATCACAAAGTGCAGAACAGACATATGGGCAAAATGTGCTTTTCATGTGCTTCCTCTTTCTTTTTTACTCGGTACTAACAACAGTGTGTCATCAGAGTGGACAACTTTTTTTTTTTTTTTTACACCACCAGCCCTCTAGCACACTGTGATTGGTTTCTAGGGGAAAGCTAACAAAGACGTGTGTGATCACTTGAGTGAAGTACACACACACA
Organism: Megaleporinus macrocephalus; assembly: GCA_021613375.1. NCBI lineage: Eukaryota > Metazoa > Chordata > Actinopteri > Characiformes > Anostomidae > Megaleporinus > Megaleporinus macrocephalus. The sequence goes on from CM038712.1 coordinate 35,566,345, forward strand.
TACACATTGTTATCTGAAATCTGTTGGTTGGATTGAGGAACAAGTTTTTTGATCTCATACGTTTTATTTCGCTCAGTCTAACTCTCTGTCCCCTTTATAGCAAATCTGTTTCATCAATTTGCTTTTCTCTTTGTGATTATGTGAAGTGTTTGCTATAAAGAGGCATTGTCATCGTTACGCTCATAATCAAACCTCCTCCAGCTCTTTGATTGCTAGCAATTAACTGCAGGGCAAGCAGAGCACAAACATTAATATCTGAACAATAAAAGGGCGGCCCGCCTGACCCGCGGAGCGCCACGCAGAAAATTAAAAACCGAATGAAGTGTTTCCATAATAGAGACTTTCTGTGCCCTTGTTTTTCAGAGAGAGGACACACGTTATTGCAGCTTTTGTTCTCGTTATCGCTTCCGTCATTTGGATGGCGGGTAGAAAGCGTTTTGGTGATAGCGTCTTCATATCAGCTGATTACGTTATCAGAGCTCCAGTTCCTACTGCCATGTTGTGTATGTAGCTGTGAATGTCATTGGAAATACTCAGGTTAAATGGTGTCTTAACTCTTTTCCCCCAGGACATATTACAATAGTGTTTGCTGTGATTGAGAATGATTGAGAACGGCTCATTAATTACACTGGGAAGGATGCAGCCTCAGCAGAATTGATCACATCTCAGAAGTTTAGAGTTCCTTGACATTGCAGTATATGTCACTATCTGTGGGCTCAGATCGTTTCTTAATACTTATCTTTAAAGTCAGTTTCCTTACAAAGTATAGGGATTCTGGAGTGATGCTGATATTCAATATCTTTTATGGACATGTCTGTCAAGGCTGTGTGGCTGATGCATACACATTGGTAAAATCCATCAACTTGTTCCAGATCCACTTATTTGAAGAGTAAAATGAACAAAATGGACACATTTGAACACAGCAACCCAGCATCGCTTTAGTTTGCCTGGAACAATAGACAGTAAAACAGAAGATGTTTCACTGGAAGGCTGAAAAGGAGTTCCTGATGAACTTCATATAAGTGTAAGAGTTTTTCATCGTCATCTATATAGTTTTTGTTTGTTCTTGATGACTTGAAATTGGTTCTTACAAGTTGATGCAACAGGTACATCATGGCTAGGTCACAACAGTGATGAGCAACAAAGCTGATTTCCAATTATACTCAAACAATAATTCAAGTCGTACAACATAAAATAAAAAAGAGAATTGATCACAGTTTGAAGTGAAATGAGATGCATAAAGGCAAGAATACACTGGTAAAACTGGGGCATTGTTTTAAAATGAGCTTTTATTATACAGTTAATAATCCAAACAACAATAGTTTACAAAGATTTTCTTTTTTGTTCAAATAATAATGAATACTGTGTTGTGCCTATGGAGTGAGAAAGCTGTAATGACTGAAATAGACCCACCAAAGAAACATAGAGGCCTCTGAATGCCTCTAGTGCAGTTTAATAAGTAAAGTTAAAGTGATAGACCTAGTAGTTATTTAACCCCATAAATGGCTGGAACCAGTTCTATAATCTAAGAATGACCAGTTTGCATTATAGTACATGTATCACTAATAATAAACCTTCGTCTATGAAACGTGTGGGGTTTTAAGGGTTTTAAAGACTGCTGAGACTTTTTTGCCTCTTTATTTTAAAAAAAAGAAATATCACAAAGCATAAATATAAAATTTTTGACTTTCGGCTTTTATTTTCCACAGTATAGCGTTCATGGGGCACCATATGGGAAGAAGGGAGGAGCCCAGTAGACTTCAGCAGGCTGCGGTGCAGGCGTAGGTGGGCGCTCCTGTAGCTAGGCATGGCAGTGTGTGTTTGTGGTTGTCCCTGACAGCGCAGGCGACTCCAACCCAAACATAGCACCTGTGTTTGCTCTAGCGCTCACCCACCCCCCCAAATCTCTTCCACGCAGGTCACATGGCCGCCAGATAGCCTCGGTACCATGGGAATACAAAAGCAGGGGCTTTTAGCCCCGTTAATCATTAACGTCACACTTCCTTTTGTCCCCCCGCTCGCCATTGCAGAGGCGAATGTTATCTCCCATGCACGGCCAGGTCAGACGTGACTGCTGAGCTGCAGGTGAAGGTGTTTTGAAAAAGAGGGGCTAGCCAACAGTTCTACCATTAGGTGGAGGGACTAGCTGGACAATTCTGATTGGTCCATACCTGAAAGGAAATTTACAGTTTTCTATGGTAATACAACATGTTATAATAACATTGCCATAAAAAAAGGAAATTATAAATCAACCTTGTGTTCTCACTGTATTTTGAGGCGTGGCCTGAGATAGTGGTTGTGTAGCACGGTCAACCCTTAGACATTATCACGATTGTTTGTCTGCACTATTTATATGTAATTATTTATAGTATAGTGCAAAACCACTCTTTATTTATTTCATTTACAGTCAAAACAGCAATCAAGTGCATGTAACTCGTTGTTCAGTGTTTGGAAAAAGCAGAAAACATGTTTAACAGAAAATTACACAAAAGCTTTAGCAACTAAATATCTTGTTTTTAGCACTTAATGTATCCACTCTTTACCTTTTTATTGTAGCATCCACTCTTTTCTCGATACTTGCTTTCAGTTTTTCAACTGAGTCTGCAGAGAATTTTCCACATCTCCAAAGTTCAGTCTTTTTTTTTTTTTGCTCACAATCCAAGTAACCCCAAATACATTCAATGATGTTGAGGTCCATTGTTTTGAGGACATCAGCATCTTCTATGTTTCATTTGAAAATTTTTCTGTCTCAGTAGCAGCTTCTGCATGGCTGCACACCCTTTCAGACCCATAGTCCGCTTCTCACAGTGAAACGACAGGCAGAAACATCTGGATTTTTTCAGATCTGAAGAATAGTGGAGCTTGATTTTCTCCTCTCACTTAAAGATGAAAGCTTTAAGCACTGTTTGTCTGATGGTGACAGTTCAGATGTTATTAATCCAATTTTCTTTACTCTTCTCTATATTATTATTTTTTTCACATCTTTTTTTTAACCCTCTTAAGCAAGTGGATTGTCTTATACTCCTGATCTCCTGGTCTCTGACCTTCACACAGTACTGTAATAACATAACATAATTATATAATTAAATAATAACTTAACCATTTTTAAATCATAATAAAAAAAATTCCTGTTCCATTTAGAAATATAGGTGTAGTAGCAGTTGTTTTAATGATGAATGAATTGTTAAATAAAATGTGTTTGTCATGGCTTTGGCATTGTTCCTCCATAGTTCTATTTTTGTGTTATGCAATTTAGCATTAAATATATCTTTGACAGTATTAATCTCAGGCCTGAGGTAAAAAAGAGAATAGAACCTCATACAATGCGTTCTCAGTCTTTTTGTTGTGCTGCTCTGTAGTTAATTAAATGTTGGCCTTAATCTGGGCCTTTTCCTCCAAGTTTACAAAGTGAAGGGGGGCGTGAGGGTTCATTACTGTTTGCGAAAGTGCCGTCTGAGGCACACACACACACACACACACACACACTCATGCTCGCGCTGCAGGAGAAAAACAGAAAACGAGGCCATGTTTATCTAAAAGGGGTATTAAGTCAGCGGAGCTGCAGTCTTGTACTGAAAAGGTTCTGGGACTCCACTCACCACACCCTGCCCAAACTTGCCACTGGTTTTTCAAAACAGGGCACCCCCCCATTCACATCTGCACACACATTTTGCCTGCACGCACACAAATATCAGTAGAAGGGGGGACGCTGAGGAGAAGAAGTTTGTCATTCAGGCTTTGTGGTGAAATTTCAATCTCAATTCCAGAGTCAGTCATCGATGAGCTGAGGAGAAAGCATCAGTCAGTTTTGTTTAAACACAGAGCTGTGATGCGCATGCCAGTATTGCTAAATATGCAAATATTACTACATAAATTCAAGCATTTTCCCTATTTTCTTACGTCTACTCTTTCTTTAAAAACCTTTTTTACAGATGTTTCTTTAGAAAGATTTTGTAAATAACCCATTTAAACCAAAAAGCTAGTACAAGACAAGAACCTTTATTTGTAAGAGTTTAGACTATATTTTATATAGAAAGTATGTAGAACTTAGGCATATTCAGGCCTTAACATATGTAAAACTGACATAACCTATAAAGTCCAGATGCCCTACTGGATTTACACAGAGTCTGTTTGTTGATTAACCCTGCTCTCTGCTGATAAGAGGAGCTGGAAGATGATTTCACTGCAAATCACCAGTTTAACCTGGCAGTAGACAGCCTCTTCTCTGAAGCAACACCTACCCGTACGCACAGACGCATTAACGCTCTGAATGCTCCTGTCAGAGAAATAAAAAGTGGATTAAAGGAAGGCATATATTCTGAGCCTCAGCCAATGGGGAAATAAACGGGGTTGATCTATTGAGTCAGAGCAGGCCCTAACAACAGTGCGGCTTAGACAAAGGTGCCTGTTTGCCAGCAGCAGGTAGAAGATGGATGGCTAGTTAAACATTGCACTCATACCTGGTCGGTGCCATGGGCCGGTCAATGAGGCCAACTGAGGGGACATTGTGTGGCCGTCACATCCTCCCATAGCTGCTCTTATCTCTGCTGGCCTTTCTGAAACCTGGTAAACGAGACCTGTCGACCAAACCAAGAGTTTTGGGGAGTCAGGCTGGAATATTAAGCCCTTTCGTTATTAGCTTTAAAGCTGTGTGTGTCTATATAAATTCTCCTCTGAGACCAAACTTACAGACTTTGCTTTCAGTTAATATTGTTATTTGAAGATATTTGTAAATGGTAAAACTGTTTCCACTTCTTTGGAATTTTAAAAATCCTTTACTTTGTTAAGTATTAGTCTTTTTGCACTTTCTGATGCACTGGCATCCTATAACTGTCATTTGTATCAGTCATGCTATTCATAGGCTTGCTCCAACTTCATTTTGATATTTGCATGGGGAAACCACTTTCCCTAATAAAACTGGCTCGGTTACTATTCACGTATACACATGCATTTGCATAATAGAGCTTAGACTCATTGCTTACACGCGTGTAATTGTGTGGGGAAAAACGGTTTCACATGTGTCCTGGTTTAGGATGCATTGCTAAACGGGGAGTTTTTAGGTTTTGAAATGCGGGAAGTTCTAAGTCCTTGTTTACATCTGCCAGTGCCAGGCTGCTCAGCCGACACACATAGTAGGTTTGTTTTCACCTGCTGTTGTGGTAAGTTGTGAATTACTCAACGTAAGCCAGGTCATCAGCTTGTCTGGGAAAAATGCAGTCACAGATGTGCCTTCAACACAATTGAACTCAAAAAGCACACTTAACTGATATCATTCGCAGTCAGAACAGCCTGTGCACGTTTCTCCTTTAGAACAAAACATAAGACATTAACAGGAAATTTCTCAGAAGCCTGAAAAACTAAAGATTTTAGTATTTCGTGTGTCCAGTCTTTGCTTTCTTTGGCATTCGTTTCAGGAGGTTTGTTTGTGTCTTTTAAGGAAATGCACAGGTTGTAGAAGTTGAATTTTCAATCTTACATGATCCAAGTAATCCTGAATATATCAGTAATGTTGTGGTCTGGGCTCTGGGGTGGTCCGTTCACTGTTCTGAGAATGTATTTTTCTCAGTAATGGCTTCCTGGCAGACACACATTTTTTCAGACCCACAGCATTGAATTGCCTTCTCACAGTGGAAATGTATTTATTTATTGATTTATTTATTTATTTATTTATTTATGTATTTATTAGAATTAAAGACAGCTTGAGCTCTGTTAATCTAATGGTGACAGTTGGTGGGCTAACAGCTATTACATTGTTTTTTTTATCTATATCTTAAAAAATATATATATCGTTTGACTGGAAGGTGGATAAATGATCGATGGTCTCTGGTTTTTGAATATAACTGTAGACTTGAAAAAATGCCTTCACTTTAATATAATGTTTATTTTCCAAAAAAAAACATTGACAGTGCATTTCTGAGACTTCAGTTTAGCAGTTGCCTTGCAGTGTGCATGTGATTTCACTATTCTAATATTAAAGTTAACATGTAGCAGCTTTAGCACCTAGTGAGGTATTTATTTGCATGATATTTTATGGTGTTTTGGTAAAATTAGTGTGCAGCATTTCTGTTTCTTGTGGATTCCGCAGCTCGGTCAGCTAATAAACACTTTAAAAACAAAACAGGTCTTAAAGTGTTTGTGCCAGAGTACAATCTTTAGATTTATCCGTGGTACACTGCCGTCTGGATACCCCTGCCAACAGTGCTGCATTGACGCTAATATTCAAAGTACTGCAGTAATGAAATGCGTCGGATTCAAGCTGTAAGTGTGCAGGTTCAAATCCCTGCATGATGCGCCAAAAGAAAATGGCAGAGACCTGGAGGCTCTTATATCCCCACCCTTCACTAAACAGTGTTGTAATTGCACTTTTGAATGAGTTACTAATCCCCAAGAATGAATAGAAGACATGGCAGGAAATTTAGAAAACTCTTTAGTTTCAAGTGGAATGATTCACACTTCATTCTTTGTTAAGTCTTAGTTAGAATTGTACTTGGGACTTCACTCTTAAAAATAAAGGCTCCTGAGTAGTTCTCGACAGGGAAAAATCTTTAACTGATATTGAACCTTTACATTACATTTTCCCATTCATGCCCCATTTACCTGAAGAACCATCCACTGAATCAAAAAAGGCTTTGTCTATGTTTTCTGGCAAAGAAAGCTTTTAGGCTCTTAGTTTTTTAGAGCATTCTACAGAAGACTGTTCTATGCTCTAAAAAACTAAGAGAGCCTAAAAGATTTTAGTATTCCGTGTGTCCACTCTTTGCCTTCTTTCGCATTCGTTTCAGGAGATTTGTTTCCGTCTTTTAAGGAAATGAACAGGTTGTAGAAGTTGAATTTTCAATCTTACATGATTTAAGTAATTCTGAATACATTCAGAATGTAAGAAGGTGCTGAAGGTAGCACTCCAAGATTTCATTCGGTTAACCTTGAGTTGAATAGTGAATGTAAGTGCTAATATGATCTGTGTAGCCGTCCATTAGTTTTTTTTTTTTGTTTTTTTTGTATATCATGCTCAGCCAGCTATATGCAAAGGCCCTATACAGCATAGGATGTATTTATTCGTGTGTGTTCTCACAGCAGTATCTTTAACGTGTTCCGGTACTTGCTAATCGCCTAGCTTTTGTGTGTTTCATCTTATATGACTTAGTCATTCTCTTTCATTTCAGAGCGGCAGGGCTCTGTGTCATGTCTCAACACTGCGGCCTTCAGCACTCATAAATTACACAGTTGTGGCAACTTAAAGAAGTGCTGAAAAGCCATGAACAGAGCTTTACTTTAACACCAGTGAAGCATAGTGCACAACCATCCCACACACATACACGCTCACACACTCACACGCTCATACGCAAACACTTGTCTACATGCACATGCACGCGCATGCACACAGGCTTGCATATGCTGCTTAAAGATGTATGGAACACATAGAAGCACAGTCTAATACAGGGCTGTCTCTGTTATTCAGTAAAACACTGATCAGTTGTAATTTATCTTCTTGATGAAACAGAAATGATTATTCTTATTCTGGTCTTATTTGCTTATTTCATATTTTCCTACTACTTCCATATATTCTTCTACTTCCTTTTAGGTTTTTATTTGTTTCTTGTCGTTTTAAAGGTTTCCTAGTTTTTTTTTAGGTGTATTTACAAGTGCAAAAAGTGTGTGTGTGTATGTTCCCCTTTGCTTAAAATATAATAAAATAAATTACTTTATTGCTTGCTATTGTTATTGTTATACAAGTTAGTGCTCTGGAGGCCTGCCTCTGTACCCACTAACATCTAACAGTAGTGTAAATATTCACATTAGACTACATATTTGAGATTTTAGAGTTAGAAATAATTAATAAGTCATGTTGGAGGTTGTGATGGATCTGTTTGGAAACATGTACCATGGTTTACATGCATTCGCTTAGTGCTGGTAGGTTAAGAAGCTGCATGTTTCTTTGAGTCATGGATGTGCTATGTATCTAAATGAGGGCCCAATAAAGATTTTAGAGGGCCTCCTCCTGTACTGTGGCCACCAATGTGACTATCCATTAGTAGTTTATTTTATTTAGTTATTTTATTGTTTGGCCCTTTAAGAAAATCACTTGAGAAATCATCAAAATAATTAACAGAATGCTTTGGTTACTATTATAATCAATGTTGAAAGCCCTGTTGATTTTATTCTTGTTTTCAAGAACGCTTTGCATTGAGCTAATTATCTCTTTCTTGCTCAGAAGTATCACTACAGAATTACAGGTTTCAGTGAGCCTGCTGACTTCTTTAAGATCCCCTCACTCAAATAAATGGCGTGTTAGCCCACTCTTTGAAACATGATAAAGCTATAATAGGCCATTCCTATACTGTGGTAATCAGCCCTCCTCCTGTGAGGTAAATCCCTAACGCTAATCACACTTTCTTCTTGGCAATTCGTTAATGTTCACTGTCTCCTGAGTATCTCAAAGTCTTTCACAGATCTTAGACCTGAGATTGCATGTCAGATGAAGTGGGCATAGTGAATTCTGAAATTCTAAGTTAATGACTTAGCAAAGTTGCCATGTATGTAATCAGATGATTTGTTTGTACTGATGCCTGCCGTGTGTTTCATTGCATGTAGTCTGGCAGCATTTCTCTTCTAGCTTTGTTAAGAAAGTACATCACTGGAAGTCAGACAAATGACACCTGGTGCCTAATTACTTTAATGTGTATTACCTGCTTCCTGTATAGGGAAAATAATTTTCGTGCTCTTTAATTTAGCAGTACTCAGTTCAATTAAGGGATTTTAAATAATGCTCTTAAAAAAAGAGGGCCGCAAAGCAATGCCATAGAGGAGCAACATGTGGTTCCATAAAGGTCCGTGCTTGAAAGAACATGTTTTTTAAGAATCTTTAAATAATATAATAGCTCAGTATCAGTTTAAGAGGTAGAATCTTTATATTATAGGTTCTTTAAACTTTGACAAAGTGCTTCTCGCATTTTTTTTCCTCTAAAGAACTTCATTTGGAGAACCAAAAGCGATTTTTTTCTAAATGTTTCTTTTGTTGGATGTACAGTTCTGTAAAAAAACTTTAGCGTTTAAATTGTATATGATATGGAGGCTCTTTTTTTTGTATATGATATGGAGGCTCTTTGTTTATTTACAAAAATGCTCATTTGTTGTTATAAGATTCTTTAAGTTCTTTAAGGAACCAAATGTGGTTTGTCTGTAATATTACTCCAAATAATTATTTTTGATGTCTTTATTTTTAAGAATATATAACCTTTTAAAAGAGTTTAAGGAACAAGACATCAAATAGATGTGCTAAATGGTTCTGGATGCTCTTTTTGTGAAATGTGGACAACATTTTAATTACAATCTAAATGTCATATCACATGTCATCACAGCTGGACCACATGCATTAGTCAGGGGTGAAAGAGCAAAGATATCAGAACCTGCTGGTCTCTGACATTAAATCTTATTTCTTTGGTGTTCTGGGTGACCTTGTGGGTGTGCAAGAGACAGCCAACCACTCCTGCATACTGGGCTGCTATGTGAGCGCTACATCAGCTAGAGCACTGACTCCCAGCGGTGGACGAAACCTAACGTAGTTTGGGTTTGACCTGTGGTTATGGGGAAAAGCTCTTTTTGGCTGTGGTTGAGAACCATTTTTGGCATAATGAGCATAATGCTGCGGGATGTGTGTTCAAGTTTTTTTCAGAGGGCGGGCCGTATGTGTTAGAAGCTTAGCATGACCTTTTCTAATTCTCACACCTCCTCAAAGGGATATGTTGCACTTTAAATTGCTTAACCTGACAGTCATAAGGTGCAGCCGAATTGATAAGGCTGCTTTCATTATAGCGTCTCGAAGCACATGCATGCTCTCACGGCAAATGAAAAGAGAGGACTTGCAGCATTATCCCGCAGCCCCAGGCTTGACCTTGCTTGTTTTCTTGGACGGTCCTCCCTAAATGACTGCACATGCAAAGGTGAAGCCCGGCCATGGAAATACACGGACGATATGATGCACGCACATGGAATAACAAAATGGCCAAAAGCCACCTAAAAGCAGATAAATGGCTATACAGTATGGCATACAATGGGAATTAAACGCATGGGGCAGCTGGGCTCTTATCTGAACGAAACCCAGCAACAAAGGAGCGCTAAGACTAAGAGGCTTGATGCATGGGAAAGCCATGGGCCAGCCATTGTGACTGCCCTTCTGCTGAGCAAATAGTCCAAACTGTTCATTCCCCGTCTTCCATTCTCTCGCCGCCACATTGTTTGTGTCCTTGCATTTCATTCGGCGAGGAAGATTGCTCTCAGGCCCAGTGAGCAAACAGTCCAGAAAAGAGCCGGCTATCTTCTGCTGTTCCCAGGAGAACTAGCATTTTGATTTGGGCTCCAAGCTGTCAGAGGATTGGAGAGTTGATGTCAGGGTGCCTGAATTAATTGCTTTAAGCCATGGAGGGGCTGACTGCGTTTATCACCAACTGCTCAGTAAAATGCGTCCTAGCAGTTATGGTCTCTCTTCTAGATGCTGGCTTGACATCTTGTACTGATTAAGGTTTTCTTTTTTATTATTTTGGGGATTAAGATGTGCTTTCATTGAAGTTGTGAGTAGTGCTTTGATGGGGGTGGAGCATGCATTTACCAACCCAGGCATTTGCTTTATTTACTCTTTAGTAATTGCATACTACTCTTCTGACATGATCTGGCTTATAGACAGGCTTCCTATACACTATAAAGCAGGTTATATTTGCATGATGATATGCATATACAGATCTAGAGTAGCTCAAGATGTCACTTGGATATATTTGTCATATCTTTAAATGTAAGAGTCCCTTTGGGTTTCTACTTCTTTCAAGTTATTGATGTTTTGATTGCTAGAAACAACAAATCATTGCAGTTCATCATAATCAGATGACAGGAAACTGTCACTCAGTCCTTTAGCGTATATGGTAAGCAGAATGGTAGCTTTTAAATTTGTCTTGTGGGAAAAGTGAAACATTTACTGCCTCTAAAGTTACCCTTGATAACATGGGGGAAAAAACAACCTTATTGCAGGCTTACGGCCTCCAGCCTATTTCTTGCCATGTAAAACTTGATACAACGCATTTATATGCTGGTATAGTTTATACATTCATCTGAAACCTGACTACTTTGCATCAATATCTGATGCTGAAAAAAATGTATAGTTTATACTATTCCACACTGCTGCAGCCGCCAGTAAAGCATTTGCATTTTAAAAACATTAGGGATTTTAACTCTCAGCATTAGGGACAAGTATTTGAAAAGCGTAGCCCTTTGCAAATGTTCAACTCATAGGCAAACCCTTTCTTGTCATTAATCTTGCTCCTGGTACTTATCATATGAACAGCTCCAAAGTATTCGCCATGTTGCCCTCGTCCCTGTAATGCTTGGTTTTGCATGTAAAGAAGTATCTGTGCATGATTTGCATCAATATAGTAACAGAACAGTCACTGGCTAATGTGACCTTAATATTGAGTTGATCCACTTAAGCTCTGGATGCACAGTTAAGGTAGCGGTTGGTAAAAGGGGTTTGAAAACTAATGGGTTTTATTCTGTTTCTAGCAACTAAAAATTATTTGTAGTCCCTGAAGTCTTTTAAAAATAGATTCTAATGGGTTCTTCAATCAGAATATAGTTAATGCACATGTGTCTGGTGTTGAAAATGATACAGTGATATATAATATAATAAAGTGTATTGTGATTGGCTGTCCCATATTGTGCCTCACTGAATAAACAGTTGAAACACTAAAACACTGCATGTAACTTCAGCATGAATATGTGTGGCAAGACTGCTGTGGGTTTAATGTATATACATATCTAAATGCATTTCCATATGTGGTCCGAGGTTGCGAGTTAGGTAATAGTGATTAGCCTTCAGCTTATATTTCTCTAACCGAGTGTCTTATTGTGATATAGATGTATATTGCAGATGAGCATCACAGTTTTCTATGTGGCTGAAGGCCTCATTATTTCTCTTACTAATTGATTTCATTGTCACTGCCTCTGTATCTCCGCTGGGGGTCTTTCTATTGCAAATTAGAAAATAAAGGGATGCAATCGCTGCTAATAAATCTACTGCCTCAACAATAGTAGCAGCACTTAATCTGACAGAAAATTGAATTAGGCTGGCTAGTTTGTCACTGTCAGCAGCAAGCAGACGCGGGTTAAATTGTGTGTGCCAAGGGAGCACTAACATGTAGTATTTGTGAGTAATCTAATCTGATGTTAAAGGCACCTCTGGGCTTTTTAACGCGGCCGTATTTAAGAACTAATCTCAGAGTGATGAACAACCTCTGCTTTTATATTGGATTATGATGGGAATTCACATAATTTAATTGAGGTTTAGACTGTTTTACTGGAATAGCTTGGAGTGTGAAGTGCCATTAAACACAGCACAGTCTCTGGGTTTGTGTGTGGAGATAGGCTGAATGTTACCTCATTTAGACTGAAAGCCTTTATGAATACCATATTTATGATTAAGAATATATTTAACTGCTGTTAAATGACTCAATGTGAAATAACTAGCTTGAATCAGCAATCAATTTCTACCCTCTTCTGCTCAAAACTAGAAAAATAAAAAAGATGTGCCAAAATGGGTTCTTTGGACCAATACCATAAAAGAAACGCTCTTAAATCTCTGAAGTATATTTTAATGCATGGTTCTTTAAAGATCTGTTTTAAAAAACTGTTTAAAGCAGCAATATATTAAATATTTATTTTATTTCAAGATGAACTAAAATGATCAACACAATGTAAAGAAATAACTATTTTATGGTACATCCCATATGTCTATGTCTGTCGTGTTGCAGAAATATCTCTTGAAGTTGGTGTGCTAACCAGCTAGCCCCTGCCCAGTCTGTCTTGTGATATCACTTTGTACCTCAAGGCAAGAAAGTGAGTCACTGTAGCGTGAAGTCTACTTTCAGTCCAACATGAGAGGATGAATTAACACTTCTCTTGTGGCGTATTCTAACCTCTTGTCAATCATGTTGAAGGACCTGCTCCTAGTTAGATCATTTAAGAACAGGTAGCCAATGAAAGAAAGGGTAAACTGAATGATGACTGAAACCTTTGGCAGGCGACCACCACTGCAAGCTCTCGGCAAGAATCCATATCCAGCAGCAAACAAAACAAGTAATATGAATAGAAGCCAAACAAAAGTTAACATTGGCACTGCTTTCAACTGCTGGAGCTGCTCTAGATGAGTAAATTGATCAAGTTTGATGCTGAACTTCAGTTCTTACCAGTCTTAAAAAACGATGTGCATTTTCTGGTGATAAGTTGCCCTGTACTGTTTGGAGTATGAATTTGACACATTGCAACTTACAAATTGCTTATTTAAACGGTTTTAACAATAAAATTTCATACTTTTTAGTCTGATTTGCATTTGTATTGTGTCACAAAAAATATTTACATGTATCTGCCTATATAGCCTATAACAGTTTACTCCCCTCTATTTACGCTGATGTAGACTTGGTTACTTGTAACTTGTTTTAATCTCTTTTTTAATGCTAAGGGGTAAAGACGGTTTGAAATGGTCATGTAGAACACAAAGTGTGCCTCAGTGACAATAATAAATTGGCAAAAAAAGGTAATAAGTCTTATTTAAAATTTAAAAAGTCTCCATTGAATAAAACCGCTATGTCAGTTAAAGGTTTTACCTAGAACCATGTGTCTAAACCAAGATCCATTTAGGTACATTTAGGAGTGCATCATATCTGTATATAGTTAAAAATATATATGGGCCTTTTTGTCTATTAAAAAAACAGAACTTGGAATGTGCAGAAATGTGTGATTTATTTATTTTATTATTTTTTTCATGCTTGTCTGCCCACTTCTTTCTTGAGGAGATGGGTTCTCATGAATATTGCATATATATGTCTGCACTCCTTTCAACTACAAGCTCTTTGGTGTCATAGGAACCGCTGGAATCACCCCTGTGACACACCCATCTCACGTACAATAAATTGAACAAGCTCTGGCTCAGGATAACCTATCGCCTCTACCATTTCTGCATTGCGAACACATGCAGGACAAAATTTGATTCGCTTTTGTTATTCAGAGAATCATACTGGGGCATCTGGGCTTGTTTGCCTTTAGCAGGGAAATGGAGATTGGCTTGGAAGTCGGAATGAATTGCTGGCGCCTGTGTTTATTGCTTTCATTAAGATTTAATGAGTTGAGTGTCCTTCCCAGTTTTGAACTGCAGCCTTTTACCAGAGGAAATGTTGGATGAGAGTAAGAAGCGCTGGCATCCATACCATGCACATATGTATGTCAGTGACTGTGTGAGGGGTTGTGGGCAAACATGTAGTTGCCTATGAGGCCAATCTGAGTGGCCTTTAGCTCTTATAGAGCAGCCCATTTTATTGTATCTGCATATTCTCTCTGTCGGAAAAAGCAAGGACAAAGAAGATACAGAAGAACGGTGAATTTGTTAAGTTATATAGGATCTGGCCAGCTTTGCTTTGGTGAAGCGTGTATGGGAGAGAAGTATCCAGGCAGGAATTTCACACCATGCTGCTACAGCAGTGTGAACACACTCCTGACCTAGGTTACATCCCTAGCTTGTTTCCGCTACCTTCCATCAGGCTCGCCGCAGACAAGAGCAAATCTGTGATCTAGTTAAACTAAGCTGATGTGAAGATTATGCAAATTGTAAAAGCAAACATTTTTAAAAAGCCACATTTGATCACAGATTTTTCACAAATTCTTGTGTTCTTAATATGATAAAATAATATAGGACCAAAATTAAAATTAAATCAGGACCATGTTAACACCTCTGGCTTTGTCAGTTCACTAATATTATCTTATGTGATGACATGGATGTATTAGAGAAAAACAAGATCAGAATAGTGCCTGACTCCAACTCGTGTATGTGACTTGCTTGTATGTTCTGCAGCGAAGAAGGAAAGAAAGATCCTGCTGTTTTTCTTTCCTTGTCTGACTCATGCCACTTGGCACAGCTCGAACTCCAGATTTAAACTCCAGGGCTGAATGATGATGGACAGAGTTGATGTTGAGATTTTGAAGTTTGTGCTGTATCATCATAATCATATGATCTACTGTATAAGAGCCCTAATCACTGAAAGAGGCCCTAAAATATAAAGTAAAGCTGAATTGTGTATAACTGGTCAGAAATTTGCACTGATCGTTTTGCTGGGATGTTTTATTAAAGTAAGGGTTTTTTTTGTTTGTTTGGTTTTTTTTTTTACTTTCGCTTGAGGAACACCAGTGACCTTGTCAGGACCAGATTAGATGATGTCCAGACATTTTAGATATGTTGCCAATATCAGAAATGCTGAAGATTTCACTGGAAATACATATATATATATATATATATATATATATATATATATATATATATATATATATATATATATATATATATATATATATATATATATATATATATATATATATATATAATTTTTTTAACTGTATTTGAAGCTATTATTAATTATATGATAATCATTTCTTCATTGTTTTAAGAGAAATGCACTCCTGCTACTACTACTACTATTATTATTATTATTATTATTATTATTATTATTATTATTATTATTATTATTATTGCTAATAATGTGCAGCCAGAAGGTACTTACCAAATTCAGCCTGATTTGAAATCTCCCCCTCTCTTTGTTGCAAAATTATTATTAATAATAATAATAATAATAATAATAATAATAATAATAATAATAATAATAATAATAATAATAATAATGTGTGCTAGAGCCGACAGGAGACATGTTTAATACATAGGAAAGTAACAAACTGCAGTCAGTAAGCTTTGCACCGGCTAAAGAGTTTCAGTGAACCTAGAGTGACCTGCCTGTTCCTGAGCAAAGCCAAGAACAACACAGAAACACAAGAAAGAGCATATTTTGCCCGAACTTTATATTTAAAAAAAAGTTCGACGCCCTTTTAATCCTCAGTGTTTGAGAGAGGCTGAAGTTTCAGACAGTGCCCGTGTTTCTGAGTCTGCTCTGTTTAATTGTGCTCAGCTCTCTGAGAACGTGTGGGTTAGTTTTCTGCTCTGCGCTGTTAAATCCCGCTGAGCTGTGTGGTCTCAGTCTGCCTGGAGGAACTGACTTTGTGCTGCTTTAATATACTGCGGGCCAGCAGCTTCTCTTGCTCCGGCTTTGGGATTAAGAGTATTTCTCCTCGCTGGGAAGTTAAGTCGGGCTACTGTGGTCAGCAGCGGGCTGAAAGCAGAATTACAGCTTGTAAGATGGCTGTCCCAGGAGACCGCTCCACTTGGGTGTTCTGGGCTCTGACTCGTTGCCCTCTCTGAGCCGTTTAAGGTTGTGTAAGCCACCAAACCTCCTCACTGCCTTTAGGGTTTCATACTGGCCTGCTCTGCGTCTCTAATCACTGTAGTATCATTAGTGTTGTACGCTGGAGTGATCGCTGGAGTGATAGAAGAGCATTAATTTGCGCTATTTGTAATGAAGCAGGATCCAGTTTTAATAGCAGTACAGCGAGAAAGTACTGAAACATCAGTGGTGCTAACAGCATATATATATATATATATATATATATTTGTGGTGTAATTATTTATTTGGCAGATCGGAAAGATGGGAATACTCCAGATAAATGACTAAATTAAGTTTTCAGTAAAGACGAATAAGCCATGCTGTCGTTTCTCGCTTCTAAACGTTAATTTCTCACACCTGAACCTCACTGCACTCTCATAAACCTCGAATTCTCTGCGTTCCTGTAACGTTAACCTGTCCTCTCTAAACCTAATAAGACTTAATTGAGAATCGACTGCTCAAGTCATTGCTCCTTATTTTAAGAGATTTTTAGTTATTTATTTTTCACAATAAATTTGGTAATTAATAATAAAGCAAAAACAATTATTATTCATTTAATATGCAGATATTAATTATTACACTGGTAAAGTAACTGTTATATAAAATAAAATATATAAAAAAGTTACAACAGATTAAGTAGTAATATAGCATAATAATAATAATAATAATAATAATAATAATAATAATAATAATAATAATAACGCGTATTGTTAATAATAGTAGTAATAATATAATTATGTTGTTAAACATTAATATCAAAAGAAACCGTTTACATACGAAATCCCTTTTTATTTATTATTTGAAATTTGTAAGAATATATATATACGAATAGTCTATACCACTAATAATAATAATAATAATAATAATAATAATAATAATAATAATAATAATAGGTATTTATTATAGTGTTGTTGTTATTAAATATAGGCTAATATCCAGTATAATAATATCGTGGTCGGGTTGTTAAGGTGTGGTTTAACACCGTTAAACTCCGACCACATTATCACCCAGAACTGAACAGTAAGGTAACCTGTAATAGCCTGAAGGCTCCGTTTACAGGTTCCAGTGCCCAGATATCCGCCCGCACCGCGTTTTATTTACGGCCCAGATCAGATTATTGTACAGCTCTGCAGCTCAGTGAGTCAGTAGCTGTGATCTGAGAAACATTCCGGGAAACAGAGTTTCTTATGAGAGGTTTTTTTCAGCCTGGCTTAACACTGAAAACGTCTCTGCTTCTCTTTCACTCCGCGACAGACGGAACACTCGCAGACACCTGAACTGTGTGAGGCGAGTTCAGGGCTGGTTGGTGACTGGCTCAGAGAAGCGAGCAGTCTGCGTTTCTCCAGCAGCATGAAGGCCGTCATCAATCAGCAGGACTCAGACACAGCTCACAGCTTCTGTCGAGAAATCCAGGAGCGTTAAAGCCCGCGTGTCGCGTTCCCTGTGAAACGCAGCTGAAAGCATCTCAAAAGCTCTACAGGAGAGAAACGTGTACGCGCGCCTGTAAAAGAGACACCGTGCAGGAGAAGCTGAAATAGTTCCTACCTGTGCTGAAGGAGCGCTCTGCAGCTGGAGAGCCTCGCCGCTGCCTTCTGCAAAGTGCTTAGAGGCATCACGGCATTTATTTGAGCTCCAACTCTGTCACTGTTGACTTTAGCACAAAGCAAAGATTTCGCTGCCCCGCTAGTTTAAAAAAAATGATTATTTTACAGAGATATCGATCAGTGCGCTATAAAAATTCAGCCTAGCATTATGTCTAAAATGAGGGGAACGAAATTTAATGTCTGTGTAAATTTACCCAGAAGTGACGTGCTCGCATTCAGAGTTTACATTCTCGCTATTTGGTTGTCCATGTACACATCCTATATATGTATTAATACCATATTTTCATTGTTTACCAGCGTTTGTTTATTCGCAGATTGGGAGGATTTGAAGCAGGCATGCGGTGCACGGGGCTCTGAAATAAAGGGGGCAAAAAACGGCCTGTGTGTGTACACTTTAACCCGGACACACCGTGGACACACCATGGTAAAGGATTTCTCCTCTGATAGCCACATTTAACTGACAGACAGCACCAGGCTTTTACTCCACTGAGTGAAGTCTGTGGTCTGCTGCAATGGGGGGACGAACATTAGATTATAGCACAGTATCCACAGCCTGGATGACCACCAGACCTGTTCTCTTCCTCTCACAGTAAGCAGAGGGGCTTTTAGTTGGCTGTAGTTAAGCTGTGATATGCACTGGTGCAAAGTTCATGTTAAAATATCAACACTGGATGCAGCCAGAAGGTACTTACCAAATTCAGCCTGATTTAAATTCTCCCCCTCTCTTTATTGCAAAAGTAATAATAATAATAATAATAATAATAATAATAATAATAATAATAATAATTATTATTATTATTATTATTATTATTATTATAGTAATGATAATATGTGCTTATAATAATATATCCAGTATTTTGCATTATTGTTATTATTATTAATAATATTATAACTCTTATGTTTTGGGAGGTCTAACTTCAAAAATCTAATAAATACAAGAAAGTAGGTATGAATATTAATTAACTGATATAATATTAATGTGTTGCTGTTTGTGACTGGAAGAAGGTGTGGATGTGAGATTAGATTAAGTCCTGTCTAAAATCTGTTCGCCTTCTTGTGTTATTGGGCTCCTAAAGCGCTCGTTTTGAATGCTTGATTTTGAATCCTCATTTTGAATACTAATGTCAGGCTCTGCCTCTCTGAAACCCCTTCAGCCCTCAGCCTGCTCTGTTTACTGAGGAATCTGGCTCTGGAGGCAGGATTCCCGAGAGAGAAGTTTTCACCCTCTTTATAAATATCTGCTATTCCGCTGGACAGCAATACAAGTGCCACTCTTAGTACAACTCCTACTTATTAACCCTGATTTTAAATTTCAGTCATGTTTTATTCCTGTACCCGTGTGCGTGCGTGCGTATCGCTCCTCTTTAAAGCTCACAGATGCAGAATGAAACGCAGAGACTGTGTTCAGGTGGAATTCGTCGTGTTTGTTGCTGAAGATGAAAAGCAAAAGACATTTCAAGCCTGAATAAAAGAATGAAGGAGACTCGGATTGAGCGTGCTCAGTAAAAATTCAAATAACACTTTAATATAGATTCTGTTCTTGTCATCAACTACAAGAATACACAATTTACAAGCCATAAATAAGGTATTTTTTTCACAAATGAACAGAAGAACGTTTCGTTCCTCTCGTTCGTTTAAGACTGTCAGTAGTCAAGCGCGCATTCTTTTTTCTTTCTTTCTTTCTTTCTTTTTTTGGTCCTTTTCGCCTTAGATTCGTCACATTCGTTTCTTCACAACATTTGTTTTTATTACTGTTTTTTTTATTATTATTATTTTTGTACAAAATAATTACTAATAAACTCGACCACTAAAATAACGAGAAGAAACGTCAGGAAGGGAAAAACGTCCAGAGAGAATACATTATGCACAAACTGCATTTTTTTTACAAATATACAAAGTTTGTTTTTGTTAAGGTCCGTGAGGCGTTTGTTGTTGTTGTTGTTGTTGTTTTAGGAGGAGTTCATGATGGGCCTCGAGTACATGCCTTGGTAGTAGGACGTGTCTGCGGCCAGCGGCGACGAGTCGAAGCCGGCTTTGCTCGCCACGGAGCCCATGGAGAGGGCAGCGCCGGCCATCGGGGAGCCGTATCCGTAGTGCATGACCTGCTCGTATGCTTTCAGGTCCATTTTGTGGTGCGCGTGGTGCTGCTGCTCAGAGGACATGAGGTTGTTGATGGAGAACGGGTGATTAAACGAGTAGTGGTGCTCGGGCTTGAGGTGGGCGTCGTGCGCGAGTACCGAGTGGTGCTGGACTAGAAGCTGCTGCTGCTGCTGTTGTTGCTGCTGCTGCTGCTGCTGTTGGTGCTGGGTGGTCGGCGAGGCTGCCGGGTCCGGACTGACACCCCGCGTGGACTTCATATCGCCGCCCAGCGCGCGCTTGTGCTCGATGACCGGAGAGTGAGACGGCGGAGTCTCGTTGCCGTTGCAGCTTTCTGGACTCCCGTGCGAGCCTCCGTCTGCCGACTTCCTCCCGCCGCCCTCTTTGCCCAACGGCTTGTCGCACTTGAAGCGCTTCTGCCTCCGCAGGTAGCAGCCGTTCTCGAACATGTTGCCCGAATCCGGGTGCAGCGTCCAGAAGGAGCCCTTCCCGGGCTTGTCCGGCGAGCGGGGCACCTTGACGAAGCAGTCGTTGAAGGACAGCGAGTGGCGAATAGAGTTCTGCCAGCGCTGCTGGTTCTGCCTGTAAAAGGGGAACAGGTCCATGATCCACTGGTAGATCTCGCTCAGCGTCAGCATCTTGCTGGGCGACTGCTGGATGGCCATAGTGATGAGGGAGATGTACGAGTAAGGCGGCTTGGCGTGCGTGTAGCTCCTCCTGTACGTCTTGGGGTCGCGCGCCCTGTTCATGTTCGACTGGCCGTACATGGGGCTCATGGGGTTCACGTTGGGGTAGGCGCTGAGCGCGTTCATGGCGGGCGCCTGCGCTGTCATGGGGCTCATGCTGGGGCTCAGGGCCGCGCTCATGCCCGTCATGCTCGCGCCCATGCCGGCCATCGCGCCGGCGCCCGGGGACATGCCCGTCATGGACGGACTCATGCCCGTGTTCACGTACGACATGTTCATGGTGTTAGCCGTCATGTTCGCCGTCGTGCTCATTCCTGACATGGTCATGTAAGTGTTCATGGAGTTCATTCCCAGGCCAGTGTTCATGTTGCCAACCGAGGTGTAACACTGAGGAGAAACAAAACAGAGGAACGAGTTGTTAAAATAAGAGAAACCTTGTATGTATGTAAATGTAAAAGCATGTAAAAGCATGTAAACATCTCAGATATTTTTTTTCAACCAAAAAAAAAACAATTTAAATCATTAATAAGCAAGGATTTTTTTTGTTGTTTTTGTAAAACTCTTAAAACAATGCAACCCAACTTGCGCCTCCACTAAACAGCAGCCGAGAGAGAGGAAAAAGGAAACTTGGAAAAAATGAAATGTTTGCACATGATTTAAAGCAGCTTGCGATTAAAAAGAAAAGCACGCGCTAACGCTATTGCAGTATATACAGTCATATATACATAAGGGTCCAGAATTGGAAGGCAAGTTTGCATTACATGTCAAGCCCCAACTTTTTGTTAGGACAGCGCAGGGCTTCGAGACGGGGGAGGATTTGGAGGCGCCTCAAGTCAATATTTGATCTCAAAGTTAATATTATCTCAGGGCTAATATTGAGTTGTATAAAACGGAATCGGCTTTTTGACGAGGAAGGAAAAAATATAAATATATATATATATATATATATATAGCGAGAAAGAGGGAGAGAGAGAGAGAGAGAGAGGCAGAGCGCGGGGCTATATTTAGGCTATACCAACCTCAGGTTCTCCGTAGTAGGTGCTCCAGTCTGCGTGCTCATGTCCTTCCATTTTGACAGCACCGAGCATCCTGGAAGTTTCTTCCACCTTCCCAAAAAACGCTTCCCCGCACAAGAGCGTCCTCTGGCAGGCTGTGGCTGTTTGGAACCACGGGCTGCTCGTGTCGCCGTGCTCTGCCGCCGTCAGGGGCTGGCGCATGTGTGTGTGTGTGTATGTGTGTGTAAGAGTGTGTATGTATGTGTGTGTGTGTGTGTGTGTTTGTGTGGGAGGTAGCCGTGTCCGCTGATGATGACTGGAGCTCAGTGACGCCCGCTTGCGCCTCTTAACGCTGTGATATAAGCTGTGTGCGCCGGGCGAGCCTCCAATCCCTTCTCCACTCGGCCCTATTTGAATAATCTGCTCACACCTAGGCGCGAGACTTTCTCCGTTTGCCCCCCTATTGTGCACCTGCGCCGCTCCAAAAAAGAGCAGCCTCCATGTGAAAAGATTCATTATGACCTAATCTTATTGTATTCCAGCAGGAGAGAGAGGGGAGGGGGTGCTTTATCATGCACAGCCTGGGAAGAAGAAGAAAAAGACATTTTTTTGAAACCATGCACGTCGTTTATTGAAGGAAGTCTGCATCCGATAGTTTATTCAGCTTTCACGTTTCACGAGCCTCAGCTTTATAGGCACTTTGTTATTTGTAGATGTGATTCTTGATGTGATTTATTTTATTATTGGCAGCTTTAGATGGGAATTAAACTCTTCAAGTTTCAGTCATTTTTTTCAGTCATCCTATTTAGAAGCTCTTAGAAATAAACTACAACATTAAAATCACGCAGCAGCAACACGCCTGCTGACCTCTGCATGAAAACGCGGTAGAAAAGATACACCATGAAGTGGCCGGTCAGAGTAGGTGCCATCATGTGTTTGAGATGGGCCATGTTGACTTGTTGCCTGAGTTTGTTTACGTGTGTGCTAATATATGTAAGTAATAGCAGGACGCAGTTTGCTAATAAAACAGCTTCACTCTTAGCACGCAGGTCATCAGTGTTGATTCTGCAGAGCTCAGTGGCCAGATTTGATTGCCTTCACTAAACAAAGTGGCCTAACATTTATCCAATGTGTTTGACTATCCACGAAATAGAGGACCCACGCAGCCGAATGCTGATGGGTTGGTTGACTTTGGCCAGTTTAATGCCGCTGTACTCGCGATTAGACCAGACTTATACATTAATGCAAGACATTTAAGGTCAGTTTAGCACAGTGGTCAGGTATTTGATCAGAGGGAGATGTAACATCATCATCATCATCAGCAGCAGCAGCAGCAGAAGCAGAGTGATGTTGGATCTGTCTGTATTACTTCAGAGTTACTTCTAACCGATGCCTCAGTGTGAGAGAGCGCCCCCTGTTGGCGCCGAAACGAAGCTGCACACCTGCACATCTTTAGATCCCGTTTTTGATTTGGTTGATGTAAAAGTGTGGACGGTTCTGCAGACATGCACGTATTTGAGCTCGTGTAGACTCGAGCTGAGCACGTTTCCTCGAGCACGTCTTTCTCGCTTTTCGCATAACTCCTCCGTGAGGAGCTCGCACTGATGCCTATAGGTGTTTGGCACGTGCCTGTCTAGCGGTGTTATCGTGTGCTATCTGTTTGATTACGTATTTGCGTAGCACAGGCACACAAATGTCAATATAATCTCGGAGTTTATTTGGACCTGTGTGTAATGTGTAAACGGGGCTGAGGGCGCGCGCTGCGCTGGACACTCAGAGAGCTAGCTGCCTCACACCGCACGAGGAGTTCTGGACTAAAGTCCAGTCTAAATCTCGCTCACAAGTGACCTGTGCGCTTATTTATTTATATCTTCATGTTTGTTGTGAATAAAAGCGAGTAGCTAGCTGTAGGTAAGGAGTTCAGTGGTAGCTCCTCGGGTCTGCAGTCAGGAGCGTGTGAACGAGTGGAGTGTCTGCACGTGTGTCTGTTTATTATGTGGATATAATGTCGTGTGTTTTTTTTCTCTCTCTTCCGCTCACACAGATTTGTCTTTGGTGAATTGTATCTGTCTATCTGTGTGTTTGTATGTTTATCTGTCTGTCTGCTTCTTTTATGATTAAAAATAAAATTCACATCATTTTATATTGCCCAAATGTCTCACAGTGTATGTCTTTTCATACATCTATTTATCTCTGCATTCATCTATCCCTCAGTTATTTTATAGTAAAAAAAAAAGTGGTATTTACATGAGTTTATTTCACCCCAATTTCCCATTGGTTATCCACCTATCTGTCTGTCTGTCTACCTTCTATATGTTAAAAGCTCATTTTATAGTATTCAAATTTCTTCTTGTGTATGTGTCTTATGAAAAAAAAATAGCATCTGTACTAATTATACAAATAAAATGACTATAATTCTGGAGTTATTTTGCAAACACTGAGAAGACCTGCAGCTCTACGGCCCTACATGATGTAATGATTGGTTTATAACAGGCTGGAATTGGTCAGTTTGTGCATCCTGTCCTTAATCCAAGTATTGGAAGTTCATATTTTCCTTTCATGTGTTCCTAAATGTAATGATTTCTAAAGGACATGTTTAATCAACTAGCACTCGTAATTTATGTTAAAGTGCTGAGACTGCTTCTCTACACAGTGACTGATTGTGAGCAGGTGTGTAGCAAAGAGTACTTTTGGAATATTTTGTTGTAAGTTAATCATTCATGGAGGTGGTACAGATTGTGAGCGCGCTCAGTAGCGAAGGTCACTTTTTTTGTATTTGGTAAAAATGAAAAGAACCCTGGCTTTGAGCAAACAGAACACGTTGGAGTATTGGCCTATACTTTGTGCCTGATTTACTTGAACATGATACAGCATATGGCAGGTGCTTTAGAGTGCTCCTTACACACTAAATAACCTATAGTATAAAACACATCCAGTAGTAATTGGAGGATTCATTAAACTCTTATATTAAACATTATTTAATATAATTATTTTTTCTTTATTCTTTCAGTTCCTGCATCTAACACTGTCTGTGCACCATGTATCTGAAGGCTTTCTGAGTGTTGCAATGCACCAACACTGTGGGTGGTGCCTAGGTGATCCTACTCAAACTCATACATTAGGGCCCTGTATTCCAAGTAAATATTGTCCTGGGATCTCTAAACACTGACCTGCATTCTCTCTTTTGTAGATTGGAATTCATGTTTGAGATCGCAAGGAGGTCAGGCTATTTTTAAGCTCCTAACATTTTTTGCCATCTTCTTGTGGGAGGTCTAGAAGAAGGTGTCTTTATAGCAGATGTGTTACATTCACCTTTTTGAACATAACTGTGTCTTAAATCAGAACAATCGGGACGCAGTTTCAAAGTCTGACATCTATTACATTCGGCAAAGTTAGAACCGAAGAGATTGCTTAGACTGGGTTAGGATTGTTGGCTTACTAATTCAGATTGCAAGTTGTTAGGACCCCGAATCCCTGAATGTGTGACAACAACTGAAGAACACAAAAGATAAACTATGTTCTACCAAGTTACTCAACCAAGCTTTTTTAATTGTTACTTCTAAAAGGGGCTCTTTGGAACGGTGCTATAGAAGAAGCACTTTTTGCTCCACTAAAGAACCCTTTAATTGATGGAGCCATCAACCAAGTAAAAGCCACCCATTTACCCATTTATTTCTGTAATTAAGATGTGTGAGCATGAAGAACTGCTTTGAAGGAAGTCAACACAAGACAAAGGTTACATACCAAATTTTTTGGGTTTTTTTTTGGGTGGGTATGGGGGCTCTATACTCAAGAACAATACAGGAACCATCATTTATAAGATATAGACACCTGTTATGCTGTAGGTTATCAGCTGTATATTAAAGTGGATTTCTTCCAGTCCCCTGTATCCAACCATCCGTACAAGCTAGGTGGGAGGCGCAATTTAAATTCCCTGCTGTTATTTGCAGGAATGTGTTACTCCACTTTCAAAGCCGGCTTTTCTAACCACAAAGAAAAACTTAAGCAAGCCTTTAATGCCCTCTGTAAGGATGTTTTTCTCTGTAGCTTTGCTTTGGCTTCTCCGTTTCTCGAGGCACAATAACTAAGGGCCCTTAGGTTAAGCTTGTAATTCGTCAAAATAAAATTAATAACTGGACCCTCTTTCTTGTGGAAAGTAATGGAGAAGTGTTTGCCGTGCAGGCCCTGTGGTGACTGTAAACATTCCGGAGCGGGGCAGGAGTTTGGCCTGGCTATTATCCACCACAGCTGTGACAACGGCTGTTGGCTGCAGGTTTGTGGCCGGCCAAAGCGTGTTTACCTGGAAATGAATCTCAAAAGTAGTGTGACGGGGAATGCACACATCCCTGGCTGGACGGAGGGAGGGAAAAAAATAAACCTTGCGCAGCCATTGAGGTGTCATTCACAGCCAGAGGGGTGGTACAGAAGTTATTGCACAGGGCCCCATTGGGTCTGGGTGCAAACAGTGGCGTAAATGGGCTAAGGATTTCCTCAAATACGCACCTTTTTGATATTGAGAGGTATTCGCTGGGGAATGCCCTGCATTAGGGCTCTATGTGGTCTGTATCCAGGGGCGGCTGCAATACACTCCCCTTGTCATGCTAAAAAGAGAGCAACATAGCCATGCATACCTCAAACAAGGTGCCAATCCACATCCAGTCAACATAGCTTGAAGGGAGGTGGGTCGGAGGGACAGCAAAGGTACAAAATCAAACGGCTTCTAATTTGAGCTTGAATGACCCACGTGGACGGAGGTAATACACAACCTTAGAAAGCCCAAGAAGAGAACAGGACTAAGCCTCTCAGTAAAGACTTGAGATGCTTGATCTTTTAATTGAAAAGATAAATGGGTTATAATGCTCCGCCATGCCTGACAAACTATTATTGCTCTGCCGCAAAACGTTCCGGATTATATCCGTTATTTTAATCCATCCATTTTAATGTACACGGCTGTAAAAGTGTAATATCATATAACCTTCCATTGTTATGCATCAGCGAGAGAAACGCAAAGTCAACACATGTTTTAATTACAAACCGAAAGCAATTAAACGTGAGGGCAAGCGTCAGTATGCTAATTAAACCGTGTGCTCCCGTGGGAAGAGGACTTCTTA
This sequence comes from Megaleporinus macrocephalus, assembly GCA_021613375.1. Taxonomy (NCBI): domain Eukaryota; kingdom Metazoa; phylum Chordata; class Actinopteri; order Characiformes; family Anostomidae; genus Megaleporinus; species Megaleporinus macrocephalus. The sequence goes on from CM038712.1 coordinate 35,593,139, forward strand.
AATATTACCACCATCAATCCAGATCCAGAAGCAGGAGCTGCCATCGTTCACACTCAGCCGACACATTTTCACTTCTCAGCTGTCACCTCTAAAGTAAACGCGGCTCTGACTGAAATTAATTCATTAGGGGAAAGTCATTTAACTGGTGGTGACAGGAGTTAAACTTGAGGTTAATAGGGGGTTAGTGTTATTTCTGCCTCTTCTTTTTGTCTGCTAGGGAAGCATGAACAACTGAAAAGGGCTTCTATTATGAAGAAAATAAATCACAGATAAAACCAATATGAACTTTGCGTACTTAATAATTACCGTTATGTTCCGGATCTGAAGAATGCTGTTGATGGCTGCAGTACAATGAGTGGGTGAGAAAAATAGCACGTTTATATAATGGGTCAAGAGGTACAGTGTCAAAAAGTCATGCCAAAGCAAACAAGATAAGTAAAAACAGTACCAAGAACAGGGAACCATTTTTTCTCTGTAGTAGGGAAGTATGGTCAGATAAAGTGAATTACTACTAAAATCCAATATGTTTAAAAATGCCCAACTTACTGTACTGTGCAAAAGTACTGAGAAGACTATTACACTATAAAAAAAGTAATACAAATAATATTAATACAGTAAGAAGTGATTTTTAAGTGTGTTTAACATATGTCATCAAACAGTTAAGAAAAAGTTGAATTATACAATGCCTGAGGAACCTCCAGGAGAACCAAAGTGTTATTCTGGCTAGCCTGCAAGTATCAACTGTTTGCAAACATTAATTAAGAAATAAATAAATTAATACATTAATATTTATTGCTGTTTGTTACAGATATTCTGATAATAGTTGCTGTTTATTCAGGTAGAAACACACTAAGTGTTAAGATAAAATGTTTAAAAATGTGCTTTGGTCTCTTAGACTTTTTGCACAGTACTGTATGACCAAGCATAGCGTGTACTGCTCAACACACTCCATGTAGCTGATATTGTTTGCAGTCATTTGTTCTGTCGTGAAAAGAAAGAGAAGGAAAAGAGAAGCCACTGAGAAGCTAAACGTAGTATCTTGTGATATTTGACTGTGTTTGGACGAGTTTATTCAGTCAAGGCGACAAAGGTTCATAAACCTGCATTTCTTTGATGAACGCTCCAACATTTTAGAAACTGTTCCAAGTTTTTTGTAGCTTGTGCAGCCTTGTGTAACATAGTTTCTTATTGTGCATTATTAATATTTAATAGCTTATTTTGCCTTTTATTCTATTGATTCCACTATTGCATACAGAAATATATTCTGTAGAAGTGGGAAATCTAACAGTGTTTATAATTATAATTACCATAATGTAGTTTTCAGAACATATTGTGGATGATGTTAGGATTTAAAGAATACTGAATTACTGCATTTCATTATACAGAGAAAGCGGTTAATTGGATTTAGTGCAGCACATTTGACTAAACATTTAATAAAAATGTTTTTAAGTGGGGCACTACTGTAGCTTTTTTGAGTTTGTAAACTTCTCAAACATCAGAAAAACTGAATACGGTGATGCATATCTTGTATAATAAAAATGGTTTCGAGTCATATGCAAAAATGGAAATTGTAATGCACAATTTGTTTGCTGCACGCAACATACTGGGGGAAGGTAAAACATGAACTGTAGCTTGTGCATTTCATGTATTCCAGTATGCTAAACTAAATAAATAGAAAATATGTTTAGTTTGCTACAAAAAAAACAAAAAACTGTTTAACTTAAGTAGCAGAGATGTTAACTTTTAATTACTTAAAAAATAAATAAATACAAAATTTGTAATTTTGCCAGGGGTATTCAAACCTCTGCATGCCATTGATACTATGAACTGTCATGCGTGACCCTTGCCTTGTATGTCAATCCCTAGTGTGATTTACATTTACTCTTGTTGTGTTCCACATTTGCATCCTATGTAATTCAATCAGTAATGACAGTGTATTTGTGTTTCTGTCAGTGTTGAGAGATGTCCTGTACTGACACATACTGCTGAACAAAGAGTATCATATTTTAGATTAAATAATAATTTTTCAAATATTTTGCTTGAAAATTGCAAATGCATTCTTAAAAACCTTTAAATACATTTCTTTATTTTTAAAGGTTTTGTCTTTCTTGTTTAACCAGTGTTCCCGTCTTAACTGGTCCATACAGGAGCTTTTAAGAAACTGCTCACGTCTCAGTTCTACATCAGTCAGGAGGCATTTGACTGCTTCCATTTTCCATTGTTGCTGTATCTGTTCTACGGTGAGCTTATCTGTATTCCAGGCTGATAGGGTGATGGCGAGTTTAGGATTACGGCAGCCACCATGACTGCTGACCTGAGTCTGCATCAGACAGGCATTTTCACGAGCCATCTGCTGTCTTCCATTCGCGTTCACATAGACACATTGTCATTTTTTGGGAGAGGCTGGATTTCGTTCTGTTTGGTCAGTATGTTTATTGTATTGTTGTTGTTGTACCACTGGAGAGCTGCTGGTATTTACTGGCCTGTTTTTTTCTCTGCTTACAGAATTATGGCGTCTGGTGTACAGTTTTCTTATTGCCAGTTACCATCAAACATGTTGACTGGAATTTCCTTCCTGCCTCACCTGATGACCCTTGCATATGTAGAGGTTCAATTTGTCGTGTTTACTGAAAAGCAGCAGGGGAGCACAAGACAACCCCGATCTCCGTGTCATCCCACCCTGTAATTCCCAGAGATCTCCAGCCAGTCAGCAAGTCACATCAGTGACCAATCTGTGTTTGCTTACCCGTGAAAACCCTTGGCAGGGGAGCCCATGAATTCAGACTCAGTTTTACAAGCCCTGACAGCTAACAAGCTAGCCTGCTAACAAGGAGGCTCCAGTGACGCGGCCACTCGACAGATTAGCACCTCATCAGCCTCCTGTGGCTAAGGACAAATATAGCCTTCCCACCCATAAAATACAATAGAGACAGTCAGCGATAAACAGCCCCCCAGTATGGGGTCCAGCTCCCCCTTGCTAAACTTCCTGGCCCTGCCCCTTCTCTTAGCCACACAGCTGCCAAAGCCACCCAGTCCTGCTTCAGTCCCGGGCCTCAATTGCCCAGTCGTGTGTATTTCAGGTGAGCAAATATTGCCACTTGTTTGAGAGTTCAGTGCCTGCCCCTTTCAGCGGTTGCGTATTGCAGTCACTCGCAGGAAGGAGGTGTGAGGCCATGGGAACTGCTCTCAGCACAGCTGGAGCTGTTCATTCCGTCCAACCATGCACCCTAAACATCAGACACTTCATCCTGCACAAATTCTCTTTCCAGAAAACGTGTGTATTTAACTTGACATACAGCGGTGCTGTGTAACTATGCAAAAGATATAACCTGCTAACAGGAATCAGCTTTAGTCCCCAAGCAAACCCACAGATGGGTCAGTTCCTCACTTTTATAACTTAATAATAATCCAGTGTTCGCATTCCTTTTGGTAGTTACTGATTAATAAACTTTTGGTTGCATTAGAAACATGTTTTTATGTTTATGCAGTATATCAGATTAGTCTCATTCCATCTAAGGGGATTCTTGCATAGGTCTTTATAGAATACTGTGTGTGTGTGATGGGGCAAACTAAGCTAAGACTACTCTCTGCACACTGTGTGTACTTCTGCTTTATGACAGGAAGAAAGTTTATTAGTTGACGTTTATTCTTCATAATGTCTACATGTTGAGAACAAAACTGGCAAAGTCAACAATTAGTAGTTAATTGAATGCATTATTTTCCATATATCCTGTGACATTTTCAGGGCATTTTGTCTTTTAATTGATGTGAGATTAATTAACTATGTAGAAAGCTCATTTTTGTTTTCATATTGGTTGTAAAGCTTTGACTGTAGAGCATTGAAGTTGCTGCATGTTGTACTGTTATCAGAATGTTTAGCTCTTTAACATCATTGGTAACATTACATCACATCAGTCAGTCCCTAATGTGGACATCAATGGATGTTAAGGACTAAAAGGGATATATTTGTAGTGTTATGAGGCCTCTGGTAGTCGAATTAGGCCTATATTCTTATTTACTTGTGAGACAAATCTGTGTAATAGGAGGATTGAGCTTCAGCCACTTGCCATTTTTGGTGGACTATTGTCTGCAATACACATTTACAGGGGTGTGAACAGCCCATCATGGCATTAAACTCTCACCTGGGCCTTAATGGGGGGAACACAATTGAAGGACAAATTGACCGTATGTTCCACACAAGTGCACACTGATGGATAAATGATGGATCCTAACACCATAGCCTTGTTTACTGCAGGGAATGGAGATGTAAGATGAGGGCTTTTAGCAACACCTTAGTACAGATCAGTGCACTGAAGGTCATCAAGGGTAGCTTTTAATGAGAGACAAATAAATTAGTTGTGCACTTGCTTTAACTACATCATCTCTATCTGTAAATAATATATTTATATAGGAGCAGTGATTCTCTTTCATTAAAAGAGATGCAGTTGTCAAATGGCATTAAATTTTTGTTGATTTTTAGTGAAAATTATTTAATACATTGTCAAAGCAGAACTCACCCAGGCATCTTTTAAATAAAATAATATAATGAGTCTGCCTTTACACATTAATGTGCGTGGCCTCATATAACCTGTCTCTTTCAGTGCTGTCTGCAGAGTGATGTGCATTACTACCAGACGTAGTGTTAAAGGCACCCAGCTGGAGCATGGAAGTGCCTCAGGAGTCGATCAAAGGAGCCCCTCAGCCGCTCTACTGGGGGTTCTCCACGAAATAGATCCTGCACTACTGCAAATAGCTCTTACCCATCCCAAATCAATCTGCTCCCTGAGCTCGTTTGCTTTTTGTGTGTTTGCTTGTTTGTCGGCTTGTTTGTTTGCCGTAATTCCTGTCGGTAGAGACCGACTGGAGGATACGTCACACAGACCACCCCAGAGCTGACTAGGGATTGCAACCTGATCTGCTGTTCCAGGGCTAGAAACAACACCTGATTATGCACATGCACATTCCTATATTGCAAAGAGGGGAGGCAGTATTAGGCAAAGAGAGCAGGTGGGTTAAATAAATCAAAATGCAATTTAATATTTCTAATTGCAAAATTGCCTTTTTAAAATTACTATTTAAAATGAAAAATTCTGTCCCCTAGTGTTTGTTATGGCCTTGGCAGTGGTCTAGATGAAGCCCAATACAAACTTTGTGAGCAGAATGACACCTAGTGGTAACTGTGCACCTAACAGAGGACCAGTAGTCAGTAGCTGGAGATGCATTACACTTTATTGAGACATTCAAATTAGACATTATAAATTATAATCATAGAATACTAATAATATAAATATATTGTATGATAAATATTTTTATTCAGTACATTCTAATTACTCCTTAATTTGGAGGCATCACCCCCAAACATGCAATCTTCAGGAAGTGAATGTTCACTGTATAAGTTACAGGTAAATGCCATTTTTAATAATGGGTTTTGCTCATTAGGACTATTGTTGGTGTTTATTATTTTTATTATTATTATTATTATTATTATTATTATTATTATTATTATTATTATTAGCAGCAGCAGCAGCAGTAGCAGCAGCAGTAGTAGTAGTAGTATAAATATAAAAACTTGATTAAACTAGTGATGCTTGGTCCATTTATTCATTTATTTCATTTATTATTTATTAGTAACAATGAACCTTAGTTAAGTGGAATTAAATGTGACAGTGTTAATCAACTGGCAAGTTTTCATCTGCAGTTCCTGAGCCCTGACCCAATTAGCAACCAATCATTCAAATAAACAAAATGAAAGACAGTCTGTGTACAAACCAGTATCATATCAAACATAATCACAACACTTAAACAGTTCACTTCAGCCTAACTGGGCTCCTCCCCATTAGCATCATGTCTGTCAGGACTGACCATGCCTGTAGGTAAAGTGATATAGCTTATGGAGAAATAGGCCTCTAGCTTTTTCCACTCCAGCTCAGAGCTCCCCACAATGTGCCAACATCTGGACTCCATCATGCATATTTACACAATATGTGCATTATGAACCTTTTTGATCTCAGCGTTTCTCCTCAATCTCTCCAACTTTTAATGGACTGCCAAGCCTTGCATCACAGATGAAGCTCAATCCACAGTAGTAAATCTTGGCTCAAGACCACAAGCCGTGGACCGTGCCTCCTCCACTCTCCTGTGTGATCTTCTTAGCCGTTCCTGAAGCTCACTTTCACTCTTCAGCAGGAACAGTCTTTCACTCATCAGGAACAGGAACGCAGGAGCACAGACCCCACAGCTATGAGGATGGATGCTTTAGATGGACATGCTTTTAAAAAAAGGGGGGTTCTTGGCTTGGATGTACAGTCCTAGGAACGGAGGTTCTTTTAAAGGTTCTTTTTATTTAAAGGTTTTTATGAAAAGGGTATATATATATATATTACATCTTTCTTATATTACATTATTTTACATTATCATTTTACGACTTCTTCATCGTCTAGGATTAAACTAAATGTACTTTTGGGCATTTGATTGTCATATCAGATCTTTTGAGATGATTGTCCACACTTTTATTTGTAAGTGACCAGATCAGATTTGTGTGTCCAGACATCACCAGCATATCTGTATGGGTTGCTGTGGTAATGATGTAGGCATCAGTAACCGTAAGTGACAGCACTTTAAAATCTTTTTTTAAAGTCTATATAAATCTGATTGCAGTCGCATTTCAAACCGCCTCCAAATGTGGTTTGGATCTAATTTGCAAATATTTTCATGGATTTCTGCTGCTTCATGTTTTTTTGCTGTCAAAGGCTATTATAAATCTGTCTGGGAACAATCTGGATATGCCAAAAATCATATTTGGGCTGAAAATCTTAACAAGGCCTTTAAGCATGATGTACATAACTGACCTCCGTTCTGATTAGTCCTGTATTGCACAGCATTTCAAAAGGCAGTCCTGGCTGAAACACTCCACCTAATGTAAATATCGTGTTCAATAATGGAATCTAGCTTGACCCAAACTACAGAGACCGCTTGTCAGTCAGGTATTTTGAAAGTTTTGCTGATCTCGGACCAGTTCAGTCATGGCCTGCTCCTTATCTAAATAGCCCATGATATAAACCAAACCTCTCCTCACTTCACAAGCTCTGGTAATGGAATGGGGCAAAGAGCCAATTTGTCTGCCTGCTTTTCCTCTCTCCTGAAGATGAACACTTATCAGCGGACTGTGTGGCATGGCTCACATCTTTAAGCCATTTGAAGAGAGCGCAGATAAAGCTCCTCATTCTGAGCTTCCAAAGGCCCAGGGGATGTGGCTGAGACCCCTCCTCAACCACTTCAGATTCAGTTACATCGCCTTCTTATGAGTCTTACTGATGGATGAACTCCTGCCTTTTTATGGCAACCCATCAGAGCACTACAGAAATTCTCCAAGCCATGTGTGTTTTATAGGTTCAGAGTCTCTGCAAAGCAATTTATTGTCTGTGCATTATATTGAATGTATAGTAAATAAAGATGTCAAGCAGAACCCAAAAGCATTTGGAGCAGTGGCGTAGCAGCAGCTTTATCACTTTTGTAAATGGTGATATGCAAATGTGAAGAACCTTTTTTAATATTGTAACAGGTTCCAAAGCAGGTTTCCTAAAATGTTCCAGAATGGTGCATCCAAGCTAAGAACTAAAGGTGCTGAGTGGAACAACACAGGCATTTCACATGTGCATAAACACATGGCATTTGCACACTTATTAAAAACATTACATGTAAAATAGTGTGGATCACATGCCGTTTCATGTCACATGTGATCTCACATCATTTGTGCGTTCACTTGTAAACACGTTTTTACACACTTCACATTGAAATACATGAGACTTCTGAAAGGAAGTGTTCTTTGTGCAAATGAAAAGAACACTGTTAGGTTCTTGTGATGATGTTCATGTTTGTAAAGGAGATGTGTGAGTGGAAAACTTAATTAAAGAACCCTGACATTACGCATTGTAGATAAAATGATAAATAATGTTTGAATTATGTGAAGATACTTTAAACCTTTAAAAGACACTCATGTTGTTTAGGCATGTGGAAATTGGCCCTGTCTAAAGAAGTATTTACAGAATGCTAACAGTATAAGAGAAGGCCAAAATATTCTTTACTTTAAATGTATGTAACGATAGAAAGATTTGGGGGCATGTATATCTATTTCCCATCATAACATTTGTAAAGAACTTCATCTTCAAATGGTGTAGAAAGGTAAAAATCAAAGACGGTTGATTAGTATGTTGTAACAGTGGCATTACAATATTACAAGTTTAAATAGTTCTACCTTTCCTGCACCTTTTACAGTATGACATATGAACAGATTAAAACTCTTCTTTTAGGACTTTCTACAATAAAAAGAAAAAAAAACTGGACCTGTATATGTATATTCACGAGCAGCGGTGAATATTGCAGTAAGTGTTCTCTCTCATTACTCTTCCGTGTTACGGGGTGGGCTGTGCTGTGCTGTCTGATGGCCAGTGGTTACACAATTGCATCCAGCTGTTGCAGTCTGCATGTGACGTGTGGTGCCAGTATTATGGAGCAGTTAACTTAACCCAGCAGGCTCATTGACACGCACACAACACACGCTAGCATCATGCAGACATGGAAACCTATCGTACATCAGAAACCCGAGTCAGGGTTAACATGTGCTCTGGTCAGGGCTGATCGCAAACATATTGTGTCACCATCTTTCTTTCAAAGCCATGATTACATAACCTTACTAACAGGCGTTGTAGTAAAACTACAGAGGTGGACACAATAACTGAAACATCTAGCAATACTTTATTGAGTAACTAATAAAAAAACAAGAAAATCCCTTTAGCTTCAAAACAGCTTTAGTCCTTGGAATACTGTCATAGATGTACGTCCATAGTGGGATACTGGGCCATATTCCAGGTTCTGTGTGAATAAGGGTGGAAATCTACTTTGTACTCTAAAATTTTTGTACTTCCCAAAAATTTTAGTTGATGTTTTGGAAGCAATGAAAGGCAGTTCACCTCATATTCTTGTATCTTTGTATCTACACACATTGTTTATTTTATCAGATCTATTTACACATACAGGTGCACTCTGTAGTTCTACACTCACACACTGTAGTCCATCTGTTTCTCTGTATACTTTGTTACCACCTTTCACCCTGTTATTCAATGATCAGGATCCCTTAAGGACCAACACAGTGCAGGTATTTTGTTTGGGTGATGGGTCATTCTCAGCACTGCAATGACACTGATGTGGTGGTGGTGGTACTGGTACGAGTGGATCAGACACAGTAGTGCTGCTAAGGTTTTTAAACACTGTGTCCACTCACTGTCCACTCTATTAGGCCTACCTTGGGGGGTTGGAGACAAAAGCTCTGCTGTCGCTGCACAGTTTGTGTTGGTCATCCTCTAGTCCTTCATCAGTGATCACAAGGCTTTGCCCACAGGACACAGTTGGATGGATGTTGCTGGTTGATGGACTATTATCAGTCCAGCAGTGACACTGAGGTGTTTAAACACTCCAGCAGCAATACTGTGTCTGATCCACTCATACCAGTGCGACACACACTAACACTCCTCCATCATGTCAGTGTCAGCGCAGTGCACCCACCTGGTTCTGATATAAGGACTCATTACTTTTAAACGTCATATAAGCATACAAAGCGATCATCAGATCTAATGGCTGTCTTGAAGAAGCTAAACACACCACTGTGGATAGACTGTGGTAAAACAGCTGGTAAAAGATACTGTGGGTTAAAGGCTTTCCTTGGCTTTTTAAAAAAAACGAAGACGCTAAGAACTAGAAATACGACTCATCAGACTGTAGCATTTTCTTTCCATCGCTTAGTGATTCAGGTTTTATGGCCCTTAGAAAAGAGTATGGGCCTGGCTGGATCTAACATATGGGTTACCTGGATCATTTTGAAACATTTGGTAAAAACTAGTCCTGATAATCCATCCTAAAAGTATGATCTGGTCATTGTGTATATTAGGTGCTCGGTTTTATTTCCTCACCCTGTTATGGGCATAGCTGGCATACTTGGCAAGGTCTTAGCTGAGTAAACCTGTCAAGAATCGATACAACAGGTTTTCAGGGTTCTTTTGTTTAAACAGTTATCAGTGACTTGGTGGGGATCAGGCACTATGGATCTAATGCTAGGGGCATCACAGGATCTTCAATTTAAAACCTTGAATTTTGGTCTTGGTGTATAAATTTCACCTTTTGAAGATTGTGTTGTGGCTGGTTCACATAGGAGCTGCTTCAAATCTGTGGCTTAGTTTTGTTTTGGCTTATTATATTTGGCAATTTAGCATCTGTAAACTAGCCATCAGTTACTGACAGTTTACTTCAGTAAAACAATCAGAATTCCACAGCTATACACAATTAATGTTTTAGCTATGACATGTTAAAGTCTTCCCTGTAAAATAAAATTATGTGGATTGTAAACTTATTTGAAATGAAAAACGATACTAAATAGAAAAAAATACAAAAAAGTTGTTTAGGTTTAGGTCAACTATAAAGATTCAGTTCTATTTTAGTCATTAAATGAGTTATTACACATATTATTTAAAAATCTGTCAAAGTTATTCACAAAAGTAAAGGAAACCAAACATCTGAGGTGTTTGATGCCTCCAACAGCTACCTTACTTTTATTGTAGACCGAAAATCTGAAAGCAAAGTTACTGTGTTCTTACTAGATTTTTACTAAAGCTGCCGTTTGATAAATCTCAAAAGTGTGATTCGTCCTTTTTTCCACCAAGTTCTAACTGCAGTTCAAACTTATAACATGTTGCTGTCTTTGTAATTTGTTATTTCAGGGTTAACACTTACAGGACGTGGACAAAATAAGAGAAAATACAATGATGTTTTCACTTGCGTTGCTGTGAAATAAGGAATCCCAATATAACACGTTTGAAGTAGAGCATTTATTTGTTTATGTACTAAAATATACAAAACACTCACACCTGCCAATCCAGCGGCAACATAAAGTAACTGTTATGAGGATGCAGAGGCGCAAACATGCCCTCCTCTCCCAGATTACAAGAACAAAACGTGACACAAAGCTTTCATCTCATGCAAACTTGAAAACAGGCAAATGAGCCTGCTCAAAATGGCTCCGTATTCTGTGCTATGGTAAACCTTCATAAAAGAGTGAGTATTGTTTAGCTGACTGTATTGGAAGAAGAGAGAGCTCATTAATAGGCATATCTCCGCTGTCTGCCTCACTGCATGCATTTCATCCCACAGTGCACAACGAATGATGATGAGTCTGCCCAGTACAATTATTACAATCTCATAGAAATATCTATCGTTTCTTTGCATAAAAACAGTCCTTTACAGTCATGGTTCAGCATTTATGACTGGCATGTCCTCTCTCTGGTTCTCATCTGTAAAATTCCAGTTCTGGAATGGATTTTAAAACCTGCCATTGTGTTACATTCAGCATAGAGCCTGTATGAAAAAGAAAGGCTAGTAGTATAATACTGTTAAACCAGGTTTTATAGCAGTTATTAGCAATTACCTTGATGTGTTTAAATGGGATTTTATGGAATGATCTTGAAATTGTGTTTACAGACTGTAGTGCTTTTCGAAAGACTGTCCATAGCATAACCAGTACAGATTATCTGTAGTGCAAAACAGATATCCTCCCTACAGATAGAGAAAATGAGATGGCTCGGTAAGATTCAACAACTAATTCATGTACTGAAATGACCTACTTGTTATAAATAAACAGGGATATGAATGTTTGATTTTTGAGTAATGGAGGTGATTTGTGTCTCACATTTGCAGTTCATACTTGGTCATTTTTGAAAACTGGGGTCATACAAGCTGCAATATGTTCAGTGCCTTGAAGTTCTTCAGCCCTTTAGAATGTATCAACATTTTTTGTATTGCAAGTGATGCACATTTTTTCTGACCAGCAAGCCACAGACTACAAACATTTATTTAATTCTCAGTCAAATCAGTCATTAAGTAAAGGTTTAACCAGGAGATAGTTCAGAGGAGCTTCGGTATGAGGTTGTATGAGGAAGGGAAACTACATGGAAAAATAAAAAAAGAGAAATAGGACTCCTAATAACCATGACAGACCTGATGGATCACCTAAACTGTGTTTTTGTCTATCCTTCCGCTGTGAAAAGACCACTTAACACTGAGTCTGAAAGGATGTGTAGCTGTCCCTGTACTTGTACACTAACTTTGTACTTAATGTCCTTTTTCACTGGAAATTAATTAAATGAAAATGTGGCCTGCACAATACTTCTTCAACTCACTTGTTTCAGGGTGTTTTTTTAACCTGGTAAACTTGATTTAGTGTAGTTATGAGGAAAAAGGTTTCAAAGCATGGACTCACATAGTGTACACTTCTATATACTCCTCTAGGCCACCCTAGACATGCTGAACTGAGACTTGTGCAACTGCCCCTGAGAATTTGATTCTGTTAGTAATTCTTTTCTATGGAGATTATAGAAGCTGTGTGTGCACAGTTAAATGCCTGTGTTGGCAGTTGATGCACCTTACATTAGCTGAATTCACAAATTAGAAGGCGGTCCACATATTTGAGTGGTCAGTGTAGTACACAAAATATTGATACATTTCAATATTGATACTGAACACTGTCGTAAGGCACTGTATTTAAAAGGACCTATTTCTCATTGGAGAAACTGTAGATTTTCTATTAGTTCTTGACTGCGTTCATTGTTTTTTCAACAATATTTAGGTTTTTTGTTTTCTTAGTGTACATTCTTACCCTTTGCAGCCAGCTTAGAAAAAAATGCATCTTCCAGTTTGATTACAAAACATAAGGCTATGCAAACTTAGCCTGCAGATAAGTAAAAATTCATTATAAGACCCTTACCCTTCTCTCCCACGTCTGTAACACCCCTGCTGCTTTTTTTTTCAAATTAAGAATGTTATTACAAAAATGAAGAGAGAACACTTGATCTGTAAATAAGACACACAGACCTGCACCCTTAGATGTAGGGTAGTCAGTGCTGGAGAGCAGAATGCAGACCCATGAAATGCTTCTATTTGGGGTTTCTATGCCAAACAGGATTGACCTTAAAACAAAAAAACCCTTCATCACCATAAATTACCTTGGCTGTATCCAAGACCCAGAATAACAGGGCTTTAACACTGTTGCTGCTGCTGCTGCTGCTCCTGATCAGTTGCAGTGCACTATCCTGCCTGGTTTTGTAACACTTGCCCCATTCACTGACCTCCGTACATCCTGCCCCAGCAGAGTGCTGTGTTCTGACCTCTTTGGCTACAGTTCTTTAAGGGGCTAGCGCCTCCTATTGAGAGTTTAACACTGTCCTCCAGTACGCTCAGGTCCATAAGGTGACTAGGGGTCTTCATCCATGTCGTCTAAGTTTGGAGCCATGATGAAGTGTTTCGGGTAGATGAGACTGTGCTCGTCAGCGTATTCCTCCCAGCGAGCATCATCGCTCTCGTGGGTGATGTAGCGCTCACCTCGCCGCGTCTCAAACTCACGAAGGTCCAGCCACGTCTGGTAGTCCTGTATACAAAGTATAACACGCATTGATCCAAAGTAGGGATGGGCATATCAGTTCAACTGATATTAGAAAATATCTGAATAATATTTTCCCGCCTCCTACATTCTCAGCTGCAGTAATTGTTCTATGCCTACTTCATTTGACTACACAGTTAAGAAACTCAATATCAAGTTAATCAAAACCTAATATGCAAGCTCTTCCTCACCCTCTGATGGAGTTTAGAGTTCAGAACCCTAATGGTTTAATATGAGGACTGCAGTCAGTTAAAGTAAATATTTAATGAAGTATGCACTTATATTTTGGGCAAAATAAAATTCTTGGGCTATTTACAAACATACAATTCCCCCAGAAAGTTGGAGGTATAAAAATGCATTTTATTTATGTATTTTGATTGATTACAAAATATAACACATAGAATGCATTCCAAATGTATGTGCTAAAATACTGATAAAGTGTACATATAATAAAGTAAAAAAAACCCCAGTGGATTTTACTGTGTAAAATTAATCTGGTCATTGTGAATGTAAAGGTTTTAGTCCATCTTTTGCATTTGCTATTTTATTTTATCGCAATTAAAATATGCCTTTTATTTTTAAGTCCATTTATAGCAGAGAGATACAAGCAGGGCAGTAGAAGGCAAACTTGTAGCCAAAAAAACCCAACATTTTTTGTTTGTTTGTTAATTAGTTTTTGGGTTTGTCACTATTTTATCCACATTACATATGACATTTTAAAAGGTACATACGTTTGTAAGTGTGTATGATTCACATAAAACACTCTCAATGACTTTTGACTACATTCACGCAGCAGGTAAAAGTGGACCAGGTCTTTGAACCCCAAAAAACAAAGAATCTGAAATTTTCAATTCCAAATTGGGCTTTCAATTTCCGACTTTCATATGTGGTGTTGAAATACAAAACATATCTAATATGTGGCAATGCAAATTAATTTGCCATCATATCAATCCAGTGTCATAATTTTGCCCTGTCAAGACCTCAAACATGTAGGCTGATGTTTCTTTGAGTTAATACTTCAACTTCTACAGAAGTTATTTTAAACACTAGTATTCATACTTCTACCTGAAGAATGAATGTGAATACTTTTGACACCTTTGGCCACATGAAGTATGTGTTCTGTTGTGCCCATGCTAGGAGCTGATCTGTTCACACTAACGGCAGATATAGGTCACTTTTAAAAGACAGGGTGAACAGCATGATGAGAAAATGGGATTTGTGCCGCTTTTACCTGCTGTGTGAACATAGCGTTAGTTTTCATTTTAAACTGAATTATGCAGAAATGCTGAGAAACTGGTTGAAGTTTTAAGTGGGAATGTACAGGCATGCTGTAGGCACACTGTATGGTGTTCTCTAACCTGTAGCCATGGATGACTGAGGGACTTGTCCACACTGTACCGCTTCCTCATCTTCACTTGAAGAAGATTGTTGATGAGATCTGTTGCTGTGGGTTAAAAAGGGCACATGCTGTGAGTGGCCTGAGAGAAAGTTCCTGATTATGAAAGGTAAGATCAAAATGACTAAATGTAGAGTCATGTAGAGTGCTGAAAGATAGCTATGAGTTCTGACTGTTAAAAAGGTTAAGATGTTATCAAAAGGTCACATGGTAAATAAGTGGCAAAGAGGTCGATTATTGACAAAAACAATCAAAAACTAAACTATAATGGGATAGAATTTGTCAGGAAATTTCTGATCACTTTATTTAACAGCACTGATTACAAGGTTATATAAAAACTAGAGAAGACATCAGGAAAGACACAACATAAAAACGTACTTTTTGTGGTGGGGCACCGAGGGGGTGAGCAGGGGGCTGAATTAGCGAATGACTCATTAGTGCTTAAAGGTCTGAGGCTGTGGTAATGTAAGCGAACGCGGGGGAGGGCAGTATAGTTCCTGTCTGACATGTTTAGCATCTACTATATGGCGGCTTGCTTCAAATACAGCCTACGAAGCGCAGCACCGATCCACTAATCTTAGTAAAGCAGATGATTCTACTGCATTTGTAGATGTGATATATGAATCACAGTCACTTCCAGTCTGTATTCACAAAAAACACTAAACTTATCTGACCATTCCCTTGCCTACCTTACCAGTCAGTGTGTAATCATATAACCTTATTATAAACACACATAGGAAAAAGTCAATTTTGACTCAGCAATCAAAATTCTATGGTAAGCCACAATCTGTAATATAGAAAAAGGCTAAGCCCTGGTCTAGACAACTACTTATCTACATTACAACTACTGCAATACACATTTAAACAATATAGCAGTGAACAAAAAAATGGTTTACCAGCAGTGTTTCAGCAATGTATTCTATCCTACTTTGCATGCTCATATCACTAGTATGTTTTTAGCATTCATAGTGTCAAATACTTTATTGTGTTTTAATGTTAATTTAATACAGACTCATCTTAACTATATAATGACTACATTATATAATAGTATATTATGTTCCTGTGTAGATATGAAATGCTCATTCAAAGCTAACGCAAGTATGATGATTTGTTATTTATCGGTTATTTATACACTAATGAAAACATGGTTTATGTACAATATTCGGTTAATATAATCCCCTAAATATCAAGCACTGCTTCTTTGATGTTTTTGTTACATTTCAAGTCACTTTTTGCCAGACGGCAAACTGTGACTATTAGAACTAATTGTAATTTGTAACATAAATAGCAAAACCTGTTTAAATACAAGAGAAATTACTTTTATAATCAAGCTAATTTCAGCTAGCATGCTTATGGGATCCTAGTGGCATGTTCACTAACCAAACAGCAGGTCACATGAATATTTTGTTGGCTGTTTAAATACAGAGATTGATTAAATACAGAGATTTAAAGTTTGAGGGAAAAAAACATTTCATGTTGTAAGTGAAGCTTTTAACAGACATTATGAATGCAGCTATATTTTCTTGTATGTTGCAGTTTAATAGTGACTTTTTAAGCAAAGAGCACAGACACATAGCTAACCAATACAAGGGCTTGATTGACTGTTTCCAACCACAACATTAGTAGTACTACTAGTAGAGTTTAAGAACAACAAGCCTGACGATTACAAGATGATTATATTCAGTAAACATGAACTACAAATAAAACATTTTTTATTCCACTGTAATCATTAGACCTTATTTGAAGCCTAGAAGGCATTAACGCTTCCCCACCTTTCACTAGTAGTAATACCTGTAGTGACTTGCTATTTGTAGTAGTAGGTAGCTTTTAACTCAACTTTCTCGTACCTTCTGTGGATATCTCCTTCCAAGGCAATGGTGGGTACATGAAGGCAGCGTTCTGGATCTGGTCATTAATATCCTCGTCCTCATTAAAGGGGAAGGTGCCACTCAGACTGACATAGATGATGACCCCTACTGACCACATGTCCAGGGAACGGTTGTAACCTTTACTACGCAGGACCTCCGGGGCCAGATACGCTGGGGTTCCCACCACAGAACGCCGGAAGGACTTCTCGCCAATGATGCGTGCAAACCCAAAGTCACACAATTTCACCTGCAAGAACAAGTGTATACATAAGCTTCAGTGGAAGCATGGAAGGAGATTTTTGAGGTCTTCCTGAAATCATGATAACTTGATTAACTGTTGGATTTATCAACAATCATTAATTTAACTTAATAAGGTTAAAAAAAATCAAAACCACTTTAAAATTGCCCACCTCAATGAATTATCAGTAATTAGTTGGCAATTAATGTAATAATGAAACATATATTAAGCATCTCTCGCAGTAACAAAAAACCTATTAATAAAAATGTGTCCAAATTGTATTAAATACTTGTTTGTTTATCCAATGAAGGATTCTAAATAACCTTTGGAAGGCTTTGAATGATTTGTTTTTGTTCAATTAAATCAATTTTTTTTTTATTGAATGAACGTTTCTTAAACACTGATTCCATTATTCATCTTTCAAGCAATCTCTAGATTATTTCAGCACTAATAGTAATACAGTGTTTGTGAAAGAGAATGACGACTCTTGCCTGAGGAAAGGGTTCTGCGGAGGCCAGGAGCACATTCTCTGGCTTTAGATCACAGTGAACAATATTCTTGAAATGGAGATGTCTCAAAGCCACCAGTATCTGTAAGCCAAAAAAAAAAATAAAAATAAAATGTTGAGTAAGTGCAACCTAAACAAAACCTAAACAGCAACCTACAGGCAGTGAGCGCAACCTTAGCTTATAAGCTGCACCTTGTGTGATTTATGCATTCACACATTTACAAGATGAAAATCGCATAATATTTTATGGCACATGTTGAGAACACATGTTGGGGAAATCAAATTCACTCAAATTTACCATTTGTTTTCATTGAAACATACACCCATCAATACGCAGTCAGGGGCCTCTTAGCCACATCAGAGCTGCTGTGTGGCTGCTAATTGGAGGCTGCAGATGCATAGCTAATGGTTGAGCTCCCGTTGCCCCAGCCCCTGAGGGGCCCCTGTGCTCTAATCAGCCCACAGACCCCTGCAGTAGAGTAGAGCAGAACTTAACTTTAGCCTCCTGATGAGATCCAGACTACTCTAAACACAGCCTCACTCATAAGGACAATAAACAAGAGAAACACGAGAATAAACCACAGTTCAGACAAAGAAAGCTGCACTTTCACCACAGAGAAAGCTACAAAGACCCTCACGGCTTACACAAGCAACAGATTAGAAAGTTGCAGACCTGTGTGACCAGGAACTTGGTAATCCGCTCAGGGAGCCGGCTCTTCTCGCTGGACAGGATCATCTCTAGCATGTCTCCGTGGAGCTTCTCCATAACAACAAACACCCGCTCTGGGGTCTCGAACATGCACTCCAGGTTGACAATGCCAGGATGATGCAAGTTCTTCACAAGAAAAAGAAAAGTGTCTTTAAAAGGTGATGATGATGATGATGATGATGAACAGTATGTCACAATATCCTTTTTTATGAAACAGTGTTTATAATTAGTCTGTTTTATGCTATATTGGCTATATTGGCTATTCTTAAGGACAAATATAAGTAAATATTTTAAGAAGACATTGTAAATGAAAAGTTTGGGACAGTGACAAAATGTTCATTCACAATTTGCTACACTGCTTAAAGTTTATCAAAATTCACTACATTGCTAAGAATGTGCTAAAACATTACTAAAACTACACTGTTCAAAGTTTATTAAAAATACTACACTGCTTAAAATCTACTGAAGTTTACTACACTGCTAAATTTAACAATTATTTACTACACTGCCTAAAGTTTACTACACTGCTAAATGTAACAATTATTTACTACACTAATAAAAGTTTACTAAAGTTTACTACACTGCCTAACGTTTACTACACTGCTAAACTCAACTATTATTTACTACACTGCTAAAATTTTACTAAAGTTTACTATACTGCTAAAAGTTTACTAACGTTTACTACACTGCTAAATTCAACTATTATTTACTACACTGCTAAAAGTTTACTAACGTTTACTACACTGCTAAAAGTTTACTAACGTTTACTACCCTGCAAAATTCAACTATTATTTACTACACTGCTAAAAGTTTACTAAAGTTTACTATACTGCTAAAAGTTTACTAACGTTTACTACACTACTAAATTCAACTATTATTTACTACACTGCTAAAAGTTTACTAAAGTTTACTACACTGCCTAACGTTTACTACACTGCAAAACTCAACTATTATTTACCACACTGCTAAAAGTTTACTAAAGTTTACTACACTGCCTAACGTTTACTACACTGCAAAACTCAACTATTATTTACCACACTGCTAAAAGTTTACTAAAGTTTACTACACTGTCTAAAGTTTACTGCACTGCTAAATTCAACTATTATTTACTACACTGCTAAAAGTTTACTAAGGTTTATTACACTGTCTAAAGTTTACTGCACTGCTAAATTCAACTATTATTACTAAACTGCTAAAAGTTTACTAAAGTTTACAAAAAATTACTACACTGCTTAAAGTTTAGTCAATTTTAATACACAATTCAAAGTTTACTACATTTTAATACACTGTTTTAAGTTGCTTAAACTGCTTTACTAAAATTTACAATACTGCTTAAAATGTACTAGACTGCTTAAAGTTTTCAGCTTAAAGTTTTCAGCTATGTTACGCTGAGGAACATTTCACTTTCTATGATGTGTGAGCATGCTGGGATGGGCAAAATGTACCAGGAAAACTAAACAGCAATGAGAAACAATAAATACAATTAAGTTTTTAAGTTCAGCATTATTGTGAGTGTTGTCTTAGAGAGTCATGTATGTTCCTAAAGTCTCATTAATATGTAATGATCTTACCTGTAATATAGCTACTTCATTCCTCAGCTGACTCTCCTGTTTGGTGGGGAACCTCATTTTGTCGATCACCTTTATCGCCACATCTCGGCCTGTCTTTCTGTGCTTCCCTTTTGACAAAACATTATATGAATTTAACTGTTAAGCTCAGGAAAACAAAGAAAATCTGAAAAAATGACAAGAAAAACACAGAAAAGGTGCTATACCTCCATATACGATGCCAAACTGGCCCGATCCCAACACCTCATCAGCAAAAATCTGGTACACGGAGCTGATGTCCTAAAAACAGAGGGAACAGACCAATACCTTTAATTACTAATCAAATACCATTATCTTACTATCAGTGAGCCTGTGGCGATCGTCCTCAAGTTCCTCTTTCTCATGACAAGGTCAGTAAGTGATGCAACTTGTTGATTTTGACTGAGGGGTCTTTTACAGAAAATGTAGAAGTATGAGGTTCATGGTAGGCCTAATAATATCGAGACACACACTGTGGTAAACTGTGCAATACTTACAGTAAATAGACACTCACCACATTCTCCTGGATTTGGCTGTTGGATACAGAAATGCTGATGGACAGTTCCTCTGTAGAGGCACACAAAAGAAGAGAACATTCAAAGTTCCTTTCCAGCACATCTATAGAACATGCAGTTTGATGACACAAGTACAAAGAATTACATGTGTCTTCTAAATCCTGTCTAAAACGAGCCATGAGGCAGTATATGTGAGCAAGGAAGGAGGGAACTGTATCTTTGAAAAGTTTCAAAGCAGTACAGTGTACATTTACACAGATGATGGGTGTTAATCAGTGTGTTACGCTGATGAATGTTATGACTGAAGGACCCCGGATGCACTATGCTTGTGCTCTGGTGTGGGAGAATATATCAAGGCTTGGAATTCAGAGCTGCTGCATTGTAGATGCTTTACAAAAAAGCAGAAGCATTTCAGTAAAGGTAATTGATCAACGCTTCTCTTGAGCATCGTGGGTTGTTAAGTCATTTTTTCTTGTTGTAGAAGAGGAACCACTGGTAGATACTCTTATGTTTTTGATTTAGTTGACTATAAAACAGCTTCCTGGGAGTACATGGCTGACACTAAGGCCATAGTGATGAAGAAGCCAGACGTTACAGAATACAATGTGTAGCAAATTGTGAAATTAAGTACTCATAACAGAGATGGCAGGTATCAGACAGGATTTAGACACTCAAATTTAGACCATGTGATTTTGCACACAGCGGAATTTGACCTCCGCATTTAACCCATCCGTGCAGTGAAACACCCACATATACACACACTAGTGAACACACTAGGGGGCAGTGAGCACACGTGCCCGGAGCGGTGGGCAGCCCTATCCACGGCACCCGGGGAGCAGTAGGGGTTAGGCGCCTTGCTCAAGGGCACCTCAGTCGTGGCCTGGGGGATCCCGGGGAACGCACCGGCGACCTTCCGGTCACAAGACCAGATCCCTATCCTTCAGGCCACGACTGCCCTAATGTTGTGGCATCTTGTGGATGTTGTGGCAGTCTTTTTTTATTGTAGTTTATAGAACATTCATGTCAAATTCTGTGTTTTTAACTACTCATAAATGTATGTAAACCGCAATGTGTTGAATAATAAAATAGTACATTGTTTATAGTACATAGTGTATTGTTATAGAAGTCTAGATGTGGTGCAGATTGGCCAATATAGGCATGTACCTGCCAGTTTTCTTGTCTGTATGGTCATGTATGGCTGTCTATACAGTTCTAAACAATTCTATTAATCCGGCTTGAACAAGAATGCTCAGGGCTTGGACCAAGTAGTTTTGGTTAGGGTAAGCCTGGGTTCTGCAATGTATTTCACATGTTGTGCAGTTTGTTTGTGGCGCTGAATAGAACTACTCAAAGTAGAAGTATGGCTGATTCACATCAGAGAATGTAATCGTACCACTTTTCTTTAGACTACATTCACATTATCTGGATAAAGTGACTCAAATATTGCCTAAATGTGATTTTTTCAGAGCTGTGTAGACCAATCTCACAAAATCACGGGCATACATAGTCCTGCACCGAATCCAGCTTGTGACCATGCCGTCATGAGGATGTTCAAATCAGAATTCATGTGTTTCTTTTAACTGCACTGGCAATCAGTGTTAATGTGGCAGCTGCATCTTAGCCAGTGCCAGTGAACGCTGCAAGAACAAAACATCTCTCTTTTTCATCTTTGTCTAGCTCTAATAATAAACAGCTGAAAGCTGTGCACAGGAAATTGTCTTTGCAACGAAGGCCTGTCCTGTTGCTTTGTTTCTTTGTTGTTTACTATGGATGCAGTTCATTTATATGAAATTATTAATTAGCACATGTGTTTGTGGGTCATGTCAGGACACAGACTCATTTAACACTTTCCAGGTATTAAGAGCAGGTTTTCGTAAATGGTGAACACAATAATTAATATTTTTCTTGTTTATATTTTTGTTAACAGCAAATTCTGAATCATCCAAAGGTGGTTTAAGTCTGGTGTACTGACATATACACAGAGGGACAAAACTTGGTGTGTGTTATTCAATTTACTTTGCAAAGATAATAAAGACAAACTCAAACAATATTATTGTTATTATTGTTATCCCACCAAGAAAACCTTTGACAGCATGCTCCAGTGTTCAAAGGTCTGCACTGGAACTGGAAATTCTGAAGCAACTCTTTCATTCATATTTCCTCTTATGAAATGTTTTCTGTGACTGATTGCATTATTCAAACAGTAAGCAATAATTGCAAAAGCAAGTTTAGCTGCTTGTAACCTTTTTAAAAGTGTGAATATCTTTCCTGACCTACTTCTAGTCAAACACAAACTCTAACCCCACAACAAAAAATAACACATGAGAAAGTAGACTGTTGAAATGGTGGTACTCACTGTGGTCCTTGCCCTGACCAGCAGCAGAGCCCACACTGGGCTGAGGTGTGACTGGAACAGGCATGAGGGCTTGGCGAATGGCCTTTTCCCAGCCCTGAGCCACCTCCAGGCCCACCCCAGATGCAGCCAGCATGGGGTTATGTATGTGAAGGTGGGGGCCACCCATGTTCTCCCCCACATAATAAACCATAGTAGCAGTGATGATTTCAAAGCAGTGTGGATTGCTCCCCAGGGCGAGGCTACCAAAGTCCTGCGCAGCCTCCACCTGCAAGATCTCCGACAACGGAATCTCCTGCAATGAAAACAGAAACGTCACTAGAATTCCGAAACTTTCAGTTAGCAACATATTTGTGTTGGTCAGTAGACGAGGAGACTGTTGTGGAAAAATCTTGTTGCTTTTTGACTTTGGAACTAATAATAATAATAATAATAACAATGCTAATTATAATAATAACAGTAATAAACAAATATTATTAATAAGAGAACTTTTCATAATTAAATTGGATCAAATGCTTGAGAACCGAACAGAAGAAAACAAATAAAATGTGTTAAACATGTGTACTGAACTCCAAATATGCACAGATTCAAACCCATCAGTGTGAAATATACTGCATGTAACTGCAACACAATGTAGGTTGTATATACATATATATATATATATATATATATATATATATATATATATATATATATATATATATATATATATATATATATATATATATATATATATATATATATATATATATATATATATATATCCACATGCAAATGCATATAGAAAAAACAACTGTTTAGCAAAAGCACAATTCAGGGCTCTGAGATTTAAAAAGACTGACTTTTGTGAAGTAAATCAGAACTACAGTCTAGTTCTGTAACCACAGATAACCGTTATACTCTTATTAATCCAGACTGTTCCTGATAAAAAAAGAGTAGGATAGAGCACTTTCTTCCATTGCATACCTTGAAATCCTTAGAATACAGCACCCTTCTGTACACCATAGAGTCCGGAGTCTTCATTCTATCCCAGCGTGTGCTCCAGTATAAGCGCATGTGCCTCATATGCTTTCTGACTTTTCAAAGTCAAATGAGGCAAGCTCGCTCCTGACAGACTGTTAAACGCCGCCCTCTTTTCAGCCCACAGCTCAGTCTCAAGTGAAAGAGAGAAACGGTAGCTGTGACCAATAGTGGTCTTCTCTGAGCTTCAGATCAAGTGCTTGTGGTTAGAATGTGCACCACGTGACCTAGCCCACTGAAGTGCTCCATGATTACAAGGCAGCACACCAAAAGCCTTCATGGCTCTGTGTGCTTGAGTGCATAAGTGTGTGCATGCGTGTGCATGAGCCTGGTGGGCTGCAGCCAGCGGCACACAGCTACCACTGGGCTGGGGGTGCTCACTAAACACTAAATGGGAGTGGTCTGGGATAGGAGCATTTATCTGGAGACAAAACTGAAGCCCCCATACCCCATAAAAGAGGCAGAGAAACCAAAAATACAGGGCGTTTGGCTTCAAAAGAGCACGCTATGGCTTCCAAATGTATGAGACAGAGGCAGTGCTTCAGCTCACGACTGACACATGACCACCAGCAAGCATGGAATTAGCATAAAAAATACCAGACCACCAGCCTCTCCTTAGCTCTATTAGCAGTGGACCCACACACTCAGAAACATATCAGTTTCACAAACTTCATAGTACTTACTGAATAACAATTCTTAAGAAAATAAAACTAGTGTTGACGAGGTTTAATATCAAGGCTCGACTTTAACCTCCTAGCTGACTCAACAGATCCCTCAATTCAGTGAAGAAGGTGCAAAGATGAGAGATGTAGGAAACACCCAAAAGAGACAGGGGCTTTGCTTAGATACCCAACGTTTGCCTCATGCACTAATGTAGACTGATATATATATTAGTGCCAAAAGAATTCATATAAGTACCACTCTACGTCCACACAGATTCCTCTATAAGAAAAAGCACACACTTAGCACACAGATGTCCACGTTAGCATCTAAAGATCAGAAATACGTGTGGGTAATATTGCAAAAAATACAATATACAATAATACTTACATTTACACGATATGTATAACAGTATTTTATTACTCTGAGGTTTAATAAGGTGGATTACATAAACTTAAACATCAATGCCACATTCAAACTACTGTCAAAAAGCTGTAAATGCAGTTATTTTATTCAGCGTTTCACATATTAACTGCTCTAAATCAATTTAAACAGGACCAGTAAGGTCAGTCATCAGACGAGGACTTAAGTATTACTTTAAATGTGTACTTTTCTAGATTGTTTCTGAAATTAAACTTCAAAAGAATTTAACATTTTTTATTCTGAAATGCCCGGGCTTTTCTTTTTATTTCACGCTGTCAATCAGTTCAGTTGCTCTACATTTTAATTCATTATTCATATCAGTGTGCAACGAAACTGCCAACAACTTGGCATAAACATTTTTTTTGTGGTCACTACAGTGTATGTAGTCTCATTATATTGTGCAAAGACTAATTTACCATGTATCACCAAACAAAGAACTTTTATTTAGTCATTTACTTTTTTATTTGTATTTACTTGTTAATACTTAACAAGTGTATTTACTTGTTAATACTTGTTAATATTTTTGATATTTTCTACTAAGTAAAACTAAGTAAAATAACTTAGTGATAGAGTAGCCACATGTTCATTTAACTACAGTTTATCCGTACATTTTTTACTTCTGTTTATATTTACAGTACACATAAACCTACAAGCCAGATCACTTCATTAGGCACGCCTCTCTGTATCCACACTAATTGTTCATTTTAGCACCTCTGCTTACCACATAGATGCTCTTTGTAGTTTAACTATTACAGACTATTCCTCTGCATACCCTGTTAATCGCATTTCACTCTGTAGTTCACTGCTCAGGACACCACAAGACCACCGTATGTAGCAGGTATTATTTGGGTGGTGGATCATTCTCATCACTGCAGTGACACTGATGTGGTGCTTGTGTGTTAGTGTATGATGTACTGGTATCAGTGGATCAGACACAACAGTGCTGCTGGAGTTTTTAAACACCTCAATGTCACTCCTTAACTGAAAACAGTTCACCAACAAGAAACATCCAGCACACTGCCCACTAAAGGAAGAACTACACCATGAGCAGCGCAACCTGTGCAGCAACCTGTGCTTCTGACTTTACATCTACACCAGCAAGGTATATGTGTCTCCAAGACAGTGTTTATAAACTCCAGCAGCACTGCAGTATCTGATAAGCTCATATCAGCATGATCAGCATGACACACACTACACACCAGTGTCACTGCAGTGCTGAGAACGATCCAACTCCCTAATAGTACTCCTAGTCCCTAATAGTCCCTAATAGTGCCCTGTAGTGTTCTTGTGGGGGTCCTAAACACTGTCACAGAGTGAAAGGGAACTTACATAGTATGCAGCGAATAAGAAGGACTACAGTCTATAGTTGTACAACTACAAAGTGCTCCTATATGGCAAGCGGAGCTGATATAATGCACAATTAGTGCAGATATAAGGAGGTGTACCAGTGGCCGGGGGGAAGGGGGGTTTATAGTGGCATAACATTTCACTATATGCTACAATATTGATATACTATCCACTAAAATCTTTTAAATCTTTTAATCAACCCCAGATTTGTGTTTGTAAGAAAAAGAGATATTTTACTATATGATATGATATTATCATAGTTTGTTTTATGGAAACATATTAAATTTTTTTTTTGGTTATTGAAGCAACCAGAAAAACCTGCAGATTCAAACCTGTTACAGAATGTAAATCTAATGTAAACTGAACTTTATTATGTAACTGACTGTGTATTTACATTATGTAAATTTATTATATAGCAAAAAGGCCAGTACCACTAAACCCAGACATGTTAATGAAGTGGTCTGACAATCAGCCCTGCCCTCTCCCCTGCACTGACTGGGCAGTGTGGGCTCGGTCTTACTTCTGAGACACAGTTGGTGTGGTAGTGAAAGGTTACAGACACTCACTGGAGTTCCCTCATAAGATGCACAGCGGGGGGCTGCCCACAAGAGAGCACGTGTACTCTTCTCTGAAGGTGTGAAGGTTTAGATGTGTTCTGTAGGTGCTTAGGCGTTTCTAACAGTCATATGTAATTTTTATATCTATATTGTATAAAGATATGACACAACACACAATAATGCAGACAAAACTGTAAAGTAACCGTCACGTTATTTTTCCCCACCGTTGAGGGACTCACCACACTGTAGTGCTTTTACAGTGCCTACTGTTATGAGGAACCACCTCAAACACTACTCTATTATTTGCTTTTAACAAGGCTCTACAGAGAGATTACAACCCGTATTTTAAGCATATGTTCAAATGCAGCAGCTTACATTTATGAGATTTATAAAGTGTAATTGCATGTGTCCAGCTACATACTTAAAGGTTTAGGACTAATTGGACACAGTACTGCCACTTGTTCATACTTGACTCTGTCTATGGTTGCATGCATACAACACTCATAGTGTTTAGAACATATTTTAGTTGAAGACAAAGAAATTTAATCTTAAACGTAGCTCAATAATCACAGATACTGCATTTAATATTCACTTCTATAACCTAGGAATGTTAACTATAGTTTAAGTAGTTATTAATAAATAGAAGGCCATTACATTACATGTGACGAAAATAAACTACTTCACAGAAACTTCATAAAATGTTTGGATGTGACACAGATATCCTTTGCTCCTCACAAAATGAGTAAATAGTCACATTAAAAAAGTAAAAGGAGAATTAGCGGGTGTGGGGTGATTTTCACAATCTAAGGTATTGTGGCTGTAAGAACTCATATCACAGGTACTTGTTTTTTAATGGTAATTTTTCATACTTAAAGATGCTATAAATAAATAAATAAATAAATAAAATAATAATTAAAAAAAAGTATATATATAATGTCTTTATTAATTAGTTATAATATATAAATTAATATATGTAAATTAATTAAAAACATGTATATATATACATAGTGTTTTCACCATTTCATGAAAATGATTATTACTGATGGCAGCAACGCTACTTAGAAAAGTTGGAACGGGGCAGGAGAAGGCTGGAAGAGTAAGTGGTCATAAAAAAAACAGCTGGAGGAGCAATTTGCAACTAAGTCGCATGACTTGGTGTTAAAGAGCATTGTAGAGAGGCAGAGTGTCCTAGGAGCAAGTTTTACCAATTTGCCAAACACTGCATCTAAATATTTCAGGAAAATGTTCAGAATTCAGAAATGCAAAAACTTTCTACATCTACATTACATAATATCATCACAAGATTCAGAGGCTGATGGTCAATATTGGATGCTTCGGACCCTCAGAGAGCACAGCATTAAAAACAGGCATGATTCTATACTGGAAATCACTGCATGGACTCAGTTTGTCGTGCAACATCAGCCAAAGCTCATGTTAAAATGGACTGAGGCAAAGACGCTATCAATGCTGAACAGTATATGCTCCCAGCCAGACAGCGTCTCTTTCAGGGAAGGCCTTGCATATTTCAGCAAGACAGTCTAAACCACATACTGCATCCATCACAACAGCACGGGTCAGGCTGCTGAACTGGGCTGCCTTTACCTTTCACCAATAGACATTTGGCACATCACGACATGAAAAATCCAGCAAAGAAGATCCAGGACTGTTAAGCAGCTTGAATCAGACAATAGGACAACATTCCTCTCCCAAAACTCAATAGGTCTCCTCACTTTCCAGAAATTTACAGACTGCTGTTAAAAGAAGAGAAGATGCTACACGATGGTAGACGTGACCCTGTCCTGATATTTTTGACATGCATATTTGACATGCTATCAAGTTCTAAACGTGTTAGTAATGGAATTAGTGAATGGTAAGAAATACCATTACTTAGGCAATATATATATATATATATATATATATATATATATATATATATATATATATATATATATATATATATATATATATATATATATATATATGCTAGACAGTTCTTTCAGGTCCTCCAAACACAACCAGAATTTATTTTAGATGTACACACTAAATAAAAACTGTCCACAGCAATACCCAGTGAGAGATTATCTATATCATTTTGATCAGAGGTCTTTAAATCTGGACTATGAATCCAGTTTCCAGTCCTGGATTTTGTAATTACTATAATGTCATAGATATTAGGGGGCAATCAGTTATATAAACAGTTCAGTTAACAACCAGTGATTACAAAATGCAGGGCCAAAGGTTGGACTCAGGATCTGATTTAGATGTTAAAACAGTTGATTTTTAGTGAGAAAGCTGGCAGTAATGCTTCACTAAGGCTTGTCAAGGGGGGCAGCGTGGGGTTGGCCTCCACTCGTATGCCCCTCAACTACATTTACTCAAATCAGGATTAACAAGGATTCCCAAGAAGTAAAAGCATTATCTGGATGAAAGTTTGGTCAGCTATCTAAATGACGAGGGAATTCAATGGTAAGACAGGCTGAAATATGTTAGCATTCGATGCGAGAATGACCCCAGATGCACTATGAGTAACAGTACATTGTTTGCCTTAGTCAGTGTTAACAGGTCTTCCACTTTGACTACAGTGAAATTTTACATCACATAAAGTGAAACCGAGCAGCGGGGGAGGGGACATTTCGTGCTGGTTACTCTACTGACCTCGTCTCTGTGCAAAATAAGCAGAACTTTACTGACCTGAAGTAACGTTTGATGACATATACCACAAAATGCGCAGAAATGTTTCACTTACCTTGTAGAACTTGGCTCCTGAGTCATTCTGAAACAAAGTCAGGCTTTTACTGTCTAGCCTCCAGTAGTGTCTCTTTCTCTGAGGAGAGAAATGTTTTTTTTTGTAGCAATTATTCATAAAAGTCTCAAGACCACAAATGTTTCAGATTCTTTCTAGTCATTTATTATATTGGGATATAAAGATGTACCCTTAATTATTTCTGAAGATGTTTTACTCTCTCAGATGTTATATTTACTGAGCTGGAATAAAAGCAGTTGTTGGGGATCTTACCAAGTTGTCTCGACTGGTGTAGTGCACCATCCATCCCTCTTTAACCACAGTGGAGCTTCTTCTTTTGGTATGTTTGATGGACTGGACCACACGCATTAGTGGAATATTAGTGCTAGTGGACGGGCTTATGAAAGACAAATACATGAGAGAGGTGAAACAATGTGTAACATACTGTAATTATGTAGTGTTAAAGCTATTTTTAGAACCAGGCATAGCAACAAATTATTATCAATATACACTGTCAGTCATTTCTATTTATTTTATAATCTATCTTTAGATTTTTGTTGTAACTGTCCTGTTTTGTCTTACCTTCTGCACTTGTGGAATAGCTACTGAATGCTTTGAATTTCCCTCTGAAATCTTTAGATTTTTGTTGTAACTGTCCTGTTTTGTCTTATCTTCTGCACTTGTGGAATAGCTACTGAATGCTTTGAATTTCCCTCTGGGATCAATTAAGTATCCATGTATCTATCTATCTATGTATTCATGTATCTATCTATCTATGTATCCATGTATCTATCTATGTATCCACGTATCTATCTATCTATGTATCCATGTATCTATCTATGTATTCATGTATCTATCTATCTATGTATCCATGTATCTATCTATGTATCCACGTATCTATCTATCTATGTATCCATGTATCTATCTATGTATCCATGTATCTATCTATGTATCCATGTATCTATCTATGTATCCACGTATCTATCTATCTATGTATCCATGTATCTATCTATGTATCCACGTATCTATCTATCTATGTATCCATGTATCTATCTATGTATCCACGTATCTATCTATCTATGTATCCATGTATCTATCTATGTATCCATGTATCTATCTATCTATGTATCCATGTATCTACTTATCTATGTATCCATGTATCTACTTATCTATGTATCCATGTATCTATCTATGTATTCATGTATCTATCTATATATGTATCCATGTATCTATCTATGTATTCATGTATCTATCTATATATGTATCCATGTATCTACCTATCTATCTACCTATCTACCTATCTATCTATCTATCTATGTATCCATGTTTCTATCTATCTATCTATCTATGTATGTATCTATCTATGTATGTAGCCATGTATCCATCTATGTATCTATGTATCCATGTATATATCATCCATCCATCCATCCATCCATCCATCTATCTATCTGTCTGTCCATCCATGTACCCATCTATGTATCCATGTATCTATCTATGTATCTATGTATCCATGTATCCATGTATCTATCTATCTATCTATCTATCTATCTATCTATCTATCTATGTATGTATGTATGTATGTATCTATGTATGTATGTATGTATGTATGTATGTGCGTCTGTCTGTCTGTCTGTCTATCTATCTATCTATACTATATGCATCCTGCTGTTTTTTTTGGAGATTTTAAAAGTTGAATCTAAGAAAGATGAACCAGTAAAAACTGAATACAATTATTTTTATCTCCATTTTAATGGATTTTTAGTTTTCTGCATCAATAATGAATGCAGTTTAATTTAGATTACATTGTGTAAAAATGTAATGATTAACAGAATGAAAGAAATTCTCCACAAATTTTGGTTCCACTGTCTTACATTAAAAGTAATTAAAGC
Organism: Megaleporinus macrocephalus; assembly: GCA_021613375.1. Classification (NCBI taxonomy): domain Eukaryota; kingdom Metazoa; phylum Chordata; class Actinopteri; order Characiformes; family Anostomidae; genus Megaleporinus; species Megaleporinus macrocephalus. Next base: position 35,624,431 of record CM038712.1, read on the forward strand.
AGTGCAGTGACTGCTTAACACATCTGAATAGGGTTGTGGATCTGGAAATCCTCTGACCTTGGCAGGTGTTACTTAAATCATTCAGAACAACATATATTTACCTGATCTGAGGAGTCTTCACGGCTTCCTCATCTTTCTCTGGGTCTGTGAAAGGGTAGCCTTGGAAGATCTTGTCATCAGGAGTAGTGGGTTCCTCTGAGTCATCCAGGACTCTACTGCTGTCACTGTTCACATCACTGCTGTCCACTTCCATAGTGGTGTCTGAATCTGGGCCTGGACTAGCCGGCTCTGGGAAAAGACATACAGCATGTATGGCATAGCAAATGCAAATATAACCCCTAAACTAATCAATCAACAAATACAATGCTAATACCATACCTCCATTGAAGACAACCTCTCCAAGACAGTCCTTTGGTACCTTAGATGCACATCGCTTGTGGCAGTTGAATTTACAGTCTTAGGGGGGACGGATAAATACAAAGACAATGAGTTACTTTTCATGAACTAGATCTACTGCAGTCGTCCATATAACGTTATTACAACAGGAACAGCTTGCCCCTCAAAGGGGTTTTTAATCCTGAATCAAACAACAGATTTCAGTGTTTGTAGTAACCGTAAGTGTTTTTAGGTGTAATTGTTGAACACAGGGAGTTTGTTAATATGTCTGCATCATTAAAGGTATTAATCTAATACAGAAAAAGAAAAGAAAGCTATGGTGGGGAAAAAACATTTTATATTTCTATAATTTAAAGCCTTTTGTAATCCTTAAATTGTATTAAACTAAGCAAATACACAAAAATTGCACAATACAATCTGCAAAACATATTAAGTTTGTTATTAAATTTGTTAGAGGATGTGTTCATTTAGAAATTAACAAAACATGTAATTGACCAAGGGCGTAAGAACTTTTGTATAAAGGGCAAAAACGTACATTTCTTTTAATGTAACTGAATGGAACCAGAAAGTTATTTTGGAGCATATGCATTTGTCCATTAATTATGAAACTTGTACACAATGCAAATAGCAGCCACTGTTTTTAAATGATACAGAAGAACAAGTACTGTACATTATGTTGTCACTTCTTTGTCATATATACTATACATTGTTAATAAGGAAAGTGATTCCACACCTTGTCTAAGAAAGCACATTCTACAGGCCTGTACTTCTGTTTAGACTTCTATTTAAATTGGAGATGGACAGACTCACCCTTGCACTGCATGCCCTGGCGAAACAGGCCTTTGAGCAGCCGTTTGCAGTACTGGCAGATGGTGGGCCGCGTGTAGGTGTGGATGACGAAGGTGTGGGGCACTTTGACCCTCCCTAGCACCATCTTCTCCATCCAAATTGGCCGGCCGCTCCAGGATGGGATTCGCTTCCCTGCTTCCTGGTGAGAGCGCTGCTGCTGGCAGAGTGGGGGAGGGGGTCAACGGGGTTGAAAGGAGTTGGAAAAGACATATAATCTTTACAACTTGGAGACGTTTTAGACAAATTATTAATATATGACTGTCCTCATATTCCTCAACACGTTTTAAAATGTTTTTAATGTGTATGGCAAACTGAGCTAAGTGCTAAAATGGAAACATCCCATCTTTCAGCTTTGCTGTATTTATGTTTTCATTGTTTGCACTTGAGAACTCTCCACGTAGCTTTAATAAAACCTGACTCAGCCCTTAAGAAGTAAAAAAAAAGAGAGAGAGAAAGAGAGAATCTTCAACCTGGCCCTCTCCATGCACACAGAGTCTGGGCACAACAACACAGAAAGGAATCCACAGAGCCTTGATTTGATTAAGGTAATTCCATTTCCAATGACCTTTCATGAGGGTGAACACAAAAGAATATACTCTGTGCTGGGTTCATTCCAGACAGATAGTTACACAAGGTTTAAAAAGTGGCCAGTTACGAAGAGTTTTTTGGGTTTTTTTTGCGTGGGTTTGTTCTGATGTAACTGTGCCAAAAAAAGAAGACAGTTTCTGTTCACGATTAAGTGAAGAATTAACTTCATGAAAAATGACCTTGTGAAACTGCTATCATGCACATGCTTTGATTATGACTACTAACATCGTTATATAAACTAATATAAACTATATAAACTAAATGTATAAAGTGATCCATGCATGCCATCATCAGGCTAAATCTATGTATTTCAGTTATAGAGAGACAAACCAGAAAAAATAAATTTTCGAGAGGAAAAAAAGGAATGCAGACTCAAATGTCCAGTCATTCCTGGAGTGGAATCCAACAGTTCAAAAGAATCAAACAATGTCTCAGGTATTATGTAACATATTCGTAATCATTCCATCCACTAACTTTGTGGTATGTAGCTTTTAGAGGCAATAAACTGATCAGATGTCTGGTTCCGATCACCTACACTGTTGAACACTGCACCTCAAACCACTTTGAATTCATTTCTTTATGGCTTCACCATTGAATTTTACAGAAGTGTTGAAATATCTGTGGGATTTCCCTTTAACAGCTCAACCACTATTTAAAGCTATGTGGCTCCTGATGATGTAGGTTGCTATCACGATCACGGTTAATGCCATTACTATATTTTTCTTTTAGTGGAGGTTCTCCATTCAGACTGCTGTGTACACCAGAACTAGGCAAAAATTCTGATCAAGAATTAACCATGTACAATACATAATACCAGCTGATACCAGTGTTTACAACTTGTTCACTTAAACAAATGTCACAAGGTGTCAGAAAGTACATAAGCAAGTCTGCTTGGGTTTACTTAACAACGTGGTGTGGTTTGAAGCAAGTATGTGATGATTTAATCATGCAGTTTGGTAAAGTGGAACTTCTATATTCTGCTTGTTTGCTACAGTAGCCTCATAACTTGAAACTTATGTTGGAAGACTGACTTTAACTAAGGTAAGTGTCAATATGATTAGTAATAATGTATCAGCCTCTGAACCCAGGCCAAGAGCTCCTCACCTCATCTAGGCTGACCACAGAGTACTCTGTTGGTGGGGGTCGAGGTACAGACAGCGAGGGGCCCGGCAGAGACACATTGGACAGCCGCCTCTTCCTCACTCCGCTACAGTTGTTAGGGATCTTAAAGGCACATCGCTTGTGATAGTTCAACCCGCAACCTGAGAATGCATGAACATGGTCACACATCAAAGAATGCTCCTCATGCTATACGGTTGTATGCCACTTTGGACACTCTTGTCACATTAGGGGTGTTGTTGAATTTGTAAATGGAATTAAGAACAGAACACACACTATCGAAATCAGCCAAGATCAGAATGGGTGGATTTTTGCTCAATGCACCAATTTTACTTTGGCTGATCTGTGCTGCATTTAATGTCGTAAGTAATGTGAGTTAGACATGTGCCTGTGTGCTATATTTAATTTTGTCAGTTGCCTTTCAGTGTAGCTTTTTCTTTGCCTCATTTTTTTATATTAAACTTAAATATTAAAATGCCTGTTTGGCGAAAGAGCCAATGTTAACTTAAATTTGTCTAAAAAAACAGGCTGTGAAGGGTTAATCCCACAAAGCTGTAATTCCATTTGTAACATTTTTGTAACAAGGTTTGGAAAAGGTGGTATTAGTGGTATTAGTCATAATACAGACTTTTTTTTCCTGCAAGTGTAAACCACACCCCCCATCATGATAAAAAATACATTTCTTAAAACTGGTCTGTACAGCATGTTACAGTAAACATTTCATGTTTTCATTTACTTTACTTAATTTGTTTTCATATCATGTGAACTCCGGATTGAAAAAAGACCAAAAATCATCAATTAGAATTGGAAAAGCAGTCAAAAGTCAAAATTGGTGCAAACTTGGAGAACACACTTCTGCACACTTTAATACAAAACTGTTTATTGGCTGAATTTAACATACTGGTAGAAATAAAACATAAAACGTAAAATGTGCTATGGTATGTTTGTTTCCTGTAGAGGATGGTTAATTTATTTCAATTAAAAAATCAACAAAACATGTCATTTAACCTGATAACTTGAGGACAAAGTGCAGAAGAAGAAAACAGCAGAAACACCACATATGTTCTAAAGTTGAGGAACTGAGGTGGGCTGGCGTCCAGCACAGTTGAGGTGATTTCCCTGCTCTAGCACACCAAACAAACCTGCTAATTACTTGATGAGCTGAATCAGGAGTGCTTCAATAGGAAAATAATCTGGCCTCCATCACTGGAGTTCCCCAACCCTGTTCTAAATAATGACATGTAACACTATGACTGTAAACTGCTACAGTTTACTGCTAATATAATTTAGTATAGTATGTGCAAACACTTCGATAGTGTCCCTTTCAAGAAGCAGTAGCATGCAGCAGTCACAGAAGCGCAGTCTGGACTAGCGTGGTCTTGTGTGAGTTGTCTCCTTTGTTCTTTATTCTTTGTTATTCTAGTCGTCCACTAGAGGGCTCCATATCTACTGTCCCACTCAGGACTAAAACTCCAGCAATCCAGTATCACCTCATGAAAGAGCTCAGGAAAAAAAACAGCAGAGCTTTCAGATCGCATTCAAAACCATTTAGATATGGCTTTAGTGAGATTTGAGACTCTATATTAAATATATAGTTCATAAGCAGCTTTGCTGGCATGTTCTGAAGACTCCAGGGAGAGAGAGTGTGATGCAGCAGCCTGTATCCATCTGCCTAGCTTATTACAGCAGCAGCAAATGCTCGCTTCGCGGCCTTTGAAGGCCACATCCAACACTTGGCATACAGACATTGGGCTCCATTCAAAAAGCCCCTGATTTCGGCTTCAAAAGCTGGCTGGAGGGAGTGGATGAGAGGCCAGTGTAGCACGACAGCGCGTGCCTGAGTCCTCGGCCAGAAACACTGAAACAGGGTGTTCAGTGCGTGGTCTGGGAAACACTTGAGGCTTGCCGTTTGGTGTGTAGGCAGTCTATAATCTGAGGTCTGTGTGGTTCACATATTGTTCCTGTGTATGTACACATTGCCTGTACACTCATTTCAGAGTGCAACACGTCTTGACTGGATTAAAGTGATGGTTCAGACGAACAACATATGTACAGGTTTTTCCCCCTTACTCCAAATACAGTCAAGCAGACAAGACATGCTCAGTGTCCAGCGCTTGCTTCTTCAGTTTTGTAGTGGAACTAACATTGTAGCTAACAATTAATGGCCACCAGGTTTGCACTGTATTCCTAAATCATCATATATTATCACACACTTGCTGTAAACCTGGAAAAAATGGACACCACCAGTACAGAGCATATCTACTGTTCTAAGCTATTTAGAGTAAGTTTTGTCCATTTTATTGATAATAGTTTCAGAAACCAAAGGCTATGATATTACTTGATAATAAACAAGATTTTTTGGAAATGAGTTATGTTTTAGGCATGCAGTTGTGTATGATGCTAAACTGGTGGCTACACGCTTACATTACTTGCTAGACACGTTAGTAGCTTTACGGAAAAACGAAAGACACTAAAGGTTTCAAACATGTCTTGGTTGATTGGCTACATGAATTAGGTGTTTTTGCCAAACCATTGCTTTAATACTAATAATAAAGGGTCTGATCGATATATCAGTTGACTGACAATTAGGGTGCGATTTCAATTCACACAGAAAAAAATTACTTGACAATCTATATAAACTTTCATTACTTTATTATTTATTACTTTTCTTATTATAATTATATTGTATATGTATTGCTATTTTATTTTATTATAATATATTACTTTGCATTATTATATATTGTATTTCTTATGAATTATTATTTATTGTCAATAGTCAAAAGCTAGGCATCTGAGTGCTTCATATCACTGTAAATCTTATCTTATGCATGCACCAATGAGTAAATTACATCCAAAAGAGCTTTTAAAAAAATCTTTATAAAATTCTAGAGGTTGTGATATTTGGGGATTCTTATTTTGTTAGAGCGCACCTACTGGAGAACTTTTATTTTTCTAATACTAATCTACACCTACCTACATACCAAACAGGTGTGTTTTGCAGTTCTACAATTACAGACTGTAGTCCAAAATTAACCCCAATTCAGCATTTATTACCCCTACAGGACCACCACGAGGCCATGCTGCTGGAGTGTTTAAACACCTCAGTGTCACTGCTGGACTCAGAATAGTCCACCAACCAAAACTATCCAGCCAACTGTGTCCTGTGGGCAGCATCCTGTGACCACTGATGAAGGACTAGAGGATAACCAAAACAAAGTGCAGCTGCAGATGAGCTATCGTCTCTGAGTTTACATCTACAAAGTGAAACAGCAAGGTATACGTGTCTAAGAGAATGGACAGTGAGTGGACACAGTGTTTAAACACTGCAGCAGCACTGCTGTGTCTGATCCACTCGTACCAGCGGTCACATGCACTAACACACCACCACCAGGCCAGTATCGCTGCAGTGCTGAGAATAACTCACATGAATAATGTCCAAGAATGAACCACCACCTAGATAATACCTGCTCTGTGGTGGTCCTGACCACTGAATAACAGGGTAAAAGGGGCCAACAAAGCATGCAGTGACTGGGATGGACAACAGACTGTACACTACAAAGTGCACCTTATGGTAAGTGGAGCTGATAAAATGGACAATGAGTGAAGAAAAAAGCTGGTGTATCTAGTGAAGTAGACGGGGGGTTACACTATAACACTATATAACACTGTACTGTTAAGTACACATAAGTAAAAGCTTAGACAGGGCCATACTCTCTATTTTACTGTGTAAAAACAACAGGGGCTGCAATGGTGAATCTAAACACCATTATGGTGCATTTTATTAAAAACCATACAAAAGGCATCCAAACCTCACCTTTAGTATAAAGATAAAACTTTATCACAAACAGATGAAGAGAACTAATGAAAGATATGAACAAAAAGTTATTAGTACAGTCTAATAGTGTATTTTAAGGTATTTTAAGTAAAATATCAGCATATAAAAATCTTAAATCTATATAAAATTATATTGGCCAATAGCTGTTATCAGACTTTTTAACCTTATTAGAATAGAACAGAATTTATCTATGTGTTTGCACACAGAGGAATTTGCCCTCCACATTTAACCCACCTGTGCAGTGAAACACCCACATATACACACACTAATGAACATGCACACTACGGGGCTGCCCGGGGAGCAGTTGGGGGTTAGGTGCCTTGGCTAAGGGCACTTCAGTCGTGAGCTGTTGGTCCAGGGGATCGAACCGGTGACCGGATCCCTAAACTTCAGGCCACAATTGCATTATCAGTATCGTTAGTATCAAAAATATTTATATTTGTTGGCCACCAATCAAGACAGTAAGGTGCATAAAGCCATGTTGATCTTTCTGTGCTATTCATATGTAAAATGTTATTGAGTGCGTGTTTTTGCAGGGTATTTAGTACCTTCACATTTGAGGCCCTGTCGGACGAGGCCCCACAGCATCTCCCCACAGTAGTCACAGAAGGTGGGGGCCTTGTATGAGTGCACATAGAGAGCGTGAGGCCGGATCTGGAAGTCTTCCACTGTAGCCTGAGCTGCAATTAAAATGCAACTTAAAACAGAAGTCAACCAAAAGCACAGACTAAAAACCCAAATGAAACACAGAAGACAAACAGAACACACAAAAAGACAGATTAAGTATTATAAAAACATTCTCTTTACTGATTACTTTCTTTAACTCTGGTTATGCATTTTAAATGTATTAATGGAAACTTCAAAGAAATAAAGAAGCCTTAAACTAGTAAATGTAAAGTAAACCAGCTTGAATTATATTAGTAGAACACTGACAAGTCAGAAAGAGCCCTGCAGACACTCAGGAAATCAGTGACTGAATGTGTTCTAGAAACACCAAGTTGTTAACCAACACTTCCGTTTCTTGATTTTACTTGAGTGTAAGATTTGGTTTTTCAATACCTCAGAATGTATAATGCAATTTTTAGGCCAGCAGAGACTCAGCACTACTGCAGAGATGTTCAGATCTTCCTATGCTGGTCCTTGGAATTTCAGTATTGGGCAGAATACTGTGAAAAATAGTGAAGGCTAAACACTGAATACATTCTGTATACACTGAATGTATTTAGAAATGGATTCAATCTGTATTCTCCATGTATCTGAAATACCTAAATAGTAAGATATTCTAAATAAATTTAGAATACTTTCAGCACACACAGTGGTAAGGCACTTTGGATTTTTTTGGGCACAGTTTTCATTTAAATCACGGTTCCCCACTTTTATTATTTCAGCTTTATTCATGTAATAATTATGTTAGTATGTTTTATATAAAAAAAACAAAAAAACAAATTTAAATAAAGTAACAACATTATTTTGGTTCTCATCGCCTGCATGAGTTCTTCTGAGTATAATCATGAACGTAGTAAACAATTTACTATATTCCAATATCAAAATTTTGCAAATCTGAATATAAAGTGGTGTGATTTTTAGATCATTTTTACACTGTAACTTAAAAAAAAAACACATGCATTAATCCAGCATAGAACTGATTGGCTCTGCTTATCACTTGTGAACATGTTCACTACTGAGGAGATTGTTTGGTTTCATTGTTCGGTATACTTTGTATATTTTGTATATATTTTTATTATTTCTTTTTTTGTTATCTTATCTATTGGTGAATAGAGGAACAGCGAAGTAAGAATTTCATTGTACAGTGTAACTGTCTGTTCTGCTGTGCATATGACAATAAACTCTTGAATCCCAAATCTTGAATCTTGAATCATCTCTTGAAGCAGATTATTAACTCTAAGATAAATAACTAGCTCATCATATTGTTTTATCAGTTTACTCAACAGCTGTAGGTACATAGTTGGTGCACCTACTAAACTCGAGACTTTGTCCCAAACAGGAGAATATTACAGAATAATGACATTTAGGTTTCACAGAGCAGCAATGTAGCGTATTACAACATTTACAGTGCTCGTTCCTCACCCACTCACAGTCAGATTGCTGCCTGGAGACCTTGGCAGCTCATGTCTATGATAATGTATGTGTGACACAGCTGAAGGCCAAACCACAGACAGTACAGTACAACAGCTACAAGCCTGCTCTTTAGCTTGAGTCAGGATAAGTGATTCACAAATGTGATTCAGATGTGAATCAGAGAAGAGTCAATGACTTTTACAGCATTGAAATGATTTCAAAGTGATTGCTTCAGATAAAAGTGATCCTATCTAGATGATTCATCAGGTGTACCATAAATCAGAGGCTGATTAAAGGAAATTCAAAAACTGAAAACGGCTTCCTGGACGCAGATAAAGTCTTTTTTCCACTCACTGTTCTTTGTAGTTTAGGGATAGGCTTCATCTGTGTTTTATGAACCATCTCAAGAGATTAATACATTCTATTATAAAGTACTAACTCAGGATAAACAGGAACTGGAATGCAAAAAAGAGGCTGTTGAGTGGGTTTCTAGAAAAGTTGCTACAACATAGACATATAAGTCAACTATAAGATTAGACAAGGTTGTACAAGGTCAATCTCAATTTCTTTTACAACAGTGGATTGTTTGAGCATATATACATTGTTAATGGGATCACCAGGTTAATTCTGCTTTTAGTTCTCAAGGCCTACTCTCCAGCTTCTCACTTCTTACAGTGTTAAACTGCAGGCTTATTATTTTGTTATTGATCTTAGCATTGTTACTACTACAATTTATTTAGTTACTACTAATGTTGTGCAATAAAATCCTTTCCTTGATCATAATAATAAGTCTGGGGTGTTTAATAGACTTTAGTCTACTTTGGTAGACACGCACCTTTTGCTCTCTACACAAAGAGGAAGAAGAAGTCTAGTCATTCACTCACTGCAGTACAAACCATTTTCAATATTGAAACTGTGGTGAGATTTTGAGGAAAAACAACTCAAAACAAGAAGGGATTGTGGCAACAGCAGACCACACACCTTAAACAGCAGCTACATTCACTTTTTACTACTAGGTTTGCTGACTGGTAAGGCATTTCTGAAGGTATCGGCTGTTAAATGATAAACGGAAATGCTCAGTAAAGGAGCCATGTCTTCAATATGTACATGTGTGTTTACACCTTTTATTTCTACTTATGTTCTCTCTATTTTTGGCCAATTTTTATTTCATATAATTTCACACTAGCACAATACTGTTGTGTTTTCCAGAGTAGAGGTCCCACGGGACCAGTGGGCGCCACCACAATATCTTGCGGAGTTGGACTAAATTTCAGTGTTACGTGTGGGAGAGGGCAGTTAACCAGTTCAGTGCATAGTTAAAACACATTATACACATGCAAATGTGTATAGCAGTTATCAGTACTAAACAGAAAAATATATTGTGCTGTATTTTTCAGTACATTGCTCAACATTAGTAACTATTTCAAATCTAATATGCAAGTGAGGAGCTGAGGAATAGGCCCTTATACTGTTTGCGCTCTAGATTTCCAAAAACTTGTATGAATGAGGCCGATTACGTGTGACAGAGTTTGCTTTCAAGGTTTTTGTCCAACTGTCTGTGCTGCAGTGATGAAAAATGCAGACCAGCTACAGAAGCAGACAGACGGAAATTTGACCAGTAAAGTTTAATGGCAATGGCCTCTTAGCCTTAATAACTCTGCCTGAGACAAGCCACTGTCTCCGATTCTCACACTAAATGTATGTGCAGAGGAATACAGGACTGAACAGACCTGACAGACTATTCTCCAGTTAGTCATATCTCTGTCTCTCGCTATCTCTCTTTCTCTCTCTGTCTTGCTTCTCTCTCTCTGTCTCTCTCTCTACATTATACACTACGCCATCTCGTATCGTACACAATAATATCGCCAATATTTTTGAATATCGTGAACGATATTATACCCAGAAATATTATGCCATATCACCCCTAATTATCACATCAGGGTACTACTTTTTACTGTTTTTAGCAAATTCACACTTTTCTCATTTCCCATTATATATCTACTAGAGACAGATTTTATCTGTCCAGTATCATTCATTTTACTTCAGTCCTGGATATATGGAGATATTTGGAGTGCATTATTTAGTATCGTGACATTCTGGATCATTGAATTCTGTTACAATCTGATGATAATTCTTGTATTTTTTAATATCTCAGTTAGGGGTGTGCCATATCATATCTTATACAATAATAAAATTTACATTTCATTTTGTTGCAGTAGTTTATTCTTGATTTTTCTTTTAATTCAATGTTTTGTTATATCGCTAAGCGCATCGTTACCGCAAAAATACCATGAAATATCGTTATATTATTGTATTTTAGAGTTACAGGCTGTAGTCCATCTCTTTCTCTATAGACCCTTCGTTTTATCCATCTTTACCCTGGTCAGTACCCTTACAGGGCCGAGACGGAGTCGGCAATATCTGGCTGGTGGATCACTCACAGCACTGCAGTACTACTGATGTGGTGGTGGAGTGTTAGTGTGTGTTGTGCTGGTACAAGTGCATGAGACACAGCAGTGCTGCTGGAGTTTTAAACACTGTGTCCACTCACTGCCCACTCTATTAGTCACTGCTAGCTTGCAAGTCCACCGTGTAGATGTAAAGTCTGAAACGAAAGCTCATATGTTTCTGCACAGGTTGTGTTGGTCATCTTCTAGTCCTCCATCAGTGGTCACAGGACACTGCCCACAACACACTGTAACAGTTCTCTCTTAAAATCTGAGCAACCTAGCGAGCTTAAGCTGACTTAACAAGTATTTTAGTAAACTAAGCTGGCTATCCAGCTATTCTTTTATCTATAAATTCATCTACCTATCTGTGCCGCGTATGTCTGGGGTTCATTCACCCAGATAATGTAATGTCAGCATTCTGTGTGTCTGTGTGTGCGTTCTCACAGTACAGTGGATTACAGCTTTGCTTTCCTTAAAGTACTGAGATATATAAAATGGTTGTTTAGCATGTTATGCTCATATTAGGACAGCTTCAGTATTTTCACTTAGAAGGCTAGCAGGTATGTTAAAACACTTAGGCTAAAACCTGGAGCTAAACTGGTCTTCCTCTTCTCTTAGAGGAACAACAGAGCCATGGGCCACAACGTGAGTAACTAGGTGAACTAAGAAACCTACCATTCTGTCACTACCCATGAACATGGTCATTCGGAGCTGGACCTTCTGAATGATTTCCAAACTCCTCATCAGTAGACTTGCACATGTGACTTAGGGTTGTATGTTTCTTCGCTGTATTTTGCTTCTGTTGTTCTAGTGTTGTTTGCTGATTTGTAAAGGGGGGCATGAGTTTAACGGTGTGACAGATCGCCATGATTCTCCCCACGTATGCCGTCATGTTCAGTATGTGTTTATGGGCTGAAGAATCCATTGCAAATATCAAACCTGACTCAATGATCCCAGAGATCCGGGACATGTACACAACACATTATTTTCATTGCAACGTAAAGAAAAGATGTCTGATTAGTGGCCAATGTGTTTGGGCTTTCCATACGAGTCAGTGATAGAGGACGAGTCAGTGAGAGAGGAGGAGTTAGTGACCAAGAGTGAGTCAGTGAGAGAGAGAGAGTTAGTGAGAGGGCTGTCAGTCATGCATTTTATTGAAATATTAAGGCCACATGCAGACTTTTGTCAGACAGACGTTGCTCCATGTTATATATTATACAAAAAACATGTTCCCATGGGCTTTAAGCCTCCCTCCCGATCAGCCTGCTGTGATTTGATTGGTCAGCTCAACCACCCTGTTCTCATTAGTCAACCACCAGGACATCATCCTGCTACAAGTTCCGCCGCCACACTGCTGTTGCTTTGTAGGCAGCTGAGAAAAGTTTTCTGTGTGAGAGAGTTTCTTTGTCTGGCATGTACTTTGTAGACTGTTTATATGAACAGTTGTGTGTTACATTTACAGAACACACAAACAGAGGGGAAAACCTGGAAAAGCATAATAGGGCTCCTTTAAGCTTCGAGTTTGTGTAAGATACTCCCATGATGCATAAATCTTGCATCCCAGCCTATTTTTTCATATTAATATTTCACATTCAGTGATGCAGTAAGTTAGTTTTTTAATTACTGCAGCATTTATCTGTATTAAAGTAAGTATTTCTATTAAGCCCACCACTCTATTGAGTTTATTCTGGTGGCAAGACAACCAATCACCGTGTTGGTGCTTTTTTTGCAATAATAGCAAAGAGAAATCATGTAATTAAAAGAGAGGAGTACGTTAAACATCAGAAACAGCTGCTTTCTTTGCATAGACATTAAAGGGTTCATGTTTTCATCTAATTTTCGTCTTGGAAAGACTAACAAAAACAGATTCCTATTTTTTCCAAAAAAGTCTATCAGTAGCCAAAATATGCAGATAAAGCTTCAGTTCGGTTACACACATGGGAGCAGGCTCCAAAAAAGAGACAAAGAATCTTTAGCTTGATCAAATCAGCACGGCGCGAGAGAGCGCTCCACTTCAGAGATCAAAGCGCCAAAGTGGAGCGCTGAAGCTGCCAGCGGGTCACATGCCAGGCAGCAGTACAGAGCGCTGGCACAAACTCATAATGAGGCATTCATGAAAACACCACATAGGCTACATTATGTAAAAACCATGTCCCTAGCGTCCCAGAACTCATCAAATGGTCGTGAAATGCCCAAACACTGCCAAAAGACATTAACGACCAGTAATGTGGATAATGAGGAAGGCATTACAGCTGTATCAGAAGGACGGCCCAGACACTACAAAATAAACAAGGCCGCAGTTAGGCAACACATGATCTTTTCTGTTTCATTTCTGTGGCCCTTTCTTCAAAAGACGTGCTGAAAAAGTGTCTCTGAAGAAATTTAAGCCGAACCAAAAACACAGAGCACTTAAAAGGACAGGAGCGGGGCCGAGTCAGCTGCAGAAGCCGCTGTAGAAGTGCTATGTGGGACGAAACCAGGCCGAGACGGACGTCCTGCAGGGCCGGCGCACTCTGACCCTGTGGAGAGGCGCTCTCACATCCCAGAGTTTCTCCACAGTAGAACCACTACCGTCGCACACTGCAACAAAAACAAGCTATCCGCCTTTGAGCTGAGCGCCAAGTCAAAGCTGCCTCCCCTCACGCTCACTGTGTGGCCTGTTTTCCTTCAAACATGTTTTATTACCACAGCCATCGCATGCAGGAGACGGTCCGAGCAGACTCCAGAAAGCAGAGGGCTAGGAGTAGAGTGCTTGTGCACGGTAATCCACAAATGACTTTGTCTGGTGTGCTGTGGAGCATTAAACCTGCGTGTAGACCTGTCCCCGTCGCCACAGTCCAGCTGCCAATTCAGTACCGTACAGATAATTGTGAAGGACAGTCTAACTCAGCTATTTAAATATAAGCCTAAAGCAGCACAAATGTCAGCTGTCTTGCTTCCTAGCCGTCAATACTTAATAGCTCCCAATTGTCCACAGACTCAGCTCAAGCTCTAATTAACAACCGTTACTCACTGCTGCCCTCTAAAGGTGTTACAGCTCCAAGTCAGAAGGTAAAACGTCTGTTGTTTTTTGGTAAGACGTATGTCAGATGTCTACATTTGCCTCAATCCAAACTATACAAATTCAAACATAAGCATATGATTGGGAAAGCTAACAACTGTGGGAAATTGCGATTATGTAATAACTGTGACAGGCCTTCCTGTATTATCCACAATGTTGAACATTCAATCCTTTTCTTGACACTTTGTCGTTTATTAATCCACAAAAATAACTGCTCCAAATTAATTTAAGCAGTAAAGGCCTTAAAGTAACAGTGATTGCTAATGCATGGAAAATGTTAAAATGATAAATCACAGCTGGGTTAGTTTAATGCTTCCAATTTCTTGATGCCTCAGAAAGAAATCACAAGTTTAGGAGCTGTTTCAATGATCAGACGATGACCCATGTAGACTTTGTAAATATTTAAAGCAGCACTGAGTAAGTTTTTTTGTTCAAAACTTTATAAAATAATAAAGAATGATCAACAGAATGTAAAGAAATAACAGTTTTGACAGTATGTAAAAGACGTCTACGTATCATGTTGCTGAGGCATTTACTGAAGTTATTATGCTAATCAGTGCGCCATCCGCTCTCGGCAAGAATCCACATTTGGCAAGAAAGTAAAGAAGTGAGAGAAATAAGAGCAAAACTAACATTGGTGTTGATTTCCACTCTGATTTCCACTCCTGACATATAAAGGGATTAAGCCGCAACTTGAAAACTTTCTTCTAGACTGGTAAGAAGTAAAGGGGGTGGTAAAAGGAGGGACTGTGTATTTTCTGATGATATGTTGCCCCCTACTGTTGGGTATATGAATTCAACAGGTTGCTCATCTTACAAATTGCTCCTCTAAGTAAAGTGATTCCACACTGCACTCAATCACGTAACCATTTAAGGTTGAAATATTATCAAGATATTTTTTAATTGTCTTATTTCACATTCGTTCTTCAGATCGTCTCCTTATTGGCTGTTTCTCCGCCACCTCTCATTCTTAACAATAGGCATGTTTGAGAACACAGTGGGGGGAGGTTAGAATAGAGCCTCAACTCGGACGGTCGCCACCTGCAGCCTATGTGAACAACGGTGGATCTCGCGGTGTTTGCTCTCTACAGCTGATGAAGTAGACGCAGTAGAAAGAAAGAATTAGAAAGAGTAGACAGTAGTAGCACTTCAGCCTCTTTATGATCTGAAATATTAATTATGAAAAAGAATTATGTTGAATACTGTATTAAAATGAACTGCCATGCTACTAGATATGATAGTATTAGTGTGAATATGAGGTCTTTAAAGAGATCAGCGTCAGAGGTGTCTGCGGAGTTTTACATTCAGTTTAAACATAACAGCACAAACAGCAGAATCTGTTTAAAGACTGTTGTACTGATGGATGTAAGACGCACGTGTAGCACACACAGAAGTGTTTCTGACACGTCCATAAGTTTGGTATAAATCAGATAATTTTTTATAATCAATTTCATTATGATTTTTTGTGAGATGAATTTGAAAAATTTAATTTGTTATGACTGTTTTGGTCCAAAATATGGTTATTTTTTGCTTTAAAAAACAACCTTGATATTTTTTATCTGACCTAAATGTCAGTGCCATAATTAAAACAATATTATAATTACAGTATAATAACTATAATGAATTATATTATATATGTTATATTAGAATTATAATAATAATTTCAAAATGATTCCCAACTGATTCATCACAGTGCACTGATGCATTTGTACACCCCTAATTTGGATGAAAATCTAGTAAGTAAGCGTTTGGCATTTAGTGGTTTTATACAGGTTTTGCACGAGCGATGACATGTGCTTCTGATTCGTGCTCTTACTGTGTGAGGAGGATGTGTAAGGCAGGTGTGCTGGATAACTCCCTGTGGAGACAGCACAGACAGGAAAATCAGCACTCATGGTGCAGGATGCAAAAGCCATTCAGGACAGGAACAATGAGGTCCATAACCGCCCTTAACACCAGGAGCCTACTGTAAATGCAAATGCTGTTTTTACCCTACTTTGATCAGTTTTCTTTTTTCAAATGCTTTGTGGCGAGGTCGTATAGGAGGCTGGAATGTTTTAAAACTTAAGGGTTGCCCTCGCCGTCCCTGTCAAATAAACAGATTAATAAACCCTTGGGTTTTATGTGCTTGAACGTAAATCTCTCAACACATGTAGTGTTTTCCATTAACGTGAGGCCTGCCTCAAATTGATTGTGAACGGTGGCCTTAAGGGATCTAACCTGTAAGTGTTCACAGTCATTCAAAGAGGATCAGCCGAAGCTTTTACTGACATTTTACGGACACTGAACATCTGGCGTATGGGTTGTATGCTACAGTCTCCACAATCCCAACCGTCTAAGAACGCTGGTCTAGTTCAGTCAAGTTCAACCTGCTATGTTTCCAACTGAGTAGATTCCTTAAAACTGGACATCTGTTTAAAAAAAAGTGAGAGTGAAACAGAATTTATATAATCCTGTAAAGTGATGGTTCGGTCAAGAATATTGTCCATTACCCCAAAACCCTCATAGCAAACGGCATCATCTTTAGCTAAGATCTACACTGTGCTAGCCATGCTAGATTTCAAAATTTTGTGTTATATGAAAGGGATACTGAAAAGAAAGAATTTGAAGTGTCTCTTGTTTTTGAACACTCATCCCTCCATAACAATGGACAAAATCAGTCACATATTCCTGGAAGTTGAGGCTGCAAAAGTCAATTGCACTAATCTAATGGGAAACTTTGGAGCATTTGAAGAACTTCGTGCATATTTATGAACAATGCATGCCAACATTCTTAAGATTGTATTAAATCTTTTTGAAGTGAATGACACTGTGCTGACACAAAAGACATTTATTTTATTTGTAACATTAATATAAGGAATTATTCACTGGAAAGTAGAGATGGAAGAATCGATCGGCCATGTATCGGTATCGGCCGATTTTTAATCAAAATATGTGGTCGGCGATCGGCCAATCTCGAGAGCCGATCGATGGCGGTAAACAAACGGGCCCAATTTCTGTATTTCCAGCTAACGTTTCATCCAGAGAGAGAAGAACCCCTCCCTGCAATTCCTATCTGAACCGCTAGGTGGAAACACATACTCTTTCGTTTTTGTCAGACTGATTAAAGCAGCGGCTTCGCAAGAACAGTTTAAGCATTAAACATTGTCCGTCTGGCAGTTTGTTACCGTATGTGACTCAGACTCATCCAGGGCAGTTTGTAACATCTGTAAAATTAGTAACATCAGCGTCTCTCACGAGGGAACCAAGACAAAAACATTTAACACTACTAATCTGATCCAGCACTTCAGAGACACCACACAGCTGAATACAGTGAGTATCAGCAAACAGCTGATGCAGCTAGCACAAAACAAATAACCCAGAACACCGTGCAGACCAGATCTGACCGGTATGAACAGAACAGCAGCAGAAACAGCCAGAGAGCTAAAGAACCACAGCCAGAGTGATTGAGTTTATAGTTCTAGATAAGCAGCTCTTCTCGGCTGTAGAAGACGTTCATTCTGCTGTTTAATATTCCACCTGGATCTACGCTCTGCTGTTCCTAGTAGAAATACTTTTCAGATGTGGCTCTTCCGGAGCTGCAACTTCTAATTTAGTTAAAAATATTATGCTGTTTCACATGAGCTCGTTAAAAATGGAAATAAACCAGTTTCCACCATGTTTTATGACTTGCTTGTGCTAATAATAAGTAGCCCTGTCGTGTCTAACAGCCCCGCCCTCTTTTGGTATCGGAATCGGCCTCAAAAACGCTGATCGGTCCATCTCTACTGGAAAGCACTGGAAAGCAGGGGGCTGGTTCAGAGCAACATGCATATGTCGTAAAAAATGCTGTCAATTATCAAAAATAAGTGAAAACATAACTTATTACACTTCTTATGTTTGTTTCTTGAAACATGAACATGAATGTGGCTGGAAATTCACAAAAACTGAGTTAGCCATATCTTCTATTCCACTTCAAGGAGAAACAAAGATCACTCTAACAAGCCCTCTGCCTTATGTGCTCTATCACATCCTTTATAATAGTGTTATAAATGGAACAACTGTTGGTTATTGTATTTTAGTTTAGTTTAGTTAAGGACCTTTATCACAACACAATTTCATTTACTTTCAAACAACTTGCATCATCTTGCAATTGCTGGCCTTAGTTGTTCATAAATAATTAAGAACTGCTTTATGAAGATGCTGTTTAATGTGTGATTCCTGTGTATGCTGCCTCCAAAAATGTTTGCCAAACTTTTGCATGCAGTTGCCTGTTCTGCCAGTGAGGCTTTCACTGATTTCACTGAATCTTTTTATTTCATTTCATGTTGCGTAAGTGTTTCTTTGCAGCATCTAGCAGCAAAACAACAGTCTGTCTGTGAATGGTCATGTTGTGCGTCCATCAGTGCTGAGCAATGAAACCCACCAGTCTCTCTGGCGATAGGCAGACTACATTTGGAGTAAAGAAAAATATAGTATACATTCGATTTCAGAACCAACCAACTCTTTAAAAGCAGGGACTCACCTGAGAGGACCACCTCGATCAGATCCCCCTCATGGATGTCCTCGGCTGAAGTGAGGCGCTGCAGGATGTTATCAGAGTTGAGATCATGGCGGAAGAGCAGGATCTTGTCATACATGCCGAAAAATCCACATTCTGGGAACTGCAGGCAGGAAAGAGGAGTTTGATAATAAGTTCAGTCCTCGTAACCAGAAACGAAGGGGGGGGGGGTAAGAAGGCCTTTGTTCTAACACACATAGCATGCACTTCCAGTGAAAAACTCTTGCAAAAGGGAAATAACTAACACGGGCATTGAGTTCACAAGTCAGTATTAGGAAATATCTTAAAATACATGTACATGTGTTTGTACTGGTTATGATTTTTTAAGGTTTTTCTTGGGGATTCTACTACATGTGGTTTCATTTCCACAAATTTATGACATATATGTAGAACAATTTATTACAATTTCTAGTGTCAGTCCATCAGAAATAGGTGAGAGTGATGATGACAACACACACACATACACTCACACACACACACACACACACAGTGTTTTTGTGGAACAGCTCCCCGCACAAGGAGATTACCCAAGCTAGGAGGCATGCAGAGCAGGGCCTGGTGTTAAATACCCAGAATATTCTCCTAGCGAGCAGAAGGCCTGAAAAACATCTGTTGAAAGCGAGCCCACAGCGATGAGTCACCCCACTGTTCACCACTTCCTCAGGCTACACTTCTCTCTCCTCCTAACAGAACGCACACCACCGTTCGACAGCACCTATAGCTGGAAACAAGGCTCCACACGCCTGCGTGTACTACGTGTACAGTGAAGTTAGACGTGTTGCACTGTACCTATAGCTCCATCACTAACGCAGCATTGGTCCCTTTATTATGTAACTTGTTTGATTAAGTCAAAAGAACACCAGGCAGAAAGTTTCCTTAACTTTCTTCAACTCCTTTTGTTAAAATTTGTTAAGCTGCACATACATCTTCGTTTGCACAAGTAAAATCTTTTTTTTGTTTGTTTCAGTGTGTAGAACCAGAGATTTCTGTCTTTCTGTATCACTGTGCAATAAAGGTTTTATTGTTGGATGCACTCTGCCAGTGCTCTGAGCGAGTGCATGAGCTCATTCACAGTAAGTACTTATTATCGCTATATTTAATCTGATTAATTACAGACTCGCTAATGTGTAACTGACATTTACATTCAAGTATTTTCTTGTTCACAGTCATAGTTTGTTACACAAGCTGAATAAAAATTGGCTTGACTCAACCAGACTCAAAAAAACAGGCATTTTAAAAAACATGTTCATATTAAAAAATTTTAAAAGTGATGTAACTGAAGTTTAATTTCTCTGAACATTATCCATGGAAAATTGTTTGCTGGAGAATTGATATTGATACATTTTTAATATTGTCAGGGGCAGAAATTACATCGGGACAGAAGCTGTGTCAGATGTACATGGCTGTGAAAATTACACTGTAAAAATTTTAGTTTTTTTTAAGCATTTTGTTTTGCTCAAAAACACTAACTATCAAGTCTATCAATGTGGAACCATTTCCATACCTCTCTTTGAGGAAGCCTAGTATTATTTGTAGTTACCATCTAATACCTCGACTCAGTTAGTGCTTTATTATAATAAATCTGCTGCTAAAGGAAACTGAGATCTCTTTTCAACAGCTGAGCTCTGGAACTAAGCCTGTATTCTTTATTTACACTTTACTGTGAGGTACTGTTCACAAGGCCACATGACACATACAATCATGATAACATTACAAAAACATTTTATAAATGCTTATTTCAATAGACACTATCTGTCACAAAGGCTACTTTAGCTAACCTTAATCAACATTGGCTGATGTCACCTCTATAACAATAAGTGTAAGGTTATCTTACTTGCCATTGGAAGCCTAAACATGAGTCGTGTAGCCTTTAGCAAGTACCTTGGCGTAAATGAAGAACACAGACTTGATTTCCACATTCCTCATCATGTCTTATTAACATTACCAGTAAGATGTTACCTGTTTAACTTGTTTATATCAAATTCCTTTTACTTTCTACTGAATTAATGTTTACATGGATTCTAGTGTTGTTTCTACAAGCAGAAATACACTTAGTGTTGTTATAAAAACTGTTTTATAGACTTTAGCACATTATTGTACACAACAGTGTTAAGCCAGGTTTTTAGACGAAGGTTTATTTGTCTAAAATCCTTTTTTTGGCCACAGACCTGAAGGTAAATATAAATCTGGGATATGGGAAATCTACTCTAATGCAGTGTTGCTTGTGCTCTTTGGACAAATAATAGCCTGTCAGTTTGCTCATATCTGTTATTGCACTTACTAAGTGATGTGCCCAGAAGGTGGGTGGTGGCGTGACCTAAAGATACATTAGCAATGATATACTTACCCCTCAATCTCAAAAGACACATTATGATCTGTTAGCTCAGTACTAAACATGACCTGCCGCACTCTCTCTCTTAGTGCTTCTTTATTATATTTGTATATTTAATTATGAATGTTTAGCTGTTAAACTTTTCATTTTTCAAGTTATTAGTATGATTACCACAGAATATTAATAAAGAATATTAAAGAAAGTCAGAAAATGTTCACCTGCTGGTGTTGCTAATGATTTTAATGTGTACATGTATCAGTGAACATTTTGTAGGCTGTGCATATAAGAGTTAACAGTTTCTAGACGATGCCACTTATCCATATATACATGGAAAAGAATACTTGTTAACATACCACACAAGCAGTTTATATTAAGATTTGAATGTCACTGTTATAAACTGGGGTATCATCCCACATTCACAGTCACTTCTCCAGTGTTGTTTTTGCTGTTATTAAAATGATGGTCAATGTCAGCAAGAGCATGTAAAGCAGATCATACACTTACAACAGCAGAGAAAATCAACTGCCTTCTGATCTCTGTCAGGCTCTCACCACAACCACAACCACCAATACTGATTAACTTCCTCTTCCCAAGAGTCACCAGAGATCCCACCTGTCAGAGGAGGCAGACAGCCTTACACAACACAAGCATAAACTGAAACACCCCTCAGGTTACAGGGAACCACATCAGCCCTTTTCTCTATTCCTTTAATAATAAGATAAGATAATCCTTTATTGGTCTCACAATAGGGAAATTAACAGTATTACAGCAGCAAAGGGATAGCATAGCACTCAGTACAAAAAAAAATAGATAAATAAACAGTACAGTATATACAATACTTGAAAAGAGGGAGAAAGTTAGAAGAAACTCAAAAATGAGCCGGGGTTGCTGCAACAGGCTGCCACCTCCGCGGCGCCATCTTGGATAATGCTGAGACAACATATAAGGGTAAAGAATCTTCGAAACACTGCTGTGTGAGGGGTCCAAAATGACTTTCAAGTAAAATACCCCTTTCTCTAAACAAATAATTAGCATAAAATGTAATTATAGACCTAAAATGCTTAATATTAATGTAGTGTTGTAGTGTGTAATATAGTGTTGCAGTACAGCTCCAGACAGCAGCAATTAACCTCTCAATTTAAAAGAGAATTCCTGAAGTCACATACATATCGTCGCTGTCCAATGAAAAACAATGATCTCCAAAATGTTAACTTTACAGGAGAGGACAAAAACTGTTTTTACCTTTAATGTAAGTCAATGAAACCAGATTTTATCAAGCTATTTTGGAGAACTTCTATTGGTCCATTCATCGTAAAATTGTTCCACAATGTAAAGATCAACTGCTGTGATTTACTGATGTAGAAAAATAGATGTTTGTCATTGGGTAGCAACGATATGTAGACATCAGGGATCAATTTAAAATGCATTCTGCATCACCTTTAAGAAAGAGTGTGTGTTAAGATTCTCAGCCAAGGGAGTTATCACTCCCTTTAGACATCTGTCAAACCATGTCCACTGCTATGACCATCATTTTACACTCTTCTACAACTGACTGGTATATTATCTATGTCCAAAAAGAAAACCCAAATATCTCAAAAGTAAAAACTTTACAGGTGAGAACAACAACACTCTTTACTTTCAGTGTAAGTAAATGTGAAGATGTAAAACAGGGCTGAAGTAAATGAGTATGGTTGAAAACAGCAGCAGCGACTAAATTGTGTCTGTACCGTTTGAAACGTGGCTGAGGTGAAGGGTCTTTATCTCTTTAAAACCGATCAAGCTCAGTTGTGTTTAAGTGTAACCCTCTATTTCACACAACAGGGTTGATATAACCTGGCATTGAAATATTTTGGTGAAGAGTCAACAATATGAAACTGTGAGGCTGTTAGACTCTCCATCCAGTTACTAAAAACTGCTGATATTTTTTTTGTTTCTTGATGAAAATGTCAAATAAATAAATAAATGTCCCAAATCTAAAAAAACTAAAAAGATTCTCAGCCATACCACAACAACAACATTGTGAGTAAATTAAATAAAAAAAACCTGAGTAAATTATAAGGTTTCTACAACCAGAAAAATAAAGCTGTTACCATCTTCTCATTATTGCTTATGGGGGACCTGTAGTGGCCTGAGCCCCTGGTGATCCTGACCCTTGGATGATCCTGACCTGAGCAGGGCATGTTGCAGGCCCATCTTACAACCGACAACAAATAATCTAGGCAGTTAAGCATGGACTATAAGAAGAGGCACACACAGCGAAAAGCAGACCAGGGGAAAGAAACATAATAAACACAAGTCAATCAATAGACAGATGCTGGCAGGAGCGAATGAGAAGGCTGCACTGACAAAACAAACATTTATCAAGTAAACAGGAAAACTAACTGTATTTAAGTTGTCAGATTTACTTGTTAAATCTGAATGATAGTAGTGAAATGGCTGTTTTCTTTTAGGTTCCTACTAATTTACTGTACAGATGGTCATGCTTCATTCCACTGAATGTCATTTGCTTATTAATATTAAGACATACAGTGACTACTGTAAATTATCCAGTAACTAGAAGTAAGGTACCTTCACTGTCTGAAAAAAAAAAACAATTGTCCAGTACAAGTTCAAAGCATAATAGATTAAAAGCAAAAGCATAAATTCTTCTAAAGTTAACTTCAACTACCTCCCCGACCACGCACACACACAGCCTACCTAGTGTCCCTCAATCTGTTTTCTCTCAAATCTGCATTACTACCTTGAGTGTCCAGTGAGCTGATTTTTATGAAAGTTGGGGATGAGTAATTTCCTCTACTGACAGCTGCTTTTCATGTGCAGCACTGAATGTTAGGACTGTGAGTTTGAGAGCGTAACGGGAGGAAGAGAGACAGAGAGAGGAATGTATGGACGACTGTGTTGATCAAAGCCGGATCCTGATGAAGGCTCCTGACAGGGCACGCCAAGCTGCCAACAAACAGGTCTGGAAAATCCGTCAGCCACAGCTGTTTCCCTGCTGAGTCCCCACACACAATGCGTCGTGAACAATACTGCCCATAATGCCAGGGCCAATGAGACTCACGGGCACTAGCGCTGGCAGCCCCCCAGTGTCACCTGCACTGACTGATCCCAGCACAGCTGGGTGCTGACACAAGAGCAGGCCTGGTCACTGGAGGAACAGTATCAGAATCCACAATGTATTATGCCGTACAGTAGAGGCTTAAGAATACACATTTTCACAACTAAAAAGTAGAGATGGGACCGATCCGATACAATATCAGTATCGGGCCGATATTGACGTAATGTAACACATCGGATATCAGGCGAATACGGCCGATCCACTTACCGATCCATTTTTTATTTCATTTCAATCTAGTTTTGTACATTATATCAACTATTTGAAATCTTGTCGAAGTTGCTGCTGCTTCTGATACAATTTTCTTAATACTTGAACTGTTTAGATCATGCAGTCAGTCATATTGTTGTATTTAGTATACTAGAAAGGTTTTGATACATAAGATGTTTATTTCAGTTTTGTGTTTTAAATATTTGATATGAAAGAAAACTATTGTGTTTGTATATGCCTTTGGAATGCATTTATATTAAATGCATGTGTGTACTCTTCTAAGTGTTGTGTCTATTTCAGCCTCATTATGTAACCTTAAACATAAGACCAATGATAATAAACTAAAGAGCCCTTATATCGGTATTTGTATCGGTATCTGTATCGGTATTGGCAGTTATATATCGGTATCGGATCGGAAGTGAAAAACACTGGATCGGCCCATCACTACTACAAAGGCAGCGTTCATTTTGCTTATATATTTTTGTCCATCTGCCACAACAAACCTGCAAGTAGTTTAGAGGACAGACAGATGCAGCAAAAGACTGAACATCTATACCAGATGTTACTAATAAGCAGACTATGGTCTGCGTCCGGACCCAGACGTTGTCCAATGTGGACCCAAACCGATAAACTACTGCGAATGATTTACTGTTGACAGTGTTTATTTTGTTTTCTTGTCTTTACGGTATACGGGCTTTGTGGCACAGTAACCTCACAGACCAATCACGTGCGTTGAAAGATCACCAAAAGCGCTCCTCAGCCAATCAGATCTCTGCAGATTCAAGATTCGGGAGTGCAGTGTGCACACAGGCAAGGCATGAAGTGAGAAGCAGCAGTGGGAGAATAAAGCGAGTCAGAGAATAAAGTAAGTCTGAGAAATGGAGAGACATAGATGTTTATTCTTCTCACAGGCAGCTCCAAACCAACTGGTCCAGATATGAAATTGAGTTAATGAGAAGGTCCACGTTTTTAAATGTAGCCCTTGTTCTTACCTGAAGTAAGGAAAAAAACATTTATTTGAAGTTTTATAAATAATTTATTCAGTTCAGCATTTAAACAGTAAATATACTGAAATATATTGAACTGTATTTGTAATTTGTTTTTCAGTTACTGATGGTATAAGATGCTGATACTAAGCTACTTCAGTATACAGGATATAGCACTCAATCATAACACTAGATAGAAATAATAACGATCCGCACTTTGGCCTGAGGAAATTTCCTCTAACTGGACCTTACTGAATTATAATTAAATACCTGTACTTTAGGCAAAACCAATTTAAATAAGATCAGAATTGGTCAAGTTTTATATCACACCCCCCCATTGTGTTAAATTCAGCGAATAAACTAGAATTTCGCATAAAATGTTCAGAACAGTGTTCTCAGGGACTTACTATTCACTTAAAAGAAAAAAACTCACCAAAACCTTTTGCATATGACTGTAAAAACAAACATGTAAACGGTTTCAGAAACAGCACAGTGTATTTTTTATTTACCTCAGTATTGATTTATATATTACATATAATTTGTTTGTCAGATCAGTGAAAACATCAATTCCAAATGTTTGAATGTGAGTGTACATAACTGTGATGTATAAATATCAAAATAACATTCAAATTCAAAGAAAGAAATGGGCAATTCATGTTAAAGATGATACCCATGTAGTCAGCAATACCCCACCCCATATCTGTTAATGCACAAAAACATAAACACGTTCATCTGTGCGCTGGCTTACGTAACTCCATCTGACACAGCACGGCCCTGGGCCTAATCTGCGTGACTCGAATCCCATTATCTATAGCAGATGAATGTACATCCCCCTATTGACTGAGAAGTCTAGCTCAGGCTGCTGTGGCTGTGGCACAGCTAAGGACGCTGGAGTATCATGCACACAGCAACAATGGCTCCACTGTTGGCACCCTGGCTCCTGGCTTTCATGTACACATGGAGTTTAGGAGAACAAAGAGCTCGAATTCCAGACAGGGAGCCCCCAAGGCTGTTGACTGGGATGCTTCTGAAGAGAAGAGTCTCTTCATGATGCTGGAACGCCTCTGATTTAGAGATTCAGAGATTCTAAGAAATGAACTTGTATAATAGCAGCAGTGGAGGAAATCATATGTGGGCCTCAAAATCTAGCAATACATCGATTCTTTTAATAATTAGAAGTAAGCGGCTCTCTTCATTTTGCATTGCATGTTGCCTTATTTTAACTCTCCATTCTTTGTGGGTCAGTGGGTTATAGCTTTTTAGTTAAATATACAATGGTTTTGGAGTGATGTTCATATTAGACTAATATTTCAAACCAATATTTGACCAACATCTGTATTTATATTTTATAAAATTTTATAATTTTACTGCCTCTCTCTAATGCTAATCCAGGAGTATTCAATCACTGAAAAGTAAACCATTTTTTAGACATTTTAATTAAGATTATCACTTTAGCCAGTTTATCAGGAATGGTCAACTGTATCGACAATGAATTTGTCACATTTTAAACCGGAACCAACTCCAGAGATCAGAGTTTAGCAGATTTGAGGTAATGAACAGTAGATCAGTAGGAAGCTGATTCTGCAGCCTTTCATTGACTGATGAAGGTTTTCTGAAGGAAATACAGTGAAACCAAAACAGAACCCCCCTGGACCCCCAAACGGCTGAGTCCAGCTGGTTTCAAAAGACCAAACCTGCTTCCACACATTAACCCCTGTCATAGAGATTTACAGCTCGAGCCTGACAGTGCAGCCGTTTGGAAGGCATCCTTCCTGTGTGAGATGTCAGTGCAAGGCTTTCCTCCTGGCTCTCTTGCCGCAGCCTGGCCTGGACCCTGCACTTCCCCAGTGTGCAGGAGGCACCTCCTGTTGGCAGGGTCCACTCTCTCTCCACTCCACATGTTTCCCATACCAGCGCAGCAGCAGCTGGTGCCCAGGCTTGAGGCTGGGAGCAGGCCAGCGCCCTGCCATAAGCCATGGCACTACCAGGAAGCGGCAGGGAAGCTGTGAAGACTGCCCGAACTGAGTCAACAAGGTTTATAGACACACAGAGGACATGGATAAGCAGTGAGCACCAGCACAGGTGAAGCAATGGAGTGGAGAGGTTACTGTAGGTTACACCACAGGTGAAGCTTGTCTGTAACATACAATTAATAGAAATTATATATATCAGCATCAGACAGATGCTTGTATAAAGTTCTTCAGACTGATATTCGATAATGTATTTTTGGACTTGTTTAGGTGACACTGGACTACAGTGCTGAGATCTGCATTTGAACCCTACACAAATAAACTATTTCATTGCTCTGTAATGCTAATTCTGGTTCTGATTTCTCCAGTGCATGCCCAATAACAAGGTATAATTAAGATTCAAATTTCGATATTATGAGTAATTACTAATCACCTATAGACACCAGAAAATCTTAAGGCTTCTTCTGTAGCTCCTGTATCTGGTTTGCTGTTTGCTACACATTAATCTTCAAGCTATAATAGCCATATAGTGACATATGAGACATCATATATATATGTGTTGTAGATATGTTGGTTCCTATGACCACCTTTGTAAAGAAATCATCAAGTTTCTCTACAATAAACCACTTCACCAATCTGAATGACTCTGTTTACATGAGCAATTGGTAACATTCCCCTTTAAGATGTCTACATTTTCAATTACTCCATAATTCTGTTATTATCTAATAACCTAACAAGTCAATGCTTAGTTCTAAAGAAACTCACGAATTGTATACAGTGATGGTGATAGGAACCAGACATCTGAAGAGTTTAATAATAATAGTTCCCTCACAGAAAGTTATTATGTGAACACATTGTTTTATGATAGTTGTGTAAATTAACATGTATTTTAATCAATTCATTTTAATAGAAAATCTATCTATCTATCTAATATATATATATGTATATATATATATATATATATATATATATATATATATATATATATATATATATATATATATATATATATATACACACACACACATATATAACCCTGGTTCCTATCACCACTTCTGTAAAGAAATCATCAAGTTTTTCACCAATCTGAATGACTATGTTTACATAAAAAATTGGTAACATTCCCCTTTAAGATTACTTTTCAATTACTCAGTAATTCTGTAATTATCTAATAACCTAACAAATTATTATCAAATAACTGCCTGTTAGGCTACAACCGATTGGTGATACCATCATGAATCAGCGATAGTTTCCAGCTGTTGCAAGTGTCCATATAAAGTTGGGTGGTTTAAATGTCAAAAGATGATTTAAGACGGACGAAATGAATCATATTTGTATGTGATCTGCGTTCTTTTTAATGGGTCTATGTTGTAAATCAGCTCCGATATGTTGTCTGGCTTCAGATCATTCTGCAGCAGCGCGTGGCAGTACTTTTTTTCTCCTCAGTCGTAGCTGTGCTTGATAAACTGAAAGCTGTGAACGCCTTCCGGAGAATGGCCCCTCGTGTGAACATGAAAGAGGGCTTAAATCATTTATTTGCTTGTCTGTCACCAGTACCCCCCTCCAGGAGTATCATCACCCAGCAATCACAATCTCACTGTCTGTTCGTATAACAGAGAGTTGCTTCGAGTGCTGTACTTACACACTTTGCTCTAACGCTAAGAAGTGTATTATTAATTCAGTTCTTTATAAGAACTGGCAAGAAACACTGTAAGAACTTAACTGGAAAGATCTGTTTCGCAGATGGCGCTCACAAAGCCAAAAATCCTTTCAACGTAGAAGTCAGTTGAGGCAATCGCACACATCTCTCTTATGAGACAATGATTCTGAAAGGAAAGGAAAGAGGTTCAACACACTAGCATGACAAATGTGTCTGTGAAGGCCACTTATCAAGTGTGTGGCTCAGAGAAAGGACATCTTCTATAATCTCCACTGACTAATTGACTGTGGATCACCTGAAGCCTATTTAGAACCAATACTAGGAAATACCTTATTTGTGTGAGACGTTCTTTGAATGCAAAAGAAAAATTAGATGAAAACAATATCATATCAAAAACATATCACATGTCTGAAAGGAGCCATAATAAATACACAAATAAAGTACATACACCTACATATATATATATATATATATATATATATATAATATATCCATCCAGAGTATTGCACGTTGTAGCCGCCGAGCTGAACTCTAAAAGGCTTTCGAGAATTAAACGGCTCTAACGCCTCGCAGGAGCGGACAGCTGTACTGCAGCCCTGTAATCTCTATGGCTCTCAGCAGCCTAGCTTGAGCCTGCTGGAGGCCGTGGGCTGGTGCAGTGCATTACATAAAACTATTTGCTCACCATTGGCTGCACTGAGCCAAGCAAAACACGGCGCAGCTGGAGCAAAGGGACCAGGAGCGGCCAACTTTGCAACCCATCTGCACCATCATTAGCCTTCATATGGTTTGCATTTCACCCAAGCTGCCAGTCTACTTATGAGCCCTACCAAATATGCTCTCCCTCGCTCCCTCTCCTTCCCCTCTGCAGTCCTCAGCCACGAGGCTAATCTCCACTTCTAGAAAAACCAAGCAGAACATCCATCAAACTAGAATTCCAGCTCAGGCTTCTCTTGATCTTCTTAAAACACATTTGCTTAAAAATTTGCTGCATTTTACTGGATTTTGCTCCAGGGGAAAAAAATACCTTAAGTACCCTTCCTTCTGCCTTGCTTCTGTGTGTTTTTTTCCATTGTGGGCAGTACTGCATTCATTATGCTGCATGTGCATTTACAATTTTCTGAGGCCTGTTACTCAAGTTAACAGGCTGCGCACGGCCTATGCAACACACTACAGACAACAGAAACGCTGTATTTGTTAGATTCACAGAGTGAGTATGCTCGTCACAAGTTTTGCACGCATGTGCGACTGCATCATTTGAGCTGGTCACAATCGAATTTAGCCGTTTTAAATGATTTTCTTCCATTTTTAGCTGTTACAATCATGTTAATGTTACTATGAAACATCAAGGTTCTTACTTCTGACTGGTGCTCTAACACATTTAGAGGGCAGAGATGTGTAGTGCTCTAACTTTGTCTGTGCACTGAATTGTGCTTCTATTTAATTTGGTGACAACTCCATTTTATTATTTTTATTATACGTACTCCTTATGGTATTGTTGTAATCATAGGCCTAAGCATGAATATAAGTGAGTAAATGGTTTTCCTCCACCATGCAGAGTTTCACAATTGCAAAGTCACAAAATTGAACTGAAACAATTATTGCATTTTATATTTTTACAAAATATATTCTAAAATATTACAATATTGATGTATATATAACATAAATATCATTATATATATATATATATATAAAGAATGATAATGCATTTACTTTCTTCTATTAATTCTCCGAAAAAAACAAAACAAATACAAATCTTAATCTGGTCTCGTCTCTGACTTAATTTGTTTAAGATGTATTTCTGACTTGGACTCAGCTCTAGTGGTCTTCACTACAACACTATTTGAACATAAAACACCAGTATGCTTTTCTAAAAAATTCTAAAAATCTAGCTTTCAGCATTATAATTGTATGTTATAATTTGTCATGCCACATTTAACCCATTAATAACATGCTAATAACTTTTATTAATGCAAGTAAAGAAACAGTTGAGCAAATGAGACAAATGTGATTAATCAAGTTTCATTATTTAAATCATGTGAGAGCCCCAGTTATAATATAACAAACTTTACATGAAGAGAACAAAGTGAAAAAAAGATCTAATAATATATATACACACTTTTTTATTTACTTGCTCCTTTTTTATATCAGTCAGTAAAGGTTTTACCTTAAACTATTCAAGCCAGTTATTATGTAGGTAAAATTATATTTATAAGAATTTTTACCGCTTTAAAATCATTATATGTGACAACTTTCAGATCAAGCCCTAATTAAAAACATATGGTTTAAATATGGTTTCATATGGTTAACACCTTAATCTGAGAAAACCTTATGAAACTCATTTTTGGATAATAAACCCAATGACCTAAAACGGGAAGAAGTTAGTTACTGAAACCCTTTCAGGCATAACCATGGAACACCCTTGAAACACCAATCCAAGTCAAGTTATACGTGAAAGACCAAAATGCAGACATGCTGCCTCCTCTAGCTGGTGATGGAGAAGATTTTCTCACTAGTCCAATAAGATCTGGTCTGTGTTCTTTCTTTCGAGACCCTTTCAAACTTCCTCTTGCTAAGTAGCTATCAGCTCAGCAGATCACTTAAGTCAACGAGCAGACAGGAAAAGCGAGGCTAACGAAAACACCTCCCAACACAGTTTTGTCAATCTGTCCAAACTATGGCGATCGATAGTAGTAGCACCGCAGCTCAGGAGGCTGAGAAAGGCCAGGCCTCCATATGGTTTTCATTGTAATAACCTGCCGCTATTAACATAATGGGAGGAAATCTCTCCATTTTCAAGTGCTAACAGTGGCTCCATTGTTGTGTCTCCGTGACATCTGGGCATTTTTTTTCTGCTGGGAGAACTTGTGTCATACAGCTCCGAACTGTAAAAAGGACCTGACAAATGAACCAAGGATGAACTCTTGACTCCTCTAGCTCGTTTTGGACGGCGAGGGGTCAGGACCTGACACGGTGCCAAGCATCTGAATGTACTTTCAACATGTGTCATGGAGCAAATCCTTTATGTATGGTCTGTGTATATGCCTGAGAGAGTCCTATCGGAAAGATTTACATACAGCTCTAAGAACAAGTTGCTGAGTCAACAGAGGGGTCAACGCGGCTACCGCTGTGCTGTGAAATTTACGGATGCCTCCGGTGTAAGAGTGTTAATGACATTTCCCACTTAGCGAGGAATGATAATGATGAGCTCATCACGGCAGCTCCAAGATGTGTTTGGGTTTGTTTTTACGGAGCTCCAGGGAGCTCCAGGCTCCTGGAGCATATGCTACAGTATGTCCTGACCCTGTTTTCCCTCCTGTCATCTAACATTACTTATGATGGGACACAGTGGGTGATCTTCGTCACTTCAGCCAAAGGAACGTTGGGGAGGTCCAGCTCGTACCTTAAACTGGATAGCGAGGCTTGACAATATTGCGGAAAAGTCACACATTTGAGATTTCTGCAGTGAATATTAAAATATTAGAAGTAAAACATTTGCCCGGAGCAACTTGGAGCCAATGATCCCTCCAGCATTAACAAGGGTATATTTACATATTGCCATTATCCAAAGAAAGACATGTATCTCCATGTTTGTCCATTTTTTTTTTTACATTTGAACACGACAGCTGCCATTTACATTTTGTGATAACTGCATGATGAATAGACCAATAAAAATGCTCCAAAAAGGCTTGAAAAAATTCTGGTTCCATCAACATTACATTAAAAGTAAAGACAGTTTTTTCCTCTCCTGTAAAGTTGCCATTTTGGATAGCGACGAAATACAACATGAATCACATTGAGCCTGCCGGCAAGTTTGTAAGATACGATTGGAGAAAATATCTAATTGTGATTTTTATTGTGACTGCAATTTTAATTGTGTTTATTTTCTATAAATTAAAGTAAACCTGCATATCCTTATTTCGACTTTCAGGCTTATACACTGGACGTAGTGCACCAGTCTGGATATACTGTCATGTACACATCATAAGGATGTTCAATTGTCATTTACAGACAGTTCACAAGCTCTGTATTAATGGTTTAAATTTCCCCCTGTGTAGCTTGTTAAGACAGTGTTGCTGAAGATGTAGTCTATAAAAAAAAATGTATAGCTTTATTTACCGCAGTGGAAACCTTGCAATTTAAATGGAACTTTGCGAAACCCTCCTGGCCTACAACTTCAAACTATATTGTATGCATCTTTGCATAGCTATATATACACAGAGCGAGAGATACTTGCTTTATATTTATTCTATTTTAAATATTTTAGTGTCCTTTTAGTGAGAATTGTTAGACTTAGATTTGTTAATAGCATGTGTACTCAACATGTCTGAGCAACAGAGGGGAATCCTCAGGGCCTTCAAGGTCATTTCTAGGTAGTAAAGACATTTTATTTAATTTTTATTCCACTGAATCAAGCTGGTATTTAAACTCAGGCATTACAGTGCTAATCTTGTTTCATTGCTGTATTCGGGCCAAAAACAAAATAGCTAAATTCTTTACGTCAAATGGAAAATCAGGTTTTCTTTATAGTGTCTACATGCATAAAAGAGCTGAATGATGTGAGATAATTGAGAAGTGACAATAAGATCAACCAATCATATTTTGATCTCCAATAGATGGAACCAATTTCAATAGAAAAAAGTCTATTCTCTGGAAATACTAGACAAGTTACTGACTGTAAGTATGAGAATCAGCGTAATCAGTGGGTTGTTAAAAATGGAAAACAATGGCGACGGCTCCATACCAGTGAGTCAATGTAAAACTGCTAGAAGGTAAAATAGATTAAATGAATAATAAATAAACGTGTCATCAGCTTTAGAGTTAATTAGAGTGCCATAAGGTTTAAGTAAAACATGGAAAGTGTGTGTAATGTAGATCCTGATTCATGCAAATAGCTGTTAGCTCAGTGCTAACAAATTACTAGACAGCTACTGCTGTTGTGGTTTGTGTGCAATTCCCTGTATTTATATATACATACAGCAGCATATATTCTCTTGCCTCTTTTCATGCAACTTAGATTCAGAATCTGCATTTAAGAATTTAAAGGCATATAAAAGCAGGGCTCTCTATCAGAACTAGGGCCACGGGGTTTTATGGACAGTCTGATGACTAACCTTGATCGCCTGCATTATAGCCCTGCTCTAGAACTTGGCTCCCTGTGTCATTCAGCGAGAGAGATTTTTATGGCAGGCAGTTATTTTGTACAGATCTGATTGACAGAGAACAGCAGCACTGATATGACACACCGATAAACAGACTAAGAAATGTCAGTGTTTTTCAAACAAAAACCTTGTTTGACTTCATAATTTGATAATGGCTGATACGCAGGAGTTGAGTAACTGTATCTGGTCATATTGTTGCAGACGTAAATCATGACCTCATTATATAGATTGTTTTTGCTGAATTCAGGAAGCAGCCTTTGTGGATGGAACAATGAGCAGTTTTGTGATGTGGTCTGACCAAATGAATTTGGCAGGATTTGTAAATTTGTGAAAAGTGATGTTATTGTATCACACGGCAGCAGCAGCTCAAAGATAAATAATCCCACACCCTACAATGAAAAGTCTTAAATATCACAGATTATCACATGCAAATCTTTTAAATAAGATAAATGACATTTCAAGTTACTCAACTTCAGTCATTAGATTTTAAATTATGTACATGCGTATTATTTTTAATGGTACAGACTGCTATGCTAAAAGCATGTGTCAGTCAAATATCTGTTCAAATTTCCCACTGCACTAAATGTAGTTCATAAGCAACATGAAGTTTCATATTGGAAACTTTTTAGAAATAATCAAGCACTTGCCTCAAACTGCATGGAGCTACTGATCTCCTATCATAGCAGCTATGAAATACTATTTGTTTTGGAGGTTCCTTTTGTTTAAATGATGCATTTTCCTTCATTAATATTAATGAAATATATTCAAACTCAGTTTTATCTTTATAGGTAAGCAAACAAGTCAAAATGTATAAAAGCATGTTCTCACTTCAATCTATTTCAGCATGAACGTAACAGAAAAAAAAAATCACAAAATAAATGTTTCCCTGAGAATTTAACCTCTTTTTTTCAATACCAATATTATTTAAAAACACTTCAGAATATTTTTGCCTTATATTAAAGCTACAATCTGCCCAAACTTTACTACTTACGAAAATTTAAAAAAAAGCTGCTCTGTTAGTTAAACATGTTTTGTTACTCGTGTGCTAAACAGAATCAACATTTAGTTTTTAATTATAATGTTTCACAATGTCTTCAACACAGTGTTATCCTGTGCTGGTGTTCATAGAAACCACTGAAAATGAAGCAGTCAACATTGTGTATTAATTATGGGATTCCCTGCTTATAATGTGCTCTGTGAAACTCCCAATGTGATATATTTTGTCTCCACGCACACACACTGCCTCAAAACCACTTCTTTAGAAGTCAGCATACAGAAACAGTCCGTACAGAAGACTCCATAAAAGCACACCATGCAGCAAAAATACTGTATATTAAAATACTTTTTCATGACATGATATGCCACAATACTTTTTTTTTCTTGATATATGATATGCAGGAAATGGACAAAACTATGAATACAGTGATTTGTATATAATATTTCACATCCTACACTTAAAAATTCCAATGAAAAATCCTCAATTATGCTTCTTAGTGCTTTTTAAGTAATGACAAAGTTCACAATGTACTTAAAGAAAACATACCGTGACATAATTTAATGTATCATAATATATGGTCCAGTCCACACCACCGTTTCTCTCCCCTGTTAACACTCATCGCTCAACATGCACGCTATTAGGTCTGTCATGGTCATGAATTTCAGCTATTGTCATTTAAATAATTGCAATTAAGTATTTTACATGCAACTATTTAAATACAAGCCAAAAGTGAACAAACTAACTGATTAGCTACCTTGCTTGCTAGCTATGTTTTAACTAGTACACCAACATTACTTACAGCTGACCTCTATACATGCCAGCATGTTCGACGTCTCAATGACACATTTTACTGCTTTCTTTAATTTCAGTATATATGCTCAGCACACCCACTTGGTCACTTACATTCTAAGTATTAAGTAATAAATAAGAATGACTATATAAATTATATAAAGTCTATATAAATTAGGGGTATAAGAAAATATTGAAATATCGAATATCAGGATGTTATGTTTAGTGATACTATAATGATTCTCACAGTATCGATACACAGATTCCTTACAAACAGTGAATCATTGTGTGTTGTGTTTAAACCTCTGACCACTAGATGTCAGTGTTGTAATCCTTTTTCAGCTCCACTCCAACATAACAAGCAGCACAAGGATGCAATGCTATTGTAAGCACTGGTAAACCTGTTCATACAGTGGTGTTTTTTTATATTAGAAGGTTGAAAAATCGCAATATATCACTCTGCTTGCAGTATCGCAGTATAATATATTGTGATATATTGAATCGTGACCGTTGTTTCACAATACGTATTGTATCGCCAGGTTCTTGCCAATACACTGCTCTAATATAAATATATGAAAATGATTATATCTCTTCCTGACGAATGGCCAGTAGGGGGCTTGCAGATGAAGGCTACCTGAGCTTCACTAGACTTGGACCACAAATAGGTTTCTGGCACTCTACAGTATTCTGTTAAAAAGCCAGAGAAAAATCAGGGTATAAGATGGTCACTACTTCAACTGTGTAACATACTTTTGTCCATTTATATCATATAATCACAGAAATCACACAAGCAAGAATATGTGACATTACTGAACAACTTAAAATAGCTTTAAGCAAGAGTGTGATGATCCATAGAGTATTTTGCATGCTACTAACCAGTGAGTCATAAGCTCCTATAACGTGTTAGCTTCATTGCTAAGGAAGCCTTGCTGAAGAAGCAATATGCATCTTGGCTATAAACTGCACTCACTGTAATGGAAGTTATGCACAGCACATAATTGGGGGTGGTGGGGGTGGGGGGGGTGGTAGGGAAAACTGAACTTGATTTTCAACCAAACTTTATGAAAAACCTGATCCACAGGCTAACGTAGTGGTCTTAGACAGCAAATTCCCTCCATGCACGCAGCCATGTCCCACTCGTGCTGCCAAGGAAGCACATATCCACGTGGCTGTGGTGCAGCCTTCGATTCTCACACACACGCTGAAAAGCAGCAGTGGGCTCTGGCCTGGTACACAGAGTAATCACCCTCACTCTCAAACACAGCCTGCTGATGTCTTCTGATGAGTCACACTGCCATGATGCATGATTTCTGACTTGTGGGAGTGTGTTTTCTCAAACTGCTCCACCATGCACTCGGGCAGGAACAACAAAAAGTGAAACTGCAGATGGTAGAGATTAAGCACCTCTCTTCACAAGCGAGCACTTCCCCTCGCTACAGCTCTCTCGGCAGAAGAGCTGCACTAATGTGTGAAACAGAACTAATCCGGCCCGTCACTCAGTCTAATAAAAATGCTCAGAGGCTCCGCTTAAAATGTATTAACGCCAAAATCGGAGTTTCTCTATGTAGATAAAAGGCGCACATGTGAGATCTGCCTTTACCACCATAAACCTCTGCTGCTCGTCTCTCAAAACCATGTTTCAGTGTGGACCTGGGTTTCTAGGAAACGTCAAGGTGAATGTTTTCAGTAACCAAATATCCCACTGGACGGACAAATGAAATATTGTTTCTTCCATAGGAGTAAGCAGATGCTTGCTATATGGGCCTTTTGGGTAGGGCTTGAGGGAATTTATTTCCTGTTCATTTCACAGTTAGTTTTGGCCGGTAGGATTATAGCACACTCTAATTTCCATGTGCGCTTTCTCTCTCTCTCTCTCTCTCTCTCAGTCTCTCACTCTCTCGCTCTCTCTCTCTCTCTCTCTCTCTCAGTCTCTCACTCTCTCGCTCTCTCTCGCTCTCTCTCTTTCTCCTTTTTAATGCTCTCCATCTTTCTCCTGACTTCTTTGCAGCCTTGCTTTCAAGCCTCTGTTACCCTGGTAACCTTTTAATTTGGGCAACTATCCTCCTAGTGAATCTGTGGGTGAGGAATGCTATAGTTCCTCTCAGAAAACACAAGGCAGATTTCCCCCCTTTTCCTGTTCGCCAGATTAATCTGATAGCGTTTTCCATGGAAAACAAAATAGCGTGTTTAGGAGTATTAAATACTGCCTAAACGTTCCACGCCATAGCAACATCCAATCAAACTGTGAGCTTACTTGTCTGTGGTTGTGAACAGGCCTAACAGAACCTACATGCTTTCACTCAGACAGTAACAGCACAGTGCATGACAGCTATCTAAGCTCTGGCCAACTGACCAATAACTAAACAGTTTATAAAACAAGCCATAAAACAAGCAGAGCAAATCCAATGTGTCTAAACTGTCAATCGATACCGCGCTTGTGCTTGTGAGTAAATGAGGGGGGGTATTTTATGCTCATTAGAATATTGTCGCTGTCCAATGAAAATCAAGTACAGGAGAAACCAAAAACTTACTTTACTTTCAATGGAAGTCAATGAAACCAGAATTTTTCTTAGCTATTTTGGAGCACTTCTATTGGTCCATTCATCATGAAATTTTCATACAATGTAAACGACCATTGGCATGTTCACATGACATAGAAAACTTAAAATCGACAAAAATGGAGATGGACATGTTTTTCATTGGACAGCAACGATATGGTTGTCTACCAGGAAAAAAAAAGCATGCTTTACATTTTGCAATGTTTTTGTCATTTTTTTAATGTAGAAACAAACAGTGAAAGCCACCTGTCAATCTTTACACAGTGCATAACTTAACTATGCAACTAAAGGACTAATTAAAAGCTGTATTTAAAATCAAGAGTTGGTATAGTATGTGAAGATCGTTCTGCTATTCACTCATCAGTCCAAGCACTGCACTAAACTGCAAACGGTCTGTTTTGAATTCACTGGTTTCATACATCTTTACATACATCCACCTATTCAGACTACTGTGGTTTAGCCCCACCCATTTATGCTGGAGTGTTTCAGCTCTAACTGCTTCCTAAATTCAATTCGACCAGCCAATCAGAACAGAGCTAATTTACACATATCAGTTTTAAAGGCACAGCAACAGCCTGTTTAATGTCCAAGGCATAGAGAGACTGAAAAATGGTCATATAAACTGAATTATGACCGGGACATAAAACCACACCAATGTAATAAGTTGACCTCAGTGGAAAATTTCTAATTGGGCCCTTTATGTGCAATTACGCAATTGCATTTTAACACTATAGCAAAATTTCAATAACAACTCTCAACTTGGAGAGTTCACTCAACTTTACTCCCTCAAATAATTAAAGACCCTGCTTTGACGCATATTACTTTCAAATGCAGTTTCATGTGCTGTATTCTATAGAGAGTATGAAGGCAGTGGTGGCTGCCTGTGCAGTCTCTGCCCAAGGAATGGAAGTTACTGCCCTGTGCCGCAGTGGGAAGGGTTGCTAACTTGCTTGTATGCAAGACATTAACTTCCGACTGTACAGTGTTTCCAGCTGCTGCAGTGTTCCAAGGTTGGGCACTAATGCTTAACGTTCATAAAAGTGCCTTCTGAACGCCTGTGAGAAGTTTATGCTTTTTTCCAGTAGGTCTGCCAGAAAAGCTACAAAATTTCTTCATCTGACCTAGCTTTATCATACCTCCTGACAGATGGGGAGATGAGGGGGCTGTTAAGTCCAGAGCCAAAGTACATTCCCCTACTATTCAAATTTACAATGAAATACAGCAGACTGTGCAATGGTTACCTCACATCAACACCAATTTAGGAGCTGAAGAGAAATTCCTAGATTCCACATTATATCTTGCTGGCGATTGATAAAGCATGTTGTAATTTTACTGTCAGCTTGATATTCACAAGCATAGCACAATCAAACAGCTAGAGACATTTGATCTCTTTTAAACTTGTAATCATTTTTAATGAGATGTTGCATTGCAATTATATTTGATTAAGGGTTATTGATGTGCATATTTCTATTTTGCAGAAAGAATAAACATCAAAACAATAGAAAAAATCCTTCATGCATTGTATCTTCGGACTCATTTAGTGTCCATAATTAATAAAAGTATATTAAGTTACCTTTAGGAAATGAAAAACTAAAGGAAAGAATGAAATTTGGGTACAGGAATGCAAAATTGCATTGATGCATTATTAGTTCACTTCTGAGAGTGATGAAATTGTATGTGAATAATCAGGTAATGTAAAGCGAATGAATAGCAACTCCTAACTCCTAAGAGTTAACGTGCTACATTGATTTTCCAGGCTTCAGATGTTTGATTTGATAGAGCCTCCTCAAACGTCAGCTCTTGGAAATGTGAGGAATGCTGCTTGCATGTCACTGTTAGCAAGCTGAACTTTTGTCCTGTGACTGCTCCCTCTGTGGCAGCACAGCAGAGCCAGGGCGACACCAAAACAGGAAGCGCTTCACTATCAGATGTTTATTCCCCTCATCATGAACTACAATGTCCATCAAACACCAGGCACAAAGCACCGAGAGGCTATGCACCGCGCTGCTCCAGAAGGCCAGCCAGTGCTGCTCTTTCCTGTGAATAGAGGAGTTCTCTCCTTCAGAGAAAGAGGTTTTTTTCCACCTGGATAATGGCAAGAACGGCTGCAGCCCAAAGCACACTGTACCCATTTCCCAAATGGCAGTGGATCTGACCCCAAGTCAGGCACCATCCATAAGCAATGTAGCGTAACTGATCTCGGCTTTTCATCCCTCTGTATACGAGAGGGGCACAGGACTGATGTATGGCCAAGCTGTGTGGTTTCACATGCAGCGCAAAGTCCAGGCGGCTCGGTGTGGTTTTGCGCAGTGCCCTTCCATTACAGTGAGTGCAGTTCATCTGAAACTATAAACCTAACTGAGAATCGAAAGTTCATCCAGGAGCTGACATGATACCGATGAAACATTGTGGTCAGATCCAGTTCAACACAAAAGCCCTGTCATTTGGAAGCTCTCTAAACATTTTTCTTCTAAAGCAGTATGATCGCATTTTTCTCTGTTATTGCTTCAGGTTTTGAATTTGTTTGAAATGGCTCAGGCTCAGCTTACCATTTAGCAGCTCTTATCGCAGACATGGTATTACAGACCCCAATAAAAGGACTTACAGCTCCAAACAGCTTGTGCTTTTGGAACGTCTTGCCATGAAGGGCACTCACACAAAAGCAGGTGGAAAAGTATGAGTACAGTCTCGTCTACATAACACCAAATCTAAAAGCACTCATAGTCAATAAGCTTAGGTAGTTAGAGCTGCACTATGTATATGTTGTTTGGCAATCATTATTGTGATATTGGCTTTTGCAATACTGTATTGTCACACATGGTATTTGCAAATAAGTCCTCTAACCAATCACAATGGGCCTCATTCATCAATCTTTTTTTTTTTTTAATTGTTCTTGAGAAAGGTGCTAAGAAAATTCCACAGCAGATTCATGACGTGCTCTTAAACAGAAGAACTGGTAACACGTTGGTGCTCTTCAGTGTGTGTAGTTTCAGTACTTACCTAAAAACAAATCCAAATGATATGAACACCTAGTCATGTAGTGAAGTATATCTAGAAATTCTATAAAGGTCAGAACCATCTACGTTTACCAGAAGATTCCATTTGACTGGCAGGTAAAACGACCTATAGCAAACAGTTGTCTGCCTAAAATGCAGAAGGAGATTCAGATAACCTTCCCCAATAGTGAGAGGGCAGTCACAGAACTCTTAACAGACTGAAGTACTGGATAATTTGCTGCTTTGTGGATGTAGATGGTTATAATACACTGACTGCACAGCCATTTAGGTAAAGGACGTGTTCTATACAAAGTCACCATGTGTTGAAAATGGAAAAAAAAAATTGTAAGATGAGTAACAGGAAATGGTGCGACAGGTAAGATATACTGCACTACACTGAAGTCTTTTTTTTAGCATCCCCAACAGGAGACCAAAAAAAAGATAAAAAAAAAAAACCTTTGGCTCACAGCCGTGATAAGACACACCCTCGTGTTCTATTGCTTAAGTAAAAAAGTGTGCCATAAATTATAAAATCCAACGTATCAGTAGATGTACTGTTTTTAAAGAACTGAATTATATTAAATTATATGTTATGTTTTTTGATATATAGCCAACTTGGTCAAAGTTCACTACAATTATCTGTAACACTTTACTGTATGGTACTGTTCATAAGGCCACATGACGCATACAAGTCTTAGCAACTGACATAAGCCAACCTAAATATGTATAGATGCCTATTTCCAATAAGCATGATTCACTTTAAGGATTGCATTCTGGCAGATTTAGTTAGCTAAAGTGGCCTTTATGATAGATGACATCTACTGGAATAAGCATTTATAAACATTTATATGGGATTACATCAGGTATCATGACATGCTTGTAGTTGTCATGTAGCCTTATGAACAGTACCATACAGTAAAGTTTTAACCAATTATCTTACTGCTGAACTAGCCAACTCATGAATCTCCAAGATTTAGGGTAGCTAGATGTAACTCATATCAAACCCTATAAAGGAGTAATTTGTAGGATTTTTAGTTTAAAATATTCAGTTAGATTATTATGGAAAGGTAGCCAATAAAAGGAGGAGTAAGCACACAATGATTAAAGCTCTCAGCAAGCGACTGCTGCTGCCCGTTCATCAGGAACCCATACTCGACAGCAAAAGAT
Organism: Megaleporinus macrocephalus; assembly: GCA_021613375.1. Taxonomy (NCBI): domain Eukaryota; kingdom Metazoa; phylum Chordata; class Actinopteri; order Characiformes; family Anostomidae; genus Megaleporinus; species Megaleporinus macrocephalus. Next base: position 35,667,290 of record CM038712.1, read on the forward strand.
GTTAAAACAAGAGTTTTGCACAGCTGGAGATGCTCATAATGAGTAAAAGGATGAAGTTTGATGCTGAACTCAGAACATTTGCTATAGACTTATAAGTAGGGATGCACCGATACCACTTTTTCCTTACCAATATCAATACCGATACCAGCTTTTCAGGTATCTGCCGATACAGAGTACCGATACCAATACCAACTCTGACTTAAATGCTCGATATATGGCTATAAATCCTGATATTTATAGTGTTCCACTTTTTATATGTTGTATTTTTTTAGGTCTTATCCTGAATAAGATATAATAACCTTTACTTAAACTAATACTGGTTGAGTAACTGCACATTAAAAAGTTTCAGAGCTATGAAAAAATTAAAATGCTTCCACAATGCAGAAACACGTGCAGCCATTTAGTCAATAAGCTTCATGGTATCGGTGCTCTCTATTGCCGATACCGATACTGTGTGTAAGTGCCAGTATTGGTGCCCATACCGATATGGTATCGGTGCAACACAACTTTTAAGTAAACACCTGTCATGTGAACATTAAGGAGGAGTAAGGTGTCTTGTTTTCTTACGATAGGGGCAGATATAATATTTTGGAGATATGTTGACCTCGATTGTTTGGAGTATGAATTTCACTTGCACCATCTTATAAAATGCTTAGTTAATGACGGCAATTTTCTAATGTTTTACACCAGAAAACGAGCTAAGCTGCACAAAGTATCACACAGTTAGCACAACTAACAAGATAGTAAAACACAAACATCCAAACTGCTCATTTTCATGCTCATTTCTTTTTACTTCATGAACCTCAGACGATGAATCTATGTTCAGTTATCACAACAGCTTGAAGCAGACAGTAGCAGAGGTGGTTATCTAGAAAGGATCTCTTAACAGTGGCTGGGTAATGCTACTGAGGTCAGCAATAGTAGTGCAACAAACATTTCTGTAGAACTACAGGAAGTAAATAGCTGCAGTGTGTAAGCAGCAGTATTTCACTTTATCATAATGGCAGTAATAAGTATTACCTTCTTTAAACTTTTGTTAAATGTTTTTGCCAAGACTGAAGGCAAATGTTGCAACTTGGAACATGGAAAAGCATGTGATTTGATTTGCTGAGCCAGGTACTGCACTCTTCCTCACAAAAAAGGTGGCCTATGTGCGACAGCAGGGTCCTACGACTCAGGGACCACCAGGAAATGCGATGCTGAGATGTTAAAGTCAGTAGCTTTGTCTGTAATGCTCTTTTCATAATGCTGAGTTATTCCAAAATGTTCCTCATCACAGGAATTCCACTTTAACCTCTGCAACCATGTTGTATTTGCGTTCGTGATAATTCAAAACGCAAACCCGTGGATGCAGAGCCAAGTCATTCCCATGTTACATCAATACTATGCTGTTATTAATAAACATCTGGTTCACAAATGTAGTAGCTGAAACAAATCATAATAATGGAACAACCAATCAAGCAAGCAGCTCAGTGATCTCATACTTCACGGGCCAGAATATATGAATTTGCTAAACTGCGAAGGTCAGAAGGAACGTTTGTAATATCTGCAGATGAACGTATGGCTTGAAATGTACTGGTGAATCATTTACTTTTCCTGGCTGTCCTCCAGCCCTGTACAAGTAATGCCCCGGAGGCAAAACAAATAAAATCACCCAGAGGCATATCTAAAGAAATAGTAGAATATAAAACACTTCTTCTGCCTGCGTCGTGTTGACTGGACCAGCACTGAGCATGAAAGTGTGTGTGTGTATGTGTGTGTGTGTGTGTGTGTGTGTGTGTGTGTCTGTGTGTGTGTGTGCACTCGTATGTGTAAAGATGGCCAGGACGATGGGAGAAGTCAGAGTCATATTTTCCACTGATATCAAAGCCATATGATCCTGCCGGACTGGATCTCAGCAGATGGGGTTTTCGGCTCATCCCATGGGTTTTTGGGGAAAGGGATACAGAGCAGCTCACAAAAACACGAGTTGGACACCACTGCTTAGTTTTGCACGCTTTCGTTGCAAATGAGTCTGCGTATGCAGTCCATGTACACTAAAACCAAGTGTTTCATCAGAGGTCCGTTCTGAGAATTTGGCGATGCCCCTCTACTTGTCTAAATCGACTGCTGGAGCAGTTACAGTGTATATGCACACTGACCGCAGTGCAACCCGCCAGCACAATGAACCGTTATTTTCTGTGTGCTATCATGTTTTTTATCATTATACAAAAAGATACACAATGTGTCCTTTAGTGTTAGACGCACTGTACTTTCTGTTCCCAAACACAATGCAAGCTCATTCAGTTCAGATTACCGAGTTTTTCAGACGAATCATAAAAAAGTGATTCTGTTTTACTTCTACAGATTTTCATGCGATGAAATTAATTTAAATATTTCTTTCATATCAACAAAATTACATTATTAACAGAGATGAGTTGATTAACCAGCAGAAACAGCCACATTTGTGTGACAGCCTTAAAGGAGCTAGCAAGTTCAATGGCTAATACAATTTTACAGCTCTTTGCTGTCAGCTGTCAACTATAAATTGTCAAAAATCGGTTAATATCAGTTCTTCACTGTCGCATTTCTAAAACCACAGAAACCTAAATAATATAAAAAAATGCAAATCATGCTAAACAATATAGTATTATTTATGGTTTTGTTGGTTTCTGCTTATTAGCTTAAAATTAGTTCTTTTCACACACTTTGTGATGTTGTTGTGCTAAAGGTTTTTTTGGTTGTAGTGTAAACTACTGATAACAGCTCAATTAATAGAATTAAGCAATTCAAATGTATGTTCTAGGTGAATCAGCTTAGTAAATACTTAAATGATAAACTGGGTATCCGAAGGTCATTACGAAGCCATGTTTAGCAGCCTAAAGATTCTCAGAAAGGGTTACTATTAGCCCTTAAAGGGCATCACTGAAAAGGAGGAACCCCACATACATAGATACAATTTAGAGATGGACCGATCAGCGTTTTCGAGGCCGATTCCGATCGCCGATCACCTTTCAGCGCGATCGGCCGATAGCCGATACCGATCGAGGGCAAGGCTATTAGACACGGCAGAGCTACATATTATTAGAACAAGCAAGTCATGAAACAAGCCATTACCATTTTTAACGAGCTCATGTGACGAAGCATAATATTTGTAACTAAATTAGAAGTTGGTCTATGTGGGAGTAAACTGCTTGATACAGCTCCGGAAGAGCAACATCTGAAAAGTATTTCTACTAGGAACAGCAGAGCGAGGATCCAGGTGGAATATTAAGCTGCAGAATAAACATCTTCTACAGCCGAGAAGAGCTGAACTACACTGTTGCTGCTGCTGTACTGTTCGTACCGGTCAGATCTGGTCTGCACGGTTCTCTGGGCTGCGCGTGCTAGCTCTGCTGTTTGCTGATACTCACTGTATTCAGCTGCATGGTGTAAGCGTCGTATCAGATTAGTATGTTAAATGTCTTTGTCTTGGTTTCCCCGCGAGAGACGCTGATTTGACTAATTTTACAGATGTTACAGAACAGCCTGGATGAGTCTGAGCGCTTATACAGTTCTCGCGAGGCCGCTGCTTCAGTCAGTCTGACAAAAATGAAAAGATATGTATTTCCACCTAGCGGTTTAGATAGGAATTGCAGGGAGCTGGTCGGAGGGGGTTTCACGCAGGGCTGGATGAAACGTTAGCTGGAAATACAGAAATTAGGCTCATTTGTTTACTGCCATCGATCAGCTCTCGAGACAGGCCGATCGCCGACCACATATTTTGATTAAAAGTCGGCCGATACCGACACATGGCCGATCGATCCTTCCATCTCTAATACAATTACTTGATCTATCATCAAGATAACGGCTAGATTACTTGACTGTCCATGTAATTAATAGGTGCAGCATAAAAATCTCAACAAATGACTTTCTTCACACCAGAGCAATCAGTTCATCATAAGTTTTATTGGCAACATTACTGATAACGACTTTCTGTGCAACCTTAACATTGGCTGTTTTTATCATGTAGCAATATGTCAGTATATACCTATAGGCACTCTGAAATACAACCCTTCCATCTTCTTTTGTTTAAGAATTTAGGTAAAAATTTCACGAACTGAGCATAATAACTAGAAACTATCAATATATCAAATACTGGGATATTATGTTTTGTGATACAGTATCGATTCTCAAAAACATCGATACACAGATTCCTGGCAGACAGTAAATCATTGTGTGTTGTGTTTAAACGTCTGAACACTAGATGGCAGTGTTGTAATCCATTTTCGGCTCCACTTCAACATCAACAAGCTGCACAAGGGCGCAGTGCTATTGTAAGCATCGACAAACCTGTTCATACAGTGGTGTGTTTTAATAGTAGGATTTGAAAAATTGTAATATATCACTTTACTTGCAATATCGCAGTATATCACGATATATTGAATCATGACCACTGTATCACAAAACGTATTATATTGCCAGGTTCTTGCCGATACACAGCCCAGAAACACATACAGAGAAACATCATCCCACTTGCAAAGTTTAAAAGTAAACCAATGACTCTGTTCCTAAAAAGAGTTCCTGCACTCTGTCTTTCTGAAATTCCTGCCAACACGCAACATCAAGAAAATATCGATATTGGATTTCCCCCTCGAGCAGGCTCGAGATAACTAGCTAGCGAGCGCCGATGGAGCGCATAAAGAACAACGGCATTACGCTGGCCTGCAGGAATGTGAACTTGACCTGAAATGCACCGGACTAGAAGTACACAAAGCCAAGCACGGCGTGCTGGTAATGCCGTCTGTCTGCTTATGTAGCAGATTAAGGTGGGACTGCGCAGGGTTACAGTGTGTCTCTTATCAGCGAGCAGGAGCGCATCTTGTGCTGCTAACGGGTCATGTCAGCACATGACTGCCAGGCTGTTCTCGCTGAGAACAATGGTGTGCTTTTGATGGAGCTGTTCAGTGCGATCTAGTTTGAGAAAGAGCTGGAACTGGGTTAGTTCACTGTGTTACACAACAAAAGCCATTTAAGTGCTTTGGTGCAAAACCTTCTTAAAGCAATGCCGATTTGTTTGTTTAAGGAAGCCGTAAAGGAAACCCGCAGCCATGTAGGTGTTTTTGGAAGTGAACAGACAAAAAGGCTCATGTGTGACTCCGTCGTTCATGATGTTTTTAACTTAAGATCACATCAACACACCCACCTGCGCTGCCTTGTTCGTGTCTGTGTATTTCCCGCAGTGGATGTGAACAGATTTAGAACTGATGGAATGAAAATGTGGTCTTTAATCAGTGGCTAATACCCCTTCGTTGCTTATCCCCTAAAGCGACTTCCTGATGATTACAGCGCAGGCCAGACATTAGGCAATTAGTCTCACGCTTTTACGTTAATTAATGTAATGGCAATCACGTAGGACACTTGCATTTCATTAAAAACAAGGCTGATAGAAAAACTAGGAACAAAATATTATTTATTATGATTTCTTTTTACTCCGCAGATCAGCAACAGCCACTGAGTTTTCTAAATTCTTGTATGATTAAACTCTGAAACTCTTAAGATGTCATTTTAATTGGTTTGGTATGAAATGCTTTGTTTCAGTGGAGAAACTTGCCAAGGCAGAACATAGTACATAGTGCTGGTGACAGAACCCTTACATCCCAAGCATTTGATGTCTTTAAAAGCTAAATCATATAAAGCTATGGCATAAAATTGTTATGAATATGTCACCTGATGCCTGATACATTGTTTTATAATGGTTCTGAGATAAGTTCCTGGCCTAAAATGTGATGCTGAAGTACATTCATGGCAGAGGCATGCAGGATGTTATCAGATTATCAAAATTAGGACACATTTAAGACAACTCCTACCAGCACAGACGCACCGATACCACTTTCTCCTTTCCGATACCAATACCCAATCCTTGAGTATCTAAATATAAATATCTATACCAGGGGTCACTAATAGGCGGACCCAGACATTGTCCAATGCGGACCCAAACTGATAAACTATTGAGAATGATTTTATTATGACTGTGTTTATTTTAAGTGGCAGAGCTTTTCTTGACCAATCGCATACGTTGTAAGATCACCGAAGGCTCCTCAGCTAATCAGATCTGTACACATTAGGGCGTGCAGCGCCCGCACACAGGCGAGGTACGACGCGAGGATCAGCAGCCGGAGACTAAAGCGAGTCAGAAAGAATAACGTAAAAACAGAAAAGTTCTGGAATGGACCTGCTCGTCTAGTTTTAGAGAATACCGCTCTCTACAACCTACATGTCAATCTGTGAAGCTGAGTTAACAAGAAGACACACGTTTATTTATGTTCTCCATAAATAAACACTTTAAGATGCACTTAAAAAATTATTTGGAGTTTTATAAATAATTCATTCAGTTCAACATTTAAACAGTAAATATACTGAAATATACTGAACGGTACTTGTAATATGTTTGTCTTTCAGTTGCTGATACTAGGTAACTTAAATATACAGGATATGGCAACATAACACAAGTTAGAAATTATGATGGTCCAGACCTTGGCCTGAGGAAATCTAGAAGATTTAGGCTCTTTTTGCTATTTTTTTCCCAGACAGTAAGCTTTTATTTGCTCAGCAAAACACTTTAATCTTTAAATATTCAAACATTATTAATACTGTATATAGTGGTTTTACATGTCAGTGTGTTTATTTAACCCTTTCTAAGTTTTTCCTTGTCAAGACCCTGTATTAGGATTTTAAAAAAGGATGTTTATGCTACTTTGTATTGTATGTATGATTATTTGATCTGTTCTACTGATATCTGGTGTTCTTTCTGGTGACAATACACTCATTACTAAGATAAATGGTTTTAAACAATGAGCTTAGGTGCGTTTGCACAGTAATGCATATTTAAAAGAATATTTTTGTTTATTCAGCACATATAATATATAGTAAATATTGTATGTAGAATTAAATCAAATCATATTTACTTCTACGATAATAAGAATGATATCTAACTATTGAAATTATTTTTATTGTGCTTAATAGTTTAAAACAAAACCAACCAAAACATAGTTTAGCCTGTGGTCTGTACTTGTCTCAGTAGAAACAGTGCTAAATGATATTTCACTGCTGAACTTCTCAAGTTTTTTGTCTCACACATGCCTTGTCACGTTCTCAGAGTTCAGTAAATACTGCTATCGTTCACGGTGTCAGTAGCAGTGACTTTCAGTGGTTTTCCCAGCTTGGTTAAAACAGCTTACCAAGGGAGGCGCACCACAGGCGGAGTAAGTGGACACACTAGCCCAGCTATGTTAGAGGCTAAATGCTAGCATTACACCAATAGTACAGCTGTTCCTTCCATACTGCATCTCTCTAACGTGGGTTCCCTCAATAAGAACCTGGATTAACATTAACTTAGAAGTAACTACACAGCAGCTATTAAGGCAAGAGGCTCCTGTTAGCATGTTTTCCCCATGAATACTCCTATTACAGATTTTGCCATGAGCATTTTTACTGCCGCTTCTCAACTCACTGTCGATATATTGTATTGTACGGCCAATATATTATCTATTGGTACGCATGTATGCAATAGAATCCCCATTGCTACTACTGATACTGCATTTAAGTGCCAATATAAGCGCCAATACCTGTATGGCACTTTACTCTTCTATGAAAACTTCATACTGTTCTGCCATGGCGGTAGTGAGTAAGAATTGTTTAGAGATTTCTACAATATGTGTTAACAACAAGCTAAATGTTCTCTGACATTAAACTTAATTTTGACTCAATCCAAGTAAATCCTGACTACTTTCCACATATATTCAATATTCAACTGAATGTTGCTTTGATAGCACATTTCCTCGATTAGTCCTCTAATTAGCCAGATTTGCTTACAAAAGACAGCAATACTGTTAAAAGCAAGTGTAATAATTCCAACTATGCCGGCTGCACACAGACACACAAACTGTTTTAGGAATAGTTTGGCAAAGAATCTAATCCAGTTAAACCACTAAATGTAGTCAAAGGTTCTTGCTACGAGCTACAAGGCTGATGTAGCCCACAAGTAACAGAAGCTTAAATCCACCAATTAGCATCATGCAAACTGCAAGCCTAAATCATCAAGTACTCACCTCAAACCGTACTGAAGTGTTAATAATCTCAAATAGATATGCGCATGTGGTCTCTGACACCATGTCAGATACTGTTATCTTTAAAAATAGACACCACATAGCTCAAAACAGGAGGAGCAGCGAGCTTTAACACCTGGATTTCTCAGATTTTACATAAACTTTTACAGACAGGGGTCCAATTTTTATCATTGTGATAAATGATATTACCATATTCTGTTTTGAACATAGTGTGAACACTGAACAACTGCATGTTTTATTATAAAGAGGGCATAATTAAACCCATATAAATGAATTTAGTGTAGCAGTATGTTAAATTCTGAATTAAATTTAAGTTACTGATAGTATTTGTTTTATTTGGCTCTACTGGTTCTTTTCTTCTTTACTCTTTTCCAAATGATCAAACCCCAAAAAAACTAATTACTGTGACGCAGGACATGTATTGTAAAAAAAATTCTTGACGTATTGTGAGTGTTTTATTTGGGAGATACAGAGAACAGTGCAAACACTGGAGCGATTTAAGCTTGTACTACTTTGCTCCGAGCTGTAACGGAAAACTAAAGAATCAAATTTTTAGATATAAAACAACCACATCTGAGGTAAAGGGCGGGGGGTACAACAAACTATACCTTGAACAAACTATACCTATAATTAATATGAGCGTATTTGGTGAAAAGATCTACCTTCTGGTCGATGATGGAGCAGACCAGGTCTTTGACAGCATTGAGTGACAGGTCGTGCGCCTCCAGGTTGACGGTCTCTCTGGTGAGTCCGATCTGCAGGAGGAAGGACACTCCATGGAGAGATCCTCTGGAGAGCGTGGGGCTGGGCGCGCTGTGGCTGCCATTGGACAGGCGGCTGTAGAGGGCCACCGGAGGGCTGGGGGACGGGGACGGGGTGGGGGGCGTCGGCGGGTGGTGAGAGTGGAGGTATGCTTTAGATAGGGGTGTCGGAGGAGTCGTGCTGCTGCAGGCAGACATTGGCTTTCGTCCTGCGGCTGAGATGACTGCTGTGTAAAACTGGAGGTGACAAGCTTGAAATCTGTGGCTCAATACCACCGAGCTTCTGGGTCAGCAGGTGCTTTATGTGGACATCTGATCCTAATACAGTCAGTCAACAGTGCCTGAACCGCTGCAGGCTTGTGTGTCCACAGCATAGGTTACAAAATTCTTGTCACCATTGGTTTTTCACTATTTCCCCAACTACAAATATAGTGTGAGAGCATACTCTGGAGCTCTTGCCGCACACCTCAGTGCCTCTGGTGCTCTATGGCATACATACTGGGGGGACGAGAGTTCCGTTCATGTCTCAGCCGAGCAAACAAGACCCCAGCTTGAGCCTTGATAGAGCAACGGTCATCCTAGAGCTGGTTCTGGTCTTCAAGTGCCATTCTTGATATTATAGCTCTACAAAAAAAAGGCAGAATTAAAGGTTAGTGAGAATTATAATACTGTCACTGTCCAAAGAAGAACATGGCAAAGAAGAACATGGCAGCTGTCGTTTCTGTTGTATGGAAATGATGACTGGACGAAATGCTCCAAAATAGCTTGGAAAACATTCTGGTCACAATAACTTACATTAAAAGCAAAGTAGGTTTTTGGCCTCTCCTGTAAAGTTGCTATTTAGGAGATACTTGTTGTTCTATGGTCAGTGAGGATATGTAAGTAGTGTTGTTAGTAATAAATCTAAAAGAAAAAAAAGATCAGTCACTTCACAAATAATGATGTGCTGATCAGTAACCAGTAAATATCTTGCATATTTATATTGAATCATAGAAGTTACGTCATTAAGCTGCAGGAGGAATCATCAGTGGAGAACCTGTTCGCTCTTTTTTTTCTATTTTTCTATTATTTAAATACTCCTCCATGTCCAATCACAGTTTCTACTGCAGCAGTTACTGCTCCAACTAACATCTGGAACCACAGCCATTCCACATCTGGAGAGGATCCTCCCACTCTTGATCGCAGAGCTGGCAGAGGACCACGAATGCCAGCAAAACAAGTTATACAATGGCTTTGTTTGCGCTCAGTAAAGACTACATACTAACATATAGTGGAGTAACCAACGCCGAATTAACCACTTCGTACAAACAGCGCACACTGGAAGCACACACGACCTGAATGTTTAGAAAAGGCGTTTTCTACTCCGTAACAAGTGGACTGCAAAAACACTCGGACGCCGCGCGCTCAGTGGAAAAACCAAGATAAGCAGCTCGTTGTCGGAGCCCCCGCTTCTCTAACAGAACCCCCCGAGCTGGGAGACCAGACCAGTACCTGTTTGTGATGGCTGAAGCCGGACTTGGACAGTTTTTGAAAACTTTTCTTCGGCGTACTCCAGGTGGCGAGGAGCTACTTCATGCGCATCTCGTTCTCCCGCCAGCTGCAGCGACTCCCTCCATCTCCGCAGGAAGAACAACAAATGCTCTCCGGGTTCCGCAGTTCGGGGAAAGCAAACGCGGCTCCTGAGCCCGAAACGGCCCAACTACAGCCCCATATACGCGACGGGTCTGAGACTTTTTTTCCTGCCTCACAGCCCGCGCATGCCTATCCTGTACGCCGTTTCCGTTATGTGGACGGAGCCCGCGGGCGTTTCAGCGACCCCTACTGGCCCAACCCCGAACATCCTTCACAGAGCTGCAGCTGCAGACCGGCTCTGAGCTGAACCCATTTATCTCGGTCTGCTGAACAACTTAAACTAGTTATACATGCGACCAACTTGAGTATCCAGTGTATGTAGATTATAAACGTACATATCTTACACATATCTGAACTGATCATATTTATAATCACATATACTGTTCTCTCATCCACATAACAGCACAACACAACAAACACATGGACTACAATCTGTAACTGGAGAGCTATAAAGTGTACCTACGTGGTAAAAAAGAAAAAAACGGCTAACAAAATAGCCAGTGAGTGTAAAATCAAAATAATGCTCATTAAGTTTGAGAGTTTGTTATTCTATATATACAGTCTATAAAATTATTTAAACAAATTATATGAACAAACGTTATTACACTGTAAATTATTATAACTACTTATTAGACTGTGAATTCACTCGTATTACACAGTATGTTGTTATAATAATATGTAATTATATTTATTTATTTTTTATTATTATAATGTTACTCCTGTTTTGTTTTTTTTTGTTTTTTTTGGGGGGGGTGGTTGGTCAACTCACTTGAACTGATATTTGAGCTCCATAAATAAGAAACCTTGTTTTTGGTATTAACATAATTCTTGATGGTATGTTGTTTGAAAATCTTCTGTGGCTCATATACACATCTGAACACGTCTCCTAGTAACTATTTGAAACCTATCAAGTTCTACCAAAAGACATGCATCTCACATTTTGTTGATTTTCATTTTGCTACATAATCTCAACCTGTCCTTTGCATGATGTGACAATTTCAGAATGAATGGACCAATAGAAATGTTCCATCACTTAGAATAAACTCTTGCTGACAATCAAATTGGTGTGTATCACAAACTTTTGAATGTGACTTATTTATTTAGTTTATTTAAATTGAATGCCACATGCATACACACATATATATATACACACACACACACACACACTCACACACTTACACTCGTGTATATGATAAATAGTATATATATATATATATATATATATATATATATATTACATTTTGGTTGGTAAGTAGATAGAAACATATTTAATTAAAAATAAACACTAAAATTGAAAATAACTTTATTGCTTAAATTTACCCAAATACTGTTATAGGCAAGGAATTACAGTCAATACTGTGGAAAAGAGGGATCAATCTTCTTAGCCCACGCCATGAGGCCCCCACTGATGTCTTTCACAACAATTTGTTCTACTTCTGATCCAGACATCTTCTCCAGGATCTGCACAGCCTTCTGAGAATCATTCCCCAGTTTACACACCACAAAGACTTGCAATGAGAAAAGGGGAAGAGAAAGAAACAAAGACAGACAGACAGAGAGAGAGAGAGAAGGAAGAGAGAGAGAGACAGGGGCGTTTGGTTAGCTCGTTCCATGTCCGTAACAAGCTTCTTTCACTCCGCATAAAGAAGCAGTTCTAAAGGGTGGGGAAGTAAGCGGCTCCGGGAGTGAGTGGGAAATGTGCTAGTAGCATAGTTTTATAATGTTAGACCCATTACCCAGCACCTACCTTATTTCAAGCCATGGTATTAAGTAATCTTATCTTAATCAAAACACTCTAGCTTAAATAGAGCTTCTCATCTCTAATAAAAACACACCTCATACAAAAGCTTGATTATGGAACAGGAGGCCAGCTGTTTCTGATGACCAGGCTATTTCTGTGTTGGAAAATGACTGCTTAGCAACACCATCACCTCCATCCTCATTGGTCATCCAAGAAAAGCAAGTTGTCTGGCAATGCAACTCTACAAAAGCCTAATTAGCCTGAGGAAACTCAGATTACCCCTCTTTTGTTCCGTGAGTACGGAGCTGGCCCAGATATCCCGTGATAGGTGACTGCAGGCATTTGGTCCACAGAGGGAGTGCTTACTGCATACACTAGGCAGGATCATGTAACACATGTGGCTTAATAAACTTATTGCAATATATAAAGTACTGGACGTTTGCCCTGTGGTAATATGCTCATTTGAGCTGAGAGAAGCTATTAGAGCAGAGACAGGACAGGAGGAAGAGTATGATTCCCTTCACGTTACATAATATTTTAAGTCATATAAAATGTCTCATTACAACACTACATTTCTATACTTACATTATGACAACTTCGGCAACAAATCTCAGAATATAATGAGAAGTAATCTATACCTTCAGTGGGACGAGCAATTGTTTTGACAACCAGAATAGCCAGTTAAGCTGTTACAATTTAACTTCCCACAGTTCCACTATACTATTTAGCATGACAGGTTCAGTATACAAAGTAGATCAGTGGTGATATTGTTTCATGAGCTCCTTTAATTCTATATATACACTCTACATTCACTATGTGTCATATTCCAGAAAATAATTCTCTTAAAACCCTCCACAGTATATATGTGCTTTGAATCATCGGTTGTTTTTTATTTGTTTGTCAGTAAAAGACTTTAATACAAATGCAAAAGTTGATTAAATGCATCTGTTATAATAAATCATACAATTTCATAATTGCAAATTGTTCATATGTAGTAGGAAAAGACAGTAATGACTTCTGAGACTTAAAATATTAAAACAGAACATTCAATATATGTTGCTCTCAACTCTCAAATATATGAGTGCCAACAGCACCTCCATGTGGAGAATCTTCAGCCTGCTAAATGTGAGTGAACATGTGAGTGTGTTACATGGGGGGCCCATGCAAAGACCTTTGCTTATTACCTGATACATGTGTGTCCAAGCTTTGCTGTTTCAGTTCGCTGATCTTCTCCTTCAGCAGATTAACAAGATCTGTCTTTCGCTCCTCTAAACAGGCAAGTGGAATGTCTATTTGTAAAAATACATAATGGTTAAGTCAAATGTAAACTCTTTAGCTATAATACAAAGACCAAATGAGGTCTCTATTAACTGAAATGATGAAACCCCTCAGAAAACATACTTATTGAAGTCGGCAGACAACAAATATCCACCTCCACCTTGGGCCGAACATCCAGGAGCAGATGAGGAGTAACTTCGTCCATAATGGATTTATACTCCTATGATTAACAAAGTATTGTTTATGAATGGACAGGGACAAGAATGGATTGAACATTTAGTACTATGACTTGTAAGAGTATGTAAGGAATTATTATTTAAGAAATAATAAATGATGGACACAGTGCCATATTTAAGGTAGTGATGCATAAATGTTTTACCTGCACAGAGATCCTCTGTTCTGAAGTTAGAAGATTCAGTCTTCGACACTGCAAAATAACAAAAAAACACTTATAATCACCAAAACTCTTTTAGATTGGTACTGAATAGGTGAGGCTGCTTTTAAGGATGTGTTTGGTCAGATATCTCAAGCATTACAGTAAACAGTTGCTCTATCTGAAAGTGTGAAACTAAGGAACTTCCTGCTTCACTATATATGCTTGTGTGCTTGATTTGCTGTAGTTGTCATATTGGTGACAAGACAAAGTAAACATGAGCATTTGTTAAAACCACAGCCACAGTCGCCTGTCTACCACTGCTCTGAATAAAAATACCATTTCTATGAGTCACAGTGACCTCTTGTGGACATTTACTAAATTGCATATGCATGGTACCAATATGGGAGGGCGGTGGTGTTCTTATATATCCTCATCGATAAATAAAATATGTATCTAAATTTTTGTTTATTTTCATATCCCTATAGCATGTAAACACAACAACTGCGTTTTATATCATGTGAATGTTTCATGATAAATAGACCAATAGAAATGCTCCAAAATCACTTGGAATGAAACCTCTTCACATTAACTTACATTGAAAGCAAAGAACGTTTTATCCATTGCTGTAAAATTACTATTTTGGAGATTATCTTTTTTACACCAACAATATACAGACATCCAAATACGTCTCAGTAGACATTCAAATAGGTATGATGAATGTAATATTAATGCATTCGGTGATTCTGAGGTTTAAGGCATAAGACAGGAGTAGGGTCCCAGATTTTCTGAGGTCTGGGATCTACATTGTAAAACATTATGTCTTTGTAAGTGATACAACCTTAAATCAAGTCAATTTATCTAATACTTTCCACCTTCAGACATTTAAAAATATTTTTTTTGTATGAAGGATTTATTGGAAATTATCCCACTATATTGGCAGAAAATTTTGTATTGCTGTACAGATGCAATGAGTGATGTAATAATTAAATTTGTAGAAATATTAACAGTAACTTGTAATGGTGTTTCATCAACACATACCATACATTTGATACTGTACAGCTTCCTTGAGAGCAGGTAAACTTCAAACTACACCACAGTAATAAGAGAAATATCCACTTCAGCATATAAGTGTCCACAATGGAAACAGCCCTGTGACATGATTCTAACCTTATCTGTCGCAGCAGAGCCACAGAATCTCTCATAGTCCTGCAGTTCTGTGACAGTGGGCTTCTCTCCACACACAGCACAGCCTGCCTGTTTGGGCCTGAGCTTTATGGAACGGAAGCGGCCCTCCTGACCATCAAACATGAGCAGCTGCTGCCCGAAGGACGCTGTGTTACACAGTCAAAGAACCAGACACAAAAAGAGCTGGTGTAGTGAACGGAGAGTACTCTATGGGTTTTTTTACGGAAGGATACATCCCTGGCCAGAGGCAATCTTCAGAACCTCTAAAGCTTGAAGACAGCCCATGATTCCAGGCACTGCAAGAAAGAAGCACACATGTTTTTATATTACCAAGGGTTTGCCTTTGGCTTGAAAACTCAGGGCACCTATAATTATCTGTGGCAAACTGTGTCCCATGTAGGAAAGTAAACATTTTTCATGAGTTGGGTTTATTTATACACATACATGTTTACTACACACAAGGGGCCAGCTTTTCAAAAACACATTAAGCCTAGTCTTAAAATAAAGGGACTTTTAGTACAGAATCCAGACATGCAGTGTGCGGATGTGTTTACTAGTGTCTGGTAGATATAATGGGGGCTGTAACTGTGTAGTGGAAGGTTAGAGTTAAGCTGCATGAGCGAATTGACGAAGAAAGTGTTCGCACACATTGTGTCCTGTAAGGCAGAGTAAACCAATACTGAACCAGGATTGTGTTATATGGTTTTCAATGAAGCATGGTCAGAACTTAGCCTTGTTAGTGCTAATTACAATGATATTGAGCTTTAATGTCAAGAACTAATGCCCTTGAGTTCATGTTTTCTTAGTATTCAGAAAATGCAATTAGTTGTTTCTTTGGTGCTTTACAGTTTAAAATCCACACAATAATAAATAGTACATTTACTTTCTGAAATTGTAGTTTTAGTCTAGAGTTTCACAATATCAGAATTTTGGGTTTGATACCAACAGTAACATTGCTATGCTCAATACCGAATGAAACCATGACTAAAAGAAAAAACACTGCACACAAAATGTGTGGGATGATTGAAAAAACTGTCTTTTTACATTTAATTAACAATTGTTATTTTTTTTTTATTCTGTCTTTTTCATTAACAGAGAAAATACACCATAGAGCTAGCTTACTCAAAAAACCTAAAACTACTGAAAGTTAGGGAATTGATTTGTTTGCCAAATTGTAGTACTGATAAAACATTCAACTCATGATACCTTGTGTAACTTTGTAAATTCTGTACTTGTACTCAGGAATCGTGGGACTAATGCCAGTTTAAATATTGTGTGGGTCATTGATACTGTGATGTAGTGAATTTTAACAATATCACCCGCTGTATTTTTAACTCTAACTAACAGCATCCCGTGATCTGGCTTTTATGCAAATTGCTTTTTAAGTTCTTCAAAACTGATCATCTGATGAGACTCACCCACTCCTAATACTCCACCATCAGAGCAATTAGTAACCGTCTCAGGTGGTGGGGGGACAGGATACAAACACCTGTAACATGGCCCTCCTTTGTAGTTGTACACAGTGAGCTATGAGCAAGAAACAAGACAAAATGATCCAAAAGATCTTTTAGAACCACTTTGCAGTATTGTGATCTACATGTATAAGATTCCATTTGCCCAGAGAAACAGTCTTACCTGTCCCTCCATTCGCAGAGCACTAGCAGACACTAAAGGCTTGCCACTTAGAACACATGCGTCATTGACAAGGTACCGCGTGGGGACGTTATCTGAACAGTCTGCCACAATGTCGTACATTAAGAACA
Source organism: Megaleporinus macrocephalus (assembly GCA_021613375.1). Classification (NCBI taxonomy): domain Eukaryota; kingdom Metazoa; phylum Chordata; class Actinopteri; order Characiformes; family Anostomidae; genus Megaleporinus; species Megaleporinus macrocephalus. Next base: position 35,684,113 of record CM038712.1, read on the forward strand.
GAAAGTCAAGGACTCAAAGTTATACGTTTTATACATTTCCAAAAATAACATTCATTTACCTCTATAAAATGGATATTTGGTTAATGTTGTTGAGTTGTAAGGATCTAGATGATGATGCAGGATGTGATACACACACTGTAGAATTCAACCTGTCAGAACAATGAAGTTAACTCCAAGCAGGTAGACAGAGTACCAGTAGTCAATCTAAAACAGTTTCTCAGATACTATTTGAATGCAATACGTTTTATATTAGGACAAACAGTGATGTAGTGATTAACACTATACTGCAATATGCCTAGGGTTCAAATTGTAGAGGTTTTGGGGGTCTCCTTGTGGACAATCTGGAAGACTTATATATTGATGGACAATATGATTTTGTGGTTTGTTTCTGTAGTTTTCTTTTACAAATATTACAAAACCAAATTACTGAAGCTCACAAGAACACACAACAAGTCTCATAGTCTGCCTTTTCTCAGTTAATTAACATAAAATCACTGTCATAACAAAACCTGGTACCGCCAAGAAAGTAGCTTTACAAGTGATTCACTTATGCAAGTCATTGTAACCTGTAATTTTTTAATCATTTTTAGTGGTTAGTTTGTCAAGAAATGACAATGCAAACAGTAATCAGAATTAAATCAGATTCAGCCAGCAGCAGCAGCAGCAGCAGGTTGTGTGAATCCAGTCCAGTTTGTACTGTTGCACTTATCTGGGCTGAAAAGTGGTTAAGACTTAAGACATTATGTGTATTTGATTAATAAGCACCTGCTGAGAGCCTGGGCTGCAGACTGGGCTTTGGGCAGACTCTGAGTCTGTTCTGTATGCAGGACCTGTCTATGCAGATTACTCAGCTCCACATCATCATAGTCCAGCAGCCCCAAACGCCCTGCAAATATAAAGCATATTAATTAAGGTGCCTGCGAAGTCACGGTGACCACGCTATTTTACACAATGATGCATTATATATGTATGTCATCATATAATGTATATCGTCGCTGCCCAAAAAAAACATGCATCTCCATTTTATTTTATTTTCTACCTCATTGGAATGCAGCGCCTGCCATTGTGTGAGAATGTCATGATGAATGGATCAACAGAAATGCTCCAAAATAAACTGGAAAATTTCTGCTTCCTTTGACTTACATTAAACACTGATTTTGTCCTCTCCTGTAAAGTAGCTATTTTGGAGACACTTGTTTTTATTGGACAGCCATGACATGTAACCAATGTCTGATATCTCCTTAGTAGCATCAGTTACACAGTTAATCTCCAACAGACAAAGAACACAAACTGACCCATGGTGCTCTCCCACTGCTTCTTGTGCACATGAAAGTATGACATCAACAACAAAAAGCTAAACTGCATGAAGAGTAGGGAGCTGAGTAACTTCTTGTTGCAGGTTATGTGTGCAGAATGACAGTAAAAATCTGCTCACAGTTGGCAACAAATCCTGCTAAATAACAGAGCATCATTTCAGAAACTGAGTAGTTTAGTTAACCTACCAGACTGCATTTGCTGGGTTTAAAGCGAATCAGGGCTTTCATTTAATTTTGAGTACTTGTGGGGGTTACTTTAATCACCTCATCCAGAATCTATGTGTGGCACTGACATCATAACACCTGCAGGTTAGCCACGGCTGCACGTGTAATTCAGGTGTAATTAATGTTGTACTGAAAGTGTAACTTTGCTAGTGCTCCACCAATACAGTTCAACATGCTTTCATTATTTTATGATAACATGTCTTGTTAGATACGGTCAAACCAAAAGGACAGTGGGCTACCAAAGGCTGACTGGTAGCAAAGCTGCTCAAAGTTTTCTGTGCGGCTATCTGTGGTTAAGCAGAATGTTTACTCATCTGTCCTCATTTTTCCTTCATTTCTTTCTTTCGTTACCTTTTGTGAATTCATTTAATACATTATTATAACAATAATACCATGAATAAAGCTGGTTATACATCTAGAACAGTGTCAACAACAACATTTCTGACAAAAGCATTGCATAAGAACTAGTCTTTTTTTCTTCAACTGTTTGTAATATTTTTCTTAGTTATTTAAAAGTAAAAAAAAAGGATAAAATCAGTTTGAGGAGATTAAAAACTAAGTAGACAATGCATGCAGTAACCTGGGTGGTCTGCGTGCACACTTTATCAAGTGAGGGAAGCGATATATGCTTTCTATTACTTACACTGTGCCAATGTATGTGGAAGTGTAGTAATTTCATGTGTGCCTATTTCTATGAATATTTCAGTTATTGTCCTCTAATGCTGTACAATCTTTATTTCATAAAAACAGTGGTGACTTTTCTGTCACTTTCTTGTTCATGAATTCCATCATTAGTTTCTACCTAAAAAACAGATGCTGAACCTACCTATCCCTGCAGCAGCGAGGTACTGTGCCAGCGGGCAGCCCAAACCTCCACATCCCACAACCAGAACAGAGGTATTTGAAATACTGATCTGACCTGGAAAGAGAAAAGGAAACCAGATGTGTGACCTGACTCATCAAATGAGAGCAAAATCAGATTCTGATCATGTTCATGAGTCTGTTACCTTTAACACCGAGCTCTGGCAAGAGAAGCTGCCTACTGTATCTCATAATGTCTTCATTGGTTAACGAGGTGTTTTTCTTCAGAGGGGGCAGAACAGATACTCGGTCTTGTAAGTCTGCTAGTAAAGAGTCAGCCTGCTGAAACACACAGAAAGAGGGGCAGCTTCTCAGATGATCTTAATGTGGCTCGTGTGTGCAGGACCCTGTCAGTTTGCTGGAAAAGCCCAGCTGCTTGCTTTCTGAAGTTCTTATTCGAATTCCTGCACCATTTAAGGTGAAACGGGGAATTCTAACAAGAAGATAACTTCAGCTACGTATATTTTCAGGTTTACTCTCAATACTGGCTGTAACTGTAACTGAACACGTGAATGCGGTGCGGACCTTTTCAACTTGGTCGAGTTTCTTTTTTAAAGCAGCGATTTCTGCGTCTTTTTCCAAAAGCTGCTTCTTCAGGTGTGACACGTTGTCGTCCATGCCTAAAAATAAATGTTCAAATGTTAAAACGAGTCGTATCGATACTCAACGTGCAGCTCCGCAGCCTTCTTCCTGTTTTGGCAACGTCATCAAATGCGTGTTACAGCGTCGACAGCCCACGTGAACTCACTAACCAATCAAGAAACAGACCAAATAAATAAATAAATAAATAAATAAATAAATAAATAAATAAATAAATAAATAAATAAATAAATAATAATAATAATAATAATAATAATAATAATAATAATTTTATTCTTTTCATTTTATATCATTTCAATACCACAGCTGCACTTCTATGAAGGTTTCATAATGGACCAATAGAAACGCTCCAAAATCACTTGAAATATAACCCCATAACATTAACATAGAAAGTAAATAAAGTTTTTGTCCTCTCCTGTAAAGGTACTATTTTAAAGATACTTGTTTTTTCTTTGATCAGCAATAATAGCATTCATCTAATCTCACTGTCTGATGAGTAAGAAGATAAGAGCTTAATCTTGTTATAGTTATACAAAGAGGATGATTTCACCCCAGCCAACCACCTCAGTTTAAAAATGAATTGCATGCTAATCTAGTTTTCCTTCCTTCTTTCGTTTCAGCTTTTTTCAGCTTTTTTTAAATTCTCTGTGTTAGGCTCAGAGCTGAAAGCCTAACATAATGAAGGTGTTTTCAATTTTAGACACAGTTTAGCCAAAAAATGTCTCTTGCTATTGAACTCAGAAAGAAATGCACGTTCTATAAATATTTCATGCACACCTAAAGAAGATGGTTGCTCATAAGGTCACCAGTACAGACAGTGGTGCTATATAGAACCATGTACACTCAAAGAACCTTTTGCATGATTACAGCATTATTGGCATCAAGGAAAATAGAAATATGGTTCTTTGTTGTTATAAGGTCAAGCCTGTAAAAATAGCATAACCATTTTCAAAAATGTTCTTTATAAAACCATCTACAGCACATTCTCCAGCATTCTGAACTAATCTTTCTTTAAATGTTCCTTGTTCTGTATATATAACCATTTTCTTTAATAAGGAACCACTAAAGAACCATCTTTTTAAAGTGTGCTTCAGAAACTTCAGAGTATGAGAGTTTGTGTGGAATCGTTTTTCACTATTAGGAAGGTGACTATTTATTTATTTATTTATTTGTTTGTTTATTTATAGCTGGCGAACGCTGATGAAAAGTCGTGTTTAATACGGGGACGTGTGAACATCTCCCCAGGCTTTGTGTGGTGAATGAGGGGCAGGCTGTGTCCGGGGTTTACAGGTCCTCCCTCGAGTCCCTCACATGATCCGGAGCCGCTGTTCAGAGCGAGCGGACGCGCCGCGCGTAAAACCGCCTGAGACACGACCGCCTCGACACGAGCCCACCATGTGCCTCCTAACTTTGCTCGGCGTCTTTTTCACTCTTGTGGGCTCAATCAGTGCCCAAATACCGTGGACTCAAGAAAAGGTACCTGTATTTTCCTTTCACGCTCGATGTGGAGAAGGTACGCGCTGAATCTTTAGCGTAGTTCATCAACTAATAGCGTCCAGTGAAGTGGACTATTTCGCTCTGTTTATCTGATCAGAGCCCGTAAATCAAGTACTCCAGCAATCAGGGATGATTGAAATCGACTGTGTGAGTTAGTTTTACAAGAATCAGACCAGCTGGAGGGGGTCTGTGCGTGTTATGTGTTCATAGTGTGTTATGTGTTCATAGTGGATAGTGTGGATGTACAGTGTACAGTGGCCTCTCGATGTTAGTCTTGTCTTTTCGCTTTTTTCAATAAGATCTACTCTAGTTTGCTGTTACATAAGCACCGTTATGTAGAATATTAGTGGATTTTAGTGGATTTTAGTGGATCTGTCTTTTCAGCCAAGCCGTTTTCGGCAGAGAGGATTTATGTGATCAGACTGTGATAGTAGGTATCTTGGACATCCTCATCCCCAGAGGCTGGTATACGTTGTTATTCAGTCTCTGTCTTCGCCTTGTTGCTATGGCAGCGCACTCCTCTTCATCGATCTCCCACCAAACGGAGATCAAGATATTTATAGATCTGGATTAGATCCCCATTGACTGTTTCTCAAATTCCCAAGAGGCCCTATGTGAACAGAACAGTGGCCTTTAAGTTGAAATGTAATTCGTGACCTGCTGTTCTTTCAGTAAAGCTAAACTAATAACGTGTGAAATATAACTCGGTACAGGAGCTCTGTCTCTCCAGCTTTCTCCTTCTGTGCGTGGACACTGCTTTATCTTTATCTAGATCTGTACTCTGTCAGTACCATGTATGTAATTAAAGCGGTTGAGTCACACATGCAGACTGGAGGAAGGAGCAGCAGGTCTGCTTTTAAAGAGCCCATACCCTACATTTTTATTAGTATTTTATTATATTTTATAATTTCACCAGACATCCACATTTGTGTGGTTTAATGTACCCAAAAAAGTCCCAATTAATTTATAAATGAGAATTTAAACATAAATTCCATCTCTGTTTATTCCTGTTTTAGTTACTGTGCCTTTAAGACTAACGTAGAGCACAGTTCTTATAACCTCAAACAGGTCAGCTATACGTAGACAAAATAATCAGACCTATGTATATGCACTGTTTCTCATGTAACAAAATCAGTGCATTCAAAATTGGCTTTTTTCCCTGCTTGTTTCTTGAAATATGAATGATACGTAGTAATGTGTTTTCAAACTTCAACAGTGTTTCCATTGTATCTGAAACTGTTTTGTTTAAAAAAGGTCAAACATGTACTTTTCCATAAAATGAGCTCTGTAAATTTGGTGCTTCTTTATTCTGAAAGTTCTGATTGCAGGCTTGATGCGCTTGGTGGCTTAGAACTTGGAGGAAATCAGTGATGGCAATAGCAGAAAACCATGAACTTTGAGACCAAACAAGAGTAACAAGTCTGACATCAGAGATAATCAATAGACCGGCCAACTGGAAAGGACATGAATCTAGAGGAGATTTATAATGTCTAGCCTAGAATTATGTTTTATTCTTTGTCAGCTTTAAGCAGTCACTGAAGTTCAACAACATGATTGGGGGCTGTTCACCCTGGCAGAATGCTAGCCCTCTTCTAGCTCTTTTCTGTGAATAACTTCCAGCTGCAGCTCCCCTGTACTTAATGTTCTTGAAATTTCTGTTGCCTTGTGTGGTCACGCTGGACCACATAATTACTCACCGGCCATATGCAATGTATAATTTTCCCAACAAACAAGAATGAACAGGCGCTCTCTCAACACTCCAGTTAAGTGTCACCACCATGTCTCATCTGACAATTAGCAATTCAGTGATTTATGTCTACATCCAAATACAGAAAGCGGATGTGCTGTGCTAAGAGAAACGTTTGTCTGTTAGCGTAATATACTTTACCAGCAGCAAGACACGTTGCACAATATTTGCGTAAGTGTTGCTTAATATCAAAATGTTTCACAATCGTTTTACACTTCTAACATTTTACAATACAACTGTTAAGGGGAAGTGTTAATTAACAGGAATAGAATATTTCATATATATATATATATATATATATAATATATATATATATATATATATATAAATAATATATATATATATATATACATATATATATATATATACAGAAATTAGCATTGGAATCCTCCTCATTCCAAGTATACAAGCAGGTACATACATTACCACATTCACTTTTATTTCTATATAACTCTTTCTATAGTCTTTTTATGGATTTTTCAGTTTTTAGAATGTTTTTCTTTTTATATTGTCATAAGCAGTAACAAACATGGCAGCTCGAAGATTCTTTCTGCCTCCAAGACCAAATTAATTATCATGTATTTATTTTAGAGACATTTTGTACGGATATAACATTAGAAGTAATATTAGATATTTAAGTAATATAAGTAAATAATATTAGATATTCTTACATACAAATAGTTTATCATGTAGTCATCTGGACATTTGGACAGTAAATAGTGCTTTGATTGGTATTATAGACTGATGCCTAACATAACTTTTATTATTCAAAATTTGTATTTAAAATGTTAAAAATAAAATCATTTTCTCTGTTTGCTGTATGTACAGTGACCAGTAAAAGTTTATGAATGCTTTTGAATTACATCTCATGTACATTTTATAAAACTTTAGACTCTTTCATCTTATAGATGTATGGAGATATAGATATAAAGTCTTCATTTAAACAGGGTCAAAACGGATTATATAATTTAAGAAGTGACACTTGTATTAGCATTTCTGTTGTTATTTGTATAAATGAAATAAACAGTAATGCACAGTTTGCTTATGTGGAAAAAGTAAGTACATCCCTACGTATGTCACTACTTCAAACTTATTTTATTTAAACTTCAGATATCTGTTCTGATTTCCATTTTGTTATTGGAGTATGTGACGTCATCATGTCTAGATCAAAAGAGCTCTGTGAGGCCCTCAGAAGTTGTAGATGCTTATGTATCTGGTTCAAATTGATTTCCAAAATATTGAAAATCAACCATTCTACTGTCCAGAAGATCTTTTATCTGGAGAAGATGTAAAACCAGTGCAAATTTAACTTTAGAGTAGACCACTGGATGTGAAGTGACGTTATGTAGAATCTCATGGTTCCATGTAAATCCACACAAGAATGGCTCTAAAGGAAGAAACGGAGTGTTGTGGAATGGCCTAGTTAAAACCCAGATCTGAATCCCATTGAAATGCTATGGGGGGATTTGAAACAGACTTTACATGCAAGAATTTCCTTAAAAATTGCAAGTATGTCTCCCTGTAGATGTTAGAAACTGGTAGACAGTTTTAGGAAACGCCTACGTAAAGTTTTTTATGCCGAAGGGGGCCATACAAGCCAGGGGTGTTCCTACGTTTTACATAACATTTACTGAAGGTCGTATTCTGATATGTCCACATATGTCAATAAAAATAAATAAATAAACAGGGGTGTACCTAGAATAGTTTAGTGTAGGCTGATAGGGGCAGCGGTAGCAGTAAAAGCAAGAATTCTGTAACAAGTACTCAGTTTTAAAGCTAAAAATAAACACTGGTTTCAGAATCTCATCAGTATTGGAGTTTTTTATATCTGCTTAAAAATATGTTGACATTTCACTTTTTATTGGTTGCTTTTTATACTTTTTTACATTTGATTAAGCAAATGTTACCTTACAGTGCCAAAAGGTTTATAATGAATGGACTAATAGAAAAGCCTCAAAATTATTTTGGAAAAAATCTTATGATTACACTTACAAAAAAATCACACTTATGATGCTGGTAAATATGCAGAGCTTTATTTTCAGCTGATGTTTTAAGACATGATATATCAAAGGGGTTCTATTTAAACACAAAGGCTCAACTGCCTACTGCAGGTAATGGAGTATATGACTGGATTAAAAGGAAGATTTGGTCAAGCACATTAAATGATACTAGTTGGTTGTTTACAAAGAAGTTGTTGGTTTGAACTGGAGTGAATCTGACAGTAAATACACTACTGAGACCCAAATGTGCTCTTGCATATATTTTTTTTCTTAAAAAAAAAAACATGAAGGAAGCATGGAGAGAGTCTAGCTTCAGGTAGTTAGGTTCACACAGGGCGTGTGCTTGCTCGATGTTTGGATTATACATTTAGAGAACATTTGTAAATTTTGTTTATGCAGTTATTTATACACATGTGTAAAGCATTACCTGAATGGTAATGCTAATGGTAATTGTTTGATACTCGAACTTGGAACTTTCATTTCCAAGCAGGACTGCTTATTCATTTACACTAATTCCTCAAAGATAATGTTGTATAAGTGAACAGGATTATGGCTAAATTATACTGGAAAGCATTTTAAATACTAAAAAATCACTGCAATCCATCCATCCATCCATCTATTATCTTCCACTTTATCATTGGGTGGAGGTACACCGTGGACAGGTCACTAATCCATCACACACTCACACGTACAGGCAATTTCGAGTGACCGATCAACCTAATATGCATGTCTTTGGACTGTGGGAGGATACCTGAGTACAAATGACTGAAATGTTTCAGCTATTTTTGTCTGTGTGATAAACCGACTGTTATCCAATTCAACATTTAGTTGCTATAGCATTGGCTGTCTGTATTTGGATCTCAAAGTTTTTTTTATGATATATGCAGTTGTTTCATGTTCTAAGTACTGTCAAAAACCATCGTATACAAGTGGCGAACCATGACTGTAAAAGCTAAACCTTCAATTTAGGCCATGAGTGTCAAAATCTGGTCAAAACATGAGGAAGACAAAATGCTAATGATGATAATGCTAATTTTGCTAACTTTCCTATGGGATTCTAGGATTGTGTTACACTACAATTTTTGGCAGTTCTAGATAAAACACTGCCTTTTAAATCCTCTAAAAGACATTTCATGATTTATCTGAAGCTTGTGGCTGGTACATTCATTTATATTTTGCCTTGTAGCAGTTTCACTGTAACTCTTTATCGAGTACCGAGGCCTAGTATAGAGCTTCTGCATTTCGAACAACCTGCTCATTAAGCCTATACTGATGAGTCTTGCGCACTACACTTCAGGTGAAAATGCAAAGGATGAAAGGCAAAAATGTAACATTCTATTATTCACTCTTCTGCTCTCGACATTAACTCCTTGACTTTGGCATGGAAACACCCAAATGCCCAAAGGGCCTAATTCTCCACAAGCAGCTCAAATGGAGTAGAGTTATAGCCTCTGTGAATGTTTTAAAAATCTTATAAATGAAGTGATGAAGCTCTTCATGCATCTTCCACTATTCCAGACAGGTGTCTGTTCTCACTAGTTGCTTGTTCTGGAAGGATCTTATTTAGTCTTTAAGATGTTTGACGTGTGTCTCATGTAGAGCTGCTGCTCCGAAACCAGCCCAAACTGAGTTACGGAGGTCAGAGCTATGAGTGAAAGAAGTTTCAGCTCCAAAGCAAAAATAAAGAAGTCCTACACGATGACAGAGTGTACCCATTTCGTGGGAAGCTAAGGACCTTCTCATCTGGAATTTCAAAAATTTAATCTTCTTTTTTTTAACAATGAAACAAGAAGTTGCAGAGTTTAAACACAAGCTTGATTCTACAGACATTATTTTTTTTAGTTCCCAAGAATCATTTGTTCTTCTCTGAAGGGCTGAAAGGTTTTGGAGGTTTTCCCTCCACTACATACTCATAGAATTACATTGTGCCTTAAACTATCACAATAGTGTTAACATCTTATTATGTTGCAGGTACAGGCAGTAGTGCTTAGTGTTGCTTACTGTGGCATCTACTGTGGCATCTAGGGTCCCCCCAAGAGCACAGACTCTGAGCGCTGAGCCAAATGATCTGCAAAATCCTGCCCTGTTCTGAGACAATGACTTTAAGGCTCTTCTTTCTGTTTCTCCAGCTGTACCACAAAGCCAACACTCTGAGCTCAAGTGATCTGCTCAGGGTTTTGGGCCATACAAACATTGGTCGCATGTGGGAGAAAGACCTGAAGCCCATGCTGGTGGTGCGGTACCCAGGCTCTGCAGGAAGCCAGGCAGTGCAGCAGGTGTGTATTTGTGTGAACTAAAAAAAATGAACTAAAAAAGCTTGATTATATTTGAGTTGACCTTGATGCTCTCTTCCTCTTTTTCTCCTTACAGCAAATTAAATCAACTCTACGTTCACTGAAAGCGGGCTGGAAGGTGACCGAGGATCGCTTCCAAAGTTACACTCCATACGGCCAGATGCCGTTCACTAACATAATCGCTACTCTCAACCCCGCGGCCAAGCGGCGGCTGGTGCTGGCCTGCCACTACGATTCTAAGTACTACCCTCCTCAGTGGCACGGGAGGGAGTTCTTGGGGGCCACTGACTCAGCCGTGCCCTGCTCCATGTTGCTGGAGCTGGCCAGAGCTCTGGATCAGGAGCTGAAAACTCTAAAGGTGAGGAAATGTAGGGTCACAGAACTGTTAACGTATACAGTCGAGTCACATTATTATGAACTAATTAACTAATATCCACAGTAACCGGCGCGTGCAGTATGGACAGCAGCTAGACGGACTTAGTGACTCAGTAAGGGTCCTGGTAGGTTGTAACAGTTATCTGGACAGTTGTCTTTCACTTGGATGGGTGGGCCCAGATAATGCCATAAAAACATTCCCCAGACTATAACACTGCTACCTACTCGCTGTTGTTGTCGAAAGTTGTAAATGGTCATAATAATGTGACTCCACTGTGTAGTCTCCATCTGCTGTATTTAAGATAAGTAGCATTCAGTTATTGTGGGCAATGTTCTAATATTTGTTTCAGGTCAAGCGTTGTACAAAGCAACTGTGGTTGGACTGTTTGGATTTTCTCCAGTGTGCAGTATCATTTTCAAACTGGTGAAGTTAAAGGTCTGCTGTGTAGTGCAGCTGGCAGCCAGTGGTCACCAGTACTGGTCTCAGAGATCTCTGCCACATCTGCTTCAGCTAAAAACCTTTGATGCTTTAGTGTCCAATAGAGGGCCGCGGGTTGGGATTGAGTAGGTTTTCAGAAGGACCCTTCTTCAGAAGGACCACTGGTCTAGGCGTTTTTCAGTTGAGTTTGAGTTTGTTCCCACAACCATCAGTGGTTATGAGTCAACATAATTAGCCTCTCTGTCTCAGGATAAGCTGGACATGATTCTCCTTAAATCAGTCAGAGAGATAGAGAGTCAGCGAGGCAGAGAGACAAAGAAGGGCAGGAAGACATAGAGACAAAATGGAAGAGGGGCAGAGAGACAGAGAAGTATAGAGACAGAAAGGCAAAGAGACAGAGAGGCAGAAATACAGACAGGCAGTGAGACAGAAATACAGAGTGAAAGAGAGACAGACAGTCAAAGAAGCAGAGAGGCAGAGATACAGAAATACAGTTCCTAAAACATGCTGGTACTTACATGCCTTGGAGGTCTGCATCCTTCCAGCCTGATAGTGTCATACAGTTAAACTTAAAAATGAAAAACTAAAATGATGACAGTGATGTTACAGTGAGAAGCTGTCCAGGAGAGTTAGAGTCCATAATTTTGCACATGCACAAAGAATGTCTTTTTCTTGCCAGTTGAACTGTGCAGAGACATTCAGAGACATTCTGTTCAGACACAGCTTAGATTCACGTTCTGTGGAAATCTGTTTAGTCTTTTTTAACTTGCCAACCTCAACTCATCTGTTAACTCTAAGCCCTTGATTATCAGATGTATGCAGTTGTATCCAGTTACACCACCACTGAAATTCTCATGCATGGGTTTGACTGACGTATAAGTGGCAGTGCCTGCCCTTGCAAGGCCAAAGGGGGAATGTTTATGTGACAGCATGACAATGAGACTGACTGGACTGGAGAAGCAGCAAGAATTTAGATGTGTTATCAAGAGAAGAGGGAAGAGAGGAATGCAAAAGAAGAAGACTTCAGAATATACAACCAACAATTGCCACATCATTACTGTTCAGTGTTTCAGTACTTTTTTCGTAACTTGCTGTTCTCTAACAAGGAGCTTAACAGCAAAATTCACAATAGGTGTTTGATTCCTGAATCCACCAATAAATAACTTGATTCAATTAGAATTGATGTTTAAACAGTCCTCCTCATCATGCTGTTCACATTTTGACATCATGAGACCAAGATTACACCTAAGAATTGATCAACAGTATCTCGCCACCACGGGGCTTCAAAGAGGATGTTCTTCAACGGAAGTGGCCACTGAACTTAGAGCGTCCCACAGTGTCATCAGCAGGTTGCAACAGAGATACAGACAGACTGGAAGGGTCAAAGAAAGACATAAAAGTGGACATCCCACACTGATGACCGCTTCATTGTGAACAGGGCCCGGCGGAACCAGATGATAAATGACACAACTCCAGGCACATTTAAGGGAGGTGAGAGGCACCCAAGGGTCACGTCAGACCTTTCAAAACCGTTTACATCAGCATGGTCTGCGTGCTAGAGAACCTGATCAAACCACCAGACACAAGCATCATCGTCTTGCATGGGCCACGGAGCATCTACGCTGGACAAGGGACCACTGATGAAAGTTGATTCACGCTGAGATATGATGACCGCCAACGATGTCAAGGAGAGTGCTATGCATCACCCACTGTTGTTACCAGACGAGCCTTTGGTGGGGCTGGTGTGACAGTGTGGGCTGGTGTGTCTAGTCAATTTAGAACTGCCCTACACTTTGTGAATGGTACAGTGACAAGCCCATACTACTTAAATAACATAATGAACCCAGTCATTGTGCCTCTGCATGAGTAACACAGGCCTAGTTTCATCTTCATGGACGACAGTGCGCCAGCTCATCGAGGTTATATCATTAGGGAATGGCTGCTGGAGACTGGGCTACCTCAAGTGGCCTGTACTTTCTCCAGACCTGAATCCCATAGAAAACTTATGGGATCAGCTGAGTTGCCGTGTAACAAGAAGCAGAACCACAATGATCTGAGGGCCGCCCTTTAAGAAGAGTGGGGTGCCATACCTCAGTAGACAATAAGTCAACTTGTGAACAGCTTGAGACGTTTTTGTCAAGCTGTAATTGATGCTCAAAGGCACATGACAAGTTATTAAGACACTGACATGTTTTGTTGCTGTAAACCCACTACTGTTGTTTTTTTTGTTTTAATAAATTGTTTGAGATGAGGAAACTACCATTGCATGCCCTACTTTCATGATATATTATTACTGTAGTGTGAACCTTTTACATTTTCCATAAATTTCACCTTGAAAGTCAAATATCCCTAACTTTTTGAGAGTAGTGTATATGACAGCAGCTATTGCAGCTCCTTAGTTAACCTGAACACTGGCAATGCATTTTCATGTGTTCCCCACTGGATGGCAGTGTGTGCTTATTGTTATCTCTGTGCATCTGTCTCAGGACTCTGGGTCAGACCTGTCTCTGCAGCTGCTGTTTTTTGACGGAGAGGAGGCTCTGTTTCAGTGGACCTCCACTGACTCATTATACGGCTCCAGACACCTGGCCAACAAAATGGAGAGCACTGCACACCCCCAGGGAGCTTCAGACACCAACCAGCTACACGGCATTGTATGTTTCTCTCACAAACAGATGTGTCACAGTTGTGAAACAGATGTGTCACAGTTTTTAATGTACACACGGCAGTCCACTTATCCAATAATTTTTTATGCAAGGAGTTATTGTTGAGTGCTGTTGCTAATCTATCCAATGTTTGTTGGTACCTTGCCTTCTTTTCTGAGTAATATTTAGTTTTGTGATGATAAACAGCTATTTCTTATTTATTATACTGGATATTTTTGGTGAACCACTTGCTTATTTTAATCAATATATATTTTAATCAAAATATATAATATATATATTTTAAGAAAAGCTTTTTTGTCATTACTGCATTGAATACAATGTTGCCAAAGTATATAAACATGAAGACGAAAAGACGAACAAGCTTTGGAAAACAGAATACAGAATTAATAATTAATAATAATAGTCACATATAGTGACTTTAAAATGCACATTGATAAACTTTTTGTCTGAAATTGGTTCAAACATCCAAAAGGTTTGAGTGCTGATAAATATTGACATCACAACAACTGTAAAAGTATAGCTGCATTGCGTTTGTTTATAAATCAGACCACATTTTATTAGTAGTCATACTAATGTTAAGTGTTAATTTACTTTTTATTTTACCTACAACCAGTAACTTAGGCTCCCCTTTCAAAAATGATCTTAAATGAATGAAACAAAGTTTTAAGTTGCTTGTTTAATTGTTATTTCATTGTCTTAATTAAGTTAGTTATCTAAAGTAAGTTTAATTGTTACAGAATTTTGTCAGAGGAAAAATGAAAAATGTCACCATTGCTACTGTGGTTACTTGAACTTTCTAACAAAGCAGACTGTATACATGCACAAATAGTGTCATAACACTCTAAAGGGGAAAGAAAACTGGAATAGCATAATAGATCCTCTTTAACAAGCTAGATGCCCTTCCCATTACCTCAGTTTGGCTTTTGTTCTAATAGGATAATAGGCTAATAGGATTAAATTTTCTTTTACTTTCATTTTGTGACAGAAATTTCTTTTTTTTATCCTTATGATTTTTTTAGCTCATAGATCAATGTCTAGGCTGGATTATCATAGATCCCCAGTGGTAATGTGATGAATGATTGTTATAGATGAGTGAAAATATGAAAACAATAGAACATCTTAAATGGTGAAGAGATACAGTGCCGTGCTATATAATACTGAACAGCATAATAATAACATATTAAACTCTGGTTTTAGGCTAGAACATCCCTTTAAGATGCTTCATAGCTACCCTTTTTTATGACAGCACAATTGCTTATAGAGGGAGCAAAAAATATATTCCCCCCATCTTGAAAAGCAAAGTGCCCCCTAATCGGAACTATAGATTAATAATAATGTAGGATATATTATTTCTCTATTGTTACTCACTTGTACTCTGCAGATTGCTGAGTTGTGATTATCATGTTAATTATAGTTTGCACCTAGCACATAAGACTAAGGCTTATTGAGAGCACACACTGTCTAAGACAGTCAGGCCTCAGTGCAGAGTCTTCCCATGAGGTAGTGCAGAGGACAGCGGGCAACACATGACATCATGTCTTTTCTCAAACGCTGGTGGGAAGCAGAGCCTTTGAAAGCTTATCTTAAAGAGCAACACGGCAACTCTGTTTAGGAAAGATTTACTTTACCCTCTCTCATGCTCTCTGTCTCTTGGTCTTGATTTCGTTCCTTTTCTTTCCTTTTTCTACCCACTTCCTCTCTGTCTCCCCCTTTTCCGTTTTTTTCAACAGGATCTTTTTGTTCTGTTGGACTTGATCGGTGGTCCCATGCCTCGCTTCGGTAACCAGTTCTCGAATACTGCCAGGTGGCTCTCCAGACTTCAAAATATTGGTAATCCTGTCTTCTTCTCCTCCCCCCCAATCTGACACAGTATCCTGGTTTCTCTTTCTCCTTCTCTTGCCCTTCACAGTTAAGCAGATGGGCTGGATCATAGAGGGGAGTCGTAGCTTTAGAAGGAGGCTGCAATTTTAAACAAATGTCAAAAATTATAAAATGCTTGTGGAAGGGAAAGGATCCTTTCAGGTTGTTATCAAGCTTAATGTTTATCAAAGCACTTTCATAAACTCTACTGAACTCTAGCTTCTGACTTAATGTAATATCTTCTCAGTCATATTTCACAGTGCAGCATAATTCATTAAGCTAGACGCTCTTGAACTCAATCATTTGTTTATATACTTTCCCTGACTTA
Organism: Megaleporinus macrocephalus; assembly: GCA_021613375.1. Classification (NCBI taxonomy): domain Eukaryota; kingdom Metazoa; phylum Chordata; class Actinopteri; order Characiformes; family Anostomidae; genus Megaleporinus; species Megaleporinus macrocephalus. Next base: position 35,700,321 of record CM038712.1, read on the forward strand.
TTATCTTATCTGCTTTTGGTGTTTCCAACACGGTTTGGTCATTCCAGACTTGGACAGTACACTGACTGTTCTCTCCACTTGCTTGCAGAGCGGCGCCTGCATTCACTGGGGCAGCTGAAAGAGCATCCTAATGAGGTTCAATACTTCTGGCCTGGTCTGCCTGTGGGTCCAGTTCAGGATGACCACATGCCCTTCCTTAGCAGAGGTAATAACATGTTTACTGAGCCTTGCTTTGTTAATGTAAAATGTAGGTCACATTTAGAACAATGGCAGTGTTTCATAAAAAACCCAGTGAATAACCCAGCAAGTGATATCATTTCTATAGAACACGCTATTAAAAGGGTTAGCTGTGACTGACTGGGCACTTGGTTTTAGCTTTTGGATTATATCACTGATTTACATGAACAATATACACTGATCAGCCATAAGATTAAAACCACCTCTTTGCATGTACCCACATTGACCATTTGATCAGCTCCATGTGCACTTTGTAGTTCTACACTTGCAGGCTGTAGCCTGTTTTCAATGGTCAGGCCCCTTAAAGAACAGAGAAGATATTGTTTGGGTGGTGGGTCATCACCAGCACTGCAGCGACACTGTTGTGGTGGTGGTGTGATAGTGTGTGTGGTGCTGGTACGAGTGGATCAGACACAGCACATTGAGATTGTGCGTCAGTTTGTAGCCTGCACCATGTACTCTGGGTTCAAACAAGAGTGGGAATCTTTTGGGGATGAAAAATGTTTTGTGGTGTCCACTGGTCTTTATTTGGTGAAGGCAGTTGGTTTGCGTGCTGAGGTTGTCAGTCATATGAGTGTTCACTGACATACAGCACTATATAAAAGCCACTGTGTGAAAGACCCCCATCATTTATTTTACATTCAAAAAAGCCATGAAGTACAAGTTATTAATTTTTCAGTGTCATAAAACAAGAATAAAAAAAATTTTAAAGTGGAGATATGCTTGCATGGCCAGATATGATCATGTTATGACAATACACATGCTATTATGCAACACTTTTTCGGACATCTTAATGAGATTTTAGCTCAAATAACTTATTGGATAGATCTACATCAGGCAAAATGTATAAGCTTGTAGAAATGTATTGGCTTTGAAGAAGATAATGCCATTTTCCCAGATATCTGTTTTATACTGTTGTTCAGTATTTACCAATGTTAACTATTAAGGGCAACCCATTTTTTAAGGTTATACTATCAGTTTTACTTTAAAAAACATACAGCACTGCAATGTACCTATGCTTTAAGATCAGACCACCTGTCTTCAAACCATGATGGTGATCTAATACATGACAAAGGCACGTAGGAGGCACTGCAAGTACATAGGTACATGTACGTGCCTCCTACGTGCCTTTGTCATGTATTAAATCACCTTCATGGTTTGAGTACAGGCGGTCTGATCCTAGATCAGTTTTAATAGCCATGGCTCATAGCTCATGTTTTCCCACTTGGTCACAATGCTGGGACAGTTGCCAAGTGATTTAGAAAATAGAACAGTGTGGTTCAATGTAAGAGCCCATTTGAAGACTTGAGAACATTCCTGACCTCAGAACTCTCCCTATGCTCACAGGGGTCCAGGTCCTCCATCTTATCCCCACCCCATTCCCCTCTGTGTGGCATACCTTTGATGACAATGAGGAGAATCTGGACCGTGCCACAATCGAGAACCTCAACAAGATCCTGCAGGTGTTTGTGCTGGAGTATCTGAACATGAAAAGCCAGAGTCCACATACTCAGGCCCCTTAATGCTTCATTACCTTCCTTATAGTACACTAGCAACTGTGAGGTCCTCTTACTAATAACACCAACTGACTTTGTGCTCCAAACACCTGAGTGTTAGAAATAGGCATCTTCGGAGTCTGTGTATTTTACTTGCATTGGCATTAAAGCTCTTATGCTGTACCAGAGGACCAAATATTATTTCATGATGATATGATATGATATGATATAAATATGATGTGATATAAATCAGTTTATTTAAACGTCTGTGTTGTACTGTTGTTTTAGTTTAAATAATTTTCAGTGAATGTGTGTTTGGTTTCTATGCCAGCATGATTCATTTTTAATATTAAATATGTTTATATTCTGTAGTATACTCAGAAAACATATCCTGCTCTAATGGAGTTGCCATGTTACAGCAATCAGAGTTTTATCTTCTCGCTGCGCCAGAAAAAGAAACTTTCTTAATTATGTAATTCATGCCTCAAAAGTTCATAGATGATGTCATTTGTATAATGTAAAGTGCTGTTTTCAAAAAAGAGCCATTAAAGCTCAGTGTTCCAAATCAGAACATTTCCTTTGTCATATTTCGAGCATGGTGAAAGTGCAAAGATGTTAGTCCATATATCTGCAGCACTTAAGCAAATTGCAAACCTGTGAGTATTTGAGTCATAAGTATTTTTTTTATGATATAATTGGATGGATCATGCATAGATCATTCTACTGAATTAGTTCAAGGTCAAAGTTAAAAACATATTTTAGATTTTTAAACCAAAATCTTTAAATGATTTTGCTTAGAATGACACTATACTTGTTTATTGAATTAAATTTTAAGATTTGGGACACCTTAACTTCAAAACAACGAGACCTTACTGCTTACCAAGTGGCCCTGAGGGACAGGGATGCAGTACCACTTCCAGGAATGTGGATAAAATAAGGTTCCACCCATAGACTAACACTGAATAGATAGTGAAATCAAAACACATTATGGCAATTTTTTTTTAAAGTTTTTTTGTTTTTTACAAATTAAGCCCATGATAATAAACTTCTTTGTAAGCAATTTGTGCACAGTACTATATAGTATTTTAATATTTAATGTACTGCATTACTACATTACAAAGATCGAGCGATACTGCAAGGACCTATAACCTATGAGACATGAGTCATATCGATACTCTAGTGAGAATGAATTAAGTGCATTATTAAAGAAATGAATAAAATACAGAGGTAAAGTACAGAAGACTGAAGATAAATTACACTGTAATTCCAAAATGAAGTGTGAATGAGTGCAGTAAGGTGATAACCTGGGAATTGAAAAAGTGAGGCAGAAGGAACTGGGTGGCATATGCCACCAATAACACCTTTGATTTGATTTAGTTCTACTAATGGCAAACAACTGTGTTAAGTAAAGTAAGGAACCATCTTCCACCCATAGCATTAACTTTCAACTATGATAACAAATTGTTGGAGTGCTACATGTATAGCCTGCAGTCTTTCAAGCCTTTCAGTGTGAATCTAAAGTGTCTTTTAGTGTTAAAACATGGGACCGGTTTAAAGATGATTATATTTTATGAGGCCCATTTGAACTTAGGCAAAGGTTTGTAAATAGATAAACAGAAATAAATAGAAACATTTGAATTTGTTCCATGTAGAGGATGTATTAACTTATCTTTACATAGAAAAGCAAAAAAACATAAAATTCAACAAGGGGTGTTGGACATCTGAGTCTGTTGCAAATACAGCATTTATTCTTTATACATTTGCGTTAATAAACATTTTACAAAGCTGATGCATTGTGTCATAGAAGTAACTTCTTAAACTCTCTCCCAGTATCTGCTCATGTTTATGGATTGGATGGCTGCCATCTGATATAAATGTACATCGATTATATGAGGAAGCTGACTGGGGTCACATTCCTGCATCCATCTACAGTGGACAATTCCTGGAAATGTCATATTATCTATCTCAGTAAACAGTCATTTTTTCATGCAGTGTTTACACAGGACATTGATGCAAGACGCCCAACTCCTTTAAATGTGTAGCATATTGTGCATTATGAGGGTCGTACTGGATTGGAAATTTATTGGTGTATCATCAGTGATAAATTATACATATTATTACTATTCTAAATTATTAAAACGTGTGTGATTTACTTACTATCCTCCACTGTGTTGTTTCAGCCATTGGCCCATATTTCAGGGTGGGTCTTGTTGTTCAGGAAGCATATGCAAACAGGAAGGTCTGACTGCTATTCTTCTAACTATGGTCCAGCACTCTGATAGCCTTAAGCTTCATCTGAGCCACACATTCCCAGTACACACACACACAGACACACCCAGTTACCGCTTTCAGAAAACTTGCTGCAGTCGGCATTCCCATGGTTCCCTAAGCTGACCTGCCATGAATTCCACCCTGTCACAAGTCCTCCCTTATGAAGTACAGCAGAGTAAGATTTCCCAGGCTCTGAGCCATGGTCCTTGTTACAAGGTATACTTATATTGCACTTAAGTCATCTTTTAACTGTAATTTGATTCATCAGATCTAAACTTTGTATAACATTATTATTTATATTATATTAATGTTCTAAATGTTTATTTATATTATATATATTAAAATCAGTTGAAAACATTAGCTGTAGTGTTACAAGGTATGAATCCTTGGTGAATGGACCAATTGAAATGCTTTAAAATGACCATCCATCCATTATCTGCCACCTAATCCTGCTAGTTGGGGTCACGGGGGACTGGAGCCAATCCCACCGTCATCGGGCGAAGGCGGGGTACACCATGAAGAGTTCGGCAGTCCATCGCATGGCCAACACTCACTCACACCTACAGGCAATTTAGAGTGACCAATCAACCTATCATGCATGGACACATGGGAGGAAACCTACTCAGGCACAGGGAGAACATGCAAACTCCACACTGAATAGCCTGGACTGGGAATAGAACCTGGATCATCTTGCTTTGAGGCTTTGTCCCAGCATTGTGCTAAACACTACACCACCATGCCGCCACACTAAAATTACTTGAAACATTATCCTTTGAGATAAAAGGCTTTGTCGCGACACCAACTGCACAAAAAAAAAATTCTAATAATTATCAAGATGTCACAGATGAACCCACCTCATAGGAAAGAATGATTAAAATAGAAAACTCTTTTATATCTGTGTTGTTTGTAACACAAAGAGGTCAAGTGGAGAAACAAAGCAGACTTGCTGAAGTCTCCTGCTGCTCAGATATTTCTCTGAGCAAAAGACCCCAGTAATCTCAGCAGTCTTCTGTTGATTTATAATAGAGATCTTAATAAAGTCCCACTAACGCTCATATTGATCTGCAACCAAACTCTCTCCTTTATCTCTCCTGCATCTCATGTCTTGTTTTTATGTCATGCCATTTCTACCAAGAAGAATCATCATTAAGTTTTCTTAAAGAGTCATCAAAAAGCAACATGTTCTTTTGAGTAAAAGAGATTATGGTTTTACGACTGTGTGTTTCAGTGCATTAATAGGACTTTTGTGTGAACCAACAGATGCAAATGATTTTAGCAGAGGCCAAGTCAGTCTACAGCCATGCCACGTTAAGGTTCAACAGTATGTTTTAAAATAAACCATAAGGCATGGCAGAATGAATGCTTCCAGATACATTAATATCCTACCACATTCCTAGGCATGTTTCAAGGCCCAGTTGTGAAAGAAGTGAAAGAAGGTTCATTACTGAGTCCCGGATGATAAAAGCTGCTGTCACAAAGACTGCTTAGCTCTTTCAACAGGACCAGTAACAGTAGCGTGACCTCTTTTAGATCTAGAGAAGAGGCATCAGTGAATAAGGTTGGAAATTGTGCTTGAAAGTGCACATGCAATGCTGCTTGTGTATCGGTATGATGAGCAATTGCTTCTCACAGTACTAAGAATGTCAGAATTGCAGTGCTCTGTCTCTTTCTCGTGCTGGTATGATTCAGGACTGCTTGCCTCCTGTATAGAGAGAGGGATTACTGTGTGTTGATTCAAAGTTATTCTGTTAAAACACATTCATCCTGTGTTAAAACATTTCTATCCTGATGGGAGAGGCCTCGTCCAGGGTGATAATAGCCCACCACACAAGGGGCCACTGAGTAGTGTGAAAGGACAATGTATATCATACGTCGCAGGATTTGAACCCAATTGAATGCCTATAGAAGATAGCTAGCCTTCTCTACTACCATCATCAAAACACTAACTGAGGCAAGACTTTTTGGAAGTACTGCATTTTATCCTTACAGCTTACAGTAAAAATCCAGAGGCTTCCGCCCACTTGTGAAAGCCCAGCATTACATTAAGGCGCTGCTGATTATTCAACAGTTTTGTTTCCCATCCGCAAGAAGTAGTGTAATAGTAATTCAATATGCTGACCTAATTGTGCAGCCATACTCCGTAGACAATTCTATTACATATAGAGAGGCTTAAATATCTCACTACAGTAACACAGTAACACTCTGCTGATTTCACACTGATTCTTGTGAACCCCAAAGCTGTGCCAGAACTGAAATATGATTTCTTGAGCACCTGTCCAGGATGTAAAGACTCTCTCAAGTTACTGTAAGTATTTACTGCATGGCATCAAGCAAGCCTGAGCAATTGGTGGATACTAGGAATAAGGTGAGTACACAGTGCACACTGCAAAATGGAGTGCTTTTTTTAAAAGAATTCTTTTCAAATGTTATAATAATTTTGTAAAAATGGGATTCGTGGAATTTGCTTGATTCAATCAGTGCAGCATTTCCACATAAACACAATTAGAATTGATTAACATATAGTATTGTGCAAAAGTCAAAATACAGGCATTAAGAACAAGCTATTTGTTTTCAATACCAGGACAAAAATCAGAATATATAATTGAACAGAAACATTCAATTCATTCATACATTTAAATTATTATGTATTGTTTGAATTATTATGTATTATTTTAATACATAGTTTTATCTGTATTCTGTGTGTGTTTACCTTTTGTCTTTCCTATAGCGTCTCCTCTTTTTGTAGACTCGCTTTCATTTCAGGAAACTTTTCCACAAAGTTCAGTCTTGGTTGATTTTTCTGCTTTTCAAAATCCAAATAATCCTGAATACATTCCGTGATGTTGAAGTCTCTGGGGTGGTCAGTCCATTGTTGTTAGAACACCAGCACCTTCTTTCTTTGATGTGTTTGCATTTATGTTTATTTGTTTATTTATGTTTATTTCCTTCTCTCAGTAGCTTCTTGACAACTACACATCCTTTGAGACCCACCATGTTCAGTTGTCTTCTCAAAGTGGAAGGATGGACAGAATCACCTGTGGATTTTTTCAGATTTGAAGCAAGAGTGGAGCTGGATTTTCTCCTCTTTCTAAAAGCTGAAAGCTGAAAGCTTTTAGTGCTGTTTATCTGGTGGTGACAGTTTTGGTGCAGTTGTTAGGAGTAGAGGTGGGCGGTGTTTAATTACATTTACTCAAATACATGTACTTAGGTACAATACTGAAGGACTGTTCTAATGAGCATTATATATATATATGTATAATGCTCATTAGAACAGAATATATCAGAATATATTAGAATATATCAAACAGTAATACTTTTACTTCCACGCAGCATAGTGAATAAAGGAAGTCAGTTACATTTCAGCCTTTCACGGTCAGTCATTCCCTTATTGTGTTTAATTCTGTTTTGTTGTTGACAAGAGCTGAAGCTTTATCATTTCATTTTAAACCACAATAATAGGAAACAGTGAAACAAGAAAAAGAAAAAGAGTCTTCATACACATACACATATTGAACGATACCAACTTTAGTTCCTGTGCTGAGAGATGCTCCACTGAAGTTCCAGTACAGTTCTAAAAGTTACTCAGTAGTTAAGTAGTTTTTTGGCCTGATCCCTTTATACTTTTACATGTTGCTTAATAATGTGACAGTTGAGTCACAATATTATGACTACTAGAGCTGACCAAGCCTCACAAGTACTACCCTGGACCCATAATTCCCCATACTTGAACCCAATTGAGCATTTGTGGGACCACCTCGATCATTGTGTTGGGTCTATGGATCCTCCCCTACGTGCCCTCCAGCTGTGGGATGCACTGCAGTCAGCATGGCTCTAGATACGTGTGACAAACTACAAGGACCTGCTTGAGTCTCCCAGTCCATCTAGCTGCTGTCCGTATTGCACACACTGTTTACTCTGGATATTAGCTGGTGGTCATAATAATGTGACTTGACTGTGTATGAAGGCTCTTTTTCTTGTATTTTTTATTTTTAAGTATTTTACCCAAGTATCAATACTTTACTTGAGTATTGATTTTGGCTTGTCTACCCACCTCTTGTTAGGAGTTCATTTTGACAGTCCTTTTTTTAAATATCTTATCTTATATTGAAACATCTTCTGAATACATTGTAATCTTTGCAGAACGTGATTTATATCAGAGACAAAACTGTTTCATTGTATGTATTTTGTTCTTGTAAAAACATTGTTTTTGCATGGGACTTGTCTCTACCCTAACATGCGAACATGGTTTTCTCATTTGAAGTGTCACCTTAAGTTAGTTAATTACTTTACTTATGAAGTGCTCCTGAAGCCACATTCTGGTCCCCCTTTGATGTGTTTAAGGTTAACCAGCCCCCCGAAGGACTGATTTTCTCCTCTGTTATTATAATAATTTGAATCTGCAAGTTGCTGCCTGAGCCACCGCTTCATTCTCGGTCCCTACTCTTTCCCAGTACCTTTGCGTGTTTGTTACCTTTGGGGGTAAACTGAACTTAATACAGTTCACCTGCAATTATGCTCGCAATTACCCTCTCACTGAATGCTACAAGCGTTAATTATTTATAATTCACTGTCCCTCGAGATGAAGGGGCTAATTGTGGTCTATGTTATCACTTTTTAACCATTTTTAAACCTTTTAAATGTATTTTAAAGTCTTTAAATAACAATACAGTGTCATTTTTCATAAAAAGGATATAATAACTAACTACAAACGGTGCACGGCAACAAACTTTGTAATCATGCCTCCCATGACAAAAGGTTTGGGCACCTCTGGTTAAATTAAATACTTTGTTGATTTTTTAAGCAAAGATAAGTTGACATCTATGCTACAGAGAATATATCTCTAATTCATATAGAGGCACAATTACTGTTTGATTTCTAAATTTAACATACTGAAAAAAGCATCATATGTGGCCTGTGCAAAAGTTATGGCACATTTTATAGATAACACTGTATTTTGAGAAGTTCTAACTGATTATTAAACTATTAACAGGGTATCAGTAACACACCAACAACTCGTTAGTGAAGTAGCAGCAGCAAAGCATCTGGTTATATTGAAGTAAATATCTTGAACGAGTAATGTTTATACCTTACCTATATTAAGTATCTGTATTGTTATTTTAAGTTGAGAAGTCTTAATATGTCACTTCCATTAAGCAAAACCTAATCTTACCACAGCCTGGATCTCAGCCCTACCCTTAATTTAAACCTAGCCATCAGCCTAACCCTAACCCTGGGCCTGGCCCTAACCTCAACCCAAAACCTAATCCTAACCCTCACTCTAACTGTTACCTTAACCTCAATCCAAAAATCTAATTCTAACTCTCACCCTAGCCCTAATCCTGACCATAACCATAACTCTAATCTCAACCCAAAACCTAATCGTTACCCTCACCCTAATCCTGACCCTAACCATGACCTTAACCTCAACCCAAAAATCTAATTCTAACTCTCACCCTGGCCCTAATCCTGACCCTAACCTTAACCAAAATTCAAAACCTAATCCTAACCCTCACTCTAACTGTTACCTTAACCTCAATCCAAAAATCTAATTCTAACTCTCACCCTAGCCCTAATCCTGACCATATCAATAACTCTAACCTCAACCCAAAACCTAATCCTAACCCTCACTCTAACTGTTACCTTAACCTCAACCCAAAAATCTAATTCTAACTCTCACCCTAGCCCTAATCCTGACCATATCAATAACTCTAACCTCAACCCAAAACCTAATCGTTACCCTTACCCTAATCCTGACCCTAACCGTGACCTTAACCTCAACCCAAAAATCTAATTCTACCTCTCACCCTGGCCCTAATCCTGACCCTAACCTTAACCAAAATTCAAAACCTAATCCTAACCCTCACTCTAACTGTAATCTTAACCTCAAGCCAAAACTCTCACCCTAGCCCTAATCCTTACTCTCACTCTGGCCCTAACCTAACATGAACCTTAGTTCAAAACCTAATCATACCCCAACTCTGTCTCTAATCCTCAATCCAAAACCTGATCCTAGCCCCCACCCTGACCCTAATCCTAAACTTAACCCTAACCTCAGCCTAAAACCTAGTCCTAACCCTCGTGCTGCCTGTAATCCTAAACCTCACATTAACCATGCCAGGACCTATTTCAGTTAAACTCCAGTTACAGGATAATGTTAGCAGCGTGTTCAACAGCTTGTTGATGGTCTGTACTAGGTCTGTTATATTCAGTGATGTCCAATTCTCGAGTTAACATCTACAGATAAGAACTTGTACCCTCCAAATAAAGTAAAAAAACAACCTCAGCAGATTATTAATAAATCTTACTTACACAGTTAATTCAAAGTATCTTGATCATCCACTGAATGTATCCAAATGCTTCAGTGTTGCTACATCATTGATATGTTGTTACGGAGAGTCTATGATCATCTATTGATCAGATACATACTATACATGTTATAAACATGTATTCTCTGTAGAAGATTAATTAATTAATTCTTTTAAAATAGGATAATTCAGGCTTGTTCAAACTTCTGCTTTAAAAAAATTCAGAATCGTATTTGTAAATATTCATTAACATTTAACGGTCCATTCACTTTCACTAAGTCACAAGAGGCAAACGGTCAGAATGCGATGTTTTTATGGTCAGTCTGATATTAATTGGCCATCAATGCTAACTGCCAGAGAGAAGAGGTAATAACAGGGTTTCAGGGCTGTTTTACTGCTTGAGATATGTGTGGTGGTTTAATTACAGGTACACTCTAATTTCCTCTCCAGCTGTAAGTCTGTGGTTTGGGGTTAGATTTATACCTGATAAGGCGTGGTTTGTTTTTGAGTGGAGAGATGAGTGGATTCTACACCAGTCCACCTGTTTCATATGGCTCACACCGTGTGAAACAGGCCTATGGTTGTTTGTGTGCAGCTTCTAGACCTGTCCTGACAAGGATACTAATACAACAATAGCCCTAATCTGTATTTACCCCGAGGAGCTCGTTAACATCATTGCATGTGTGTGTTTGTATGTGTGTGTGTGTGTTCAGAGGGCACCATAGAGTAAAAACACCAACCAGTAGTAAAACATCTTCGTCTTTATCTTAGCCAGCGGTAGAGGTAGATGATCTGAGCCAGTGCGGAACCTGTAGAGTTTTCTAGTCCTGAATGAAGCATGGTAAAATTAATATATAACCTAAATATTACATGTGTGTTATTTCATATATATATATATATATATATATATATATATATATATATATATATATATATATATATATATATATATATTATATATATATATATATCTATATATATATATATATATATATATATATATATATATATATATATATATATATATATATCAGAAATTATTGTGTTTTTCAAAGACACAGGGGACCTTAATCTGAATTATCTAATTATGTTAATAATGTAATGTCCTCTGGGCAAAGTCTAGGTCTTATGAATACCTGCTAAACATCTAACCAATCACAAGGATGATTTCTCTTCCCCTGCCCACAAACAAAGCTTTTAGAGTTTAGCTTAATTTAGCCAGCTAAAGTTAATCCAGCATAACCAAAAGCTGGTAATACAGACATTCTATCTGTAGCTGCCTGTCACCTGTTCATCAGCTTATCTATACACTGTTCATGTGTCCCTTCCTTTATCCACTCATTGCTTTGTCGGTCCATCCATCTGCAAATTTGTTTATGTAGTCTTTCATTAGAACTTTCCTTTTGCATTATAGATTAAAATCAACAAAATAACAGAAGACAGCATAATGCTTTAACTGAAATGTATTCTTTTTTGTACCCATTTGTTTTAGTTACCATTCTATTGTTTTTGCTATAAGTGTTTATATATTGCATCGTTTTTGTGCTACACAGGGTGGGTGTTCCCCAAGGGTTCTTTAGAAAAGGTAATATATATATATCATGTGGAAGTCTCAATGCTACAGAGACATCCTCAGGTACAAAGTGGTATTAAAAAATCTTACACATTGATCACATAATTTTACATACTGCTCCTTTAAATGAATAAATAATCATTTATGGTTCTTGCCCATAATATATAACCTGCTGTATGGTTTTTTGAAGATTTTTTGTAGAGCTGATGGTTCTCTTTAGCACAAAAGGCTTATACTATTGTTACAAGCTGTAAAAGCTGTTTAGAGCTGTTTTTGCCATTTTTCATGCTGTAAATTGTTCACATAACAAAAACATTAAAAACAAGTTTATAAGTAAATATCACACAGTTCTCAGTATTTATCTGCACATGAAAAAAAAATCTCCATGGAAGGGAGGAATTTGTGAGCATATGTCTTGTTCCGGTACAAACAATTTCAGTTTTCCAACAATATGTAGAAACTGCATTAAATGAATTCGAAGAATGACATGATTCACCCTTTCCATCACTCCGCACTGTCCACGCTGCAGAGCCCTCACTGTTTATGATCGCTCCCAGACACTTTCCAGCGTGTTGACAGTGACCCCGCCCCATCCTGCCGTGTGGGCGGGGCGTGCTTGCTCCTGATTGGATGAGCCTGAGTGTAATTTGATCCGTTCGCCTACCTCGCTACTCCTGTGACACCGCGAGCCTCATATCTGTTTTTGGTGCTCGTGTGTGTGAGTTAGTGAGAGAGAGCCAGAGTGACCACACCGAACCGGAGAGTGTTTCTGTTCGGGTAGCACTAATGGAAGAATGAATGCGGCGTGTAGACAGAGAGGCTGTAGTTTGTGGTGGCAGTCAGCGCTTTATTAACTTCAGCACTCGAGCATTTCATTCCTGTGTTTCGTGTTTAAACTTCCAACAATGGAGCCAATAACCAAGTGGACACCAAAACAAGTGGTGGAGTGGATGAGAGGTGAGTTTATCTGTTTTTGTTTCGTTAGGTTTTCTTTGCTGTCGTAAAGAAGTGTAAGTGTGTTTAAAAGTGTCCTCCTCGTGTGCAGCTGAGTGTGAGGGTGAGTGTGTCTGAGAGAGTTTGGTCACTCTCATTGTTTACCTGGGAGTTTCGTAGAAACCGGGCTGCCTGCTGGCGCCTGAGAGCTAACGTTAGCCTCCAGCTCTGCGGGTCTGTGTTATGTGTGGTCACTATTTTATTTTAACAATAAATAAATAATTTAATTTAAAAAACAGTGTTTGCCAGCAGGTGTTTGACACTTCTGTAAAAGTTGTGACTAACTTCTAACTTGGGACTTCTGTCAAACTGACTGCTGTTTTTCAGAGTTATATTTTCTTAAGAAACTTGGTTTGATATTCTGCATTGGCTTTCCATGTTTCATTTATAATACAATTAATTTTGATGTAAAAATTAGCAAAGCTTTAACTTTAAATTTAACTTAAAGTTAAGCTTTAACTGTTGCAGTAATGACCTTAGCCTAAAAACAAACAGCACCCCCTACCTCAAAAAAGTTCTATTGATGCTCTTTTGAATCTATAGCTAGCATTGTGGTTATGTATGTTCATCTATAGATATGTATGTTCATCTGCATTATTTTATTTCTCCAGACTGCACATGAAAACAGTTTTTGATGCCTGAAAACTAAAAATGTCATTTGTAATCAAGTTTATTAAGATAAGTGAGGCTCGTTGTGATTGTGAATATTAGTACCTAAATCTTTCTTGTTTTCCGGTGTTACATGTTTCTTTCTTTCCCTCAGTTTAGCACATGAAAGCCCACACACACATATATAACACCCCCTACACACACACACACACACTATTGCAGCAGGGATCAGTGTCAGTTGATTCACTCTCCTAATATAGCTGCTCTTATACTGTAATATCTTTGCTGCATAGCCTGAGAGCTATTCAAGGAATGTTCCACTAAAAACTAGACGAAATAGTTTTACACTTACGAATTTGAGTTCTTGTTTTTCCCCCCTTCTTGTTTAACTCCCACACTCTCCATGAGACAGCCGAGTGCCATTCATTCTTTTCGACGTCTGCAAAGGCATTTCAAGCATCCAGAGCTGTGCGGCTACTGTAAAAGTGCCACAGAGTGCATTGCAGCAGAAGTTGTTTAAGCTGGAATATGATTTACAACAGAAACTGGTTTCTGCATGGCTGTGTCCTCATACCACGTCCAAGCACATGTAGTACACGAGCCATTAGTTTAACATGTAAACATTGACTGTTTTGAAGTAGAGATGTAGGTTTCTCGTTGCTTTAAACTATTTCCATTTGCAGTGCCACGTTGTCTAAGTCGAGTATTTAGACTATAAAACGTTTTGCATGGGTTTCTTCCTAACGTTATTCCCAGCCACATGTTTGAGCTGTTATGAGTGCATGTCCTTCTAGAAAGTAGTGTTGGAGCGTGGGAAATGTAGTTGGTCTATTTTTGAGAGCTACAGCTTGGATTAGTAGGCAGTGGAGCACATCTGGAAGACGTGCTCCAGGATAACAGGAGGCAAAATACAGTTTCAGTGTGACTCTCGTGAGCCAGCAAGGTTTCGTCACCTGTTGGTTTTAGATGACATGGCTTGAGCTTCAGTGTTACGACAGAAAACACTGAGTGAGTACGTGGAAAGATGTGCCACATCCATGCTTTGATGGTGTGTAGCTGCTCTCAGATGGTAATAATGTGAAGGTGACAAGCAGAAGAAACTCTGTTTTCTGATCTCCCTCCATACCCCATCGGGCTGTCTGTGTTTGGCCAAATCTGCCAAAGTGATCCTCTTAGGGTATACCTGCCCTCCCAGTGTGGTGTCAGAAGTACTCTCGGTAAAGAGAATGATGCAGATATGTGCCAAGAATTTCAACTCCGTGTGTGCATTCATGTCTGAAGAATGTCATGTCAGTTGATCAAGAGTTCCCGATGATGTCATGCGAAAAAGAAAGGTGAATTCCAAAGGCATGACACACGTGTTATTCAACAGCAGGTCTTAAGAAGTCAATATTTAACAGTGTGAATTATGTTAAAGAACTCCCAGTGTGAGTGTAATATAAATGCTTTGCATTTCCAGCAGTGGCTTTTTGTTTCAAGTTGTCATTCCTGTATATAAGCAGCTCTCACAAATTTCACAAATGTTGGCCTACATATCTAGATAGAGGTGAAAGAACACTGTTCCGTGTACCATTTTTCAAAATAAGGACATTCAACCATGTTGTGGCTATATATGTTGAATGTTTCAGGATTTTTAAAAATTATTTTATTGTATTGATTTTGGTAGATCTGGGCTGTATGTCCCAATATGCTTTTTTTGATGTGCAATAACAGCATAACTTCTCCTGATTGATTATATTAAATGCAACATTGTATGTGAAATATTGATGACAAATAGGGGTTAAAGAAAGTTTTTTAAAACTATATCAATTCTTAAAAACACAGTTTTGACACAGCAGTCGTTTTGCGAAGGTCTGTATCAAACAGTGGTTTCTTTATGTTGTGTTTAGCAAATTGGCCACTTAATGTTCATCCATTAGACTCTTTCACTCTAGCATAAATGGCACACTGCCACTGTTAGCACGAGCAAATGTTTGCGTATCATTAATCCTGGATCATGGTATGTATGGTATAGCCAAACTCTTTCCAATATACAGGCCTAATCATTATTAGATGATTAACTTCTTGTACTATCGTGATATAAAATTTTTACCATATGGCCCAGCTGTAAGTGTTGGGGGTATCATTGCACCTATTTGTTGACAAGCCATGACACCATATGGTAGACTTTAGATCTATCACCATATGGCCTCTGTTTTAAAAGCTCATACATATTTAATACAATTTCCTTGGCTTGTTGAAATTGGATAGATGTCAGGTATATCTCTTGTGTGTCTGACTTTATTATCTCAGGCCTTACGAGGTTTTTAATAGGTACTTAATCTTGTAAATTTTGTACAGTATTGTATTTGACCAGTGCGGTCCAGTAGTGTAGAATGTCTAGCCAGTGGTATTAAATGTAAATATTTTTTGTGTTAGATTTTGCTTAATGCATATCTATAAATGTGAAACATATAATACTCATACGCTTTGTCCTGTGCAGTGGGGTATCCTTTTCAATGAAACACAGAAACTGTTGACATTTTCATGAATCCATGCGCACATTCCCACAGCACAGAGAGGTGCTAAGGGGTCACCTTGTGTGTGTGCCAGGCTGAAGCGAGCCTGCTGGCTTTGTATTCAAACCTGAGCATCCCAGTGTAAATCTGCCAGATCATCTGAGCTTAGCGACGGTAGCGCTGTGGCCCCCTGCGTGCCCTAAGAGCATTGGCCTCTAAAAACACCCAGTTTAATGCAATGGGAGAAAAATGCAACCTCAGGTAGGAGATGGGGCACGGGTCAGCGCTCCTCCATGGCTGCTCAGCCAGGCAGAAAGGTGGACGGGACACTGAGGCCTGTGCTACTGCTGAGAGCTAATCCATTAGAACAAATGGAATGCCCGTTAAACTCACAACTGGGCCAGGGAAGGGGAGGCTTTGTAGCCCCTCGTTATGTTATGTAGCAGCGTATAAATCATATTCTTTTTTTTTTATTTTTTATCATAGAGACTTGTGAATTAATGTAGGATTAGCTGTAAAATGAATAGTGAAAAGTAGGCCTGTCACAATTTCTTGATAAAATTTGTTTTAAAAGATGCATATTTTAAATTCCAGAATAGATGATCTCTTCAATATTAAGTCAAGACGTCCAAGTTTATCTTAATTAACGTCTTTTGGAATTGTTTTGTTGAATGAAAAGATTTTTTAAAATCAAATTTCAAATTTTTAAATTTCAAGAGCTTGTCAACAACTCAACTCAGCTCCAATAGCATATAAGGTTAAGTAGGGTGGGATGTTGTCCTGTAATAGAAAATCTGTTTAATGAAAGCACCACTCTGTACCCTTCTGTCTCCGTCTCTGTCTCTGTTTACATAATACAGGAGGAGACAGTGCGGTGCAAGGTCATATGATCATAGCTGTAGAAAGCTTAAATCACTGTGGATATCACAAGTAATAAAAGTGCAACCTGATCCCTTTGACCTCATACAAAGTGGCTTGTCAGGATTATTAAAGTAAGCACTTTTTTTCCACAGTTCTACGTTGTCTCCTCATACTGTATGGGATATCCTGTTTCCTTATTGTTGTAATTCTAGCTTGGACTTGTTGTCTGAAGTTTAGACCACCACCATTCCTGTAATATGCAGGAAAGTATTGGCATGTATACATGCAGCTTGAATGAGCAACTGATAATCGCTGTAGAGAAAGTTTATCTTTGTTGACTGTTCTTTCAAAGCCACACATAGTCAGCTATGTTTAAATAACCAATGACTATGAGAGGAATGTGTGTTGCTACCATGCCAAAGCTCCAATGAATCAGACATGAAAACTGCTTAAAATATCCTTTTATGCTCTTGTTCCAAAGACTGGCGTTACTATAAATAGCACTATATAACTCATCTCAGTCATTCATTACTACATTTGCATGATGATTATCTATGCTTTATATATGGGCACAAGCCAGGATTCTTGTCACTAAAGCTTGTTTTCATTCTATCCTCCTTAAGCCTGACTGGTGTGTAAATGGTAAATTCATGTCTGGAACATGTGCAGACTTGCCCAAATTGTCTACCAGGGCCTGTCTGAGTCACTTTAGTCAGTCAAGTTTTGCTCTCTGATTGACCTGATGGAACCTATTTCATATTGCAAAGCCTGTCATGATCATAAAAGTTTAGCTGCTGATTAATTGGAGTACAACAGTTGTTTGCAACCTTTATAGTACAAATCTAATTTGACCAACTTGGCAGACTTTCTTACTAGCTATTGATTCTTAATAGACAACAAATATATCCAGTGGCATGGAGAGACACAAATTATTGGATGGACCTATGAAAAAGTGAAGGTAGATACTGTTTCAAAACCCGCAAATGTCCTACATCTACACAGACAACAACAAATTCCTGAGAGCAGGGCTGTCATTACCAATTCTAGAGCTTCTGCTATATGGTGGTACAAAACAATAGCAATCTATCAAAAGGCTGAATTCAAATTAACACAACCACAGATCTAAAGACGACAGTATAACTGAGATGATTGGATAGCTGATGTGTGTAAAGATGAGGTCCATTTATGTCTTATCTTGGATGCAATGAAATATCTTTTAGATGTTTTGACATTTTTCCAAAGCCAGTGTAAGCCTTTACAGAAAAAGACTTCAGATGAGTAGAAATCACATGCTGTTTCGGACAGAATCTCACTTTTACACATCTCCAGTCTCTTGACCGCAACAGTAGCTTCAAATCCAAACACTGATGCACAACAAATGTATGCTTTTTTGAAAGAAAAAGTGGATAGCAATGGTTGCTAAGCAGTGATTTGAATGCTAAGCAAAGAAGGTGGCATTTGGAAGAGAGCATAATATTTGACTGGCCATAATACAATGACAGCACTCACAGAATTCAAATTTCATTATCTTAAAAAATGTGGCTTAATATTCATTTTAATAAGGGTAGACTTGGCAATGGCCCTGAATTCAGTTCCAGCTTAAACAAACCAGCAGTACTCACCACTGTCCTCTAAACACATGAAAGCACAAAGACAGAAGTTAGGACATTTGTTGTTTTCCTAAGACCAATGACTTGTCTCAGTGTAATTCACATTTGATTTGTTGCAACATGAACATATGATTGTGAAAGTTAACAACATTTGATAGGAGCTAGCTTAAACAGTCACAATCAGGCATTTGTGTAATAGTTGTGACAGGCCTTCATATAACCCAGTAAACCCAGTATGATTTAAGTGTACACCCTTATTTGTAGGCAAGATGGGTCAATGTTGCATTTGTAGCTTTATCCAGGCTTTCAGTTTTATTTTTTAATCCACATGGAATATAATTATATTGTCCATGTTGGGACAAAACCTCATATGTTTAGGTTGGCCGATACTGGGTGGGGAAAAATTGATGCAACGGAGTGCTGCAATATTTTGCATGGCAATATTATATCATTAAATGAATAAAAAATGATTGAAGGGAGAAAAAAACATCTTGTTAGATAAAACAGATGTTTTTAGTAAAAAAAATCATATTGATCTGTTAATTATGAAATATTCAAAAAATTTAAAAGGCCGACGGTATTTCCAAATGGTATAAGGATGAAAAAGGGAAAACATGTCATCACTAGGTTTTAATATAATAGCAGCTGTGTATGATGTGAAATAAGTGACTTCTTTGAGTTTTCCCCTCCAAAAGAAACAAACCCAGAGACAAAAGCCAGTTGGAGGAACACATGGAAAACACCTGGTAAAAACAAAGGGATTTCCCTTTATTACTGCGATTAACTATTATCTCACAGTACTTTCCTTTCAAATTAATAATTTACCAAAGAGTTTACAATGCAGAATGACAATATGCAATGATAATTCACAGGCTGTCTGTCAGCTGTTTTGTTTTATTAAGCTGATGACTGTGGGTGGAAAGTTACATGTAGCCCCCAGTTCCTGAAATAGAACTGCTGCATGCCTTATTGACAGTCGCTTGGGTCTTTCCCTCAAAAGAAGTTTTCCATTCATTCAGTTGCTACCAGTTCAGCAGTAATATTTTATTATAGTTTTTGGCAGCCAGTTTGTAAGGTAAAAAATTATGTATATATATATATATATATATATATATATATATATATATATATATATATATATATATATATATATATATATATATATGTATATGTATGTATGTATGTATGTAAAGTATATTTGATTATACCGCACTATAGCCACATAGAAAACCTTTGAGAACTCTAAATATATGGACTGCATTCAATATATCATTGCTGTCCAATGAAAAAACAAGTATCTTCAAAATGACAGCTTTACAGGAGAGATCAAATATGATCTTAACTTTCAATGTAAGTCAAAAAATCGAGAATTGTTTACAAGCTATTTTGGAGCAGTTCATTGTGATTATCACAGGGTATAAACGACAGCTGTTGTATTTAAATGATGTAGAAAATTTGAAATCAACAAAAATGAAAATACATGTTTTTCTTTGGACAGTAATGATCTGTCATTACATTTAGCACATATACCCGTTGCTAGTGCTATATCACAGCCTGATGACTGATGTAACTGCTGTACAAACAAATATGATATTGTCCAGTTGAGCCAGTGTTTCTAAATTATGTGACAGCACTCCTGTTATAGCACGTGAGCTGTGCTCAAGATATTTCTGTCTTTTCCATTTCAAAGAACAATAAGAAAGATTTGTTTTGTTCCCCTGTGCGTTTTAAAGGTCACAACATAATGCCCCCGTCCAACACCTGCATTTAGGTAAACAGAGGAAGGGTGGTACTGCACAGCGCCATACAAAAAGTCATAGCTGCACTAGAGCACTATGGGAAATCCTGCCTAAAGCTTTCACTTTGAAAACAATTGTTTTGAAGGGCTTAAATAGTCATGGAGACTATTGCCGTCTTTTGTGTGAGTATTTTTTTGTTGGGATTAACATGGATGTTAAACCCACTGTACTAAAATATATGCAGCAATTTCAGTGCATATGTGAAAGGTAAGCTGCTGAAACTCTGCTTTAAGAATTAATTGTTTTTTGGTGATTTAACAAACTAACAATGCATGTACATATATAGACCAGCCTAGCTCAGTTGAGCTCTGCCCATTAAGGCTAAAGTTATAAGGAAAGAAATTCTTTTTAAATTATGTGCAAACATATGTAAATTAGATGATTTACATGTCAGCCCTAAAGGCACAGTAACAAACAGCCTGATTAATCTTTTTGTGGTGACAGTTTTTATTAAATGGGGTTGAGGGTGAAAAATAAAATGCAAGATGTACCAAGGCACAATTCACCATCCTCAACCATGCTTCTGCATTCCCAGTATGTAATTGATAGATATGGCCTGATATGTAGGGAACTTTCTGGTCTTTAAGATTTAAAAAATAGAAAATCCCAGAAATCAACAGAAATCCTTCGTTTTTCTCACATAAAACACTGCATGTCAGTGGGTTTGATTTGTCCAGGTGTATCACAGTTGTTACTTTTATGGTTCTTAACTCACATGGCAGCACAAAACTGAATTTAACTGCCAACAGTAATCTAATCTAGCATAAAACATGAGATAAGAATACAATTCTAATGGCCAAAATTCAACAGTTAAATGTTGTGTTACTGGGTGTATTTGATATTGAACATATGTTGCCATCATTGTAAAACGCTGCTAAGTTTCAAGTTGTTTAAATAAAGTAAATGCTGGTCTCTTGCAGTATGCAGTAGAAAGGTGTTCTTGGAAATACGGTACAGCAGTTCACTATAATGTATTTTAAAGCTGTGTGTGCTTGGAGGAAGTGCCTTGGAGGCAGTATAGTTATGTGTTTTGTTTGTGTGTGTGTTTTTGTGTGTGTAAGAAGAAGTATCTCTAGTCCCTCAGGGGTGACTCAGTTCTCTGTTGATGTCAGAGGCGTGGGTCATGCTGCCACTCACTACAGCCTGGTAGATAGTGACTCATGAGCATCAGTCACTTTCACAAGTCGAACAGAATCACATTAGTCCACTCCCTCCATATTCACCTCCCTCACATTTTAAATGGCATCAAAGTTTTGCACAGTATTGTAAAGTGTAAAGTACTACTCCAGGAAACTTTATGGCACTCATTCGACTAATTTCTGATTTAAGACCAGCTTTCAATCCCCTCAGGGCTTTTCTTTTCATAGTTAAACTTTGCACATTGTGCGACCTCATATATTTTGCGAACAGTACCAATTTTAAGGAGCTAAAATATCTACAAAAACAAATCACTGATTAGATTCAAGATTCAAGAGTTTTATTGTCATGTGTACAGCAGAACAGACAGTTACACTGTACGAGGAAATTCTTACTTTGCTGCTCCTCCATTCACCAATAGATAAAGATAACAAATAAAAGAAATAAATAAATAAATATATATATATATATATATATATATATATATATATATATATATACACAAAATATACAAAGTATAATAATATAAGTTGAAGAAAATAAAAGTATTTTTATAGTTAAAGAATAAAAAATAAAAGTTATGTGTGCTTTTATGTGCAAGTATGAAGAGCAGCAGCCATAAAATGTAAGTAGCAAGTAACAAATGTAAACAATAATGTTTGTGTGAGTAGTGAATGTAAACAGTATTCCGACAGTACAGTGAGTGTAAGGTGCAGTTTAAATCAGACCAGTTAAAACCAGTTCAGATAGGAGAGGTTTAATATGTTCATCATAGTTTAATATGTTCAGATTAATAATCCAGTGATGTGTGGTTAGTATAGTCAACACCTGTCTATTTTTGAATTCAAATCTATTTTCTATTTTCAAAATCTAAGTTTTGAATAGGCCTATCATCACTTTTCAAATTCATGTGAAAATGGATAGTATAAACTCTTTTATTGGGACACATCATGAGTTTAATGAAAGTGCTATGTCTAACTGGTGATATAACATTTTAGAGGGCAGCAGTGAGCACTCTTTGTTTATTTGAGCTCAGACCGTTTCAGTCTGCCTTCAGGGAGACATTAAGTATCAACAGAATAGAATACCAGATAGATAATTCATCATTGTTTAAGTTGTTACTCAATGCCTAGTCTTTGATATAATATAAGTCTTGTAGCACAAGTGATTGAGTTAGTCCTAGCAATGTTAGTATATATTATTTATGTTATAACAGTATTCTCATGCTAAAGATGTGGGTGCATTTTATAATTCTTAATGTACACTTAATGTTTATTATATTTTACCTACCATAAAACTAATATGCAAGTCATATAGTTATAACAGTGAAGTGTGAGCTACACATACAGAGTTAAACATGCTGGTGTTTTGTATTCAAATTTAGCAGTTCAGCTTGTACTGCAGTAATAGAAGTGCTGAGGGTTTAACAGTCACTATGATGTGAATGTTTTTCTTCACTTATCTGTAGCAGCGTAGAACTTAGTGTAGCGACTTATGAATTTGTTCTTAGTGGGATCCATGGGACATCAATATTAACATACATAATATTTGACCAGTAATGTCAGTGTTGGGTCATTGTACACTGTTTGGTCACATTCACAATGAGATCAAGGCTTTGCGAGTGGCCCTGGTTGGCATTGGTTTGAGCAGGAATAAATATTTAGTGCTGGATTTGGGAAGGTGTACATGCAGAACATCTGATAAATGTTAGCTTTTGAGCTGCCTTAATGGTTGTTGGCTCACCTTATACATTCAGATGGAGGGATTCCAGCTACACTCTTCTCTTTGGCCTGAGACATAATTTCAGCCTAGCCCCCATTAATCATCTGTGCTCCAAATATTTGATAAAACTAATCTCTCTGGGGGAAAATGTTTTATGAGCCTCTCTTGGCATGCAAATGCAAATCAAGCTTAAAGCTGGTAGCAGTCTAATGATTTTGGTGGTTCATCATATTTTTTTAAACACCCATGCTCGATAAAGTAGTCTCTTCATTAGAATTTTTTTCCTCTGCATTCCACAGAGGGTGATTAACATTAATGGTTTTGTTGATTAAAATCCCTCAGTCTACGTTGTTCTACGTGTCTTGCATTAATGTTAAAACTTTTAAAATATTTTGTCAGTAGACAGTCCAAGTATATGCGTAGAGACACTTTAAGAAGGGGGTTCCTGTAGAACTGTGGTTATACAGAGCGAGTTCTGCTCTTTATATGGTCCAACATGTTTGCTGTGTTGTGGCTTTCAGCGACGCTCATTACTGTTGCAGTGAGCCCACTGTAACGAGCTTGTGTGCAACCGCCCAGATTGGGCCCGATTCCCCTGAAAGGCTTACAAAGTTAAGTCAAAGGCACGTCGACCCAAAATACCTCACTGATCACCAACAGCATTTCATCTGATGCCATGCAACAGCTTGTGGATCACCAATTAATAGTCATTGCCTGCCGTGTTGATAGTTGTAGAAAGTTGTTTTTCCTACTCCTAATGTTTATAGTCCTCTAAAAGTCTTTTACATAGAGAACTGCATCTACAAGTACAGTAAGCAGTGTTCAGTTTTGTTACAGTAGCTGAAATGTGCTATCCTTTGCTTCACATAACAATGTTAAGCAATTTTTACTGCTGTCAGTGATTTAGCCTATACCATATTTTAGTCATCTTATTTGAAGTTCCACAAAACTTCAGATTTTTATTTGACATCCTTTCTTTAACATTGCAGACTATTTTGAACCAATTCACTTGAGTCCATCTGGAAACATCTGGAAATATATGGAAGTAACTGATTTCTTTCTCATAGAAACATATACTGGCATCTGTTCCAGTACACATTCCATAACAGTTTGAAATACTTTGTTTGTGGCTGCGTGGTTGCTATGTTAGGGTTTTTTGATGTTGTGTTGAAAACATAGACCACACAATTTATGAATAAGAAAGGAATTCCACCATTACAGGCCTTTCTCTGTCAGTTCTATGTAAAAGTTATGTTGAAACTAGGGTGGGACAAGGTAGGTGTCCCTGCCTCTGAGACTAAGTGTGGGAGGTTTCTCTGTAATTGTGGTTTTGCCTTGGGGGCTGTGGGACAGACTAGGACAGGAGTGGTAGGTTGGGGAGTGCCTGATTTCCAAACCGCCTTTCGTAATGACGTTCGTCTCCTGTTGACTGCACTGTTCAATCTCAACAATAGTTATGAATGAGCCGGAGCACAACTTTTGTTGATCGTAAAATCCGTCAGGCGCTGAGGTTCCAGTCTCTTTTGAGCAGTTATTTATGAGTGGTTAATGGGCAGTGAGACTTGCTCTGTGGTGAGTGATGAGTGTTTTTGTGCAGGCGGGTTCAATGTGAAAAACCACTGGCATTACTGTTCTGCCTCTTTATTCAGACTTCTCTGAAGACGCATTCACTGCCCAAAGATGGTATTAATAGTCTAGACTTTGGAACGTCTAGAGAAGTCCCTATGAATTGAAAAGAAGGAGACAAGACTGTGTCTTTGAGCAAGTATAAATGGACCGGAGCTGTTCTTCCTGAGATCCTGAAGCTGACTGTTTCACAAACACAGTTCTTAGTATGGATAGCAGGGTAACCTAAGGCTGATGTGGGGGTTGCCAGCAAGAACATCCCTTACCTTTTTTCTGCTCCAAGTTTTTAAACAAATTTCTATCTCTCACATCTTTGCCACTGGCAGTTTAATTTGGATTTTTATGTAACACGTCAAACAGAATCTGAACATGGTCAGGTTTATTGTGTTTTCTATATACAAGCATATGTGCCAAAATGATTGTCTTTGTTGTTAGACACTACAAATGTGGTAGATGGACCAGGCAGACAAATAGTTAATAACTGAGAAATCATACTTTTTAAAAAACCTGACTCTTGGCCAGTCTCTCTTTTCCAGTTGAGTCTCTGAGGTGACTGATGGTTGCGTGTGATCAATGGCAAACCTGTCAGATCAGTTTCTTTTCCCTGTGGGACTTTTTGCTCTCCACCCCCTCCCTTTTTAGCATCTGTCACACTTCAAATCAACATGTGGGTCAGCCAAAACCTTTTGGCCATCGGTTCTGTGGTACCCTAAGTCTATTGGCCCAGAGCTAACCCCATGGAACCTTTAGTCTCCACTGATCCTCTCCTTAAGCTGATTGTGTCATTGAGTGCCATTGAGTGGGTTTGTGCATGAAGTGATGATGTGCATAAAGACAGATTCTGGTAACTTTGAGAACTTTTTTTTGTTTTGTTTTGTTTTTCCTCAAATAATCGTTTGCCTGTTTTCTGTGGTCTGGAGGGTGCAATCTTTGCACTGAATCAAAACAGAAAGATGATTTTCAGAAGATACAGCTGAATGAACTGCAAGTGAATCGCTTATAATTTGAAGGTTTCTGTGTGCTTCTTCTAAAAGTGCTCTGAGATTATATTACTTTGTTTTTGCTCTGGGAATGCATGCATTAGGATAAAAGGCGTGTCCATTCAATGTTTTTTTTAAATTATAGCCTTCATGAGGCTGGTTATCTACCCAGGGAGCGCCATTGTGGAATGCCGGAATTCCCACAATAGGACGCCACTGGAGAACAATAGACATTCTTGCTATCCCAACAGGTTTGCCCAAAAGTCTAAAAAAAAAAGGAGAGAGAGAGTAACAGTGGCAACGGCTATTGTACACACTGTGTTTCCCACTCTCCGCCCGTGGAGGGCACGGCCAGCACAGGAGGGGTCTCTGTGTGTGTGTGCAGAGGGGGGTCAGATAGGCTCAGGATCCCGCTGGGAGGCTGTTCATTCACTGAAAGGTGGAAGGGCTCTCTCTCTCATGCAATCGAACTCCCGAGAAGAAAAGCCTGCTCTTCCTTTTCTGTGGGGGCCTGTCCATGGCTGAGAGCTTAGCTATAAGAAGACGCTATGATAGGAGGAGAGGAGTAGATGGTGTTAATCCAGATTGAACGTGGGTTGAGTGGGTATAGTTGCAGTGGGGGGTTGAGCTGTTTCCTGTTGGAACAGATGCTAAGGTCACCCAAAAGCTTCGGAGCATTACGCTAAAGGGTGTAGGGTTTACAAGTGATCACATCAAAGTCTTTCTCAAGCATGGAAAGAAATACTAAAAACAAGACATGGCTGATCTAATTGTGCCATTACCCAATTTCCTCTGAAACATGACACTGTATGAAGCCTTAAGGTCACTGGACCAAAGATACGCTGAGGAGAAAGCATAATCCTTAAGTGAATCTTCAACCATTAAGGAATGTTTTACACACTATGTCAATATCAAGCTCTAAGAATTATTGGAGCAGTGTTAAAAGGCACAACTTAAGGTGACAAAAAGTGTTTCTTTACAAAAAGTGAACTTTAGGTTTAATGAATCTCAATAGGTCAAACGTTCTTTCTAGTTGTACATCCAGTCTAGAAACCATCTAGTAGCCATTTATTTTTTAAGTAAAGTGAATGTACTAGAGCCCAAAGCTTTAAGGTCTGAATATAAAATCGTTATAGTCTGAATATAAAACGTGAGTGGCAATTATTAGGAGATCTTAGATCTTTAGAATGCCTCTCAACCATTCTTCAATGGCAGTGTCTTCTTCAGAAAAGTTAGCAACGAAGTCTGTTTTTTTAAAAGCTTTTGAAACTGGGCAGTTTTCAGGAAAGGATGGAATCATTGGTAGAGTCGTGGAAGGCTTTGTGCCAGAAGCTAATGGACTTGCCAAGAATGCTTGAGCTAATGGCCTCATGGGGGGTTTTGTAGCTCTCAAGGTTTCTGAATCAGCTTTTAAGGCTGGTGTATTAGCTCAGTAAAGTTCTGCTTCAGTTGCTGAAATCCAGATCAGTAAATGGTATGGCAAACGTTACTGCAGGTCTTTATGGCTGAGTAGTGTCCATTTTGCCATGGTGACACTTGGACAATTGTATTGTACAATTATCAATTTCTGTAGTTTGTCATAATTTTCCACCACCTTTGTGGTGTTTTAATAGTCATTTACAACTTAGTTACAGCCCAAATAATCAGCGTATTCCCAAACCAAATGTGAAAGAATTCTCATAAACGTTCAATTACCACTTTTCCTTTGCTGGACCCTCTAAGTCTGGGTGCAGTAGGCGATGGCAGCTTGGTTGAAATATAAATTCATTTAATGAATAGGATTAGTAAAAGCCAATTTTTGTTTTTTACTTACATAGAGTAAATGTTGAATTATGATATTATGATATGTGCTATACTACAGCTATAGCTGCAACTCCCAAGTTCTAGAATGACACTTGACTAGGAGTAGCCAGAGTGATGTTTTGAATTGTCCTGTTAACTGCTGTTTCATGACTGCAATGAAATGCTTCTGGCTTCTTCTCTCTTTGAAGAAGTTTCGCTTATCCCTTTGTTCACTTCACACTACACTGACACTGTATCTTCCTTTATTGTGTTCACCTTTGAATTGTAAACTCTCTCACACACACACCCACACAATGAGTGTTTATGGTGGGAGCTTCAAGCTTTGGTTTCATTAGTGCTTTAACTGGAGAGGCCTTGGTAAAATTCAAGCAATTACTCTGATTTCCACTGTCGGTTGAGTAGAGCAGATGGGAATGATCACATACACGGTTGCCTATTTGATCTAACCGAACATCCCAATTAGACATAGTACCCTCCTCTACTGATCCTAAGTTTTGGATTCTTTTAGAGAGACGATAATAGATTTTAGAATTCCTTAAAAGTTCTGAAAGGAGGCTTAATTCTCTATACTGTTGGCTACAGGCAGGTTATTTTTCCAGACCCATGTCAAATAATGCAGAGCCACTTCAGCAGCAGTCAGTGTGAAGGCCTTTCATTAGAGAGCCATGTGAAGAGCTGCTAATTTCAGTGTGGCGGAGGGACATCTCACTGTAATGAAGGAAAACCGCACGGAAAGTGCTAGATCGAGGCCTGTAATCACTCGAGCACATTCCAGCACCTCTCTCCTCGTCCTCTCCTCAGCAGGCTCTGAAAAGATCTGCAAAAGAATGGCAACCCCTCTCCAGGAAATGCCTTCTTAGCATTAACAGGCTAATTCTAAAAGGAGACACTTCTCCCTCCTCATTCAGTTTGTTTCACTTAGCACAGCCTCAGTTACCCCGGCCCGTTAGACGTTCTGTTTGTGTTGGGCTGTGCTCACTCAACCTGTTTCACACTCTCTCACGCTTGTGGTTCAGCTTTGAAGTGAGTAAGTCTTGCGTGCTACTGTGTCCACTGCTGTTCATCCCTGTTTACGTGGATTTTTTAACCGTTTTGCTTGCTGTTTTTTATTAAATCAATGCATTTTTGCTAAAGGTGATTGGATTAATGTTTGCTGATAATGCTAGTGTAGAATTCAAAGTAGTGAATTCCATGACTGGGGTGTCATTTAGCTGTTACAAATTCAACTAATCTAAGAAAACACATATTTAACCATTCAAATAATGTGTTAACTCAGGAACAGTATCTTATTTTTATAAGGTTTTAGCATAGATTTATCAAACACACAAAATGCTTGGGAGTGAGGGCATTAGGTGTATTCCAATGGTTTATGTAATTGATTAGTTTCCATCTGGAACTCTATAGTTTGAATGATAGGAATGTACTTTCAAAATGACCTTATTAGTCAATATCACAGTAATTACAGTGGGTTTTATTAATGTTTGAAGGTACTTATTTACTTTTAAGGTACTTGCAAACATGCATATACACCTATGTTTTAAATACCTTTTGCTTCGCCTTTACAGTGGGACACACATCCATCCAGTAATGACTGTAAAAGAAAGTTTCTTTGAGTTTTTTAATTTTGAAAATAGCCCGAAAGTGTTATCTTGGCTAAAACTATAGTACATTCTTAACAGTTTCTTTCTGTCCAAATCCAGTGTAGACCACCTGTACATCAATACACTTTATTACTTTTACATTTTTAACATAAACGTCCCTGAATATGGCAGCTTTAGAAAAGGTGCATGGTGTTGCCTTTCCAAAGACGGATTGAGATGGATGAGGTGCTGAATGGTTAGCTCTGTGGTTGTGTCTGGGCTGACAGGCCATTGAGCAGCAGGGCATAGGGCCAGTCCTCTGCAGCTGCCCCTCTCTGTACTGCCTTTGACTGGGTGGGCACCCATCCCCCATGCCCCCATAGAGCCATCCTTCACTGAGACACTGGTGGAGGGGCTAGATGAGTGGGCTGCATTGTGCATGGGAGTTGGTGTAGGAGTGTGTTGTTGCAGAGGCGGCGTGTTGGTTCAGAATCAAATGCAAGTTCCCGTGCGAGCTGAACAGCTCTTTTTCATTCTGTCAAGCCTGTTCATTTACATTCTGCTAAACCGTCATCCTCACTTGTGTTGTAACAGTTTCAGGTTTTGGAGGAAGACTGCTGGAGCAGTTTCAGTTTAGAGTTTCGGTTTTGTAATTGGCAGAGTAACGTCAAGAAGGTTCCCGGATTTTGTGTTGTTCGAAACAACAGTTCTCAGGAAACAAACCCGGATGTTGCAGAATACTTACAAAGCCAGTTGGTCCAGTTTGTTAGCATTCGTTTTTTTGAGGTGAGGTCTGTTAAGATGAATGAGTTTGAACTGCTGTAATTACAGTTGCAGATGACCATTCCTCATCTAATACAAGAGCCGATCAATGTTTGACTTGGCTCCCACACACACACGCATGCACGTACATACATACAGGCAGGTGCAACTGACGTGCTGTTTATGATGGCTTTATCTGGGAGGTCCATCTTGCACACCTGTTCTCTCTGAGCAGCCACAATGCAAACACATGGAACTGTGCTTCCCTGAAATTCAACAGCCTGCTGCTTGTCCTGAGAATAATGAAGAAATACTACACTTTTTTTAATCTATTGTGCTTTGTCTATGTTTCAGCTGCACTTTAGTGGTGTCATAAATACAATATAATGGTGATGATGATATAACTGATGTTTTTGTCCATCACTGTAAGAAACGCTCTCGCCAAGCTTTATCTATATAGCTGGTTTACGATGGGTGTTGTCACAAAACAACTTAACTGAATTCCTGGTGCAAGGGCAAGGTGAGCAAGCCAAGGGTGACAGTGGACAGGCAAGGAAAAACTCCCTAAATGAAAGAGTAACAAACCTTAAGAGGAGCTAACACTCTAAAAGGGAAGCCTGTCCACCCCTGGTCCACACCCGATAGCAGAACAATAATATAACAGTTAAAGCCGAAGAGTTGATGATGAAGATGCAATAGTAAATATGCAATATGTAAAAGAAACAAACCTGTCATTAGACAGAAGTGTTTAAACAATGATAACTAGTGCCTAGTGTTGTTGGAGGTATATTAGAGTAATAAATAATAAACTAGATCTTTGAAAGCCAGTGATTTGTGTATGCTATATGCCATATACTGTTCTATCATGTATCTTGTGTATGTTTTTTAAACGATTCTTCCTCTCTCGCTCTCTTTTCTATTGTAAAGGTCTTGATGACAGTCTTCAGCAGTATGTACCCAATTTTGAGAGGGAGAAGATCAGTGGAGAGCAGCTGCTCAAGATCTCTCACCAGGACCTGGAGGAGCTGGGGGTGGCTCGCATCGGCCACCAGGAGCTGGTGCTGGAGGCCGTGGATCTGCTGTGTGCTCTGGTCAGTAATGCTACAGAAAGCTACAGAGGCACTGGAGTTGAGACCCTTTTGGACAGTTAATGTTTTATTTTCAGTAACTGTACAATTAGCATTTGATTCAGTGAAAGTAAATAGTCTACTGCAGCTGTAAATAGCATCCCAGCAAAGCACATATCATGACAACACAAGTTAGCGTAACTGTGGTTGTAATTTTGGGAACTGTAAGAAATGCAAGAGGTATAATAATAATAATAATAATAATAATAATAATAATAATAATAATAATAATAATAATAATAATAATAATAATAATAATAATAATAATAATAATAATAATAATAATAATAATAATAATAATAATAATAATAATATACACACTGGCTTTTCTAAGTTGTAGTAGGCCCTTATACATGATTTTAATATTTATTTGTGTTTTTAGTTTCATTTTCAGTATATTTGAACAGTTCTGTCATATTGTCACTATAGTCACTGATATTGTTATGATACGTCCTTTCTCTAATGCCTAGCATGGTCTCAACCCCCCCCCGTATAATCCTATAAATATTTCATGAAACCATTGTAGCGGATATGCAGTGAAGCTGTTTTTTCTCTGCTACAAAACCGTCTAGTTACTAAACATGCCAAGCCTGTTAATATAACACAAGTGCCTTGTAGAACTTAAATCCCAGATTTGGGAACTGCTATTCATCACCGTCTGCTAACAGTGAAAACATCTTTTTTCTTCCTTTGCAAAACAAACTCTGCAACCTCACCAGTAGCCTGAAAAGCCCAGCCAGGAAGTTTTGGGTGGTTTGCAGTTTTTAGCTAAACACAAGGGAGCGTTGCCCTAGGCATGTAAACACGCTTGCTAAGCATGTCACTGGCTGGAATTGACCCACCAGGTTTCCTTAAGTGTTACAATGAGAATTGGTTGGAAAGTCCAGCATGGCCCATGGCCGGGGATTAAAGCCATTGAAACACTGACATATTATACCAGATAAAAGACAGGAAGAAAATAAATGGAGAGGAAAAGCCTGTCTTGAGTCCTGTTTTTTCTTTCTTTCTTCCACGCTTTCTTTTTTGCTTTCTGCCTTCTTCGTTGGTTTCTTCGATGTCGCTTAATTGAGAGATATTGTAACTCTTCTGTGAAATTTTTTTCTTAATCTCATGTAAACACAGGATTGCTCTTTTCCCTTGATCCATAGCCTCATGGCAAACAACTAGGAGCTCTCAGCTGGTGCTGCTCTTTGCTTAGTCATTACTGTATCATCACACTATAACCTCCACACCAGGATTTACACCTGACAGCACTGTCTTAAATGAGAAAAGGTGTGCAAGAGAAGCGTAGATTAGAGGTTGGCAAAATAGGAGATGGATCGATTAGCTAAACAGCTTCAAGCTGTTCTCGTCAACTTTGTCCACCCCACATTTGGGCAGATGGAATTGGCTTATATTTTATCACTTCCTGCCCTGTTAAAAGCACATTTAAGCCCAATTCTTTGATTGCACACAAATTTTAGAGAGATCTTTATGCTCCTAAGAGATCCCATATTAATTACTCTCTTCCCTTTTCCGTTTGCATGAGGCATGAAAAAAAGAATCAATATTTATTCTTCACATCCTTGGCTGCTGTTCGTCGTCCGGTTTGAAAAGAGATGATTCATAGTTTGTTCACGTGTTGACTGAAGCAGTAACTAAACAATCTCCATTCAAAACAGAAGCAAGAGCATGTGCCTTGCAATAAATTGATGTCTTTGTAAGTTATCACAGAAGGTAATAACAAAAGTAGAGGAAGAGCATTTTATAAGCTTAGAATAACTTGGTTCTGGTTGGAAGGTTCATCCAGCTGATGTCCTGTGGAGAAAATAATGGAGGCTGTATAGAAAAGTGCTATGGACACGTGGAAACACTTATGTTAGTGGAGATGAAGGACTTGATTGATGGTCATGTCATAGCTTATGAACCCTGCGGTACATCCCAGTGTCCAGCACCCCTCGCTTTATAGATGCTGTAATTGGGCCCAGACCTTGTGCATCCAAGGCCACCAATTTCCACAAGGTCTTGAATTGTTTTCTTTTGATCCGCTTCATAAATTTGGCCTGCATTGCCTTGTGCTCCCTGGCGAGAGTTGTTATCTTAGATAAATCTTCCACAAACGTTGGAGCTTTATTTTTGCAGTGTGAAAGGAAGACATGGAGTTGTAGAAGTTGCACGTGAGGAAACCAGCTTTGAACACTCTCTTCCCCCCTATGTAGACTTGAGAAAGAGTTCAGCAGGCCACTGGTGCCATGGGAAAGGTTCATCAAGGAACTGCACTCAGTCCGTTCCATAAAGTAAACCATTTATTGGAGGCCCTCCTCGAAAGTTCAAGGTTGCTCAGGGACCCCTGGGAAAAAGCTAGCTAAAATGTTTCACTGAACTTTTTACTGAGGTGAAGGTCAACACCTTCTAGAGGAAGTGTAGTTGACAAATCCCATGTTGTCACTTTTTGCTGCTAGTTTAGAAATGTTGGAAACACTTTGCTGAGGTGCATCATTTCTAAGGCTACATGACACCTTTATAAGCCTGTCATGACAGCTGACATTAAACTTCATCTATAAAGACTTGTTAAGACTTCCAACAAGCATCAGTTGTGAGTTTATTGAGGTTAGGACAACAAACACTGGAATAAGCCTCATTAATATCAGTATTGTTTATGTCAGTTGTCATGAAAGGTTTATGTAAGCATTGCATGGCTTTATGAATTGGGCTGTCTATTGGCAAGATACTTGTGATATGATATACATCATGATACAGGGGTTGCGATTTGATACATTGCATTATATTGCAATACTGTAAGCAAGTTGATATATCGTGACTAAAGGCAGAATTTTAGGAAAACTGTCACAGTATAAAAACACATCACCATATGCATAGGTTTGCTAATGCTATTGTTAGCAGTGTACCCTTATGCTACTTGTTTATGCTGGAATGAAAGAGGGTTATGGTGAAGAACACTACTCTCTAGCTTACAGAGATTTAAACGCAACACAGAATGAACCACTTCCACTAATCATTGATTGTGAACTACTGAACTGTGTTTCTGAGAATCGATACACTATGACTACATAATATTGCATTATTTGATATTTACAGTTTTTCTTACATCCCTATTTATAAATGCAGCCCTTTGTTGCCAAAGGTGTTTTGCTTTATCTGGTCAAAGGAATGCTGGTGGATTCTAGGGTTACAGATACAAGAGGCAGAAACTGATGTATTCTATATTGCATAATCAACATGAACATATGTATGGAATTTAAATCGGTGCATATAGTCATTCTGCATGATGTGGACAGTTGAACTGCAGTTATATAGCTATGTTTTGCAAATGTGTTATGTCCTACAATAATACTGACCTGCATTATTTTGTTCAGATCAAATTTACTTTTGTTAAATTATCTTTTGATAGTTGCCGATTGATAAAACCATCTACAGAAACACAACAATCTGGAACTGTGTTAATTATTTTCTTATAGTGCTTTATAATAATAAACACTATGTTCTTTAGCCCTGTGAATTCTGTTTTTGTTTCATTGGAGATTTGTTGAGGTTTTAGTTTCGACTGTATTAAAAACATCGTCAAACCACAAAACTCTCTCGCAGCAAAAGAGCTGCATGTTAATGAACAAGACCCAGAGATAGCTTTCGCAGAGCCTATGCTGAAACCTTACGCCTCCATATTTTTCCTTTAAGCTATGGCAGACTTCACGATGGAAAGGCTTTCTATTGTCTCAGCACTCTGGAATATATATTAAAGATGTTCAGGCCAAGCATGTGAGGTGGAAAGCTCTATGGATAGTGTTACCAGCACTCATACCAAGATCTCTCATAGAGCAGGAAACACATGTCGGTCCTCAGAGTGACTGCGCTGGGGCGTTCTGCCCGATTTGTGGAGTGAGATTCAGAACATCATCCCACACGGGTCTGGGGGTCGTTTTTGGAGCATTCCCGCACCAACCAATCATCTACCAAACCCACTGCATGCTACTACAGTGGCAAGCATCAAAAATAATCACTTAGTTTCTGTTTTAATCAAAATAAATTACTTGCACATCTGATATCAACAGCATTAATAGACATGGGGTCTGCAGCATGCAACTCTTTCAGTTGGTGGGGATGGGCCAGCAGTTAAGGAAATTAAAAATAGCAAACAGATTTTTTTTTGTTGATTTGCTGTAAATTTGTCTCCCCTTGATTGTGTGGCTCTTCCGAGATCCATTGTCGTACAGATCTACCATATGTTTTTCCCTGCCACGTGGACTCACAAAGCCAGATGCTCCGCTCATGATTTAGTTCTGGCACAAAGAAAATACATGGATATATCAAATCATTCCACCTCAGAATGACAGATGTTAACTAGGTTCCCACTCGACAGTGTCAAAAATCAAAAGGTCTGACATTGAAAGTTACTCTTTTGTTGAAGCGAATGTGAGGAAATCATTTAGGCTGCCTGCTTTGTCACCTTAGAGCAGCGCAGTATTATTTGATCCCGAACATCTGTGAGACAGTCACTCTGGGCCTGAATATAATTAGCCCGCTAATGAAAATGTGGGCTGTGGGGTCTGTTTCTTCTGCCAAAACATGACTCCAGGGCTCCCACCACCAGCAGTTAAAGGCCAGTTAAGATCAGACTGTGTGTGTACATTTCCAAGACTTTGTAAGAAAACAAAAAAGTAGGCCAGCATTATGTCAGACCCACAACCATTAAACCAACATGTGTCTTTTGAGTGTGTATTGTGTGTATGTAGTGTTACTAATGACATGATAATAGTAAAATTAGTTAGGTTTTACCATTTAATGTTCCACATGTGCAATAAAAAATATTTTAGGCCATAATCTTATCTTAAAACTACTTAAAATCAGTAGTTTTAAATACATGGCCTGTGTATTTATGAATGTTTTGTGTGTTAACTTGCTGCGATGTAGCTTGTAAATGCATTAAAGGGGAATTTATTTCCAGTTTTTTTCATTTCCTTTAGTGTGTCAAGTAGTTTTTTGTGCATAGACTGTCTGCAAAGTCTAAAATGGGGAAACTCTCTTCCATAGAAACAACTGTCTGAAACACTTATTTGGAATTCCAGCCCTTTTCTCTATTACAAGCTCTTCTTTTGTAACCCAATCCTTATCGGCCACCTGTTTGGGGTGGAATTCATAACATCATGGCACTACCACCTTCAACTGCTGTGGTGGTTGACCAATCAGAGCAGAAAGGGCAAGCTGGCCAATCAGAGCACACTGAGCTTATTGGCATGGGGCACTTAACAGAGTGTTTCAGACAGAGGCATGTAAATATGTTCCATGAACATTGAAAATGAACGACTTGGTCTCTTTTAAACACACCTAATCACATCTATCTGGAATTCCTCTTCAAGGTTAAGGTTAGGTAGGGTATGTGTTTATGTGTATATGCATGTGTGTCCCTAAGAAGATACAAATTCGACTGTTCTCTCTTTTAGCTGCTCTCTCTGGGCTCTTTAACACTGAGCACACTGAGCCTTGTCTGAAAGCATGACCACATCTCATAAAGAATATAAATACTGCTGTACAAATTCAACTTGATCTGCATGCCTCAAGTTTGCATGGAACAGCCTGTCTACGCCACTCAGAGGAATCTTTCTTCAGCATAAATGATAACAGGGATAAATGATAGGATAGTTGGCAGTTTTGTTGTCCGTTTCCCAATATCGGTTGTGAAAGCTGCTCTGATGAACTGCTCGTCTGGCAGCTCTCAGGTTAAAAGAAATGCAGCAGTGCACCAAACACAGGTTCTTCTCTCCCTCTGGACTCTGTTACAGGCTCACGGGGTCTGGCTGTGGTGCAGCACTTTTGTGAGCTGAGGTTTTTGTGAGCACCCGCATTGACTCTCCCAGTGCGATGGTTCAGATGTTTAGCGCTCATTCTTTCCGAGGCCTTTTCGAAGTGGAGCACGCGGTTGCCAGGTTTAGCATCTAAATTAAGCAACACATGTTTTGCCAGACAGTTTTTGGAGTCTAAATAGGGCAGTGCTGTTCTAAACAGAGCAAGTGGCTTACATTATGAAACACATCAGCAGCAGATGCTGAATGCAGAATGCAAAGAAGACGCTGGACAATTAGAGCTTACCACTGTGACCTCCTGACAGACGACCAGCCATTGTGTGTGTTGCAAGAAGTCACAGTAAAATAAAGTGTTGACAATGTTCAACAAACTACAGCAAACAAAGGTTCTGTCTTTCAAGCAGTGGTATTAAAGTGATAGTTTGTGGAAAAAGGAACCTAATAAGCACATGTAGCTTGCCTGTGAGCATGACACAAACACTCCCCCCCCCCACATCAACAATTTGATTGGTCAGTGCCTAGCTCATTTGCATAAATGTCATCCAGCAAGAGCATATGTCTCTTTTTAACACAATTGTCAGACTTTCCCGAGCCATCAAAGGGCAACTTTCTTGTGTAGTGACTACCATCTTGAAGACTTGTCTATACTATATAGTTACCTTAATGCATTTGAAGAACATTCTCAACAGGAGCAGTTTAGAAATTAGTCTTGTTCCAGATGTAGCGTTAGGAGTCTTGTCCAAGGACTATTATAGCTTATAGCTTATAGCTTGCCCAGGCAGTCAAACCCCAGTGTGCGACTACACTAACTGGTTTCTAGTGCTTCTACCACTCTAATCTATCTGGTTATCTGAATGGGCTGCAAATCTAAAGAATGTAAGAGCAGGAAACTGCCTAGAGAACGAAGGCTAACTTTTGCAAGGTTTGTGGGAGTCGGGTGGTGGTGTGAATGCTACCAGCGGAATGCAGGATGATTTTCTTCCCTTCAGATCAGGCCTTTCAGTGTGACGTGGCTGTTCAGTCACTCTTGTGCACAATGCTGTGTGGCTGCCTATTTTTCTATGCTGAAATCCAACCCTGTACTCCCACTGTTTTGCCATTGAATGCTATTGCTCTCTGGTTGCATCAGGCCAACAGCCTTCACCTTAACAGTAATATAAAAAACTCTGTTATTCCCCTATATTTAGCACACACATATCATCACTGTTAAAATGTTATATTTACAAAGTTAACTTTGTAATAGAAGGAAAATAATGAAGCCATGTTTAACTAATTGATGTGGGTCTATTCATCATTAAATGTTCACACAATGTAAAGGTAATATTTTTTAAATAGAAAAGTTACACTTGATATGTTTTTTATTTATTTTTGTATTTCTCTCTTTCAGAACTATGGTGTTGAGACAGACAACTTGAAGAACCTGGTGGTGCGAATGAGAGCAGCCTCCAACAATCTGCACATTGGTACATCAGAGCGCAGAAAGAGTCCAAGCTATGAAGGCAGCAGCGGCCGCAAACCTCCCAATGAGTTCCTCACATCTGTTGTGGAGCTCATAGGTGCAGCTAAAAGCCTTCTGGCATGGCTGGACAGGTACAAGATTTAAAATTTGAATTGTAAGATCTGCATCTTCACAGCAAAATGTTTAGTAATGATGTGATTAAACCTCAGATGTAGGAACTTCGACTAAAAAGCCATCTTAAATGTAATGTCTGTTTATGAAAGAAGATTTTGTTAAATGCAGTTCCGCACTGTTTCTATTGCTACATTTGGGCAGCGGGTGTTTTAAAATGGTCTAAAATCATAAGAATAACAGGAAAAAAGCCAAAATTAATTTCTAGGCTTCTAATATGGCAGCAATTTTTTGCACAGCTTTTATGCTCGTAAAGATGGTATCATTATTGTAATCATGAAAGAGGGCAGAGAACAGGCTTACATCCCCTTTAAGTGATCACAGGCAAACACAGCAGGGGACGTTCTTGAATTTAAGAGATTTTTCCACAAGAAGGTTCAAGGACAGATGAAACTAGATACAGTCTGGGCTGCTTCCGCAGGTCCGCCTCTGTAGGCGGTATCAGCCAAGTCTTTCTTATGAAAGAGAAATGTCCATCACCATGTGTATAGCATAATAAATAGTACTTTGAATGAACGTTTGATTATTTATCTAAAAGTGTTTAAATATACACTCATATAGCCAGTATGAAGTCTAAGCTGAGGAAACTTCATGTAACCTTGTTTACCATTATTCTTGCTGTAACTCTAACTGAAAGAACGAGTTTAGTGATGTGGTAGCCTCTCACATTATGTGGTGGGATAGTTGTGGTCTGCCTGGGAGAGAAATGGGAACCGTTTGACAGAGGATAGGGTTTTTGTAATGGGTTGACATAGCAACACTTTCAGCCCCAGCTTTAGTGTTTACGACCACAGGCTCTTAAAGTCCAGCCACGCGGCAGTGGAAGTTCG
Source organism: Megaleporinus macrocephalus (assembly GCA_021613375.1). Lineage (NCBI taxonomy): Eukaryota > Metazoa > Chordata > Actinopteri > Characiformes > Anostomidae > Megaleporinus > Megaleporinus macrocephalus. Next base: position 35,739,568 of record CM038712.1, read on the forward strand.
AGTTCTCCTGTGCTATTGTGTGGTTCCACCGTAATGGCCTCATTGCAGCAGCCTCTTGTCACTCTGCTATCTGTCTTTAAGATTAATGTTCTTTTCTCCACAGTGATAAACAGTGTAGGAGGTTACGCTCGAAGCGTTCAGGAGGTTGCCTTAGTCTAGAGGTTGTGTTCACATTACAAGCCATATTGTTCAGTTCACATGTTTTTGCTCAGATGACGCTTAACAGTAATCAGTTATTTCTTTGGAAGTAACCCATATATGTCATTAGTGTGAACAGAGGCGTAACTTCAGGGCAAACTAGCTCTAATGCTAGGAAACCAGGTCACCTCCCCAGATTTCTAACCACTCCAAGGGAAAACAAGACTTCTGATGCCAGTAAAAAGTACTTAAATACAGGCCAATCTGAAGACTCTATGTTGTTGCATTGTTGTTCCTTTATTTCTAATACAGACAAATTAAAGTTGCTGCCAAAGCGCTCCATAGATCAGCACTATTTGTACCAGGTGCTAACACCATTACAGTGTGCAGTTACCTGCTAAGGTATGCAGTCAGGTGGGTTAGTAACCAGGCAGTAAAACACAAGGAGTGATCCTGTGTTGGTTTAAATAGGTCGTTTTATAGGAATTCCTAGCTTGCTGCCCCCCATGCTTTAACCAGCACCCCCTGCAATAAAATGCATGCAAGGACGCTGCCCTGTGAAAGAGCCCATGTGCACATTTTGAAAATCAGCTACTTGATGTGGCTAAGTGGGATAAGTGATCCACTTGTGGCATGACAAACGTCATATTTGCAAGACAATCTATCATTGCAGTAGTGATGCTTTAAGATGCTGCAGACAATCGATCATTGCAGTAGTGATGCTGCCGACACTGGGTGAAGACAGTGATATGCACGTGAAGTGTGATTCCCTTCACTAAGCATTCTCATTATAGTCTCATGTAACATATAGGATATCATTAATGTCATAACAAAGCTTATTAACTCCAGTCTGGTAACTCTCAACTTTAATGTACGTTAATGACACAACATTACATTGCAAGTACTTTTTAACCATTTCTGTTGGTTCATTCATCATATTTATTGACACAGTGTTAAAGTTGGTGTCACTTGTGTTTTGATATAACGACTGTCGTGTGTATCTGATTTAGAAGCACATATGAAAGTGGCTCAAATCTGTTTTAAACCGCTCAGATTTTGTGTGCACACTAAAAAAATAAGAAAAAATAATGCTACTTAAACCTGTAACATGAAATAAAACCTAGGCTTCTTTTGTGTTGTCTCTTTGTAGGACCCCTCTGACTGGGATAAGTGACTTCACCACCACAAAGAACAAGATAATTCAGCTGTGCTTGGAGCTGACCACCACAGTCCAGCAGGTCTGTTTTCCCGCTCCATTACAGGTCTCTTAAACAGATATCCTGAACATCCTACTAGACCTGTGTGGTACAGCTGTTGTGCACCTTCACTAGTACTTTATACGTTTGTCTGTAAGGCTTTCATATGTGATTGGAAGACTGTAAGATGGAAATATGGATCTAAGCCAAGCCTGATGCTGGAGGCCTCAACACATGGTATCTTGCAGTTGTTTGCTTTGGGGTTTTCCACATAGAATAGGCAGACCCCCCTAGCCCCCCAGCCACAGTTTCTGAGTTTACAGTTTCTTTACCAAAAAAAAAAATACTTTGGGCGCTCTTTTAACACTGGCGGCCAACATTCCTCAGTGCTATTTTCCGTGCCATGTGGCTCGGCTTCGGCTTCTGCAAGATGTTCCCAGCAGGAGGCTTCCCTTTTATTGCAGTGATAATCGCAGATACAGGAGGCGCATTACACTATGATGAACACCATTTGTGTTTACGGTGACATTAATCAACACAGAGGACGAACGCCTGTCCAAACGAAACATTCCAGAATGTCATCAGATTCGTCTCTTTTGAGGTTATTATATTTTATATACAGTAGACAGCAGACCGTACTGTTTGTATTTCTTATATATGAATCACTGGAGGGTTTTTTGTGTAGTAGGCTAGAAGAAATCTGTAAGTTGAGCCAATTAATGTTTTTATCATCTTTGGACAGCTTCCCTTCACAAATAGGACGCAGTTATGGCTTTGGAGGCCTGCATGTGTGTTTTCTGGCATTAATATATTCCTGCCATAAAAGTTGTGAAAGTATAAGTTTTGATGAGTTGTTCATTTGGAGCTTAAAGCCTTTCTGGAGCTTAATTGCCGACACAAACATTCGGTACCAACATGCACAGGCATACTGAGCAATTTCTATAAGCGCCATAGAGTAACACAGATTACCTTCTATTACTGCACTAAATAAAACTAAATTAAACGAGCCTTTAAATTTAGTTCTGTTAAATCGATATAAATAATATTCATTATATAATGTATAATATTATATATCATAATATTGATAATAGTTCATCAGAGAATCTTGAAATTAGCATGCTGTCTGTATAAAGACTCAATGCCAATGTGGTGTTAGACTATTTAAATACATACTTGCAAGTATTAAAAGCTGGAATATTGAAACAACATAGAAAATTTGATACACTGTGAGACACTGCAGGACTTTGTAACATTCTAAGACTCATGCAGTGGTAGAGAGCTGGGTGTTCAGCAGGGTCAGGAGTGGACCATGTTAAACGAATCCCTGCTGGGAGTCTACAGCCAAATCAGGAGTTTAAGGGTGTTTGAGGAATTCATTAGGTCACAAGGTCTCTTATTAGGTAACAAGCATGACCAGTCAGGGTGTTGTACATTAGTGAAATCCATCTACAGTGTCCTGGTTTACCCCTCATGACATAGACAAAGAAAACACATATATCTTCTACTGCAAAAAATTGATCTAGTACCAGCGTCAGTGGTGCTTTAATCAACGACGGGAAAATGCTAAATCTCAAAGCAAAGTAAGGCTTACTGGGCAGCTGTACAAATGCTAGCATGTTCAGTTGTTGTGCCAGCACAGTTTGATTTCTCTATCTTATAGACTCAACTTCTTTCAAAGGCAAGGCCTCTCCAGTTTCACTTCAAAAACTTGACCCATAGAGCCATCTGATCTCTACCAGCTGTTGTCTGATGACATCCATGAATCAGGGATCAGTTTCTTCAGCCTGTCTCTGTTCAATCTTCAGCTCAGTGTCTACTATGTTAGTTTGTCATACTACTATCTTGTAAAGCAACTGTTTGTCTCTAAAAATCTTGCATAGCATATACTATTGAATTTATAGTACTCAGGGAGACCACTGTACATGTATTTATTTCTAAATAATCAGTTTTATTGGAGTTTATTAAATGAATTAAAGTTGCAGAGAATATGGACAACCACGCAAAAACTGACAGACCACCAAATCTGTCGCCATTAGATAAACAGTTGCTTTTAAAGTCTTGCTTCACATCTGAAATGGTCCAAAGATGTTTCTGTCCATCCTTTTACTGTGATAAGACACAACAGGACTCTGGATCTGAAAGGTTGTGTAGCTGTCAAGAAGTCATTACAGAAAAAAGGAAATCTATGAAGCTCCTGATGTTCTCAGAACGATGGACTGACCACCCGTCCACCCCATTGATTATTGTTTGGATCGTGAGAAGCATGCAATGCAATCAACTTCTAAGACTTAAATGTAGAAGAATATCACTGAAGATATATAAAAAAAACCTCTAAGCATAGTCTCTTGAAAAGAACGCAAGTTGTAGCAAAGGCAAGTGTGGATACACTAAATTCTGAAAGAACTTATTTGTTTTGTTGAAATAATTGATATTTAGTTGTTGAGACTTCAGTGTAAATTTCTGTTAAACGTTAAAAGTTTTCTGTATTTGTACTTAATGGTTGTTTTGAATGGCAATTAGATAAATGAAGATATGTCTCTGACTTTTGCACAATGCTATATGTGTATTGCATCTTTTACCATATTTTTTGGCATTTAAAATATAACTTGTTTTGTCTGTGGTTGCTGGTATGGTAACATCTCAGAACTATGCATTTCAGGCCACATTCTTTCCTAAACCTCTACTTTTTCTTGCCCTTGGAAAGGGATTTCTGGAAAACCCTCAGATTTGGTGCCAAAGGGAAAATAATTCAACAGCCAAAATGGTTTCTGTTGTATGCAGAGGAACAAAACGATTGAAATTTGAAGTATTAAGTTTCCAAGCACTATATCATATACAGACACATACTTTCCCTTTACTTTTCCATACTATTGGTTAAAAGCTTTATTATTCTGCACAAGAATAATATGTGTAAATGGGCTGTCCCATCATATGGACAGATATCCAATAATTTATGGCTCAGACATATACTCTGGATTTTGGGTCACACAGAGTAGTTGGTGCTGCTCATAATGGATGCTTGTTCATGCACACTTCCTCCAAATCTTCACTCATTGGCACTAAGCACTGAATCAGGTCAGTGGTGTGGATCACATGAACATCAGTACTCTGGTCAAGGCCAGAGCTACTACCAGCTGACAGACAGGTGCTCAGTGGACAAGTGCCACTAATGGAATGCTCTAGCTAGACCAGGGAGGTCTGACTGTAGGGGGTCGCTTTCATAACCCCCACTGATCTATACCCTACCTCTCCCTCTGCTGTGTTGCCTCAGCTGTGAGTACAGCCCACAGTCTAGAGATGTTTAGTCTTTTAAAGGGTCCATATCACAGAAAACTTTATTTTACTCAGTACTTTAAATGTAAAATGTTTGTTGTAAACATTTTTACAATTTCAAAGACTACTGCATGTCCTCCAGTCATCATGGTCCATATATAGAAAATCACAAAAGATTAAATTATTATAATTTTTTTTGTGTGATGTCAGGAAAAAAGCAACACCTGTTCAGCCCACATTGGTTAACCCTGCTCATTAATAATGAAGCTATAGGGGGTGTTTTAGCCCAGACTCGTTTTTGAATGAGACATAAAACCTGCTTATTCAGGCCAAGAATGCATGTTTTGCATAAGTATTTCTCAAGGCTTATTTATGTCTCTTTAATTTTCACTTTTCTCATTTCACGGAATGTGAAATCTTAAAGGACAAGTTGAGCTTAGATGAGTGCCCTTCCTTCTGAAAGTGTGATTTACTAGATACGGGTGCCTCCTGTTTATCTTCCACTATAGTTTGGCGTCCCTCTGCTGCGTCTTATGTAATTATGTTGTCTTAGCACTTACATGGATATGCAATTCAAGACTCAAAGCTGTTTATTTGTGGCTGGAGCTCATCTTCCACTGCCTATATCTGGATCACTAATTACACAAACTCTACCCTGACCCTGATTATTGGTTTTATTACTTGGTTCAGAAGCTTTTCCTTGCTTCTTGGGCTTTGACGTCATTTCTTTTTTTTTTTCCTCCCCAGGATTGCACTATTTACGACATGGAGGAGAAGATTCTAGAAGTTGTAAGTATCTGATGACTTTGTGCTTATACATGCCTTCAATTAGTTGTATATATATATATATATATATATATATATATATATATATATATATATATATATATATATATATATATATATATATATATATATATATATTCAGTTGGTAATAAAACTGTAGGAAAGTGTTGATTCAGTATTGTGCTTTTAATAATTATCACAAATAAAGAGTAGGACGTTAGAGAAGTACCCCAGCTTTTTTTAGATACAAAGCCCCTCATAAACCATGTAACTGACTGACTGACTGTTATCAGGCTGAAGTTTCTCCACCAGCACTCCAGTAGTTTGTGGTGCTTTGCATCAGTGACACTGTGTTGTATGTTCTCTTACCAGAGATGATGATGATGATGACCTGTTTCTTAATAAAAGGTCATAATAAGGAAATAATTCAATGATTTTTTTGTTGTTTTGTTTTCTTACATACAGGCAAATGTGTAAAACATAATTGCCTGCTATAATCAGCCATGTCCTACAGATGCAGCAGATCTCTTACAGAAAAACATTGTATGGAGTTTACTTGATTTAAATGTGTGCATCATTACTACATTATTAACATACAATACAGATTATAACAACACGATTGCTGCCAAAAGCAAGTTAACTGAATAGCAAAAATAGGTTGCCATTTATTGGCATGGAAATAATTCAAGTAAATTCAACAAAGCTTGTTTCAGTTTGGTATATAGTGGAAGTAGTCTGGCAGCATTATTACTGGGAGAGGAGAAAGTGTACAGCTCTGCGATTAACTGACAGGCTCTCAGCGTTGTTCTCTGGTAGTAAATGCTGGCGGCACAGTCGGATGCTGCTGCTGAAAGAGAGTGGCGTAATGCGGCCCTTGCCGTCCATCAGCATTTCCTGTTAATGACACTGTGCAGACCCGTCCCCTGACATTAGACTTCCTCCCTCTCAGTCGCCCCACTGAACTCCAGCCAACCCCTCTCATTGTGGCCCCTTTCCTCTGCTTTACACCCGCGATGACATGTTCGCAGCAGTTATGCAGGCAAGAGTTTGCTGAAAGCTCTGCACTGCTCTCCTCTGTGAGGAACACCAGTGCTGGGAAGTAATCTGAACAAACAAAGTTTGCCACATTTTCATCCTCTTTAAACAGGCCCAGCAATTATGGTCAGAGCTGCTTGAAGTAGTTGTGCGAGATGAACACCATTTGTGTATGTGCCATGTACTAACAGTGATGTGAGAATTTAACAAGCATGTCTGAGAAGAAAGGCTCTTTTGTGCATCTCCAAACTGCCTCTACTAATGATGCCAAAGTACCGTGATTGGACTTAATGAAGGGGGAGTGAGGGGAGGGTTCTTTTCCTCCAGTACTCAGCACCATAAAGGGGGATCAGTTAATGGCATGGTAGTAATCTGTTCTTTTTTTTCCTCTGGGTACAGTAACATCTACTTCACACAGATTTTTTTTTTAGTTAAAGCTGCCATAGAATGCATTTATTCAACATTTTAAATTGTTACCTGATGTCTGCATCAAAAGGTTTTGTGAATTTTCTGTTCCACCACCCTCCAAGTGGTGCTGCAGTTACATTCTGGTGGCTGTACAAGCTGTAGCATTTAAGGTGGAAGGAACAAAACTGTTTCTTCCACCTTAAATGCTATGGCTTGTACAGGCACCAGAATGTAACTGGTGTTGAAAGGGTATAAAAACTAGAAACATCCTATTCACAGCCTAGAATGGTAAATTTCGCCACATCGTCTGGCATTTTCATTGCTTTTGCTCTGGTACATAAATTTTAGGGTGTGTAAATAATAATTACATATAACCGTTTATACATATATAAAATTTTGGAATCTGCCTGTTTTACCACCCTTTTTGTAGATGTGGGATTAACTTTTAAAGGAGGAGACAACAGTGTTTAAGGTTTAGGATGTGTCAGTTCTCCATAGGTAAAATGCATGAAACGTTTGAGGGCTGATGAGCGCTGACACTCACATGGTTTCCACACATCCTGGAAAACCTAGATGCTTGTAGATTATATTTTCAGTCTTAGAAATAAGAAAATTGATCTTAGCAAAGTCCTGGAAAAGTTTTAAATTGGGCCATTAAGCCAGAAAGATAGCAGATTTTTTAGAAACTGTTTTGTGTGCAAAGTACATATTGTACTTTTGAATGCTTAAGTGTTGCATATGAGTGTGTTGGGTAGAGCAGGCAAATACAAAGCTGACAAATAAACATCCTCCAAAGTTTTTAGACAGTGGAGTATTTCACAGTACTCCACTGCCTTATTGCAGAAGTGACAAACACTTCTTAAAAGTAAAGACATTAAAAGGTTTTCTATTGAGCAGTTCTATAGAATACCTTTCAGTAGAGTTTCTTTTAAAGAGTTATTTCAGAAAGTAAGGGGTATGAGTGTAAAGACTCTGTTAATATTTAAAAACATAATGTAAAAGTTCTAGACCAATTACATGTTTTTCTATAACCTCACATCAACGTCAAGAATCATTCAGGAACATTTATTTCTAACAATGCAAGTTGGGAATAGTCTCTGTGTTCAGTAGAACTGAGAGTGTTTTATTTTTCTCCGGTGTGCCTCTGTTGTCACACTCATGCTAAATGCTCCTTTTGATTGCAGTCCAAGGTGCTGAACAGTATCTGTGACCAGACTGTGAGAACCACCTCTGATCCTCTAATGAGCCAGTCGACATGCTTAGAGGAAGTGCAACTGACCAACATCAAGCCTGGAGAAGGGCTGGTGAGGACTTATCACTCTTCTGACTTTCTGCTAGAGCAACAAGAACATTGCGCACACGCTCTGCTGAAATCACTTAAAGCCTCAGCAGCCGCATTTCAGTCCGTCATTATGTTTCTGTGGTTGCTTGAGAGTAAATAGCGCCGAGCAAACTCCAAGCCTGCTGTTTATTTTTGAGAGTTTATGTCAGTCCACAGTGCTTCACGTCAACCCTCTGTTTCTTTTTTTGTTTCTTTCTTTCTTCTGCTTCTCTCTCCTCAGGGGATGTACATCAAATCCACCTACGACGGGCTTCACGTCATCACCGGCACCACCGAGCATGTAAGACTTTGATTCAGCTCTGAGCTGCTGTCTGATGCCAGGGGCAGAGATATATTTAGCTGTCCGGACGCAGCGTGTTCCGTCAGCATGAACATACTGAAAGCAGACAGAGCTGCTTCTGCTTTGCAGCGCTGAGCAGTTCTATGGGAGCAGCTTTATTAGTCACAAAGCTCCTCTAAGTGTGAAACGCAGATGGAGATGTTAAAGCTTAGAAGTAGCAGTCATCTCCAAGGATATCAAAAGCATGCTGTAATTTTATATCAGGGATGAGCAACCAAAATTTACATTTTTTTTCTCATATTTATCATTTCTTAAGATAAGAAAAAACAGATTCACCATGTAAATCAAATGTAAATGGACATTTTTCTGTTACTAATTAAATATAAAATAAATATAAAGATGAATCATGAATCATGAATCTCAGCTCACAACTTCTATGAACTAGGAAGCTAATATGCGGTTATATGAGTGAGGAACTGAAGTGTAGTTCCACATATGACTCCTTAAAGTTGCCCAAAGAGGTTAGAAACATACACCCAAAGTATGTCAATATAGTGTTGAAGGGAACCAGACATCTGAAAAGTTTTTAAGCCTCTAAAAGTTACCTCGCTGAAAGTTCTCACATGAAATGGCAGCAAATACACAAACTGCCTGATGCCTGATTCTTGTTTATTGGTAGTTTTATTAGTAGATTTATTTACTACTTGTTTTATTAGTAGATTTTTCATATAATGATAGTGGAAAGGCAAAATAACCCCCAAAGAAAACCTTTACTTTCAGTAAATGTCTTGTCAATATATTCCAGTATATTTCTCAGTGAACCCCTTCACATCAAGATACTCTGAAAAACAGTTGAATTCCGCTTGAGGTTATAGACAAACAGTATGTACCTTATGTTGTTGTGAAATAAAAAAATGGAATGGCTAATGGTTGCGAAAATGATTTAATTCAATATTTTGTTAAATTCATGTTCACACACTGCTGTAAATTGCGTCTGTTGCAAAACCAGTTAAATGTTGGCCAGACTGTTATTCAGTTTCCTGCTACTACACGTTGTTGGCTGTTTTAACCAATGAAAAACAGAAGCAGAAGGATTCAGTTGGTCCTTATTTGCATTGTAAACAACAAGCCATAAAATTTTACATACTATTAGCTTTCGTACAGCTCTTACCCAATAGTTGTGTAAAAATGCCACACCCTCTGTTTGGTCTGATTGCTTTACTCGTTTACTGTAGTGGAACAGCCCCTTTTTTATTTAAACACATAGACTTTCCTCTTTTCTTCTTTGACACTGGTGAGTTATTTCTCTCCAAACTCTGTTGGTATGGCAACATCCATGTTGTTCATAAATACTTGGCATATACCAAACAAGCGAGGCAGGGCAGATGATGGTGGGGTGTAAGAAATCGCCCCCCCCCCCCTCACCAGTGGGAGGCAGACACCATTCTTCTTTATGAGAAATGCACTAGCATACTGGTATATTCGGGTACTGACAGCCTGGGAGAGGAAATGGGGCCCAGAAGATATAAAAACCTCCACCTCCACTGGCAAGTTTTGAATCACAATCTTATCTGACAGAACTTCAGTTGTTATGTCAGAATTTGCTATTTCGCTCCAAAAACAAATTCCCACGTCTGAAGTAATGAATCATCCACCTTTTACCCAGGCTATGACTAATTACAGTTAATGAATCACACTGACATTTGTTAGGCTGGTCTTGCTCAACCACCCGCTTGTTTGCTGTGATAATCTGACAATTTAGCGTCAGTATGGGTCGAGGCACTCTTTGTGTATTCTGTTTCTCTTCAGTTTCGTAGTGGCTCCAGATAATTCAGCAACAAATGGTTGTAAAGATTAGACCCCAGTAGTAAATATGGTTGGTGTTTATGGTCTTTGGCTGCATTTGTGACAGCTGTGTAGGTGTGTCTGAATGTGTTTCCTGATATCTTCTCTTTCTTCTCCTCAAAATTGCTCCTTACAGTCGCCAGCAGACCTGTCCCACAAGATCCATGCAGGTGATGAGGTTATCCAGGTGAACCAGCAGACAGTGGTAAGCCTCTCTCTGCTCACATGACATCAAAATTGACTAAATGACTTTATGGTGGCTGTTTTTAACTGTATACTATACTTTCTTTGTAAATAACTATATATTACAACAGAGACAGAAACCAGAAGAGCAAGTCTAGTTGACTAGTTGAGCAAGTCCATGACGAATTAGGCATGTAATTTGCACAATGTTTTTCTGCTTTCAATAACAATAAGCTGCTTTGGACAGCAAACTTGAATTTTCTTTTGCCAAATTATACCTAATACAAAATCATGGCATGTATTTTACATTATGAACACTATTACTATTCCTTAAAGGCAGCAAACAGCATGTATTATTTAAAAAGCATGTGCACAAAGCAGTGAAAATGTTTGCCTTTAAAAAGAATTTAGTTAAATTGACTACCAATCCTTTAGCTGTTTTTTCATTTGATATGGCAAACTATGTATTTTCTCTGGAATGTTTTTGAAGTATGAAGTATTGCTTTGAGATTTTACAATATGTTTCCTATTTTGAATTTTAAAATAATAGCTATAGTTATTATCTGCTGGATGCCAGTTTGTCTTTGGTTGAGTGTGTGTGTGTGTGTTTTGCTGCAGGTGGGCTGGCAGTTGAAGAACTTGGTGGTAAAGCTGAGGGAGGACCCTAAAGGAGTGGTGCTGCTACTAAAGAAGAGGCCAGCAGGCACGTCAGGCTTTACACCCGCACCCCTTAAAAACATGCGCTGGAAACCCCCACAGGCACAGGTCAGTCCCTCCTCCGGAATGTGCACACGTCTTTGTTCAGAGTTTTTACACATATGAACACTTTCTCTCTCTTTCTCTTTATTCCACTCTTTATATCTTTCTTTCTCTCACTAGCTCTTATTTCTGACCCACTGTTTCTCTCATTTTCTCCTTCTCTCTTGCCCTTTCTCTCCCACTATATCCTTCTCTCTCTTTCACCAGTTCTCCATAGCGCTTTAGTATGCAGACTCTTTACTTAATGTAAAAAGTTTTAAGTCAATATCTCTTTTTTTTCTTATTCACATATATATATTCACAGTGTCTGTTTCTTCCCCCTTCATGTAAATGGGTATGTACAAACTCATGTGACCCGTTTATGCCAAGGAACAAAGACAACCTTAGACAACTGTACTGGAGTGTTTAGGCATCACCACTGAACTTCTCTTTGTGCGAATGTGTGTTATTGTACTGACCCAGAGAACAATTCTGAACTGTTTGCTTCTGTTTGCTGCTGCACAGATTAAAACGTAAGTGATGAGGTCATGTAGATGGGAACCCGTGGTGATGGCTGTGACAGGCATACTGTAGATATCTCCACCTTTAGCCTAGATACCATCAGGCTTTACATTCCCCAAACCAGCTGTGTAAAGGTGCACATTACCTTTAGATAGGGGTGGGAATGCTCTTCCTTCTCCCAGGCTCCATACTACCTTGGCTTTAGTCCTGCTGTGTTTGAAAAGCCTGCCTTGACCATTGAATGGAGTTGTGTAATTCCATTCATGCGCTTTGAATAGTATGGCCCACCCTCCTGATACACGAAGAGCCGTAACGGTCCTTTGTGGCTTGAACCAGGGTCCAAGTCTCAAAAGTTTTACATCAGATCCTGTGTTTGGAGATTTATGTAATCATAATCCCATTCAGAAGTTAGATTTATAGGAAAACCTATTCTTTGTGAACTGTCTAGCCCTGACTCCATTGCTTTAATGGGATCCAGTGGAAACAATAGGCTCTTGTAATCCAGCACCCAAGTTGGCAATGGCACAGACCTCTTCAGGTGGCTTTACACCCTGCCTAGACACAATCAGAACAAAACCAGCACAGTGTTGGAGTATGTACCCCAAATAAAGAGGCATCCAATTACACAGAGGCTTCTCTGGACATGTCATCCTTGTTATTTGATCAAGATGTCAAGATATCAGCTGGTAGATCTCATATTTCTATATAATTGCGTTTGTCCAGACAGATCACACATGATGATTCAGAGAGGCTTGTTTTGATCTGTGGTTTGGCTTGTCAAGGTGCCTCAGCATCTTCTTTGTCATAGAGATTATGCAGTGTACTCAATAGACAGCAAGCTATTAAAATGATTTAACTAGCCAACTACCAAGCCAGCAGAGTATAAATACCATAATTCTAACATAAATAATAACATTTATTTGTGGTCATGTATAACAGATAAAGTAGTTTGCTACCTTAAATACAGTGTTAACACAGAAAATCAAATGATATAGTTTTGAAATATTAAGCTTTGTCTGCATTTTGGGGGCTTTAAAAAGGGGAATTTGGGCAATTTCTGCTGCTGATGCTGATGTAAACTTTTGTGTTCAGTTGTCCATTTAAACTAGCTTAAGTGTTTTACTAATGAAGTATTGGAGTGGCTCTTAAGATGCCAGGGATTCCCCTAAGGGGAAATGGTGAGACAAAGTGGACAATTAAATGTTTAAAATGCTACTGTAACTTTTCTCTTTTAGTAAAAAAGCACTGGTTCAACAATTATAGTTTAGTGGAATTAACACAGCTTTCTCCTTACCTCTAATGTAGACAACACATCTAATTGAGGTGGCCAGATTTTTTCAAATGAAAACCATGATGTTTTCAACACGGCTGCAAATATATCTTTAAAATATCAATCAAAGTATTGATCTATGAAATAAAGAAGGAACGACTGTTGCAGTTTTGTGTATTTTGTATGGTAACTGTTGTACTATAATAAACCTCGGTGAAGGGCGGCAGTGATGCACTTACCACAAAAGATTCAGTGGTTGTATAAGCGCATAGTTCAAATTCATCCAAAAAAATACTTGCCAGTAAACAGTGATGAAGAAATAAGACCCACGAGGTATCTACCCTTCTGTTCTGCTGTCTAGTCTTGCTAAGGACTTTCCAGTTTGTCTTCATAATTAAAAATGGGTGGATGTTTTCCAGGGACCACCAAAACCAGACTGCCGACCTACGTTTGATTCTTTACTTTTGCTATGAGAAAAAGCTATGAGGCTAATCCTGCTAAAACATTCCTATAAACAGAAGTAGAAGCTATCATTTGTTTTTCTGCTCATTTGTCAGTTTTCATTGGTAACGGTATATAAAACAGAGTCAGAACCCAAATAAAGCTTACATGTCTGCTGTTTGCATCATGATAACTGAGTGGTATACCTTAGCTAATTTAATTATGGGACTACAAACTTAAAATGTAAAAATAAATAAATAGGATTTTTAGCCAAGATAGCTCTATGGATCTAAAACAGAACGTAAATAGGCTTAGGCAGGGATGAAGATAATATCCCATGCTTTTGAGCAGAATCAAGATCATGTGTGGATTTGACACGATAAACTGATGTTCTGTTTGTCTCATTACCTGTAGGGCTCTTCATCCCCAAGTAAAAGCCAGTCACCAGGCAGCAGCACTGAATCCAGCAGCAGGAGAGAGAAACCAGCCATTCTGGATCTATACATTCCCCCACCTCCATCGGTTCCTTACACACCCCGGTGAGAACGAGAGAGAGATTTAACTGCATTCCTGTGGGTTAATAAGGGTGCCTCAGCGCCCCCTCCCTCAGCCATTAACCCGTTAAACCCTTACATACCCTGTTGCTGTGCCTCCGCTGTGCTTTGCTAGCATCTCACAGCTTGTAACTCATAAAGCACTTCCATTGTAAAAAAGCAGCTGTCGTCTTCCATGTTCTATTGGTTATGTGCAATTTTGTCTTTTGCTTTTCATGCCCCTGCTTTAATGTACCACTGAATCTCTGAAGACAATTCTATAATTTTACTTACATAAGGTCTTACTTTGGGTGTTACTCACCAAGCTCACAACAAATTGATCCAACTGCAATTCTTTGGAAATGATTTAATGAATCATGGAATCTTAAATTTTACACCAGTTCTCCATAGTTGAATATATATATATATATATATATATATATATATATATATATATATATATATATATATATATATATATATATATATGTTTTTTGGTTTTTTTTGGTTCAGTTCTTTTTTTAAAAAACACATTGAATACATTAATATTCCTGAAGAAACAAATTAAACAGAAGAAAACAGACATGAAAAACAACACAAAGAATCTAAATTTAGGTAAAACATTAATGATTTGTTTGAATATATTCATTAAAGTCATTTCTATTGACTTGTTGAATTATATTGTATTTAAAAAAGCAATTACAGTATAAAACACAGTCAGTCTTTAGACTGACTCACTGATGGACTGATACATATTCTGCTTCTCAGTCAATAAACAGAATCTTACATTATAGGGAAATGAGGACCAGCTCCTTCAGCAGCGTGAACAACAGACCTAAAGGGTCCGAGTCTCCCAACTCTTTCCTGGACCTGGAGAGCCACCGTCGCTTCACCATTGCAGAGTACGACAAGCTAGCTGTCTATCCTGTAGAGGCCAACGTGGTGCAAACTCGCCTGAGAGACAGAAACTCCTCACGTGGTCAGTCGCAGACATAGATACAGTTAGCACTTAATGTTGTAGCATTATTTATGTATGTGGCCTGGAATGACCCTGCTCTGCATATTTTGGTGTTTTCTTGCTTCAAAACACCAAGTTCAGATTACAGTCTCTTCGTGAGCCAGTGTGGGTAAACAAGAAAACACAAAAATGTGCAGGGCACCTTGGTCAACAAACTTATTCACTGCATAACTTATCTTAATGTTAAGCCTGTGCGTAGCCCTCTGTTTAGCTATTTTCTTCTCATGTTGTGGTTACAGGTAAGCCGCGGCCTCTCTCCATGCCCGCAGACACGTGCCTAAATGTGACAGACCCTTACGCCAGGCCTTGGACACAAGGACGGAAAGGTATATCTCTAAACCACCTAATCTTATTTATTTATGTTAAACAATTCAGCAGTTTACTTGAATGTTTTAAGCTCTACTCTTTAATTTTTAACGTCAAAAGGAGCAGCTGCTGTACAGCGACATTCCCTTTGGCATTGCATTATCAGGGGCTATAATTAGTGTCAAACCTCAATCAAACACACATAATAGTCTCATTATTAAGTTTTTAAGACCTTTGTCTGGTTTTAACTAATCCATCATATGCTCTGATTTAGAACTCTAGATTTGTTATAGTCATGTTGGTGTGCATTCAAATTAAATAACAGCTATTTAGATGTATTTGCTTGTTTAATTATATATTGAGTTTAGAGTATTTGTTTTGATTTCAAACAGTGACTGAAACAAAACCTAGGAAATAGTTTTCTTGGTACTAAACAAAATGATATCACACAGCAATAACTTTAGCATAAAATATCTCCTACTTACAAACACAAATGTGATGGTTTACATTTTACGTTTTACACTTTCAGCTTAATTTCTCTGCTTATTTCAACAACGCATGAGTATTATTGCTGGCAGTAACCTCAGCTTCTAAGTGGTGGAGAACTCGCTTTCATAATATCCTGGTTCAAACAGATTCGATTAAACTCTGCAGTTAATTGGTTTATGAGTGGAGAAATCAGCTAACTGTTCTTTGTGGATTCAATTAAGCTTGACTAGATGTGTTTTCTACACTTCTTTGTAAACATATCCTGACTTTCGCTCATCATCTCTTGATCTGGTCTAGGTGAGGAACTGCTGTACAGATATCTCAGTAACGAGCGCATACCCACTATCGCCGAGGAGATCCCTACCACAGGTCGATCGTACAAATCAACAGGGGAACGCTACATGCGAGGGGTGGACCACGTGCGGAACAGCAGATTCCTCGTCAACGTAGACCTCCACAACAGCGCTACCATCCCTTATCAGGAGGACTTTACCAAAAAGACCCCCATGACCTCCACCCCAAAAAGGCCCCCCACGGAGCCCTCGCTACTGGTCAGTTGGATCACCAGGCTTAAGCTACTGACTCATTAACCCTCTGTCCGTTCCTGCTTTAGTCAAGCTCTGTGTGGTAACCTTCTCTATCTCATGTCCTTCTTTTTCCTCTCTCGTCTCTCATTCTGCCTCCTTTTCTGTTTACTTTTGTGCCTCCTCCTGCTTTTTTCACTGTTTGACCACATTGCCTTATAGAACTAAACAAAACAAAAAAGCCAAAATCTGCTTAGACATACTGCTACGAATGTTTGGAAACACTGCAGGGACTATAGGAATAGCATGACCTCTAATTTGCTTTATCCAGGAAATGAAAGGGCTCGATGTTTTAGACATACAGCACAGTATATCAATATTTTAATTTGTACTTTAAGCCATTTACGAGACATGTCTACCTCAGTAATGTCCATAAACTTCAATGTATAAATGACGCAGCTGCATTGTATAGATGTGTTCGAGTGTAATTTAGAAGCTTCACTCTATCGCCCACTTTGTTGAAGCTCATGTTTCCAAACATTAAACAGCTCCTAACCCCTAATTCCATAAACACAACATTTCAAAGAGGGGACAGAGAGTCTACATCATACGTTTTATAGGAATGCGCCGCAGCACACACATGTGGACCAATGGGCAGATTTCCTTTCTGGGTCAAATAGTCTGGCTCCTTTTATGTTATATTCCTTTTGTGTCATTTATTTAAGCTATTTTGATGTGTAGTCTTCTCTCACTATTGATTTTCACTTGCCAAAGTGTTTTTTCTGTTGTTGTTTTATTGCTTTCACTCATTTTATTGTGTATTTTTTGCTTCAAGGGTAAATTAACATAAACATTTGTTTTCTCTGAAATGCTTATCCTTATGTTTTAAAATAGGGGCATTTTTTTTCTTTATTACTAAGCCTTTGTTGCCTGTTATCTCCGTTGTCTGTGGTTGCCTTTGTTCTTTTTCCTTAAAAAAAGTGACTGATAAGCCACTTTTATGGAAGAAACCTCCAATCTGTAGGTCACAATATGACTTAACCTGCACTGCAAATGTGATAAATCTAGTGAAAGTTCTCATTCTAAGATTCTGTAAGAATATCATACAATGATTTTACTTCTAGACAAGTCTTTTACTTGTTTTAAAGGTGCAGTGTGTAAGACTTTTAGGCATCTATTAGTAGAAATGTAATACTGCATAAGAAGATATGTTCATTTGCTTAGAGTCACTGGTAACTACAATTTTGGTTAGTTTAAAATGGGTCTTTTACATCTCCATAGAAGCAGATCCTCTTTCAACAGAAGAAACAGACAAACCAAACACTGGCTCTGGAGTGCCTTTGCATTTTCTTGCATTGAAGGAGCAGCTCTATTATTTTTTGACATTATAGCACTGATTGAATAAGCTGCTGGTGTTGGCAACACATTTTGTAACCCAAATTTTGACAAGATGATCATTTTTTAAAAGCATTACATAAGGGAAGGTGGAACTTCACCATCAAAGACGCAACACATGAAGCACAATACTATCAGCCTCAACAGCCCGACAGCCTCACTTCGAGATGCCACTATATCTGGCACACTGCACCTTTAAGTACATTTATCTCGTCAATGTGTCTCATTCCATTAGCAGATAATGTTCCACCTATTATCTGCATTATGTCTTAAAAAAATTGACAAGTTACTAAAGCCAAGTAGAAAAAATCAGTTTTTTTAAATAATCTGCATAATTCATCTACTCTAGAGAAACTAAAGAAATTCACAGTGGTGGTGATGGGAACCAGACATCCGTATACATCCATATAATAGTGGCTCCATTATTACAAAGGAATGCTTACAAGGTTTTGGACCTGAACATATATATAATCTGTTCATGGTGGACATGTGCATGCAGGGTGTGGGAAGGTAAACTTTCTTCCTGATTTACCACTATTGTATAATTTTCAACATCATTTTTGATGTGAATACAATATTAAAATGTCTGTATTTGTGATGCAGCCTCCTCACCACCAATGTGTGACAGGAAACGGGTGTAAGTAAGCGTCTCTAGAACAAAGCATTTGTGGTTCAAACATGCCAAATGACTTTGTTGGCATCTTAATAATGCATGTATGCAGAGATTTTGAAGAATCAGTGGTTTCCCCTTAAAGACTCTTCGAAATACAATGTTAAAGACAGTGAACATGAAAAACTTACATTCTGCCAATTTGTCCAGACAGAATTCAGCCTAGTTTAAAAGTTATTTGCATTGACAGAGAAAGGTCTATAGAGGGTCATGCAGTGTCCAGAGAATTGGCCCTGTAATGCTAAAAATAGAGTGCTGGAGAGGTTGAATAACACTGCTTATGTCTTAGATTGAGTGATTCAACTTTTGCAGTCTTGGTCTTGTGTGTTTGTCATTGAATGCACAGTCTACATCTGGTTCACTGCTGTGACTGAGTTAACTGCTGAGACGTTAAGAGCAAGGGTTGAACAGTATTAACACGTGTAAGGTATTTTTACTTGATTTGGACACTATTTGTACTTGCATTTTGTATTATATCAGTGGTGTGCTATTAAAGGAGCCAATCCAGATCCTTTTGTATTGTCTTCATTCAATTACCCTTCAGAGTCTGGTTTACTCCACTTTTCTCCTGCTCTGTTTGAGACTATTGTTAATCCTCAGTTAGCTATACAGGACAGTACTGAGGTGTCTGTATGTCAGTCAGCACGAGTTTTAAGTGTGCTCTGTTGGTTCACTTTCAAAGGGCAGCTTCTGCAGCCACAAGAGGCTCATGGTAAACTAGTTAGCACATGGTGCTTCAGTAATATGAGTGGAAAATGACAAATCCTTTTGTCCAGTCTTTGTTGTTTTTTTTTTTTAACCAGTTTTGCACATGCTGAGAACATTTGCAGATGTTAACAGCAAGAAAAGTGTCACAAAGAACTTGAGAGTGTGTGAAATGTAAAGTCTTAAACTAAACATATATGCTTTTATAGAATAAGTTTAGCTTATTTGATATTTTAATTTATTTGTATAAGATAATACGGGTTAAATATATTTAGAAAAACGACTCTCTTGCTGTGTACTCATACTGCTGTACATTTCGTAAAGGTAATTTGTTAAAAAGAACTTTGGCAAGTCGTTAATCAAGACTGAAGACAAATGTAACAAACGTCTTGGGTACCAGAAGACACATTTGCAGAACACATGACATTAAATGCTATCAATTAATGTCGTTTCAGTCATGTGAGATGGGACTAACACCGCATGTTCATACTGCGCTGAACTTTGCACCAAAAGTCATGAACACAGTACAATGCAAACGGATATAGACACAAAAAAGCGATGCGGGGCCTTGCCAAGAATGATTGATGGATGATTCTCTGCCTCCATTCTCTCTTTGTCCCTCTTTTCTTCCAAGTTCACATCCCCCCACTCGCTCCTCTATCCCTGTGCTGTGCTCTGCCCTGGCTTGCCTGGGAACTTTCAACAGCTCTACTGGTGCTTCTGATGTTTCCTCTAAACACCTGCCTTGCTGTAGCTTCTCTAACTAATCACTAAACCCTGCTGATCTGTGAAAGAGCCACGCTTGATATGTGGTTCTCTTTTCTTTTCTTGAATTGCATTGTGTTTATCCTTTTGATGAGTGAAATTTCTTGAAGATCACAGTCTTGTAACAATTAATTATGGTGCTTACCTAGCTTTCGAGAATCTTTTTTGTATTTGCACGAACACATTCAAAGCCATTTCAGCATTACTCTTTTTTACTCTTTAAAACTTTAGTTCTGTTTTAAAAGACATGTATTGCATTAATATGATGCCACTGAGAGACTTTACAGATTTTTAATTAGTAAGCTATTTCTTTACATGCTTAGTGAGGAACAGAGCTGTAGATCATTCCAAAACGAGTAAGAAAACAATAGAAAAATAAGAATGAACTTTCAGCTTATTTAAAAAGCGATCAAATTTTAAAACAAATAAGCTGAAGAAACTAATGTATCACTGCTACTGGAACAAAACCTCCATTTATCAGTTAAAAAAAAAATTGTAAAAAAAATTAAATAATATATTTTATGTTTTATACATGAAAAATGGCAAAAAAACACTTTTTTTGGAAATACAAGGTGTTGGGGATACAGCTATATTGTCGCTTCCACATGTCTCCATTTTTGTTGATTTTAGGTTTTTACATCATTCAAATGCAGCAGCTGCTGTTTACACTGTGTGACAATTTCTTGATGAAATAACCAATAAAAATGTTCCCAATTAACTTGGAAAAAAATCCAGTTCTGTTGACTTGCATTAAAAGTATAGACAGTTTTTGGCCTCTACTGTAAAGTTACTATATTAGAGATACCTGTCTTTCATTGGACAGCAACAATATGGTATATGTATAATAACAGTATATATAATGTAAAATTAACTACCAAAAAAACTACAAAAAACTTTTCAAGCTTAGTTTCTAATTTTTCAACCAATATGTTTAAGCCAAGTTTGAATTTATTAACAAAAAATATTTATGTGGTAAAAAAAACATTAAACATTTGAATAGTAGTGTAAAAAAATGTAAACTGCAATCAAATACAGTGCTGTGCAACAGTGACCAGCCTTCATTAATTTATTTCAGTCCAAATTATCTGTATGTACTTTGTCTATATCTGTGCATCTCTCCATGGTGAGAAGACAGCTGAACATTAACAGTATTATTGAGGGTGTTTAGCACTACTTGAGTCATAAGAAGCATAAATTCACTCCCACTTCTAAGACTGAACTTCAGAGGAGTGAGAAGATATACCTGTAAAAGATGTAGTTGTTAACGTGTAATTTTCCATGAAATACTTTGTCTTGCTTTACTTAACTTGTGCTTAAAGGCAGTTTTGCACCTCTCCCCACTCATTCAGACAGTCTGTGTAATGTTTTCTGTGTTCCACATCAGGATCCTGACTGGAGTTCCAACAGCGCATATTTCAACAGGTGAGTGAGCGAGCGAGCCCCGACGCTGGCTCCGTACGTCTGCTCAGTCTGCACGTCCCACATGAGCTGCCCCTCCACTGAGCGCCTCCAGGCCAGACTTAGCCTAATTGATGGTGTCAGTTCTGCAGAATGCGTCGTTTCAGTCATGGCAGGCAGCTTGGCTGCTCATTCATGTACATTTATAGCTCGCAGTAGTGGGCTGACATCACAGAGTCCAACAGCCAGACAGATCAGAGACAGGTCTACAGAAGGGACCTTGCTGGCACGGTTCTGTGTATAGATCTCAAATTCTGTTCTCCAGTAGCAGCTCACAACTTGCCTCACATCAGTCCCCAGCATAGTTGGCATAGTGCTGAGTGTCACTACGGGGACACGTTCCAAAGCCCAACCTTATACAGGGCCTTCGCTAGGAGCGTAAAAATAGATCATGATGCATCATGTAAAGGTGCCATTTAACTACATCCAGATTAGAATGTTATAATCATTCTTTATAATATTCAATAAAGGTTTAGGGCTCATGGCTAAAATAAAACTTCCTGAGTTAAATTTTATTTTTGTATGGTATGTATACATTTTTGTACTTAAATTTCTGTACAATTCTTAGTACAATTAGTTCAGCAGTGACACTATGTTGCAAAACTCCAGCAGCACTGCTGTATGTATATACTGTGTGTATATATATATATATATATATATATATATATATATACACTACCACTCAAGTTTAGGATTACTTTAAAATTTAATTTCATGCAATTTTCATGAAGTTCACAAACAATATTTTATCAGATGATTGTTAAAGAATAAATATGTTTGTATTAAAACCTATTTTTGTATAGAGGCTGATTTTGCATATAGTCCTATTATCAGCAATTCTCAGTCCTCTGTCTAAATCTCCTGGTACGGCCGCCAATCCAAGTTAAGGATGTTATTGGGCTAGTTGGTTGTTAGGACACTCTTGATCAATTGTGATGCACAGCTGAAAAACATTCTACTAATAAGTGAGAATAAAAGGGAGAACAACATTCTAGGTTAGTTTAGTATCTGAAGCATCAGCAGTTGATGGCTTGCTGACCGACTCAAAATTGCCAGAAAGAAACAACTTTCTTTAGAGACCTGTCAGTCCATTGTTGTGTTAAGGAAAGAAGATACTCCATTGAAAACAAGAACATTTCACTGTGATCCCAAACTTTTGAGTGGTAGTATATATATATATATATATATATATATATATATATATATATATATATATATATATATATATATATATATATATATATATAAACTAAACACCTCTGCAATACTCAGAAATATGAACTGTAACTAAAGAACCAAATCAAGTTCAATCTTGGTCAAAGATGACATGGAGTTAAACTCATTTCCTTTCCCAAGAACAGTCACATTGAATCATACCTCACACAGTGCCCTCAGTGAAGTACAGGCCTCCACGAGACAAGTCACTTGTGTCTGGGTCATGCAAAAATAGCAGGACACTGCATATGACGAGGGGAAATAGAGGAAATACTAAATCGCAAAGGTCACCTGACCTCTCACAAGACCCGAGGAGGTGTGACTTCCCTCATTACCCAATCTCTGCTGGTTAAAGGGCATAATGTCTGTTCTTCTCGTTCTATGCACACATTCAAAGCAGCTCAAAACATTTTTGTTCCAACATTTCTATACAGCAGCAGAACTGGCCATGAGCCTGATCTGCATGTGTGCTTACTGAAGATGCATGGGAAGATACCAGCCATACATTTCCATGTGTTTTTTTACCATTTATAAAATCAGTCATACAGAAGTGTAATGCGTTCCTTTAAGTATTAGTGATTTTGACCTGTGTGTGCAGTACTGTGCAGAAGTCCCACCTTTCATTTGATTAATTAAACTTATAATGGATGTTAAGAACATGACGTTTGTTTGGGAGAATCTGCTAAAAGATATAGAAAATATTGGACTTCTACTAACCGTGCAAGACCAGGAACACATTTCACCTCAACACTATGCTATGCTATAGTCAGAAGTGGTGAGAAATGCTGTGCAGCAGGGTTTGGGGTAAGTTTTTCTGTAGTTTGATGGAAATGTCAGAGTTATGTCACCCAATCAGCAGTGATGTGTATATAAACCCTGCAGTTTTAAACAGGCCTCTGTATATGCAGCTGCTGCAGCTTGGCATACAAATCAGTTGTAATACATTTGTCGTATGTATAATCAGGTTCTAGAAATTCTTTAAAAATGATATCAACAATGGCTTCTCAGCTGCTGTAGTTGCACCACTGTTTCTGCTTAAGTCAGCATTTTGGTCACTATCAGAAAAGTATTTAAAGAGAGGAGAAAATAAAGCTTCACTCTTTCTTCAGATCTCTACCAGCGCAACCAACTTTACAGGTGTAAAAAACATCCCTGCAGCTATCTCTTGAAAAACTGACAGCAAGGTTGGACACAGTAGATATTGAAAACCTTTATATCTTTTTAATACCCATTTTAACAACAAAATGATGGTGGTCTCTGACTATTGCACAGTGTAGTATATGCACAAAAATAAAATATTACGTTGCTGACGATTCTTTGTATATTTCTGTTACAAATATGTTGTTGTTTTTATTTTCCTAATGCTGATTAATGAATAACTAGTTTTTGATAGCCACATAAATGAAAGGGTGGTCTTGTGTACAAGAACACACACTGTGTTTGGCCTGCTTATTCAGAGTGCCTAAAAATATCAATCAAATAGAAGAACTAGAAGTGCAAAATAGAAGTGCATTAATGTTCCTAAAAGCACTCTAAACACATATGTTCATTTTCTGGATCTACTGATTTCAAAGAAAACAATCACTGTAACCCTCACCTAGAACTGGAAGACAGCGCTTTGGCTGATGTCAGAGTCTGTATTTAGAATGTGTACTCTAATCTGGGTGTTTGCCCAATTTTCAGAAACATTTGGATAAACACAGACAAAGATAATGATGCTATACCCTCAGAAGCCACAGCGTATGCTTTTAGAGAGAGAAATTATACGCCAATGTTGAGAGAATTGATATGTTGATGGTTGTAGTAAGAAGCTAAAGAGTCGTACGCCATGTTAACCACAATCCAAAAGACTGACTCTGAAGGGTTTTCTAATCACTGTTTTTATTTTCCCTCAAGACTGACTGGTGCCTCTGAATAGTTCACTACTTTTGATTATCTCTTATATTTGTGTTCGACACTGCAGTCAGTGCATGTGTAAACAATTCATTTCATGACTATTTTACAAATGTTTTCCCTGTTGATTGTACACATTAACTTCTGGTATGTTTGTATGATTTTATCAGGTACAGCTCATCTGGAATCCGATCCTGGTCATTCTCTCAAGCGGTAAGACACATTTCTATATTATTAGCATAAGGCCAAGGCCCAAATTATCCAACATCTCAGAGTAATGATACTAATCTGCTTGGGTTTCTACATTTTACATTACATAACTAAAACTTATAGTGTCTTATAACTAAAAAACAACTCTCTTGAGAACAATTCTCAGAAAAAGTCAAAATGAAAAAAGTCAAAAAGCTGATTTTTGCACAATTTAATAATTGTGATGTAAATAATGTAAAAGAATGGTTGATACAAAATGTGAATGTAAACTGCTTATTTACAGGGGTGATGATATTGTATTTATTTATGGAATGAAAAAAATAATTAAACACTAAAAAAGAAGGCCAAGACCTTCATAAAACCTCATCTCAAATAGCATATCTTAACATAATTTTGTAATAATATGTAATAATAAACTGTAATGTAGCTATTAAAGGCATTAAGGCATTCAGACTTCTGGTTCCCGTTAACACAACTGTGGAGAATTCCAATTCCAGAGCATTTCACATCAAACCAATATTAAACTTTTTTACAGTTTACATGTCAATCATGTAATTTTGGAAAACTTCATAAACACTGTTGGAATTCCCCATTAAATAGTTATCAGTCTTACAAAACACTCGCATGTCTTGGCCTGAAAGACAAGTTAAAAGGTACCTGGAGCTGACTGTGACTGTAAAATGTAAGATGTATCAATAGGCTACATTATGATTAACCCTAATGGACACTTAAAAAAGTAATTAAGACTTTCTTAAAGGGGAATTCCACCACTTTTTGCAGTTCTGAGAGCAAATTGTGAGTACAGATAAATCTTTTACTACTCAAAACATTTAGCACATGTTGGAATGGGAATGATCTCTGGTGCTAAAACTGTGTCACTTGATGTTTAAAGGTGAGTGCCTCGCTATTTAAAGCAAAGATATTCATTACACAGTTGTAGAGTGGGAAGCTTTCACCATAGCAGCCTGGCAGGTGTTGGTCTCAAATTACCTGTGTGTGACATGAAGTGTATGAGTGTATAGCATTAGACCCTTTGGCTTGGTTCCCACGGACCCCACCTCACCCAAACACAAATCATGCTACTAAGTCATAGTTACTGTCAGAATCTTTATACTGTGCGTTGATTATACATGTATACAAGCTCTGTTTGGGAGCTGTCTGGAGGCATGTAGACATCCCTCTATATATGTTCATAGTGACCCCTTGATACTTCACCTTTATTGCAACTTCTATTCTTTTCAGAAGACTTGCTTATCTGCTTGTCTTCTGCACAAGTACTCTCAAAAGTTGGTTGCATTTTTCTGCTTCTCACAATTCAAGAAATCCCAAATACATTCAATGACATTAAACTGTTACATAATCTCAAACAGACCCTGTTTGACAGTGGTCACCAAGCAACATCAGCTCAGGATTGGGGCTATAGTCCGCAAGAAGACAGATCTCCAGCAACAGGGTTGGTGACCACTAATAAAAAAAAAAAAGTTACATATCGTTCACTACCACGATATACATTTATAAAATTATTATTATTATTTTTAAAAAATGTGATCATCCCCTCATATTTCCAAAATTGATACTGCATGTGAGCTAAGATAATGACCTGGAGGTTGTCATGAACTTGCTCTGGAAGGGAACATTAAGCAATTAGCATAAACCGTGGTGCATAGGTAGGCTAGTGCAGATCTCTTGTAGTCTTCACAGCATGGAGCACAGTAGCAGGCCACGATAGCATCTCTTACTTAGAGTCTGGCACAGTGGGAGAGGGAGGAGAGAGAAGAATGGCCTCTCTGCGTCTCACCCCTCTGTGACTGGCCCCTGGGGGAATATTTAGTTAAGTGGCGTGACAATCCTCTGCATGGACTGTGATGTGATATTTAGCTCACAATAGTGTGACCAATCACGTTCCCATCAAATCCCAGAGAAACAGTATGAAGTTGCTATACGTGCATGGAACTGTACCAGACTCTACTACTTAGATTAGCTTAATCCACATGAAGAACAAGATTACATGGATTGTTCTGCATGTTTAGAAAGTGAACAGAGAAGCATAAAGCGCCGCAGAGAGAAACAGAGGGTCAGCACATTAGCATGTAGTTGGTGCGTGTTCAAAGATCTTTCATGAGTTCATAACTGGTAATCTGAGGAGATCATGTCTCACCATAATAGCTGTCTTTCCCAGCACTGGAAATATGGCTGGTTTACCACTTTGCTACTTGGCCTAAGAAAGAAGAGCCCACATCCGATGGGCAGATTCCTCCATTAGTTCACCCTGCAGAATCAGTGTATGTATGTGTGAATGTGCAGGCATGCAAGCAATGTTGTGTCTAGAACTCCCACAAACTGCTGATAGTCTAGATAGACACCCTTTTTTTCTTCTTTATGAACACAAAGAAAGCGATCCTTAGAAATTTCCCACTCAGCTCCCAGTAAGCACTAAAACAGCAGACTGGAACAGGAAACAAGAATCAAGGCGACACCCAGTGGCCCTTTTCAGGCATCACATCTACATCCATCGATAAAAACCTAAGTATGGAAGAGCAGGTTTCCTTTTTTAGTCTCTGCCATGTATTCTAGGAATATCTATGCATATCAAACTGTTAGTCTGGCCTAGAATAAGACAAGAAACATAGCACTCATGAATCAAATGCCTTTTTTATATTGATCAAAGCAGAATAGGAGAACCACAGTCAATGCTAGCAGATTGCAACCAGCCCCAATTGTTGGTTGGTACATTAGGACGGCTGGCACAATGCTAATAATTTTAAAGAATGAGGCATTAAATAGAATCTAAGCTTTGTGGTTTCAATGACAATCATATAAATTAATTACACGAGTAATGTTTCACTTGTTGTAGAGCAATAAGAACAACAATTAAACAAGAAAACTTTACCTATAGTCACTTTAACTATATATATTAATAGATAGGTCTATTTAAGAAGAAAGTTAAGAAGGTTTTTGGCCTCTCTTACAAAGTTGCCAATTTGGATACGTGTTTTTATTTGAACAGCAATAATATGCTGTTTTTTTCTTGCAGGGTTAACAAACAGAGCTCTTCATAAAACTGATGCAGCATTTGGGTGACGGCGAGAAGCTTTTATGATGTATTTTGGTTCCCCCTACTGACCCAAATGTTAAAACCAACCCTGTCCCTTTATTAGCCTAAGTGAATTTAAATACACAGTTGAATGTGTCGTGTCTGGGCTCCTTTAATGGAGAAACAAACATCTGATAGCCTACTTTACTCATTACACTGAAAGAAATACCTGAGAGGCGTTGACCTGCTGCTCCCGCTGTGTTCATGTTTAGTAGGCTTGTGTCACTGTGACTTTTTCATCATGCTCTCCAGAATTATTAACAGAGTGCATCAAGTTGTGCTCTCTATGAAAGATGATTTCCAGTCAAAACTACGTTTACTGCAGCTCCGTGTTCAGGTAGGCTGAGAAAGCTGTAGTAAATTGAGAATTACCGTAAAGACTGGCTCAGTTTGCTGGGAAAGCTCAACTGCTTGCTATCTGAAATTAACTTCTTATGCTAATTCCCAGTTCCACCTTAAATGGTGCAGCCGTTACATTCCTCAGTTTGCTGGAACAGCTCAACTGTTTGCTTCTTATTCAAATGACTCGTTCCACCTTAAATGGCGCAACAGTTTGGGCACCAGAAAGTAACTGCTGCCCAATTTAAGGTGGAATGGGGAATTCCAATAAGAAGCTTTTCTCAGCCACGTCTTTTTTCAGGTTTACTCTGAATAACGGCTCCCGTAAAATGGCCCAGGTAGAGGAAGGGGCTGAAAGATAAGAGTGGGCTATCTGGTCTTGTTTTAGCTAACCGGGTTCCGGTTGTTTGTATGTGTGACTGGAAATGCGGTGAAGCCCGCACGCCGCGACTAAAGCTGAACTAGACTGAAGTTCCTGTTTCCTTTGTGAGCGGGTTTTTAATTTCACTCGCACCTGTAGCGGCCGACCGACTGGAGCTCAGACACAAAGCGCCGTCGCCTTTTCCCCTCGTGTGTGTGTGTGTGTGTGTGTGAGTGTGAGTGTGAGTGTGAGAGTGAGAGAGAAGTGTTTGCCATTGATGCGCCGGTGCGGACATGCAGGCCCGGAAGAGAAGAGTGTGAGGACACTGCCTGCCTGCTGTTTGCGTAACACAGAAGGAGAAGTTTTGAGAAATGTGTTGCGCGCCTTTCTTTTTCACTCCGTTGAGCGGTTTGAGGAGCATTAATGCTCGTTGAAGCTGAACCTGAGGGCTTGTTTGCCTTTTTACCTGCCCGAGTGAGCCTGACTGACAGGTAGGAGCAAATCAGGTGGCACAGGAAGAATGAGCTTGCGGGGATTAAGTTCATTTTCATCAGCAGCTCAGAGGAAGTTTACTGATCTGGGATTAGACGCTTTACACTGTATTAAAGAGAAGGGCTGGAACGATACGTATTTACAGTTTTTTATTATAAAATCTATTTAAAACGCGGCTAGTGATGGTGATTTCTCAGAGCAGGATTTCTCAGGTTAGTCACATCATTTAAAGAGGAGTGCCACCAAATTTTGTACTGATGTAATATGATTAATTATAGGGAAACTTACAGACTCAGCTCTCTTTACAGTGGTGGTGATAAAAACAAGGGCTCACCATTTTTACAACACAAATATAAGCATTTTTTATCTACTATCCAGTCCTATTTGTATCATTGATAATGTTACAATAGTAATCTTTGAGGATTATTTTGCTTTACAATACTGTGCATGTAACCCATCTGCGATTAATATATATTATAAATACACTAAAATGAATTTTAGGTCAAAACTTTATCTCACAGCTATCATAAAGCATTGTGTCAGACATCAGGCAGAGTATATCTAAGCATTTCATCAAACTCGTCAGACATTAGACCCGTCAGACGTCTGGTTCCTATCACCACTGCTGTGAACCATTTTGATTTGGCAAGCTTCTGGAGAACAGAGTGTTTCACACCAGATCACTCTGAATGACTTTGTTTAAATCTGAAACAGTAAATTATGTGGAATATTGGAAAATCAGCAGAATTCACATTTAAGCCCAACATCAAGCCTGTTCAGTTGGATAAGAGCTGAAGGATGTTCCTATTGGACAGCCCTTATCTTTGGGTTTAAGATTTACTGCTTGGTGAAATATCCCCCCAGTTGAATACAAATAGCTTTTAAATCTATTAAGCTAATGCATTCATATACCCTCCAGCCACTTCATTAGGTATATCTTCTTGTATCTTCACTCTTTGTCCATTTTATTAACTCCACTTACCATATAGGTGGTCTTGTAGTTCTACAATTACAGACTGTAGTCCATCTGTGTCTTTGTGTGTTTTGGTAATCCCCTTTTACAACCACAGGACCACCACAGAGCAGGTATTATTTGAGTGGTGGCTCATTGTCAGCAATGCAGTGACACTGATGTGGTGGAGGTGTGTTAGTATGTGTTGCGATAAAACAAGTGTAACAGACACAGCAGTGCAGCTGGATTTTCTTTTTAACATTGTCCACTCTCTGTCCACTCACTGTCCACTCCAACCCTGTTGGTCCACCTAAATGTAAAGTCAGAGACGATAGCTTATCTGCTGTTGCTGCATAGTTTGTGTTGGTCATCCTCTAGTCCTTCATTAGGCTCTGCCCACAGGAAGCTGTTGGCTGGAAATTTCTGGATAGTGGTCTATTCTCAGTCCAGACACTGAGGAGTTTTAAAACTCCAGCAGCACTGCTGTGTCTGATCCACTCGTACCAGCACAGCATACACGCCATCAACACATCAGTGTCATTGCTCTGTGGTGCTTCCAAAAGCTGAAAGAGGATTAACATTAGATATACAGAGTAACGGATAGAATGCTTTCTGTAATAGTACAACTACAGAGTGATCCTTTATGGTAAGTGAGGCTGATAAAATGGACAATGAGTGTAGATTCAAGGATGTGTACCTCGTTAAGAGCCATGGGGGGTGTATAAAAACCACATAGCCTTCCAAAATTTAAAAATGTAACACTAACACAATTCATTTTCTGCACTAAGTCTAAGCATTAACTAGATTGTAAGAAAGTTCTATTTTTGTAAAATGTAACCTTATTAAAATTTTCCCTTGATAAATATGGGTGCAGGAGCTGTGTTTGAACATACAGTGATGTATGATGGTTATGAGTTTATGGACCCAATGACATTTAAAGACTTTTTATAGTCATTTAATAAATACATTGAGGATTAATAACAGAGTGACGCTGTTCAGTATAGCGACTTGATTGACAGTTCATGTCTCTAAGTGACGACTTGTGCATAGACTTTAGTCTGACAGTGGTCTGTGGTTTTCTGGTGAAAACTCATCTGTTGATTCTGTTTGGAAGACACCGTATGCACTCGGCCCATAGCATGTGTAGAAAGGGGAAACAAGTGGAGGAAATTGAGTAATGGCTGGCTTGATTTAACTTGCATTTCTCAATATATGCATCAATGAAAACTGACCACTGCTCTACTGGTTCTCATCCTTAACTGTAGCCCTTTTAGCCCAGTGCTCATGATTACATCTATACTGTTATGCCCCTTCCTCAGGAAGTAGGTTTACACATGATGCTTTGGATTGTGACTCATTATTAACAGATCCAAGACAAAGTTGAATTAGGCTTCCAGTAGCTAAACATTGATGGAGTGAACTGCTCCAGGATTGGAGCAATACTAGTTAGTTTGTATTGTTTTTAAACTCATTGTAGCTGTTTTTATAGTCACTTGCCTGTGATGTCATATCCCACCACTTCCCTCAGAGATGCATGTTTGAGGTTGCGGCTTAGTTTCGCAAGTTTGGTGCATTTTCGTTTTAATTCTGCAGCTCAGTTTTGGAGTCATTTTGTTTTCAGTCTCTTGCCTGGTAGTTTCAGTCTGCTCTGCTTAACGTTGATTCTTGATGTGCTGTCGTTTCAGGCCTCCTTCCCTATTTCACTAGCTCCTAGAAAGGCTGCTGATGAATACAACCCCGTAAGTACAGCACAGCATGTGCCGTTTCTTATACGACTTGTGTAGTGTTGTTGTCTCAATACTGAAAACAGTATAGTCTAGAGTTGTCACAGTTTAAAGAGTGGTAGGAAATATGAATGACTTGTATGATACTTCTGTCTCTGATACATAGGACTATGTGTAAAAGATTTAAAAGAGCAGTTGTAGAGCGACTGTAAACAACCAGTAAATTGTAACTGCATAGTCTGCATAGAAACAGGTAGCCGATTGGATGTCAATCTATCAATCTCTGCCTTGATCTTGTTTTGTGGTCGTGTTTGCCTCCTGTTACTATACATAGTTTGCTTTTGCAACTATCAGCATATTGGCAACATAAATATAATAGCTGATGGCTAATCACTTCTCTGGAGCACAACCTTACTGCAATACAGAGTGGACCATCGTCCTCTACATCTTCTAATGCATCTCTGTCTATCCGTACATCTGTAGGTGTCCCTCAGGCACAAGTCTAAGAAGAAGACTCAAGGAGGTAGGCCAATCACAATACAGAAAAGCTGTAACCTTGTGACCTTGAAGTACATGGAAGATGTTGTGACTCTCGCTTTGTTCAAACAGGCAATGCAACAATGAGCAGGAGAAGAGTTTCAGTGAAGGAGCTAGACCCAGTGGACCACCAGGGCTGGCTTTATAGAAAGAATGAAGGGAGAGGTTTCCTGGGTATTAAGTGGAAGAAATATTGGTTTGTTCTGAAGAAAACGTCACTCTACTGGTACAGCAACCAGATGGTGAGCAAACTTACTGAGTCATTTTGACACTGTGCAGCAACATTGCCTGAACAGCTCAATAAGCTTTGAAAAAACCAGCATTGTGTCATATTTCCTGAACTATTAAATGTTAATCTGTCATTTTCAGAGCATTGTGACTTACTGGCAATGAAAATTTAGAGCTGTGGAAACATTATTTCCCCATAATGTATTTTTAGCTGCCAAGAATCTAATGTGTTTTCTGCTTTGACCCTGAAATTCCAGAAGTTCATTGCTTCACATTTTAATTTATGTTTTCTATGTACATAACTCTGAGAACTTTTGGTCACTCTTTTACTTTTAGGCTGAAAAAGCAGAGGGCTATATTAACCTGACAGATTTTCTGATTGACCGGGCAATGGAGTGCAAGAAGAAATAGTAAGTGACATTTGGTTGTGTTGGGCATGTGTTCATCAGGTTGACATGATTTTAAAAATGTATTAAAGGAGCAATATGTATTACATTACAATTTTTAAACATTCCAGATAAAACTAAAAGTCAGAAAAACTAAAAGAAATAATAGTTTTGACAATATATCAAAGACATCCGCTTGTTGTTGTGGAGAGATATCTACTGAATTTAGTGAGATAGCCAGCTAACTCTGGCTTACCCGTCTCCTAATACCACTTTGTTCCTCAAGAGAAGTGGATGAAGAAGTAACACTGCCCCAACAACGTATTCTGGCCTCTTATCAATCATATTTAGGTATTGCTCCCCAATGAAAGAAGAGTAAATGCACTTGGCAAGAGACCATTATAACGACTCCACCACCCACTCTCAGCAATAATCCATGTTTAGCAGCAAACAAAAGAACAGATATAAAAACTAGACTTAACGTGGAGTAAATGATGCAGCTTGATGCTGAATTCGCAATGTTTCTTGTTAATGTTGTTACAGTAAAGTTATGACAACTAATAGCCTGACATAACCTGATACTGATTAATTAATTTTTGGTCAAAATGACCATTAAGAAAATTTTCCTAAAGAGTTCAGGTATAAAATAACCCGACATTACAAGGAATGGTAAAGTTAAAGAAAAATAAGTGGGAAACAGGTTTTTAAAAGTTACCAGCAGATAAATATTCTCCAAAACTATCATCTTGTTTCATCCTTCTACCTTCCACTGTTAACTCAACAGCATAGGTCTAAAGTATGTGTAACTGTAAGGAAAGAATTTATGTGAAAATCAAACACCTGCTGGTGTTCTCAGATGCAGTGTACCAGTCACCATACCAGAACAACTAATATTACAGTTGTTAAAGCTACTGTGTAATTCTCAGAGTGTTCTGTGTGTTTCCTGATGCGGATGGTTATTTAAAAATAGCTGGTGCATAATGGCTGGTTTGGCTGCAAAGTAAATTAATGAATGTGATTGCTCTGTAACTTCTGCACAGTTAGGCATGTCTGTAACCTACTCAACAAAATACATTCATCTTTTCTTATTAAAGCACAACTTACATTTTACTTCTCTTACTGATTTTGTTCTGCTCATCTTTTTTTCAGTGCCATTAAAGCTTGTCACCCCAAGGTCATGATATTCTACTTTGCTGCTGAGAGCAATGAAGAGATGAAGCTGTAAGATTGTCTCACTTGTTATATAAATAGTGAACTGTGTAATGACCAGATCATGAGCTTCCTTTGCTGCTGGTTTCTGTTTCAGATGGTTGAATAAGCTTGGCCTTGCGTCGATTCAGTATGAACCCACAGAGAGTCATCATCCAGCTGGTGAGTACTCATGTGACAATGGCTACCATTAAGACCTAGAGTTTTAGGCCATACGTTTTTGCTATGTGGACATAGTTTACCGGGTGGTAGGAGTTGCACAACTTTTTTTTTTTTTTTAAGTGATGCGATGAAAGCTGAGTAGACGTCAACTAAATACTAATGATGTCATGAATCATTGAATGTCATGAACCACAGAGGACAGGAATGCTTTGCAATGTGCAACTTAAAAAAATCTCTGACAAAACCAACAAGTCAGGGAACCAGAGATATGGGCTGTGGAATCTTGCAAATTTGTATCTGGCTCAGATGAACCCCAGGTGGCCTTCCAGATATGCTTGCCCATGGAGGAGCTCTGAAGAGCCAGAGAAATCTAGAATACTGTAACTCAGTGAAAACAGGAGTAACCTTATTTATCCTTTAGAGGATTATAAAGTGTCATAGCCCCTCTCCAGCATCACATGATCATTTTATGGTAGCCTTTGATAGACCAGAGAGCACCACAGATTAGCAGAAAAATGTTAGAACAAAGCCAGGTCAGTAGAGCATGGCGTGCCCTTTCCAATGAGCACTCAATATCATATAAACAAACCCCAAAATCACCAGGCTCCCTACCTGCTGTCTTCACTGAGGTGTCCATATTGTTAGTGTTGTAATTATGTGATCAGCAACTAATCAGCATCACACTTAAAGCCGAGCAGAAGTAGACTACTTGGCTAATCTGTGCAACGCCTACTTTACTGTTTGTGTGTCTTCAGAATGCTACAGTGAGGCAAGTGATCATGAGGAGGCCGAGTCCACAGAGATACCACCTCCACCCTACTCTGAGGAGCTGAGCCACAACTCTGTGATTATGAACAGTCCACCAGGCACTGGACTTTCAGTGAGTAGACCTTTTTGCCTTCCAGTATGTATGAATGACTTGTTTCTCTGAGTGCTTGTAACCATATTCTAGTCAAGGCATTTTGTCAAGCTATAGACTGGATCAGATTCAGAATTTAGTGCTGAGGCTCAGACCTTGGGCTGCAGCAATTAGTGATTTCCACTAATTAGATTAATTTGATTAATTAGGAACAGTAAGTAAGTTGTATTAAGGGGATAAAAAAAGCTCCTCTGTAATGTCTTTAAAACAGCTATTTTGCTCAGTGTGAAAGGCCACAACGGATAAAACCATAGCATATGGAACAGTTTTAGTCTGAGTACTGTTATAGAGGTGGTTTAAGTCTGCAAAATCTTTGTATTGCAGTTGAAATGATTTGTACTCAGTGATAAAGCATTAATAAATTAATTAGTTTGTGTGGTCTTTAACATTATTATCAAATCTAATATTACCAAACACACAGAATAAGCAGCATCAGATACACTGTGTCCTAAATCTGGCTCACGATGACAGCATTTTTAAACACACCTGTCCTAATAAAAACACAGAAAACTTTTTTAGTGACCTAAATCAGCTGGTTATGCAGGCAGAACACAGAGGAAAGTTTTCAAAGTTTAAATAAAATTGCAGCTCATCCTTTTGGCCAGCGATGTCTTAAATTAAACAGATCAATTTGAAAAGCAGACAATGACTGTGAATTAATTTTCTCTAGATGCTTATGGTTGTGCTTGGTTTTGCACTATTATTATGATGATGATTATTATTATTATTATTATTATTAAGGTTATGTGCAAGTGAAGCGTTCCCCTATTTTGATTATTATCAATTGTGCACAACCCTGCACTGAAATCCCTACCATCTGTATTTCACCCATTCAGATAGGTGATGTACATGGGGAACATTAATGGGTAGAATGTTCTTGGACTAAATTTAAATCTAATCCGCAGTGGGCTGCTGTGGCTGCGGGTTTTCATTCTAACTAAGCAACAGCACATCTGTGCTACCTAATTAGTTGTATGAAGACTGAGACCAACTGAGTAAAGAAGTGGTTTCAGGTGTGCTTCTACTTGACTGTAATGAAAAACTGCAGCCACATCAGCCAAATGCAGACAAGATCGGCATTCCTGTTTTAGGCCTAATGAAGGCTCTAGTCATGGATGACAGTGTTTGGTTATGTAATATGGTAGCAGTGCTTGAAACCAGTGACCACAGGGTTAGCAACCGACACTAAGAACTGGAACATGGTAAAGACTGGGTTTCTTGTAGCTTCCAAACAATACTACAGTATACTATTCTATGCACACCAAACACATTCTGTAGAACTCTAATGCACTAGTGAACCACACGTGAAATCATTCTTCACCCATTTCCCTTTCTGTGAGCTTGCTCATGCTCTTAAACTTCTGCATTTGGGATGCCATAATCTGAAATCAACCTTGTTACTATAAATGCCGCTATTTCAGTGCAATTATAACACATTTATTGTTCCTATGTTGTGAAAATGTGTACGTGTTGGTATTGTGACTCCTCAGACTCCTCTGTTTGTGCCCTTTCAAGGGAAGCCTTCCTCCTCCGTACTCATCTCCTGTACCCAGCGAGGTCACACCGTCCTCTCCGGTCAGCACTATGACCTCTCACAGCTCTGTGTCCTCACTGGCAAAGCACCGCCAGTCCTGGTTGGACCTGGTCTCTCAGGCCAGCCCTGCTGCTGCTGCAGAGACTGTGGTGTGTTCTGCTCAGGTTCATATTCAGCGATCGACAGTGAAGGAAACCTCACAGTGTAGTGAGGCTGCAGCTCCATCTCAGAACCCTCTGGCTACAGGATTTAGGATGGAGCCCACAGAGAACACGCTGCTTCAGTCAAGGGAGAATTTGGCTACAAATAACTACAGTAAGACTGCACACCCCCACATCTGCAGCACTTCTGCATTTGATATATATTTGATATATTAAGAAATTAAATTGTACAGCCAAATTTGAGAGGAGTGGTGTACTTTCTGGTGCTTTGAGTAAACGTAAAAGCAAAAATCAGATAAATACTAAAAGATGTATTATTACATTTGCTTATGGAGGCTTTTCTTTTTGGCCCATAATGATCATCTATGCATGCCTACTCATTGTCAAGCCACCATGAAACTGAATTTTTTTAAATTATTGTTTTCTGTTCAGATGGTGAGGAAAGCACTGCTGATGAAATGGAGAAATTATACAAAGATTTAAAAAGAGCTAGCCTGTCTCCCACTGGCGAGCGGAGGCCATCGTCTAAACGGGAATTCAGAGCATCCTTTGTAAAGCGCTGCAAAAACCATACAATCAATGAGAAACTGCACCTCATCAGAACCCTCAACAGTACACTGAAGGTGAGCCTGTTACACCAAACCTAATTTTTTTTGTCACCCAACATTTGTTTGTAAGGGGCCGTGTTTCTTAGCCAAGTTTACTTGAGCAACAAGTCCAGTCATTTTAGTCCAATCTGTAATTTCTACTGAATTAATAAAGATGTTCTTTGGCTCTAGGCTAAAGAAGCAGATGTGCTGACTCTAGACCAGGTACTGGCAGACCCATCCCTGACTGCCAGTCAATTCAGGCAATGGAAGGAGAGTAACATGGCGCTGCTGCAGGAGATGCATCTGCGCCACCCGCTTCAGACTGAGCCCCCCGAGCCCACATCTTTAACAGCTGCAGCCCCACCTCTAACAGAAACAAGCGTATAGATGTTCTGTAGGACATGTAGGCCCTGCCAAACTAATGAATTTTAACATGGCATCGCTTTATTTATTGCTTAAGTCAGTAATGAAACATTTCAAGGTAATTTTCTTAACATGCAGATCAGCCACTTTTAAAACTGAAGGACAATTTCTAATTTTTTGTGTATTTATTGTTTTATTTTAATTTTTGTCTGTTACTACCTTCAGTATAAGACTCTGTAGAATCTGACAATAACACTGCATTGGGCTGTGCATATTAGGATTCGTTTACACCAATCCAATTTTTTTGGTGGCATTATCTCTAGGCAGTTCCTTTTCTGTGGATTAGAATTGACAGCATAACTTTGCTCAGCAGTGGAGGTCATTTTGTTTATACTGTCTCATTACAGTGTTCTAATATTACCGTTAGCAGTATGTTTTATTAATTCACTGCTTTACAGTTTTAGACTAGACCTACATTCATTCAGTTCTTCCACACTGTGACAACCATTCAAAGAGACTTGACTTCACAGTCCCTGATTACTTGCCTAGTCTAGATACATGTAAGAGGGTAAACTCCTGCAACGTTTTGTATAGTTTGTTCTCTTTTTTATATTTGATTGTAAATAGATGACTTTTTAGTGAATGAACTGATTTTGAACTATGTACAGTTTTAAATTTGACTTTTTGTAACTCTTCCAAAAGTGTGACTGAACTGGTACTGGCATCTTTCCAGTTCAGAGAAAGAAGAGAATAAACACTCATGCTCAAACTGATATTAAATGAAACCCTGAATTTTTACAAAAACTACAAAAGACCATGCAAAACTGATACGTGGTGTATAGATTTTAAAGCAATGACTGTTATGCCTCGTTTTTAATGCATTGCTGGTTCATCAGTGCCAGTCACTAATCTAAATGTGCTAATTCAGTAGTAATCACCCAATATCAGATCCAGATCTAATGCTTCTGTGGCTAAATACAATCAAATTTCCACACCAATTTTCCAACATCTAGTGTTAGTGAAGTAAAAGCT
This sequence comes from Megaleporinus macrocephalus, assembly GCA_021613375.1. Taxonomy (NCBI): domain Eukaryota; kingdom Metazoa; phylum Chordata; class Actinopteri; order Characiformes; family Anostomidae; genus Megaleporinus; species Megaleporinus macrocephalus. The sequence goes on from CM038712.1 coordinate 35,778,289, forward strand.
GTTAGTGCAGCAATGAAGGGACAAACATTTCACCTCTTTAGGTATTAATGCTCTACTGGACAGTGTTGCTCTCAGGCAATAGAAAGTCCCATGTCCACCTTTATATTTCCTTAAATAATTGCAACCATCCAGAATGCTCTAAAAGTTATTACGTAATGGTTCAATAAGGTGTGGGAGTCACTACTAAGTATTGTTTGAAGGTGGGACTTTCTTTACTAAAACACAATCATAGGAGATTATTTGCTTTAGTAAACTCATTTAAAAGGAAATTAACTTGTGTGTATGAAGGTGCAGAGAAGCCTTTTGTCAGGTTTCAACCAAAAAAAAAAAAATTATTATTTTGTATGTTTATACGTCTACTTTTGTCTCAGGAAACCTTGTGCGATTAGGGGTACTTTTCTGGGATGTCTTTGCTGACAGCCAGTTTGGATGGTGTACATATTACTACATGTATTTTTTACAAAATATTATCCAAACATATTTCTATGAAAAAGCATATACATAGAATTTACTTCTGTACTGTCCAGTGCACACTTACTGTTTATTTGCTACATTTAACATATTGAAAAAAAAAACCAAACATTTTTTCACAAAAAATTCACAAAAAAACAGTAAACAGGGCCAGAAAAGAAATCATGACACGTTGTATGATCTCAATATTTTTTCCCGATATGTGTTAAATTTGTGTGTGTTCAAATTATAAATGGAATATTTACACAGAAAAATAGCTGAGAAATGGCATATTTAGGTTTGTTCCCTGTAGAAGATAAACTGACTTTCACTTTTACATATTACACTCTAAAATATGCAAAAACTTAATAATTTGTTACAATTATTATAGCTTCTGTGTTTTTGTATTGCTCTCTGAACATATGTGAATTCTTATCATGCGTATTTAGTGAATTAATACTTTCTCTGTGATTCTGTACCCTGTCGCACAAGGTTGCCTGCAGGCAGTGAGGAAAGACTTAGGAGTGGAATAAGCTTTACCAGAAAAATAACTAAAAATACCTCAAAAATCGTTTTTATTTTGTACCATGCAAAATGTGTACAGTAGAGGGTGTTGACAGTCTTGCTTTCAGAAAAACAGAAGACCAACATCTGGTGTATCTCAGGTTTATCTCTGCTTTGACACTGATATTCAGACTCAGACAGTATTAATACAAAAAAATGTTAAAGAGCTGTGTCCTAAATAAGGTGTGTCTGCCACCCTGTGGAGATCAGATCAATTACACCTGGCAGTAATATTCAGATGCCTGGGAAGGCCTTCACTACCTGTGCAAGGTTTCAGTTTGAGCTAAACTCTGCTGGCAGATCTCCTGGACCAGGATTAAGCGCCCCTGATCTAAAACAGAACTAGCTTTATTTGGCTTTGTGTCCTTATTTTGTAAATGTAATCAATAAACCTGTATACAGTTCCGATGATGGCCTGAGAGTCTGCATTAATGTTGCATCAGTGAATAAAAATAGAATCATAGTGAGAGGAAAGATTACACTTTCAACAAGCTCAATGTACTAAAGCAGTTTGCCCACTCTCAATACCCCAAAGGTGAAGGGGCATCAGTTCTGGTCCTTAAAGGTATTTTTCCACCACAGTTTATTTTACAACACAAATAAAGCCAATTAATTGGTGAGTTAAATTAGGTATTTTTGGAGGTAACATTTGTTGACCTTTGATTTAAACTCACTGAACGTTGTTTTGTTTACTGCCACTAGATGGCACACTCGTACTGGATACAATTTTTGAAGGGTGTCCTCAGTATACTCTCACTGCCTCTTTAAAGCAGCTGTATTTACAAGTGGTTCAGTCAGTAGCTCACCTGATGGACTGCAATTGACAAATACATGTGTAACTTACTTAAGTGTGTAAATACAAAAGATAAGAGCTCACAAAAGCAATCTAAGACTCTACTATTAACCGACGTGTCTCAGCAGGAGTGGTCCTGAACGTGCCAAAACAGCTTGTAAAACTTCTTCAGGAGTACATGGTGAGGCGCAGCCACTAAAAACATACAGAAACAGGTTATGGAAGATGGAAGATGTACACAAAATCATTCAGAGTGTTGTTACCCCTGGTTCCTATATTGCCGCTGTCTCATGAAAAACAAGTACCTCCCAAATGGCAACTCTACAGGAGAGTCCAAAAACTGTCTATACTTTCTATGCAAGTTAATGGAACCAGATTTTTTCCAAGTGGTTTTGGAGTATTTTCATTTGATCTTTCATCATTAAATTTTTACATAGTGTAGACGGCAGCTGCTGGATTCAAATTATGTTCAAAAATAAAAATCAGTAAAAAGGGAGATATATGTTTTACTTTGGACAGTGACGATATCAATGTTGTCTATCAAGTTTCTCTACTGTACATTGTTTTAAACCACTCCGAATAACTTGAGGTAATAGAGTTTACATGCATTTAATAATCTGATTTTGTCCTTAATTTGTTTACTGAGTTTTCATGCACATGAGTAACCAGTTAATAGGAAACACTGGGTCTGCATGTCAGGCAGTAATTAGATTTCTGCTTTGCAGTCGGCTTCACCAAGAAAATATGTATGTAAATACATTATCTAGAATATAAAGAATATTTAAATCCTTCATTTTGTCAAGCTGTAGTTGGTTTCAGTGTCGCTCCAAAAATGTTTTGTCACCATCTTGCAGTTGCTGTGTTAAAAGCTGTTTGCTTATTTATGGTAGTGGCTTTAATCCAATCTAAAAAATCAGTGTATTACATAATTACTTAAACAATCAAATGACTGCAGAAATCTGAGCATGATCAGTTCATTAAGTGTGTGTGAACACACTCAATGTTTCTTAACAATCTCTAGGGAGTTTGAGAAACTCCCTTAAGTTCTAACATAGCTATTGTAAAGAAAGACTGTTTAGAGAAGTACCTCATCCGCTTTAAGGTGCATTGCATGTCCGTCAGCAAGTTTTCTGAATATTTCTTGTAAAAAAGGACAAGAAAGAGCATGATGAAGTGAAAAACTGCCACCAAAAACATTCTACTCTTTAAAGGAAGTCAATAGGTCTATTAAATGGATGTTCATTCTTCTTACTGGACATGCGGTCCAACCGAAGAGTCAGACAAATGAAGTTCTCCATGCTGATGCGCCCACTGGAGTCACCGTAGCGGAAAGCCATGAGTTTCAGCAAGCCGTCACTGATACGCAGGCCTGAAGAAACCCAGGGTGTAACCTCCATCAGTTCATATTTAGAAATACTCTGCATATCTAATTAAATGATATATCGAGAGGGCAGTACTAGAAGCTTAAATCAAACTGACCTGTGCCATCCAGTGCATGGCGCAGTTCAATCAGCGACAGAATGCCATCTCTGTTTTTGTCCATGCGGAAAAACATTTTCTGTGAAGGCAAATGAAGGTTAAAGCATATCAGGAAGGCCTGTAAAACCATTTGCTGGCAAAAGCTGTATTGCAACCCCAAAGCTGCGACATGCTTACCTTGTACAGATCAACTTTATTCAAGAGCTGAGACAGTTCTGCAGCATCAAGCGTTCCAGTAACTGAGAGCTGTAGGAGAAGAGTTAAGAGCCCCTTGATCTCATACTAGCACAACTAAGCATGCACATCTACACAACTGGACATTTAGATGGACTTTTGATTGTAACAGTGGATGGAGGGTTAACCCTTACAAAAAAGAAGTTTATTCAAGTGTACCATTATTTTACTTCTTTTAAACTAAAAGGACGTGAGTATGCTTTCAGTTTACTTTTTATGTACTTTACAGTGATATACTAAACACAGTTATACTTAAGTATGCTTGGGTTATACTGACAAGTATAGAACAGACTAAGTATATTTGGCCTTTACTTGTACTTAATCTTTTGATTGAGATAGTAGAAGTAAGTACTTTTGCTCTGCACAAAAAACACATCCAGTACAATATTTATTAAAAATTTTATAAAGATACAATTATGTTTCTTAATCTGAGTGTGTCTTGTTTATTTTATGTGTGTCCACTGGTGAGTAAGTAAACGTTGTTAAGTTCTATTTTAGGTGGAAAAAAACCCTTAAACCTAGTCATATACTTTAAAGTACAACAATAATATAAGCAGTAAACTATTAGTATCATGTTAAGTTCACAAGCTAGTAAACTAACAGTAAAGTTTACTTTTAGTGTAGTTGCAGTACAAAAGATGTAAACTAGTTTTATACTTGGTTTACTACTCTTACACTTAGAGTGTACTTAAAAGTATACTTTTAAAAACTAGAAAGTGGCCAATTTAGTCCCAAGAAGTATTAAAATAGTACATAGTGTACAAGTGTACTACTAGTACAATGATATTAGTATAGTAACTGCATAAAGTATACTTAATAAAAAAACTTTAAGTATACTTATTTTCTGTAAGGGAAAGGATACGTCCATCAGTGCAATGATACTGTGGCAAGCATCCAAGCTGAAGCCTCCTGTGCTTTGTACATCTCCTGCAAATAGAGTAGCTCATTAAACATAAGCCCCAGACCACAGCCTGAACTCCAGTATTGTCTACATAATTCTACTCACCTCCCACAAACATCTCATTTAGAAGCCTCTGCAGGTGCTCCGCGTTGATATCTTTGTACTAATTTCAAAACAAGAAGGGATTAACAAGTATCAGCTTTAGAGTTCAATATAAATAATCTTCACAATGTTAAAGAACAGATAACTAAATCTGTTATGAATTCTGGTGGGAATGTTTGCTACAAACTGAACATTTACCTGATCAGACAATTGACGGGAGAAAGGAATCTTCTGCTTGTCATCAGCGCTGTTCATCTAAACACAATAAATTAAAATTAAACATAGAACATTTTGGAAGAATCTGATAATATGAAGATATACGTACAATACAGTACAAATGTCTTAAGCTTCTCTGAAAATTGTATGTATAGCTATTAATCCAAGCATTAAATCAGATGAGCTGCTGATGGAATGTAACTAGTCTATGTAAGTTATTGGTGAGTAGAGGAGAATTAGAGAGTTGTCGTGTATTTGAATGTGTACAGTGTGATAAAACCCACTGCCTTAAGTTAGCTTTGAATTATAGTTCTTATAGAAGAAATGTAGGAATACCTTACTCGTGTATGTGCCGTAATGTGCAGCCTCTCTGTTAAAAAAACGTACATTTGTAAAATAAGGTACAAAAATTGGGTCTGTAAAATATTTGGTTACCAAATTCACAAAAGCTTACAAAGTTACAAAACTCAATTACACAATACTGACAAAATTCAAAATTAGTTAAGAATAATGTCATATAATAGCAATATAATAATATGTAGGTTTCCTTCATTAACTTTTCTTTAAGAGACAAAAGTTTTTTTCATAAATTAAGTGTCAGAAAGTGCCTGAAAGGTTATTTAGGGGATCAAAACTGGTACTTTTGTGGCAACAATGTCCTGTTAACGTACACATTTGATTATTAAAAGGGACCTATTATGATTATTTTAATGTTCATAATTTAGTTTTATAGTGAACTAGAATAGATTTACATGCCTCAAAATATTTTTCTCATACTGTACATCTGTATTCAGCCTCTGTCTGAAACACTGTGTTAGAGCTCCTGTGCTCTTAAGCATCAACTGAAAGACCAACACACACACATACACCACATACATTTAAAATATTTTGAAATGTTTATCTCTCTCTTGTATTCCTCCACACTTTCTCTTGTTTAGTGAGAGAAGTGAGCTCTCGGTTGTCCAGCCAGGACTTTAAACCTGGGCTGAAGTTGTGTTAGGACCATGAGATATCTGGGCCGTTCAGTGTTCAGTGTGTATGGATTTCCTCCGGGTACTTTGGTTTCCCCGCACAGTCCAAACACACACAAGTTAGGTTGATTGGCCTGTAGTGTGAGTGTGTGTTGGCCATGCAACAGACTTTGCCTGATGATGCTGGGATTGGCTCCAGCCCCCCCCATGACCCCAACTAGCAGGATAAAGCAAAGATAATGTGTGGATGGATGGATGGATAGATAAATATGAGATACGTGGCTGCTTTTAATTAATGCCACGGTCTTAGACCATATGAGACATGTTGGTTTGGAGCTGCCTGTGGGATGTATAAACATCTCTGTCTTGCTCCATTCCTGATTGTAAAGTAATTTTTCGACTTTTCTTTTTTTAGAGCACGCATTGGACAATGTCTGGGTCCAGACTCACCTATTGGTGACCTCTGCACTAAACAAAGTAAAACAAAACAGAAAGTCTTAATAGGTCCCCTTTAAATCTGTGGAAGTCTCATTAGCCTTGGACAGTTCTTGCTGAAATCACCATAAATGAATATAGTGAGAGAAGATAACTGCTAGCTAGAAAACCCTCAGGTTCACTGTGGTGTATTGCATCAAACTCATACACAGTGTATGTCTCCATCTTCGAGAGGATGCCCAGGATGAAGTAAGCAGATTGATTAGGATAGTAAGTGTGGGGCACAATGAGGTACTCTCCCGGTTCCAGTGTGAAGCATTGCATCACTTCACGTGAATCATACAGCTTCTCAGTGTAGGCCACAGGAACATTGGTGTCAAAGAACGAGGCTGGGAACTTCCCTTTATAGCTTTTCATCTACAGAAAAACATAGGAAATATCACAGTTTTAACCTTAGGATGAAAACCTGGGAAACTTGACTAAACATATGAGGTCCTCATCATTCAATGTCAGCTAACTAAGCTTACCTCTGATGGCACCTATAAAAACAAAGAAGACAAGAGCTTTAAAAACCACAGACGGAGGAAAAATATTATTTTTGCTGTTGTTGTCTGAAGCCGCCACTGACCTTAAAAATAGAGAAGCCAATGAAAAGTTTTCTGACGAGGCGTCTGTTCCTTATGTGCGGTTTTTGCATGAGCGATACAAGTATGTTGGGCCCCTGTGTTTGCTCACAGGCTTTATGCATCTTAGTGATCTTCACTTGAAACTGAGGGTTTCTCCAAAAAGTATCTAATGCAAGTCACAAAGATTTACAATGGCATATAAGAATCATTTTGAATCAGTTTTGTAACGGTACAATCACGTTTTACAGAAGGCCTTTTTGAAAGCTAACACAATTTATTTGCAATTAGCATGTAAATAAAACAACTAGATGAAAAATTCTAAAATAGCATGGAGGTTATCCAGCTATGTTTATATACAGAGTAGGCTACTGTAGCTCCATGTAAAATCAAAACTACAAGCTGAATTCTCAGTGGGAGAATGTCTGTCAACAAAGAACTATAAATGTACTGAGCTGTTTTGAACTTCAGTCTACAGTAAAACTACCTCGAAAATCCTTGCAGCCACCAGCGGAGGTGCCAGCGAGCCACTGGCCTTCATGGAATGTGGAATTCCACTTGCATTTAGAGGAGCCATCCAGGAAATCAGGGAAAAGACTGCAGATATTCAACTCAGTGAAGATTTTGCAGAAATCCTCCGTAGACATCCTGAAAGCAAAATAAACCTACATAGTGTTGCTGTTACGTCAAAACATTGTAACCTTGTCCATGTCCATATGGCAAAACTCGAAGGATACAACAGAAAGAGTACAAACACTTTTATGCAGAGGAAGTTAACTTTTTATTGCTGTTAAACAAGTAAGTGAATGTAGTGTTAGGAGTCTTCTCCAGGTACTGTTACTGGTATAGTGTGCGATGTTTGCTTATGTTCTGAAATTAAACTCCAGTATTCCACATGGAGGATAGCAGCATTACCCAATACACAAACCACTTGCTAACAGAATTCCAGAGTAATAGGTGAATTTGAACTATGTGAGATTACACAGATATTCTGTTTCTGTGTATTTACACTGGGGTGCTCTGATTCACAAAGAAGGACCTCTTCCTTAGCTAGTTAACTAGTTTAAGCTTGAGCGAAGTTTAAAACAGTGGATTTTCTCAAGACTCTGGATCTTTTTTAATTGGGCTACATCACCATAGGAACTTATACTGCACACCTAACTGGCTCCAGGGTGGATTAAGATCAGAATTTTATACTTTAGGGTGTGAATGTGGGTTTTGGTGGTCTTGGTAGTCTTGGTTTTTCTGGCAGATATTCACTGGGTTATTCCATGAGGACTAATCATAAGATTCTAGACTCTAGATTTTAAGAGGTGAAGAGTCAGTGAAGAGTTCATGAAGAGTTATAGAGCTGACTCTAGGCATTTTGACTCATGGACATGATTCTTAGAAGCAGGGCGTGAGAGAATGCAGATTGTAGTCTAGTGTGAGCTGTTAGCCTAAAGCTGTGGCTGACTACAGGCAATTAATAAGGCACTAAACGCTCTTGAACTGAACTCTAAAGGGCAGTACTTTACACCACCAATTGAAAGGACTTGAAATTAAATTGTGCTGCTGTATCCTTTCAGACACATGAAGTTTTGTTACAACAGCCAAGATATTGGAATGCACTTAATATGAAGAGACAAAAGAAACACTGTGCGTGTTTTACCCCTACCAGAATTCTCCGTCTTTGGCAGCCTTCCAGTACTTATTACACTCCTCCGGGCTTACTGTTGTCCACATTGGTGATCTGAAATGGTTAATCGAAAGCATCATATTAAACACATTAAACACAGTATTCTACATGGAGGACAGCAGCATTACTCATTACACAAACCACTTGCTAACAGAATTTTAGAGTAATAGGTGAATGTGAATTATGTGAGATTATACAGAAATTCTGTTTCTGTTTATTTACACTGATTCACTTTGATTCACAAAGAAGGACCTCTTCCTTAGCTAATTAACTACTGTTAACTAACTAACTAATTAAGTAACTGTTTAGTCATGTAGTCTTATGCAACAATAGTTCAAATTTGGTTTTGCTCCAACTGTCCAAAATACACATGCCTCTGGAAAGAGGATACTTTGAGACAGTAAACGGTCACAGGTCCTACATGAAGGGACCTGCCCCTTTAGGAGAAGACAAACAGGCCCCACATTTACCAGCTTTACTCTGGATAATTACTCAGTATACAACCCTGACAGCAAATGTCTTAAGGGGGCTCATATACCTGACATGCCTAGTGAAAGCACAGCAAACCTCTTGAACATACTTCTGTCACCCTGCCTTTATTGTCAGCAGTATGAATGCAGGCTATGGTAAAAAACAAGGGACATCACTAATATATATATTTGTATATATATTAGGTTACAAAACGATTATTTAAATGGAAATAGTGATGTGTCACATTATAACTGCTGTATAAAAGAAATGAAAGTCAGCAAAATTTTAAAAGAGAAGAACATCTTACTTGTCACTCCAGTCTCCCTCCCACTCTGTGTGTCCCCAGGGGTTAAAAAGCCTTATCAGCTCAACCTGCTTACCCTGACTTGTTACCTAAAAACACACATGGTATTGGACACAGTCCTACACAGTACTGTATTACACTACTGTTTCAAAAAGCCATGCTGCATTATACTACATTACACAGTACTATATTAAGAAAATGAACTTTATCAGAGGTGATTGTAATGAGATTTACCACATTGGAGCAGTTCTATTGATCCATTCATCATGAAATTAATACTTAATGTAAAGAGAATCCGATTAACTACAATTATTCAGAAAACTAAAAGTCACAAAAATCAGAGATACTTGTATTATTCAGCTGTGAAATGTCTATAGTGCCATGCTGTTAGTATCATAATTTTTATTATTTTAGTTAAGCTTGCTGGCAGCCCAATAAATTTGGTTGCTTTAGTTATACAACCCCAAATAATAGTTGGTACACTATGGAAAACACAAACAAAAACAAAACCTAACTACTAAACTAAAAACTAAACTAAAAATGTAGAAATAAGTTGTGATGTCTTGTCTGGTCACTTGCTTTTATTTATTAACATACATCCATTCCTGCATTTCAGGCCTACAGCACATTCCAAAAAAGTGGTCAGTTTAGGGCTATTAATGAAGTAAAACGTAAATAATGCTGTGATTTTAAAAAGGTGATGTCAGCCAGTGATAGAAATCATAATTTAGTTTAAAATATCATAATTTGGGTCTTTGAGAAGCAAAGCATGAGAAACTTATTGAAATGTTTCAAAACAAAGTTCCTCAGAGAAAAGGCTGAAAGGGATTTGCGTATTTCTCCCCTACAGTGCATGATATCATTAAACAATTCAAGGAAGTGGGAGGAATTTCAGTGCTTACAGGGTACAAGACTGAGCTGAACACCCAAGATCTCCGATCCCTTAGAAACCAATAATTAACAACAGCCAATACAATCACATGGGCAAGGCTTCCCAACTTATACTGGAATGTATTGCAGGAATGTTGAAATGCAGGAATGGATGTATATTAACAAATGGAATGAAGATAACCAGACAAAACACGACACATCTTGGACTTTTTAAAAAATATTTTCTAGATTAACTTCTTCGGAATTGGGGGTGTAGTAAAAGAGACACTGTTTTGTTGTACAGCTTTTCATGAATCAAAACTGTCAAAGTATACCAGCAGCGTTATTATATTTTTTCATGCATCCATATAGAGCTAGCTGTAGACAGGAACAGACAAGTTCATAGAATCCTTCAGTGAAAAGAAAGTAGAAGTCTCTCTCGAGAGATTAGAGAACCTGAGGTATGTAGGCTTCAATTCCTTTTAGAATCCAATGTATAGTGCATTAAAACGGCTTTAGTATTGTTATGTGTTGTTATGGTAACAGGCTAGGAGGGTTTGGGTTAGCTAAGGTTTGTATAACTTCCAAACTGCAGACTGTTACTACACTACACTAAACACGTAAAAAAATAAAATATAATAATAAAATAAATAAATGAACGAATAAATAAAAGGACACCATCGTTAGAAGTGCTTTCAGTAGTGCAGTATGTAATGATTCAGAGGGTGCTGTTTGGGACACAGCCTTACTGTCTAACATTAGTGTTAGTCTTGTCTAGTCATGTAAATGTAACCTTATTTTTTTTGTTATTTAATAGGATTTATCTAATAATAAACAGAAGTACAAATAATCTTCGGTTATGTTTATTTGTAATTTACTGTAATTCCTCAAATGTTGTTCTATGTCACTGTACACACAGTGATTTACTACCTTACCTCCAGTGGAATCAGCTTACAGGTAATATTTTAGGGGACAGTGTGGACTAATGTTTTCCCCCCAAAGTCAAGCCCGCTCCTGCGCCCTTGCCTTTGGGCCCCAGGAAGGTTTGAAGAGTAAATAGGCACATAGCTGCGTGCTGGTAGTGCAAATTGGATTCATTACTATAAGACCCACCGTAGTGACCCCTGTCACAGCATAGGCATGACCCTCCACAAGGCCGTTGCTCAATGTTTTGTTAAACTCTGCCTGAAAATGAGTCACACAAAGTTGCTATGAATAAATGGCATTTATGAATTAAGATTGAATGTGTATACTGCACAGAGGGCTGCATTCATACTGCAACTCATTCAGAATTCTAATGGAATCATTAGCTACTAGCATAATACCACTCTCAGCTGCTCAGTTTAATGCACACACATTTACAGTAGCAATATTTACAGTTACTGTATCAGCTGCTAATAACTAAATAAAGACCAATAGCAGTGTGTTTACCTCTCCAGGTGTACCACAACCCATCAGAGAGTTGGTCAAGGCCGCCTGATGGACTAGGTTCCACAGCCCTTGGGGACTCTTATTGGGTTTGACTGTCAAGTGAATGCCACCAGTGAAGTCCAGCAGTGCTTCAGACACAGAACCAAATTTCATGTCTTCATAAGAGCCACAAACTCTGAGAAAAATGGTAAAGACCTGTTAGACCTGAGATCGTCACAATAATTACAGAGTATAAGAAGTATAAGAAATACTCTTTTCTTTTCTGACTTTTTGGTGCATTTCCATTAACACACTGAAAAGGAGAATTTTATCATCAAGTCTGTATAAGACATGGAGCTGGTCATAACCTCTTGAATATCCTGGCTGCACAATTGCACACGGGAACCTCTGTGTGTACATGACTGATACTCCAGTAAAAAGCACATTACAGTAATCAAGCCCTGATGAAACAAGCCTCTCTACATCAGTCACAGAATAGAACTGTATTGGAAATTGGAATATCCCAGTAAAAAATGATGAGATGAATCGTAAAGATTTTGGAGAGTATAGGTCCTTGTTATGAGAAGTTTTCCCAGATTCAGGCCTTAATGTCATTCAAACAAGCTATAGAGTGGCAAGGAGAAACCTTTATAGCATCAGCACGTCGGCACATCATCAGAGTTATAGTGAAATGACAAGCCAGGAGGACTGAATTTGCCACGTAGAAGCAGTTTCCTTTTACATCTTTGCAGTTCTCTGGGCATTTATATATTCTGTATAATGCATTGATTAATTATGATAACCCCTTTAACATACAGTCGTAAGCAAGAGTCAATGACCAATGGTCAAAGTATGTTTTGCTGATTTTAAAACTGTTGCACAAGACTGTATGTAGCAAGAGACTTGTGGCCGACTCACAAAGGGTACCTAGAGGTGCTCCTGTGCACCACTTGAAAAGAGAAATTGGATAGCCTTGGGGACTCAAGCATGCATGCATGCGCAAATGAAAACTGAAGGGCCTCAAATCCACATTTTGGGGTGTGGCTGGAGATGAAAATTTTGAAGTTAGCTTCAAGTGTTTTCCTCCATCTAAACTCCTGTAACTCAATTTAGATTCATGACATTGTGTTACTAGAACTTACTTGGCATATGCCTTCTCTAGCAAAGCAGGCCAAAACTCAACCGGAGCAATGGGACTTTGGGGAATTTCCGAAAATTTTGGATGCACAAAGATGAGTTGGCCATTGATTGTGGGCAGTTTGTCATCAATCACAACATCAACCCATTTCCCAAACCTCCAGAACTGTGGGACAGAAAGAAATTACAGAACAACAACATACACATAGAAACAAACAAAAAAAAAAAACAGAACTATAGGTTACTGATCCGGCCATAAATGAATGAAAACTTTGTTTAAGGTGTATGCTTGGTGCAAGTAAACAGTTGTTTGTCTTAATAATTAAGGAAGGACCATTGAGCTGGAATACTTGCCCTGAAGTGAAATATCCCAGCGTAATCCTTGTGAAATGATTGTTTAGCGGGAAAGACCTTTTTCATGATGTCTGTCTGAAATGTCAGAGCACCAAGTGCAGCCAGAAACCAGCAGTTGCCTGAAACCCAAAAGCACACTCAATGGTGAACTGGACTAAACATGTTCCAGGGTATTACAGATATGACTTTTCAAAACTTTCCTTTCAAAACTTTGATTTGCACTTAAGATTAGGCAAGATTAAGTTATCTCAAAAAGTACAAATACTAATGCAATGTAAATAGAAAAAGCATATAAACCATTTAAGATTTATGATTAATAATAAAGTTTAACAAAAGGTATTAGGGCCAATAGAAGAATGTGGAGGAAAAGTCTAAAACCTAGAATATCACGTTTTGTAATGAATTTACCGACTTCTCCTTGGGCAAAGTCAAATCGGGACACTCCATCGACAATTAGATGAGGATTTGGCACCAGTTTCTGAAAAGACGATATAAACAATAAATCCCACTTAAAATGTATAGAATGAAAAACAACACACACACACAAACAAAAACCAACACCAAACAAGGCTTTAATCCCACAATCATAACACGTAGCCCTAAAAAATTCTGTAAATTGAGTGAGAATGTTTGGTCATCCCCTTTGTTTTGGAGTTTAAAAGCACTATGTTATAATCAAAATATAGAACTCAAGCATGTGAATGATACTTCTGCTGCTATAGACCTACAGTTGGCCTTATCCACTGCACTCGGGCCATCTTCTCAGGATTCAGTAGGCCATCGCCAATAGACGTGTTATCTGGGGGGAACATATCATCAATGAATCTCCAGTCTCGAACAAGATAATACTGATGCAGCAGCTCATAGTCCTGGTCCAGGAACTTCTCAGGGTTGCCAAGCGTGCCCAAACCATCACTTTGCTGACGCTCTTTGATAATATCCAGGCACACACCAGGAGGAGGCATTTTTGGATGTTTAATTTCTGTTTAAAGAAAAAAGAAAGCTCAGAAATAGTCACATATTACGACTAAACACTTGCATGACTGCTTCGAAACATTTTTAAACATTGCATGAACCAATAACGGCAGCACATATATTTGGTAGCGCAACATGCAGATGCAGAGGCATAAACCACAGGTGTGCAGATTAGTGTAGTCAAAGCTTTATTCACTGCAATGCAGGCAAACATGTTAGACTTCTTTATAAGACCTCAAATTACACCAGTGATTATGATAGATAGAGCTTTGCATAGCAAACAAAGAGAAACATGATCCTTTCAGGGTTAAAATCATGCAAATGATCAGTAATATTGCATCAAGCAAATGAAGTACACACACAAAGTAAAACGTGCCCAAAAATTGTTTCCCTAGAAAAATTGCTTTTGTTTCCAAAAGAACCTTATAATGGATAATTCATTAAAGACCAATTTTTTAAAAACGAGGCGTGTCAGTGTGAAGAACGCTGTTTACAAGTTTGAAGGAGATACATACTAATTTATATCCTGCCAATAAAAGGATGATCCTAGAACCATACATTGAAGCCAAGAACAATTTAGAATCTATATTGTCAGAAATGCATTTTTTTTTCAGTCCTGACTGAAAGCTATACATACATGTAGCAATATTATAAGAGCATATTTATTGTACACACCTGATTTTAAGTTTGCACGTCTGTGACAGCAGTGATAGTTTGTAGAAAGGAAAGCATAGAGACCAATGGTAGAATTTTACCTTGTACAGTGAGACGAACAGGCAGCAGCGTGAGTTCACACTGAGGGGCTGAAGACTTACTGCGTGTTGTTACAGCTTCCCTTTTGCCTCAGGTGTACCAACATTTGAATACCAAAAGGTTTTCTGTCTCAGGTTCCTCCCACCCGCAAATCAAATGGAAGTGCTACCTTAAAGGGGTCCAAACACCAAAAGTCTGTGATTTTTTAATAATATTTAATATAAAATACGATAACATTTGGAGGCTTTATAACTTTTTATGTTTTGGCAGTGGCAGATTTAGTAGTTACAGAGCTGCAGATGAAGGCATGTGGCCTCTGGATCTCATTTTTAAATGAGTTAAGGGAAATAATGTAGGATTATGTGAAGTCTGCTGAGCCTGCCCTAACTGAAAAACAAAGTTAGCTTTGGGAGTGTAGTGACAAACCTTTTGCTTTCTTTCCTCTTTTTGTGTTTCTCTGCTGTGCTTTATTTGATTTTCTCTTAATACTCACACAATCACACAGAAGAACCTCCTCTCCATAATGTAGATTAGCACTTGTTATGGTCAGTCTGGCTTTACCAAAGCTTATATCATCTCCATAACAGTAACTTTATAGTAACTATATATGTTTACAAAAACATGCTTTACTTTTTATGAAAGTTAAAGTAAAGTAAAGAAACTTCAAGTGATTTTGGAGCATATTGGTTGATTCATGGCATGTGATGGACTGGCGACATGTCCATGGTGTACCCTGCCTTCGCCCAGTGATGCTGGGATTGGCTCCAGCCCCCCGTGACCCTGACCAGTGGGATAAAGCAGAAGATAATGGATGGATGGATGGATGGATGGATGGATGGATGGATGGATGGATGGCCTATTCATGAATACATTTTCACACAACATAGAGGCCAGCCGCCATGTTGAAAGGATGTAGGAAAATCCACAAAAATGGAGATACATGTCTCTCTTTATGCTCTTTATGCATTTTCTCTCTTTATGCAGTAACAACATGAAACATTAAATGTAATTTGCAAATAGATATTTAACAACAACATACACAGTATATAAGGAACCATTAATACATGAAGACAACAGACGACATTTTTGCATTGACGGACCTGGTGTTTTGGTCTCATTACCTCATTAACTCATTAACTATGTCACACTGGGAAGGTTTTTTTTTTCCCTAGGCAGGCTTTTACATTAATTTCCAAATCCTGTTATATCACTAGTTAGAACATTCTTGCCCAGGGAAAAATCATGATATCTAATGCTTTATGCGTCAACATTAAAACACAAAACAAACAATATAACAAATACATATGCTATACAATAAATATGGAGGCTTTGTAGTGTACATAAATAATAGTCAATAATATAATATTATTAAATCAATAATATAATGTTGATTCAAATAAAAAGTAGTGAAGTTACTTGTTAATATAGCTGAGTTCTTTTAGCACAGTTCTGTGTGTGGATAGCAAAAAACAAGACACCAGTGCTTAAGCTTTCAGTGTCACTATGTTCTAAATTTGATCATGTTCAATTAATTCACTCAATGAACTGTTTAAACTTTGGTAGCACAGAGCAGGTAAGTAAAAATTATGTTGTCATATTCAATAGATAGGAAATATCTATAACCTTGCTACTTAAATCCTTGGATGCCTGGGCCTTAGTCATAATTATACTACCAATATTCAGAGTTTAGTTACAAATACATCATAATTGGTTTGGTTTGTTATAAAAAGTCTTTGTGATCTTTCAGATTTTATTGAAAATCCAGCTATCATGTAAGATGTCTTTTTTAATCTGTTGCTTTAGCAGGAGTTGGCATGACGCCTGGAACAACACCAAACATAGGTTTAGGCTATGGGTCCACTGAACCATGGAAGGCTAAGAATGAGCAAATCAACGTGAGTTTGTGATTTTTAGTATGGTTGTTCAAGTTTTGTCACGATGGCTGACTGACAAAAGGCAGAACTAAGCCAAACGCATGAACGCCCAACTGAATTCCAGTAAACCCTCAGGTGCTAAACTTACAAATGAAATTGTCTACATGATGTTCAATATTTTGAAATGTCAAACCTGTAAAAACATGTACAGAGCCCTCGGTTACTGGGCTTGGCACACAAACTGAGAACAGTCCCCGGCTTGTCTGTGTGCAAAGAGTATCCGTGCAGTTCCCACATGCACTTAAACAAGTACAAAGTAGTACATTACAGTAATGTGATAAAAATGTCTTGTAACGTAACTTATTACAGTGAAAATTCTTGAGATTACATGGCAGTTACTTACATAATAAAAAGTATGTCACCAATTGGTTACCAAATGTTACCCAATTGGTCGTAAGAACAACTCATGCAATGAAATTAGCACATGTGTGTGCTACCTGTGTCAGCTACCTGTGTGACTATGTGTATGAAAAAACCTGTGTATGTAAATGTGAACAGTACAGACTGTGTGGAAAGTAGGAAGGTAAAAGTGAAAGCACCAACGTTATCTAAACAAGACCTGTCTTGATTTCTTTATTCGTACCACTCTATTTACTGTGGCTGCATATTTCTTTCTAAATTAAGTGCTAGTTAAAGGACTATCAATTCTCACTTCCAGTTGATACACTTATATGCATCTTAGGCAGTAATACAGAAGAGTAGTGGCATTCGTTCTGTGTCCAGAAGGAAATAAGTAAATTGATCCCATTACTGTTTAAGAGTAGTAATCAATCATTTGTAACGGATTACCTCCAAAATTTATTTGAACATTCCAACACAGTAAACAATGTACGTAACACCACCTGATTCCACCACAGGGTTATCTCAAACTTAAATCTGTCCAGAATAATGAACACAGCTTTAGATAATTCAATATTCTCAGAAAACACTGAGAATTAAAGCTGTCATAAAATGGAAGTGTATTAACACTGGCATAGTTATATTCAGCACGTAGAACTGAACTAGTGTGAATCTCAGATTATGTATAGAAATCTGCTGTTCCAGGCTGTAAAGGGGATGTTGGCATATATCCTATCCTTTCCATGGAACTGAACTGAACTTGGCTTCCAATGTGCCAGCTTCTTAATTAAATGTTCCACTTTAAATGCTTCAGCTTGTATAGGCACCAGAATGAGGCATCAAGTTACCATTTAAGGTGGAATGGAAGATTCACAAAACAAGCAGGCGTGTTCCACAGATTGGTGAACCTTTGCTCGTCTTTGCTTCTGTGAGACTCTGCCTCACTAAAAGGCTTGTTTTATACCAGGTCATGTGAATTTCTTGCAAATTGCTCCTCCAATTGTCTTTATTAGTACCACTCTTTCAGCCTTTTGCTGCCATGTTCCAGTTTTTGTGAGATGTGTTGCTGCCATTAAGTTCTAAGTGAGATAATAATTTTAATTAAACATACGTTATATGTAAAGGCAATGGATGATAATATGAGATGTAATTGTTAAAAGTAGAACAGAATTACTTCTGCTAAAACTGTCTAATTTTATAATGATGTTCTATAAGAGCCAATACTTTATACTTCAGATTTTGTTTCCTGAACATGGAAAGTTATTACTCATTAACATATAAAACTTTTTTAATTGTGCTATGACTCTTTTGCAGTTGAAAAAGGTTTATGCACCTAATTTTATGTACTTGTAGTATGCATTTGTCTAACAAGTATAACAGAAATAAATTATATATACAAAAACAAACAAATCTGTAGAAACCTAATAGAAAAACAATGCATTTTCAAATGAACCCTTGCAGATTTAGATTTATTCTCCTACATAGACTGTCTTTCAGATACGTGCAGCAAGTATCCTGTCTTCTTGCTTATTAAAATAAATGTACTGAGCGACTGAGGATGCATAAAATATACACAGACGTCCCCACTGACATGTAATGTTTACAGAATGGATTTAAATCCCATCATACAGGCAAGGTGCTTCCTAGTGATACCTCAGCCTCAAGCTGATTTCACCTATATGAGAGTGCCAAAACAGTCAATAGTACTCACAATCTTCAGTGCTGCATTCCAACTTCTGGAAAGACCTTGAAAGTTATGAAAACATCAGGTGACACCACTTTTATATCGCCCTGGACTTTTAAACCTCAGTGACCCCAGCAGAAACTTCCTGGAGGTCTGTTTAGGGTTCTTTCTGTCTACTGTTACTTTTGAACATTTCTTTTGTGCTTGTTAATAGGGCTGCAGTTATTAATTATTTTAGTAATCGAGTACTCTATTGATTATTCCATTGATTAATCGAGTAATCAGATAAAATATATATTTTATTAATTAAAATCAATAGTAAATATATAAGATAAAGTAAGACAGACTTCTTAACATTTATTGCTTAAATTGCATATAATAGTTATTTTTATTTAATTCTATTATTGAAATGTATTAGACCTATGTATCATACTGTATGTTCACAAGACTGACCACTATACACTCATGTACTATGCAGAAGCTTGTCTTACACTTGCTGACCCACTTAGTGCAAACAAACTAAACTGAATTTTCTTGCTGTATTGGATTTGGTGCATTTTAGGCTCCAAATTGTTACAAACACCACCTGATATTTAGTTTACTGTGTATTTTATGCATCACTGGGAGGGAAAAGTGTGTGTGAGAGGTGTATGTTCTTGTGAGGGTGTGTTTATTTGTAACTTTAATTAAAACAGTAATGTGAATTAAGTTCAGGCTTTTATTTTTGTGGTTATGTTCTTAAGCAAAGCTTAAATCATTTACGGACATAACTCGCTATTACACAGACTTACGTTCTTAACTAGCCTTTACATACAACCACAACCCACAAACACACTTTACTAGCCTTCCTCTCAACTCGCCATCACACTGATTTAGGCTAAATGATATGGTTACTGTGCGTCACTGAAACTCTGATGTCGTGCTCGGTTAGGGGGTTACCGTAAAACTCAGACTCGCTATCAGTTTGCTTGGAAAGCTCAGTTGCTTGCTCTCTGAAGTTAGCTTCTTATTTGAATACCTCGTTACACCTTAAATGGTATAGAAGTTACATTCCGGCGCCTCTAACTGCTGCGTCATTTAAGGTGGAAAGGTGGAATTTACATAAGAAGCTAACTTTAGTCACGTCTTTCTTCAGGTTTACTCTCAGTAACGGCTCTCTCGGCTAGTTCTATTTTACAGTAGACTTTGGACACTGTGTATGGTTTTCTTTGGCCCGTCTCCTCTGTTCGTCTCTTCTTATTCTCTCTCTCTTTCTCTATTTTTACAATCCGCGCCATCAAATCACGTCTTTTTCGTGTCACCTGGCAACACCGTAAGTTGCAACAGTAAAAGTCATCCGTGCGAAACAGTGCGCTGTATATGGTTATATGGATTAAACGAATCTTCGAGGCAAAGAATCGTTTCAGCCCTACTTGCTAGTATACATTGGTAGTGTTTGATGTTAATGGTTGTATAGAGTACAAATAGGTTCTATTACTTTTTTCTATGAATGGTTCTATGACTCCATTCAGCATTATACAAAACCATTTTCTGTGTTTTCTTAGTTCCTTTGTACATTAAATAACTAAGAACAGGTAGACCTACGTAGAAAGAACACAGGACTATGCAAAGACCTATTTATGTATGCAAGTAGTTCTTTGTGTGTGAATGGTTCCATATAGAAACCCCTTTTTAAGACCTATGCTATATGTTATGTGTACTTGGCTTTCTGTCTCTGTGTTCTCTCTCTCTGTGTGTCTGTCTATCAATCCATTTAGCTTCAGTCCGGGATCCAGTTCAGGTAGTCCACCCCAGGTGGATCTTGCACCTGATTCCTGATGACTCCGCCCTGAAGTTCATGTTCTCAGAGACCTTGGTCTTCTCTGGCCTATAAAATGGCTGCCCTGGGGAAAACAAGAGAGATTCCTCTTGAGATATTGTTTGTTGTGATTTGATTTGTATTTGACTTACTGTATACTGATTCTTGCCTGCTGATCTTAATTTTGCCTAGCCCCTTAAACTTGATCGCCTTGTGTAGTGTATAAAATATATTTGTAAATAGTAGAATACTGGGTGTAAGTGGTGACTGCCCTTTTGTTTGGGATACAGGTTTTGTCTTTGTTTTTATCTAGTTAGGGGAGTAGGTGTGCTTTGTGTTTTGTTTTCTTGTTACTTAGTATTGGTTTGCTTTGAAGTTAGTGTGGGTTTTGTTTGTTGTGATGGCCTGGGTCACCAGAAGCTATTCCGGTGTTTTTTTGTGTGTGTAAAAAATATACAATACACAATATACATTTTTGACAAATTCAGTCTGTGGTTTTTGGTCCTTTTTTTCTTTTCTTGCTAATTTCATTTTTTCTTTCATTTTAACTTTTGTGTTACAGCCTGGCTCTAGACCGGGTCATAACAAATAGTAGTAGAAATTTTTATTTGAACCCTTGTTTAAAATTTCCCAAAATAAGTAGATACATACAAATAATAATAACCAGAAAAACAGGTAAAAAAATGTACAAGAAACATTGACCGAAAAGGTGTAGAGCGAAGCTTCAGACAATGCAATAGACAACATATTCACTGCTAATGTAAAAGCAACAAGAAGAAATATGCAATAATGATCATACCTCAGATTCAGATTTGTTTACCACCTTATTTTTAAACATTATTTTACATTTGCAAAGTGAACTACACATACTTAATCTCACAGAAGGCATATCTGTTCCTTTATAAGGTCACACTGGCTCTTTCTAATTTGAGACAACTTCTGAATACAGATAGGAAACTATTTTGTGCTTTGTATATTATCTTAGCAGTATTATTGTAGACTAGATCAAAACAGCCAGTGAATTAATCAATAGTGCATTGTTTGTTTCATAATAACTTGATTGATTTATCATTATTTATATATCATTATATATATTTATAGCTTCAGCACTATTAGATCATGTGAGGAACTATGACAGAACAATACTGTATATATAGTGAATTCTATACATCTATATAGATCATGTGAGCAAAGTTGATGTTCATCTTTACAAGGCTGAGGTTGGCTTCCTGTTCATCAGATTTTTAATCGAATGTTCCTTCCACCTTAAATGCCACAGCTTGTACAGGCACCAGAAATTAACACAGCACTATTTAAAGTGGAACAAAAAATTCACAAATCTCACTCCAAAGCTGGCCAATAAGAATTCAACTTCAGTGCTTTAATTCACACGTTGTACTTTGCTCTACACATTTCACCCAGTTCTTAGACAGTTTCTGAAACATCAATATCATGCTGCTATTTTTTCTGCTTGTGTCTATTTTGATATGTTGCTTCCGTGTGAACATTGTGGAGTTTCACAGTAAACCAGCAAATCAGAGCAGAGTTTATTTAATTATTCATTAGCTCACCAAAAAGTGAGAACAGCTTATTTCATTCTAGGGCCAAACCACAGGGAGCTAACTGGTTGTGTAAAAACATGCATCTGCACATTTTTCACTCCGGCCAAAGTCACATACCTTCTATGTAGACATCAGAAAACAATATAAAATGCTGAATAGATGCATTACATGGAACCTTTAAGAGATTAAGATTACTGAACTTTGTTTTTCATTTTTCTCTCTCTCTCTCTCTCTTTCTGTCTCTCTGAGGTAATAACCACCCACCTATCTTGCCGAATACTGTAAAAGACTGACCACCAGGGCCCCCGTCACCTGGCTCCAACCAACTCTCCTCTCCATTTGTGCCATTTGCTCCACCTTGACTGCATCACAGTATCACCGACCTGATGTAGCACCTGTACAGCTTCTAAAGCTTTTACCTTCAGACTCAGCTTTAGTTTATAAACTTTAAGTACTGTTCAACCAGAGGAGGATGGGTCTCCCCTTTTAGTCTGGTTCCTCCCAAGGTTTCTTCCTCCAGTTGAGGGAGTTTTTCCTTGCCACTGTTGCCTCTGGCTTGCTCACAAGGCATAAAGTGTGTGATTTCATGTTTTTTATGCTTTAAAATTCCTGTAAAGCTGTTTTGTGACAACATTGTTGTAAAAAGCACTATACAAATAAACTTGACTTGACTTGACTGAATAATATTGATTAATTACTGAGCTAGAAGCCAGTTGATATGCGTTTAAACATTAATTCTTTTAAAGGTGTAGAGACTGGAAGTGTGACTGTGACCTCTCAGTGCAGTGCCACTAGAGGGGTGTAA
The DNA here is from genome assembly GCA_021613375.1 of Megaleporinus macrocephalus. Classification (NCBI taxonomy): domain Eukaryota; kingdom Metazoa; phylum Chordata; class Actinopteri; order Characiformes; family Anostomidae; genus Megaleporinus; species Megaleporinus macrocephalus. The sequence continues at coordinate 35,801,131 of CM038712.1, forward strand.
AAGCCTAACATCTGCTGTTATTCATCCTGTTCTATTCCATTCAGTTTTTCCAAACTAAACCCTAAGTACATACGACCAGCGGAAATACGTTCAAGAGTAATAAAATATTTAATTCTCTCACTTTCTTTATACACTGGCAGTTTGGAGCACTTGGAAAAACTGTGGCTTCTAGAGGAAATATAGATGTATGAAGATATATAGAGCAGGAAGCACAGAGGATATGACCTAATCCACAGTAGCCATATGTTTGCTTCTTGAACACTGCCAAGGATCAAAAGCGTTAATGATCAGTACTGTTATTACACTGCACACGTTTAATCTTTAAGGGTTCTGTGATTGTAGTTATATATGTCTTCTTAAAAAAAGGTAACAAAAGACTCATCTCTACATATATCCTCAACAAGTCAAGCCCATATGTGGTGAGAAGTTAAAAATAAAGAAATATTACACGGTTGCAGGCGATCTATTCAGACTTCTTTGTTTCTATAGTATAAAACCTTGCATTCACAATTCTTCTACACTATGAAAAATGGTGGGAAAGATCACGCCATGCTGAAAACGTGAGGAAGCTCTGCTGCAGTGAGGGTAAGTGCATTTACTACACGGCGGCGGGGTCTCTTAGGCCGTTTCCTGCCATTGAAATCGCAAGATAGGCCGGCTTTGCTTTACAAACACAGGATGTGCTGTCCAGCCAGATTTATCTGCAGCCAACAGGCAGTATAAACAATAAGAAGGTCAAGCTAAATATGAAAACAACACGCACAATGATTGTTAACACGTATTAATTTTTTTTTTTAATTAAAAATTTTATTTTTTTTCTGTCACTGTAACCTGGGACATTAGAATTGCATCTTGAGTTTCTGCTTAAATGGAGAAACTTCAGCTCACTTGTTAATTCATGATTTCTTGGTGGGTCATGACATACCTGTTTGTTTACATTTTGTATTCCACAGTGCATTAACCTCCATTTCTCTAAACACATACACATATAGAAAAAAATCTGGACTCATAATATAGTAATAAATATAATTTGCAATATCATGTATCAACTTTACAGATGAAGCCAAAAACATTTACCTTAAATTCATGTAGAAATTTGATTCCAGGCAATTTTAGAGCAATCCTCTATTCATTCATCATGAAATTCTGACACAATGTAAAGAGCAGCTGGCATTTCATATTATGCGAACAAATTAAATAGTTTTGTAGTGTAAATGATACTCTAATGTATAATGGTGTACTGAATGGTACAAATGTAATGTTGTGCTCGGTTTTTGTACTTTGTTGTACCTTGTTTTCTTCTATGAAACTGCTACTGGCTGCTAAATTTCCTTCGGGATCAATAAAGTATCTATCTAAGTATCTATCTATCTATCTATCTATCTATCTATCTATTAGAGATTGCATGATTTCAGCTTTTTTAAAAAGCAGATGCTACGTGGTGGAAGTTGAGTCAACGCTGACTAATTGCTAATGACGTCATAAATGAAACTACAGGAAAAGAGAAAGCTTTGCAACAAACCACTTTAAAGTGGTACTTTAAAAATCAGTCACACAGCCAAACTCCATGTCTCAGTACAGCACCATGTGCTGTTCCCCAAGAGCTGCGTCAGCAGAGACAGCTTAGAAGCCAAACTTTGCAGTACACCGGGAAGTGCTCTTTACACTGGTTAGTCTTCAGGGAACCAGAGATATGGACCCCAAAATGATCAGGCTCCTCATCTGTTGTCTTCTCTGAGGTGCCCACGTTCTAATCACGTGATCAGCGACTAGACAGCAAGCTTAAAGTGTCATCGCCCAACAGTGAAGTTGACTACTGCACTAGACCATGCAAAGCCTAATGCCTATACCAATTATAACCACCATAGCTTTTAAATATACAGGATCATTTTCATATGCAGCTAACCGCATCCCTATTCATACTTTTATCTATTCATTTATTCTAGCAGTGCAGTCTCAGTCTAGTCCTCAGTGCTGAGTGGTGTTAATTCAATAAAGACAAAACAAGTAACTGTTTTTAGCCAAACATGACTCATGTTAGTATTGTTTTTATTTCTTGGTTATTTTTACATGCAGATGAACTGACTGTGGTTGCAGGATACTGGGGGGCAGCCTGTTGCCCCCTGGTTTGTTTTCTACAGCCGCACGCTGAGACATCTGCATCAGGAGTCCAAACAGGGTGGTCAGGACAATTGTTTGTTGGGTGTTTTTTTGGCCTCCAGACAGGAACTTGCTCTGAGGAGAGACAAAGAAGCCGGCTGCTAGTTCTTATTCCTGCTTAGCTTTCTCTACCAAACAGGATGCGGCTGTTTGTTCCAGGCGATGTGGCTGCTTGAACAAACTGTTCTGTTCAGTTAGAGACCCGTATAGAACTCGGACTGAGAACATGAACTGAATGTTTCTGCATCTGTATAGCCAGACTGGAAAAAACAAATAGGGCGTGCGGGACGATGCGCGCGCTGCTACTCGCGCTCTTCGCGCTTGTGGCGGCGTGGCGGGCGGCGGGCCAGGCGGCCACCAGGTGCACGGAGGGAGCCTGCTTCACCCTGCACGACAGGGCGGCGTTTGACACGGCTAAAGCGGACTGCGTCAACAACGGCGGCAACATGATTACAATGAGAGACGCGAAGGAGGCGGAGGACGCGAGGGCCTTGCTCGCGCTGGCCGACAATGTTGGGCTTTTCGCGCGCGGCGAGAAGAGGCTGTGGATCGGCTTGAAGCTGGACAAGGGCAGGTGTGTGGTGGACGGAGAGCTCCTGCGCGGTTTCCACTGGGTGAAGGACGCGGAGGACTCGGGCACGTTCGCCAACTGGGGCCGCGCGCCGCGTAGCACGTGCACGGAGGAGCGCTGCGTGTCGGTGCGCGCCGCCGCCGCCGCCTCGGCGCACCTCGACTGGAGTGACGGCTCGTGCAAGGAATGGGCGGTTTACGCGTGCCGCTTCCAGTTTAAAGGCATGTGCGAGCCGCTAGCGCTCGCGGCGCCCGGAGAGGTAAATTACACTGTGCCGTTCTCGGGAACTCCGCTAACTCAGGACGGTACGCTGCTCACGCTGCCTCACGGCACGATCGCCGACATCAGCTGCGCGAGCTCCGGCGAGCGCGATTTCTCGATCTGCAGAGGAGCGGACGAGGGAGGGAGTTTCGCCTGGACCCCAGCGAAACCGTTCTGTGCGTCGGACGAGCGCAGTTGCGTACGCCATAACGGAGGCTGCAACCACTTGTGCTTGGAGGACAAGGCTTTAGGTGTTAAGTGCGCGTGCCACGAGGGCTACGACTTACGTTCGGATACGTTCACGTGCGTTCTGAAGGACCCGTGCCAGAACGCGCCCTGCGAGCACGAATGCGTGGTCGTGGGCACTCGCTTCGAGTGCGCGTGCCAAATAGGCTTTCAACTCGCGGTAAACAGAATTAACTGCTTGGACGTGGATGAATGCGAACGGGGCGTCTGCGGCGGCCACATGTGCCACAACAAGCCGGGCAGCTACGAGTGCGAATGTAAGAAAGGCTTTAGAAAAGACCCTGGGGGCGCGTGCGAGGATATCGACGAGTGCGCTGAGGGCGCGTGTGGAACGGGGCGAGGCAAGTGCCTCAACTCGCAGGGCTCGTTCTCGTGCTACTGCTCCACGGGCTTCCGGCCGTCAGAAAGCGGCGGAAAGTGCGTAGACGTTGATGAGTGTGTCGGCCGGCCGTGCGAGGATATCTGCACTAACACGAATGGCAGCTACGTGTGCTCCTGCCGCGCGAACTTCCGACTGGCTGATAACGGCATCAGCTGCGTTCAGGTCATCGAACCGAGTCCTCTCACTTCAGCTGCAAACGAGCTGTTACAAGAAGAACTTGTTCGCTCGATCACGGCTACCACGGTCACTCCGATGTCCAGCAGCGCGAGCAGCAGTCCTGGAGCGGAGGACGCTGTGCGCAGGGAGAGCCCGGCCAGGCAGTGGATGTTGGTGTGGGTGCTGGGCTCAGTCATTCCTCTCATTCTTCTAGTCGCGCTCACCACTGTTATCGCCGTCTTTCGCTGGAAACGCTCGCGCAAAGACGCGAAGAAGAAAAGCGCCACCGCGGACAGTTACTGCTGGGTGTCCTCCGGTTTTCCGGTTCAGCCAGACGCTGAAGCGCGCTGAGTTTCTGAAAGGGCAATACCATCGATTTTTTAGAATGTCTACATACGCCATAATTCATTCGTTGAGGTGTGAACAGAGTCATTCAGAGTAGTCTGATGTAAAATGGGTCACTGTAGAGAAACTCACCGTCTCAGATGTGTTTACAGGGGAGGTGAAAAGAACATACAACATCTACAACACCTGTTATAGCCATTTTTCATGACATGACATTTTTTATAAGTAACGGTGATTAAAAAAAGATCAAAAACGCCCTGCATGTATCCCCCAACCATTAATGAATGGATTTTTAAAAATGGATTTTAGACCAAAGTTTATCTTCTTATCACAATAAAAGAATGTACAAGCATCTGGAAGCATATTCACAATAGTTTTATGAAACAACTTTCTGTTAGGAAACTTTCAGAGGCATTAAACTCTTAAGACGTCTGGTTCCATTCACCACCACTGTGAACAATTCTGACTGGAAAAGTTTCTGATATGATACAACACTGTCAACCTGTGCATCATGTGTATGTTCTTTAAACTTTAAAAGGTTATTCACACACATCTCAATTACAGGTTTTTAAAGAATCATCTATGTGTTGAAATGATCTTTTGAGAACCAAATGTCGTTCTTCTATACATCACTTGAAGGAACCTCTTTTAATGCTCTCATTTTTAAGACTGTACTAGGTTATTGATGATGATGTCGTTAACATGAATTCCTGTGACCCAGTAATACCTCCACTGTTGTTTAATTCTGATGGATGTTTATATGAAGGTAGTGTTAATTTTATTGCTGTTATAATGTTATATATTTGACTACTGATGTAAATAAATCTTTTTTGTACATTACCAATAGGTTTTGATTCATTAAATCATCGAATTATTCATCTTAAACTGATGGTCCATTGTTTATATATATATATATATATATATATATATATATATATATATATATATATATATATATATATATATATATAAAATTGTTTGAGTTTGGGGCCCATTTCTTCAAATGTGCTGATCATGTGGCCATGAGGGACAAAGATGCAGTCTCACTTCCTACTCTAAAATGCAGGGAAGTGGCTAAAATAAGGCTCATGACAAATAAATATTTTAACTTTAAATGAAAATGCTAATTCAATTGTGTTTTTCCAACTGCATGTCCAGTGTGAGTGTGCATTAAAGGAACAATTTGTAAGGTGACACATCCTTTAAATACAGTTCAATTAAAAATGTCTAAAATCATACTTTTACAGTTAACAGCTAAGTTATATGGTATTAATATATATTAATAGCATTCTGGTTGTGCTAGCTGTAGTTAAGTGTGCTCCAGCACTTTTATGGTGACTACTGACTTATAATGTGTGTTAATGCTGACCACAAAACTCCAACACTAAATTAATGAAGCAAAATTTGGACACCAGACACCAGTCTTAGTCGAGTCACTAAATCTGGAATAAATGGGAAAATGCTTTACATCTAACAGGCCGGTGAATATTTAGTTGAAAGGGGTAAACTCTCCAACTGGGGCACCACCTCTGTACTGAGATATTAATTGTCTCATGGTACCAATTGGGTGACTTTAACTTGAATATTTAGCTGTGAATGTCAGTTATTGGTCAGTTCTAAAAACAAAGCTGGTCTTAGGATATTGTTGTAAGATATATATATTAAAATAAAATACATATATTTGAAGATACGTAGTACAATGTGGCTGAATTATGATCTGTGCTCTTAGAGAAGAACAAAAATAGCAGGACATATATATATATATATATATATATATATACACACCCCACCTTCCCACGCCCCACATCCTCAGCCATTAAGCACATTCCTGGCAGCTCATAAAGCACTGGCGTCACTGACGGAGCAGTATTTCCTGGAAAGTCTTGGTGTACCTACATTCTTTAAAAAAGCAGAGAACAAGAAGACAAAGAAAGAACAAAAGAAAGATCACTTGACTAAAAAACTGTTTATAGAACTTAATTCTTAAAGGAAGAAAAATAAAGAACGCTGCCAAAAAGTTTTTTGAGTGATGCTGTAAGGTAACACTAAAAAAATGATAATAAAAAAAACACCAATTTAAATATATTAGCCATATATTAAAATGTTCTTTAATGAATCAAAAGTGCTTCCTCTATGGCTTCCCTACTTAACAATCATTTGTGACACCTTAACATTTCAAAAGGTGTCATAAAACAAAACTTTATAGAACTTCATTCTTAAAGGAAGAAATAAAGAACGCTGTCAAAAAATATTTTGAGTGATGCTGTAAAGTAACACTTCTAGTGTAACTGTTTATTTAAAAGGTTTCAACAGAGCTATTAAACAACCTGCCAATGTCTTTAAAAAAGACAAAAAGAAAGAAAAAAGGAAAGAGAAAAAATAAAAAAGTGAAAAAATTATAATGGAAAAAAACATATTTAAATATATAAGCCATATATTAAAATGTTCTTTAATGAATCAAAAGTGCTTCCTCTATGGCTTCCCTACTTAACAATCATTTGTGACACCTTAACATTTCAAAAAGTGTCATACAACATTAATGCAGTTTATGCTTAATGTACACTTGTAAACACGTTCATTCTTATTTTATTAGTATATGTTGTCTTGTATTGTATGTATACCTTTCAAGCTATAGGGCTGTTTATTGTACCTCTATTATATCTCTGAATCAGCTAAAATGTGTGGATAACAACTTCAAATGGACTTTAAAAGTTATATCAGCTCATAGAGTTGTAGGGTAGGTGGCCTGAAGTTGAGGACTGAAAATAGACCTCAGGGGAATATAACAAAAGTAATGAAATTTGAAGTATTTCACGTTATTGAATCACCTCGCTGGGTTTAGGGTGTGGAGATTATTTAACTTAAGCACGAGATGGAGTATGTAGGAGAGTGTGTGAAGCGATGACAGCTCCTATAAAACGGTGGGTGTTGCTCCGGAGTCTGTCATGGTCCTGTGGGGAATGGCTAACAACTTAGAAATGCCACAAAGGCCTGTTAGGAGGGGTTTCCTTCCTCTCTTTCCTCCTTCATCTTTCAGAGGCGATATTTCTTTACTGGCAGAGAGAGGAGATCTGGGGATTAAATGTTCTTGCCTCGCACGTGAGGACTGCCATTCGCTGTGCATACAGTGACTGTTCAGGTTGTGAAGAATGGACTCCTGCGGACAGATCGTCCTGTTTCTCCTTTTTGTCTTCTTCCACGAGGTATGGTCACTGCGCTGCGCGTGCTCGACGGATTTAAAACAGTGCGCGAGCATTCACGAAACGCCGGCGGACTTCCAGAGCGCCAAGAGCGCTTGCAAAGCAGTGGGAGGTGAATTAATGCGAGCTGGGACTTCACTGTCCAACGAAACCATCACAGCTCTGCTCACTGACACGACCGGAGACTTCTGGAGCGAAGTGGACACAAAGGACAAAAGCGCAGGCAACAAGACGCGTGCTGTCCCAAAGTGCCTGACCGTTTCCAAAGTCAAGAAATGGACAGAACGAGCGTGTGAGCACAGGGTCGATGGATTCTTGTGTGTCGGAGTTCGCTGGGACGCGACGTGCTCGGTGGACACGGCGCAAACAGCTATAATCATGGATAAGTCTGCCTGCAGTATGGCCCCCTGCGAACACATGTGCAAGGAAATGAGCAACGGGTACACGTGCAACTGCAGGAAAACCCACAGACCTCAGAAAAAAGACCCTCGACGCTGTGAATATTTCTGTTCGTCCACCCCCTGCAAACAGTTGTGTGATATTCCAGACTCTTGCAAATGCCCAGAAGGCTTCGTCCAAGACATGGACACCTGCGCGGACATAGACGAGTGCTGGTCCAACCACAACTGTCAGCACACGTGCCGTAATACTCTCGGAAGTTACGAATGTTCTTGCAATGAAGGCTATGATCTGGTCAACGGATCTGCTTGTGTTTCTAGGTTCACCACAACCACTGAAGGCATGTTCATCACTCCCTCTCTCAATCACTCGCTCTCTGGACGCGCGACCTTGGCCAGTCCGGGAGAATATGTGGGCATTGTCGTGTTCGTCGTAGCCGCGCTCTTCGGCCTCCTGCTGGTTGCACGCTATGTGCGTAAAAGGAAAAGTAAAGAAGGACTAAAGGACTGCGACGATCTGGATATCGCTCAGCAGGAACTGTAGAGTCTAGAGCTACGATTAGGGTCAGAGCTCTGATGACCTCTCCAGTTGTAAACTGTTTAACTGATCCATGAAGATGGCTCTCTATGAATGTCTACAATGCATGTATCACCGTAGGATTGTATGTGGGAAATACTCTATTTTTGTATTTGTATTTCGTTCTCACATTTATGTAATTTGCTTTTTTTGCATTGCTGCTTGTGGAACAAAACCTCCATTGCTGTCATTTTTTAGCTTTTGACATAAACTTTAAAAAGTCTGTTGGGCTTTACATTGTAAGTAAATTTCATGGTGAACTGACTGAATGGCCCCGAAAGGCCCACTGACTTACATTATAAGTAAAGTATGTTGCTTTACTGTACAGTTCTAATTTTGGAGAGATGATTTTTTGTTTTTGACAGCAGCAACATGCATTAGTAAGCTTAACACCCCTGGTCAAATGACATGTTTCTATTTTAAATGAAAATATGAGAACAAAACAAGATAAGTCATTTGACCAGAGGTGCCCAAGCCTTTGCATATGACTGTATACGGACTGGGAAAACATTTAGTGGTCCATTGTTCTGGTTAAATGTTGGAGCATTCAACTTAAACCCACTCTATCAATGTGTTCTTAAAGGGTTCTTGAAAAAAGAGTATAGCTGCCAGGTAACTTCTAAGACCATCTAATGATGTACACCCGTGTGTATTTTATTTTCTATCTTAAATATATATCACAATTTCTCCATTTTCAGGAGACATTTTTGAGAAGACTAGTTATAAGATCTGTGCATCCCTCCTCTGTGATTAGACAAATTAACACCATGAATCTAACAGGATGTGTGACTGTCGAGAAGCTGTCACTGAGAAAAGGAAACAAACCAAAACGAAGAACATTTGCAAACCAAGCCAAAAAAACAGCTGATCTTCTCAAAACACTGGACCCCAGAGTCTAGACATCAACACCATTACTTGGACTGAGAGAAGCTGAAAATGTAGCCAACTTCTGACACTGAACTTTGCTAGTATAGAAAAATGTCCTTCCAGAATTCTTGGAAAAACTGAACGCAAGCTCCCAAAAAAGCATGGAAGCATGAATTGAAAGGTTAGTCTCATTTGCACAGTACTAATACACAGTCCCGCACTGATAAATAAGGCATACCCTCAAATTTTGATGACAGAATGAAAACAAGCACAAATGGGTCAGATATTCTAGCTGGAGGATTAATGATAACTGAAATATGATGTGTTTCATCAGGGTTATTTTCAATCAACTGATATTTTCTTATCATGAGAGAATCACAGTGTGTCAGGTTTCATTTAAGTACTAAATAAAATCAACAAAAACTAAATAAAATCAACAAAAACGCTTCATTTTTGTAAGCTAGAGGAAAATGTACACATCTTTTTGTATTCAGAGAGATAGCTCTGAGTTTAAGAACTAACTCCTTGTCGCAAGAACCTTTTTTAAAAGGAAGAAAAACATTAACTCACAGCCCATGATTTCATCATTTAGTCATGTTATATCTTTGGAGTTTTTATTGTTATTACAATAAATAATAAGAAAAGAATAAGAATTGCCATAATCTGTTCTGCCTTTCTTTTTTTCTGTCCATTTCTAAGTAGGTTTATTCTTTTTTTAGGTATTTCTCAAAACAGACACACCAACCAGTGAACCTATAACCCCCCCCACCCCCCCACCCCAACACTTCATTAGGTGCACCTCCTTTTTATCTATTCTCATTGTTTACTTTATCAGCTCCACTTACCATATAAATATACCTAAACCTACAGTTTGTAGTTCTACAATTACAGACTGCAGTTCATCTGTTTCTCTGCATACTTTGTAATAGTCCCTTTCACCCTGTTGTTTAGTGGTCAGGACCCCCACAGGACCACCACAGAGCAGGTATTATTGGGGAGGTAGCGTACTGTGTGGTGTGTTAAGAGTTTTGCTGCGGGAGTTTTTAAACATGTCAGTGTACCTGCTGAACTGGGAATAATCCACCAACCAAAAATTACCAGCTAGCAGTGTCGTATAGGCAGCATCCTCTGACCACTGATCAAGGACTAGAGGAAGACCAGCACATCATGTGCAGCAATAAATGAGCTATGAGCGCCTGATTTCACATCTACAAGATGGTCAGTCAAGGTAGAAGTGTCTAATAAAGTGGACGGTGATTGGTTAAAACCACCGTAGCACTGCAGCATTGTTGTGCCTGGTCCACCACTCTCACCAGTACATCACACACTAACACACCACAATCATGTCAGTGCCCCTGCAGCACTGGGATTGATTCAATGTCCAAACAACACCTGGCTCTGTGGTGGACATGTGGGTGTGAAAGAGGGGACAAACAGACTGCAGAGAAACAGATGGACTACAGTCTGTAATTATAGCACTATAAAGTGGTCCTATATGGAAAGTGGAGCTAATAAAATGATGAAGTGGATGAGTGTGTGTTTTATAGGCTATGTAATGCCGACAACATCAAAATAGTGTTACATCTGAAAAAGAAAGTGTGTGTACAATTTAGCTTTACAATGCCCTGTGTGTACGTCCATGAATGGATTTTAACAGATTAAACCTACTGTAAAACAAGCATATTTGTAACCAATACATATACTAGCTTTCTGTGATGAAGCTTTTAGAATCATTAAAGGAGCAATTTGTGAAATGATGCAACCTGTCAAATCCATCTAAACAACAGGGGCAACAAATTACAAGAAAATGCAAAATTCCTTCTCTTTAGTTCATACCAGTCCAGATGAAATGTTGCAACTTCAGAAACTTCCCTTAATTTTCCAAGAGCATCTCCATGAAAAGCAGCTCCAACGCTATTACTTGTTTTGCTTCTAATTAAATCACTTATTTTCTTTAATGCTGATAGTGTTTTCTTATCAGTAGCAGGTGGTGCTGGTCATTACAAACATCTCTTGCAAAGAGCTTCAGTCATTGATGCATTTAACCAAGCACAATACTTTATTTATTATTAAAACTAGACAAAATCCTTCTACTAGGAAGTCACAGCTTTTATTGCCACATTAAACGGTTGCTCTCTCTCTCTCTCTTGTTTCCACTGAGCAAGAAACATCAAGTCAAATATCTTATTTATATAATTCAGCCTTACCAGTGTTAGCTAGAGCATGACACTGCTAAAGAGAAAAACTTTGTTTTATTTTCTGCAAGACTGACTTCCCCGCAATCACATGACATTATCTCATGTCATCTCATATCAACAATGGAGGCCTACTGATAAAGTAATTTTAATTTGTTATCGTTTATTTATTTATTTATTTTAATTTGTTTAATTTTTTAACGTTTAACTTCAGTTTATATTTTACAGTATTATATGTACACAGTTTTACGACCAACATGTCTGGACAGTCAGAATTCAATTTAAACTCCAACACGTCTGGCTCCCATTACCACCACTGAGAACAGTTCTGTAGAAAGGAGCCTTTTTTTTGCATCTGAACAACTTTATGGGGAATGATATGCACATCTTGGGGAAAATGGGTGGCATTTCCCTTTAACCTACTTCAGACTCAAATCTAATTTCCGATCATGAGAAATACATTTACTGATTGTCAGGATATTTTACACAGCTTTGAGGCTTTGGTACTTGGTTTAAGGGTTTCTACTGTACAAGTGAATGATAATGAAAAGGGGAAAATGAGCAGTGATACAACTTTACTGCTTCACTGTAAACTGAATGGTACTTTGCCCTGAACACTACCATATACAAATCACCCTGTAACTCATCACGAGGAAGTCTCACCAACGAGCACCTGAGTCGCCTTGTTTTCGCGTTTTAGCTCAACTCAACATTAAAAAAGAATCTTTGGTACCAATAACAGTGAACTAGTCAGAGAGAAGGCGTGAGGACTGAATGATCTGCGGATGGTCCTCTGAGGTAAGTGCTGTAGTGGTGAAGAAGCCTCCGCGAGCGGCTGCACTATTTTTTCTTCTCTGTTAGATCTTCAGAGCTGAGCGAGGTAGATGGGCAGCTGTAGCAGCAGCAGCAGCGCAGGTGACGCAGTTTTCCTCACCGAGCGACTTGAACGGGGAGGATGAGCGGGAGCTTCGTGCTGTTCGGGCCTTCCTTTTAACCCGCTCATACTGGAGTTAATGTGTGGAGGACTATGAGGCGCTACTGTATGTGTTTTCCATGGCGCTGATATCTCCGTCACCCCCCGCGCGGTGGAGAGGAGATGCTAGCTGCCTGCTGAGCCGCCGTACAGTACGGCTACGACATTAACGCTTCACTCGCTTTTCTCTTCTCACCGTCGTCCTCATTTCAGAGCGAAGACGCCCGATGAGTTTGACTCGGTGAAAAGATGTTTCATCATGCTGGTAGGCAAGCTAAGACGTCTGGGTTTGTCCGCATTGCCGTCTACGGCCCGTTTCTTATCATATTCAGCACCACCATCCCCCCTCAGCAGCCGGTCACCGCCTTCCCCGACCCTACAATAGGTAAGAGGCTGTGTTCCACACACGCACTCGCACACACACACCCACAACAGCTCGTGGCTTAGCAGTGTGACAGCTCCAGTAGTGTGAGACCTTTTCATTTCTTTCTTTATGTACAGTAATGACGGAATAAGCTTAGAGGATAAACTGTAACTAGCCGAGCCCTACCAATGTTTATACCCCTACTTATCTCCTCAGCTTCTACCCTGGCATTGTTCTTGCTGCCACAAAGCCCAGCCTCAGTTAAAAGCTGTGTTTTGTGTGGCTGTTCTTCATCATTTGGTCATGAACCATTCATTGAAGCGACGGTGTGCAATTTTCAGTAGGGCAGTTTTGCAGAGATCCAGGTGTTCCAGAGCATGGACGCAGAACACCAAGCAGCGGCGTGTTCTTCGAGAACTCAGTGGCCAGATTCTCCTGTTTAGACGGGTACAGACTAAAGGGAGCGGCAAAGATCACATGTACACGCTTCCAAAATGGATCAGTGGGATGGAGACCAAGCCTTAAACCAGTGTGCCTTCCAGAAGGTGGGTATTTACAGCAGAAGGGTCTTGTACAGCAACAGTCTTGCGATGCCCTCTGCCCTGCGTATTTGGATGTGTTCCCTGTTTATGTTCAAGCTAATTAACTTAATCACAAGCCCTCTATGAGATGAAGTTGGTATGTCTGAGGAGGGGAAAAAAATGAAATATGTAGGACGTATGTACTACAGGACCAGCGTTGGGAACATCTGATTTAGAGAATACCATAATGCAGTAATGTATGCCTAAATCAGAAATGTTTGAGGTGGTTTAAAAAAAGGCTAAAAAATAAAATAAAATTTCACTTGCAACTTGTTGTAGACATCAACACCAATTCTTCCTATTCAGGCTGCAACACATTTTAAAAGAGAAGGGTCATAATGATGTGTTTCCAATCAGGTGATGCCAACAGGTGAATCTAGTGATTTGGTACGAAGCCAGCATCCAGGAAAGGCCTAGTTCTTTATGAGCAACAATGAGCTGAAGATCACCAGTTTGCCAGCAAATGCATGAGAAAAATATTGAAACATTTGTTTAAAGGGTAAGGGTCCAGTCTTAGCGGAATAACTGTGCTCTCCAATCCTGTAAAAAGCGATGTGTCAAGAACCATCATTTATCTGTGGTATTATTGTACAAACCTTGGTCAAGCACTACAAAGCATAGACCACAATATATATATATATATATATATATATATATATATATATATATATATATATATATATATATATATATATATATATATTACAAAGGCATGGCTGCAGATGATGAGCTTACAGGTGCTGGAGTGATCTGCCTGTAGTCTTTGGCATGTCTAATCCTTCTCATATTTATAACCAGAGCTGTGTATAAAAATGATTGGGCAATACTTAGCAAATGAAAACTTGGATTGTTTTGGATTGTATCCAAAGAGAAGACTGGGTTTTAATTTAAGTTTGAATGAAAATTTTATTGCTAATTGTTTAACCCCTTCAATGCTAGGCCTACTACTAAGTTACAGTATTTAGATTTATAACTACTGTGAAAGTAAAGAGTTAGTTATGTAGTTATGAAAATGACGACTGAGGTGTGTGTTGGGGTTTAAAGGGTTAGGTTTTTTTCTGTGTTACACAGAAAACCTGCTTTGGTTACAGAATACATGAAACTGCTAATCATAAACAGCTAGGCAGTGAAAAAGGCGTCCACTGTCTAGACAATATGAGGCTGTCTCAAGTCTCTATATCAGCTGCAAGTGTGCACATTAAGAAAAGTAAACATAGTACCCCCTTTCTTCTCTTTGCACCCGCCCCAGCAAATACATTTAAAATGTCTGTACATTTGAAATGCAGTGTTTTAATAGCCACAAACAGAGCTCAGTTACCCAGCTATTGTATCTAATGGATATCTTTCAGCAATATCACTGAATTGAGAGTGTTGGGTTTAAGTGGATTCAGCTTAGAATTTGTTTTATGACACACCAAGACAGAAATTTGGTTAAATAAAGCAAAGCCATATCCACCAACCGGGCCCTGGCCACTAACATTCAAATGATTTATTAGTTAACCAAAACTTAACCAGACTTTCTTTAAAATGTCATTGTAGAATAAGTTATTCAAAAATGTAATGTGATGGCTCAAGGGCGTTAAAAAATGTTTTGAAGCTCCTAACACATCTACAAGTAATTGTCTTCTACAGCAACTTTTTATGTGCAGTAAATTTGATATAGGCGAAAGTACTTAATATTTTCCAAGTTTAACATTAATGTAATTAATACTTAATTCATTAAAAAAAATAATTTAATAGTCTGCACTTACTTATTCCCTTTATAGATTGTCTTCCTCCATATATTGAGGATGCTGATGTTACTAATAAGACCTACAGGCCTGGGGATAGCCTCGATATCAGCTGTCATGAGGGATTTCAGATCCGATATCCCGACATGGATAACGTGGAATCAGTTTGCCAAGAGGATGGAACATGGGACAATCAGCCCATCTGTCAAGGTATGATGTAACTTGATTGTAACCATGTGTGATGTTGTCAGAAAGTTAGTCACTTTACGTCCATACACAAAACACACACACACACACACACACACACACACACACAGAAGAGAGAGGATTTGGTTGCAAACTGTGTCTAAGGTTAAACTGTCTGATAGTTCATGTTAAAGTGAAGAAGAGCAGAACATCAAAGTAAGAAACTGGCTGAGATTCATTATTTAAGGTGGTTATTTGGCTTTTTTGGTGTGTAGTGTGAAGACGGTAACAGCAGCTAAGCAGCTATACCAAAACCAAAACTAGTTTTCCCACTAGTAACCAAAAAGTAAACAAATATACTACATAAATTCTATCCCAACACTTCAGGTCCACACAAAAGCAGAAGAAAAAAGAGCATATGTATCAAGACTCCCTCCTCTGTTCTTCCTGAACTATACATTAGATGGTGTAGCTAAAGTGGACATGGATATAGTTGGTTTGGTGTGCTCATATAGATAGTAAACAAAGAGATGCAACAATATATAGTTTAAACTATTGGACTTTTTACATAGATTCTGTAGCTGTTCTGCAAAACATCTTGTTCGTTTTTGTTCTCTTCTCAGGCTGCCTGCGCCCTTTGATTCCTCCTCACAGTTACATGAACATCTCTGAGACTGAGTTTTCTGTGCCAGTGGGAACAGTGGTACACTACCAGTGCTACCCTGGCTACAAGCTGGAGGGGGCAGAATTATTGGAATGCATGTACAACCTCATCTGGTCAGACGTGCCACCCCGGTGCCTTGACGTTGAAGGTGAGCGATAACTATATTGCAAAGCCTGCATGCAACTATATTGTTATATTTAAGAAACATCAAGTAGCACACACCTGGTTTCTTGATTTCTGTTAATAATAGTTTGCATATATTTTTGTGATTTGTTTATACCACATAGCTGTACTTCAAGAAAGATTTACTTCAGACTTAAACAGAACAAATGTTGAGTAATGTGCTTTTAATCAATTTCCTGATCTACAACTCTCATCTCTTAACAGTATGTCCATTACCACCAATGGTAGAGCATGGAGATTACATGTGCCATCCACACCCATGTAACCGCTATATCCATGGGACTGTGGTAGAGTTCTACTGCGATCCTGGCTATCATCTAGCAAATGATTACAAATATATCACCTGTCAGTATGGGCAGTGGTTTCCTCAAATGCAAATCTACTGCATTCAGGATGGTAAGTCTTGGTTAACACATTTCATTTAAATCATTAAACATAACACATAATACATCTAACACATATAATTATTTTTACAAAGCTGATCATCTGGATCTGATGCTCTAGAGGGAAAAAGACATCCACACTCACTATTAAAATAAGTTTCCCTAAAGGACTTGAATGAATGGTTGTTTAAAGAACCATTTTTGTAAATGATATGTTAGTTTGAGGACTATTTCAAATGTTTGAGTAAAGGTACCAATTTCCCAGGACCATACACACATCCCACCCAAGAACCATTTAGAGGCGTTTTGAGTGTAAGACTAGAATCAAGAGGCAATCTTGTGTTAAACCACAATTCATGGAGCCTCTATTTTATTCCTGCAGAGACCACTCATCCAGGCTTTCAGGACTCCTTACTGACCACATGGAAGGTGGTGGCATTCACTGCAACCAGTGTGTTGTTAGCCCTGCTCCTGGTGATCATAGCAAAGGTGTTCCATTTCAAATGCAAGACCCACCAGAACTCAAGGTACAGAGTAATGTTTTCTTGCTTTTATTCTAAATAGCTTGTTAATCCGCTGATTAGTTGAATAAGGTTTGAAAGAACTAAAAGAGTGAGCAGGGCATGGGTACCAGCAAAAGATGGAAAAAATACTTGTAGTTGCTTGTAGTTTATGTGGAATAAAATAATATTCAACCTTCATTCTTTTTTAGTGAAGAGCAAGAAGACTACAGGGGTCCAAATGTATTAGTAGTGGACGGCGTCGCTGTATGCCTTCCTTCCTATGAGGAGGCAGTTGGCAGTATCAGTTACCAGCCACCGCATGCACTGCCCCCTGCTGGTCCAGCAGAAAGTGCACAGCTCTCAGAGGATCAAGACCCCCCTTCATATCCAGGGCACACAGAAAGTCAGAATGGCACCCCACTGGATGCTGGAGAGGAAGAGACATGTGACAGCATCTCAGACACATCAGAGTGTCTTCAAGCCACACATGCATCTTCTTCACATGCTGTAGGACTGAACAACATGTCTGAGAAGACTAACGTGATCACCTCGATGGAGGAGACTGCCTCCACAAGCCCCAGCATAGACATAGCAGACGGTAAGCAGACTGCATTTTTCCCGCCATTTGTTGATACACAGCGTACTGCAGACTTGTGTAGTCTAATAGATATGCTGTCTGACTGCTTTTCTCTAGAAATTCCTCTTGTGGAGGGCGATGAAGAGGACTGCTGATACTGTAGATATTCACCAAGAATTTTCTCATTGCTGTAGTTGTAGGTGTTTCAGCACTTTTGCGTTTGTTATTTCATTAATTTAATTTTTACTTAGGCCTGTTTATTTCACAGAATGGTTTGATTTTGAAGATAGAGCACACCCAACACAAGCAGGGCAATACAGGCAATAAGAGTCCCATTTGTTATTTCTCATGCTTTGATCATGGGAAAAGACTATGCATTCATTGAGCAAACTGTTTCAATGTGAATCTTACATCATCTCTCAAAAATACAGCAGTTACCAAAGGGAAAACGATCACAATTTACTTAGCCTTTAGGCAGTCCAGCTGACTCATGCTTTTAATTGGCTAACTCTGTGTAGATAGCCTTGAAACACTATACAAAACACACCATGAAATACTCTGCTATTAAGTCACACTTAGAAATCTGTATGTGTTCTAATTTAGAGATGATTGAGACTGACGAAGGTTGCATTAAATCACATTGACAGTTATTTGACAAGTGTAATCCAAGCATCAGGTTTCACTAATATGTTAAGTTTGTTGCTATCCAGTTATTCAAATGTGCAGAAATGATCAGAATAAAAAACAGATTTTCTAAAAAATGTTTGTAATTTGCTATTTTTTTAACAGGCATTAGACAAACAGCAGTGTACAAAAGTTTCAATGGCCCTGATCAAATTATGTTTTGTTGATTTGTTGATGTGACAATAAGTTAATGCGTCCTCTACAGAGAACACGTCTGCACATTGTAAGGCATGATTACTGTTTATTCCACGGAATTTAACTGAATAAAGCAAAAAATGTGGCATGTGGAAAATTATGGCATATGTTTTCCCAGTATGTTAAACTCAGCAAATAAATTGAAATTTTGGGCTAAATTTGAAGAAAACTGCCACAATCACGTAGGCTGTTCAGAGGATGTGTTCACTTATTTTCACAAAAGAACACTAAAACATTATTTGACCTGGGGTACTTATTTGACCTGGGGTTTGGTCTTAATATGGGTATTGATACAAACCCACTTCCAAACCTGCCTACATCCACACCCCCCTGGGGCTGAATACACTGAATACATGCAAAATGTTTAATGACAAACCGCTAATAATAATAGCATATGTAATGTGCAGTATTATTTTAAGAAGCCTTGAAGGTCCAGATTCTTCTCTCTCAACCTGCGTTTCGGCATCTTTACTTGTTTTCTGAGTTTCCTATGTGTAATAAAATGAGGTATAAGATACATACAAACATATAATTGAACTTTGGTCCTCGTTTATTTTAAATATTACATGAATAGGATGTCAGGAAACCAACATGCTTTTTTGTTTTTTTTCTCAAAATAATTTCATGACCAGTTTTTATTGTTTCAGAGGTTAGACTTTAGTGCTAATGCCTCCTTAAACTGTGACTGCTAGCCTACAGATGACAGAAACTACAGTTTTGGTTAACTAACATCAGTTGATGTTATTTTTCTCAGTGGAAAGGTCAGAACGTGAGTTAGTTAGCAGTTTTTTGTTTTGTTTTGTTTTTCAAACAAGGTGGCTACTAGCTGGTTGGTTTACTACCTATTACTTACACTCTGGGTGGTAAAGAAAATCCTGATGTCTCTTCTCTTTTTTGGTGTCATGAATTACAAAGCACAAAAAGTATTGTCAGCACAGGCAGGCATGGGCTACAGTTTAGCCCATGCTTCAGGTATGAATTAAAAGCCCAGATAACTTACTGTTAGCACGCTGACTAGACTTCACTTTCTCCATGCCTGGCAGCAGTGTTTAATTTGTGCACCTCTCATATTTCAGGTACCTGTGTTCCAGAACTTATTTATATGGACCCACCACCTCTTTGACATCTTTTTTTTGTAGGACACCAAAAGCTATTCGTCCAGTGATTTTATGGTTGTAGCTCCTTACTGCATTCATTAAAGCTAACATTATTTTATTGTATAGATTGCTTCCATGTTAGACAGACACTTGAAGCACTGTTGTGTCTATGCGTTCCAGAACCTTTTCCCTCACTGCCACTTGCTGGATCACCCCACCTTTAGTGTTCCATTACCTGATGTTTTACAAACTAAGCACTGCCTGGCAGTAAGTAAAACATTTGCAGCCCCCTCCCGTTCAACTAATTAAGTGCTAGCATAGCCTCTGGGAAGCACATCGGAATCATCTAATAAGACTTGACTTCAAAGAAAATGCAATTGGGTTTGTTCAAATGTTGGTGGAGACTATTCTGATCTTCCAAAATATTGCATATTGCATATATCCATATGCAAACCAGCGCCCATGATTTAACATTGTGCATATGGCTGTATATTACTTTATCTTAATTATGTGACAGTTGCTTGTAGCTTGTGTTATTTGAGAATTAAACCTTGTAAAAAAGTTTGTAAAAAAAAAAACTTTAAGGTCAGACCTTAACATATCACAGAAAATTCAGCATTTTGTGTATTGCATTAATCATTATTGTATATAACCAAGCGTTTTTCCTAGTTTAGGTACAGAACAGGATATCCTTCAGTTTTTGGCACTTATGTGAGATCCAAGTTGACACTTACCTGGGCTTGCTGAGAACAAAGAACAGTGCTCTAATAATACGTGACACTTAGGAAGAGTAATTTCTCACTACATCACACCTGAGGAAATACAACAGAATACACCCATTCCTTTAAGGAACAATGTCCATTTACTGTAAAGTTGAATCATATTCCTGAGTAAAGGATGATGATGCATATCAGTAAGGAGAAATAATAGCAGCAGCCAGTGGTATTGCTATCAATAGGCTCTCAGAAAGGCTCTAAGTGAATACATTTCAGCAATGAAGTCATCCAGACCAAATTCCACAATTAATCAGAGCACCACTATTCAGTAAATGTGCTAAGATTAGATTGCATCCATCATTTTGTGGTATTCTGTCAATAGCAAAGAGATGTGTGTAATGTGTGAGTAGTCAGCAGTATTTAAGTGGCACCAGATGAAGAAATCTACAGCACACTAGTCCTTCCAAACCTGTGGACCAAAGTTTCCCTAAAAACGAGGCAAAGGTTTCTCAACCACTGCTAAATAACCTCTGGGGCACACTGTCTGTTCCACATTTTTCTAATAACCCAGCATACATGAACATTACACATTCACCAGAAAGGTCTTAAAATCCCTAAATCTTACATAGTGTAGCTTTAAGTTTCAGCATGTACATATAGATAAAGCAAAAACACTAGGATAGAGCACTGCCTGATGGGCTATGAGAACTGGTTTAGGATATATATTGGTGTGGGCCTTACTTGAAATGGGGTGAAGGGTATGGTTTTACTGATGTTTAAAAGAAACTCTTTTTGTGATGTTTTGTATATAAGCTGCAGTTCTGTCACTGTCACAGCCGTGATCAGATTAATTCACTTTTTTTTCAAACCACTGGTCATTTTTCATCTTGTCAAAAGGCTGACTTGATTAATTCATACTATGAAATGTGAGAATGTACCCAACAGAGTCGGATGATAAGAGTGGAATAGGGAGCAAAACAATATACAAATCATATGCATTACACTACATTGCGAATAGTGTATGGACCAGCATCAAAGGCTCTGCCAGATAAAATCCAATCATATGTACTGAGAGTATGTTGTGAACATGAGTTCTAGAGTTCCCAGTGCATACAGAGATGGGGAATGCCACAGAACTTAAGAAGACTGCAGGTGACAGGAAATTACTGGTCTAATCTGAAAGGGGATAATAATAGTCATCCATCAAATAAACTATTACAGGAGTGCTGGAAGAGAGACAGAAAAACAGAGTGTGTTTGGGTAGACAGGAGAAATGGGATTAACACAAAATCTGCCAGCCCACAATGGCTAAGCACACCTAAAATCTGTTTCACACTTTAAGAGAACATAAAGGAAGAAGAGAACAGGAAGGCATTAGTAAAGAATCACGTGAATGTGAAACTATCATGTGTGTAAATACACAGCAGGATCAGAAAATGAGCAGTCTGGCATTGGTAGGCAGTGAATTAAGAGATAAAACACGACAGACAGATGGCTGAGACGGACCATCTCATTAGCAAAACTTGTAGTGCTAGTCCTAGCACTGTAGTGTGAAGAGAAATAACAGATCCGTGTTGAGTATTTGTAATTTCACAGCCACAAACATTTGCAATGAGATTTTGCATGTGTGTGCAGTCAGAGAAACAGAGAGAAATGCAATTCACAAAAAGGAACTGGGAGAAATGATAGTGCTGATGAGACAGATAAGAACTAAATCAGGGCAGAGCTGGGGTTGAGATTTCTATAGGAAGGAGACAGGACATGTGGAGTGTGATGCTTAGCAGAGAGAGAGAATGAAGGAAAAGAGGGGTAGCTTTTTAACACTCAGAAGAAGGTAGGGCCAGAAAAAGCAAGAAGAAGGAAAAGGAAGGAGAAGAAATCACTATAGGCCGTCAATTAGTCACCACATGTCATTGAGCAGTAGAGGGAAGTGTGATATGTGTCATAGAATAGAAATGGTGGAACATGTGGTGTAGCAGGGCAATTAAATAGACTGAGAGAGAGAAAGGTTGCAGAGTCTTAGCGAAATAGCTCATAGTTGTTTTTTACATAATGATTGATTCTATTAGTTTATTAAAAGGAAATAATTGTTTAAGAATTGCTTATCACTAAGTCACAGTGACCATCAGAACAGTACAATCAAAGAGCATCAGGGTTTTTCACGGGAGGAATAAATGGTGTAACAGCCGAGAGGGACTGACATTATAGTGGAAGGTTTTCAAGCAGTAAAGATGGCTAATTAACTGTTAATAATTCTCCTGCCTTCAATGAGAATGTTCTTTTCAGTAATAGTATAAACGGCTGGTGTAAGTACTAGCAGTGTAGGTGGGGCAGTCACACAGCAGGGGGCCATAAAGTCTTTATGGAATGCCCTACTGCCCTGCTTTATTTTCCACACATGAGGTACATAACTTAATAGTACATACCACGCCTTGATTGAGTCAAGCAAGTCAATTGTATTTTCTTTCATTGCACAGAGGGGGGCATTCCTTCTTTCTTTATTACTTTGGGGAAGATCCGGGTGCTGCCATTGATGGCAAGGCGTAACCTGCATACACACGAGATGGGAATAAAAAGCGTACTTTGCAGTTGTTGTTTTAAACAACCTATAACTTTACGTCAAAATGGGTTAATTGTTTTAAATGTGGTTTGAAAAAACTTCATTTACCGCCGTGCTTTTCTCTTCCACCTTCTTTCTGTCTCAGCACAGCAGCGTGACTCTTGTCCCTCCCTCCTGCGCTGTGATTGGCTAGGATTTCAGATCCTGCGCTCTGATTAGCTAGTAGGGCTCTCGCATGCTGTGGTTTGATTGGCTAGCACGAGCCTGTCGTGTCTATTATGATTGGCTGGGGTCTTGTTTTATGCACTATGATTGGCTAGTCCTAATTCGAGAAGTGCGTCCACAACTAAACAAGTGAATAGACTTATACAGGTGACTTAAAGTTTTACACAGTATTTAGTATTAACGATCAGCATTAGTAGAAGTGACAAACGTAGCGATGTAAAGTCTTTTAGAGCTTCACGTGCGTTTTCTGTTTGTTTATTTTTAACTTGAAAACGAGTTTTACCTGTCATGTGAAGTAACGACCTGCAAACACCGTTACGTTGCGACAACGCACAACGTTGAAATGCAATTTATCAGAATTCATCAGTTATAATCTACTAGAACCCTTCACACCTGCCATTATATCTCCCTGGAATTCAGTAAAGTCGCCAGCAGGTAGTTTTGACAACGTTGTAGCAACATTGTATAAAAGTAGATGAGGTTGTGACCGCGTTATGTGTTTGCTGGGTAGTAGCAATGGCTAATTTCTTTTTATGGCTTTTTTTGTTGGGTAGCAATTATGATTCTGCCGTTTGTCACTGAGCACGTCTTTTCCGCCATCTACCGGCTACAGTCTATAAGTGTCCAAGAACAAAACGGATCTGCAAACAAAATATAAAACAGAATGTAAGTACGTTGAAGTACGTGAAGAGAAGAAAGTTTTTATTGTGGGAAACTAGGTGGCACAAACATGCACAAGTATGTCCTTGCACAGTTACTCCAGTGCAAAGATTCTCAACTCCAATCCTGGAGACGCCCTGCTTTATCAAGTTCTTATACCAACCAGGTCAAGTTGGATCAGGTGTGTCGGGGCCGGGGATGGAACCTAATGTCTTCAATTGGTTCTCCAGGACTGGAGTAGTTAAGGACTGCTGTCCTCTTAGAGACACACCCCCTCACAAAAAAGTCTTGGGATTTTTTTCCCCAAACACTTGATTTGCCTTAATAGACTTTATCATCACACTGACTAAACATTGCCGTATGATGAGTTAAGTTTGTATTTATTTATTTATTTATTTATTTTTTCATCAGGGAACGATATTGTTCATGGAGAGGTTTCCACTGAATCCGGATTATATGTTAATACCGGGTTACTCCATGAAAATAATTTTCTGATCGGGTCGCATGAAGAATCACACACACTGTTTATGTAGCCTAATTCACATGATCTCACTTTTTGGTTATTCCTTGTTTAATTATGGGCTTTTCACAATGAATTAATTTTATATAGCCTGATTGTAGTTTTGTCCCAGCCCTGATTTCGTTAGAATCTAATAAGAAACGTCCACACTGGCCTTCAGCGTGGTGACAGGTGCCCAGTTTAGATATTACAGTTACGTGGCCCCCTGTACAGGATTAGGTATACACCGTACGTTTCCAAAAGCATGCATTTTACAAACGTACAGCACACTGAGAGTATATTATTATTATTATTATTATTATTATTATTATTATTATTATTATTATTATGCCGTCTTTAATTCGAATTTCGAATTCAGTTTATCACACATATTAAAGAAAAGCATCACTATAGAGAATTTGCAGATGTTGCAATAGTCAAGTTTGACTGAATTCATGTGGCGACTTGCGAGTCCTTAAAGCGCGTAACAAAGAATTTATGTGACTATAATTATCACGTGCTCGAGTTTCAAACGAGATTCGTAGTAAAAATTCCTATAGGTGCCCTAAAAGCCAATTAAAATAACGCATCTTCAGAGATTTAACATCTGTGCGTCGCATCTAAAGATATGTGGCGTGGCATCTCATGAAATATTAATTACAGATTTGTACTAAATAATAAAAATGATATTTCGGTCATTGTGTTTCAGAGTGTCAGCTAGAGAAAGACTAGTTGGGTCTAAGATGTTTTAAAGCAGGTCTACTGCAAACCAGGCTGCTGCGTAAACGTAGACGCGATCACACGTGTGCGCTTTACGCACGTACACACCGCCACAACCACACAAGCGCGCGCGCGCACACACACACATACACACAAGCGCGCGCACACACACATAAGCGCACTTGAGTGAAAAGAGTCGGCACTCTCTCTCAAGCACACGGCAAAAATGCCGAGAGAGAGGGGTCTTCAGGGGGAGTGGAGCAGTGCAGAGGGCCGATGGAGCTTCAAGCTGTCCACTCCACGTCCTCTTCAGCGCGTCTTCTTTATCGCCGCTGTCCTCGCGTCTTTGAGACAGACACGCTCGCATCCTCAGTGTTTGGACTACCAGCCTCCCTTTAAGCCCCCCTACCACCTGGAGTTCTGCAACCATTACGAGATGTTTGGCTGCTGTGACCAAAAAACGGACAACCTCATTGCGGAGAGGTACTGGGACATAATGGACCTGCTCGGCGATGAAGGATATGAACTGTGCGGTGATTATGTGAAAGACATCCTCTGCCAGGTATGCGCATTCATCCCCCAGCACACGGTTACAGCTTTCTCTGGATTCCGTCTGTATCTGTATCCTGATGTGATACTCAGTCCAATACTGGTCAATCTAAAAATCACTGGATATTGAAAAAACAGGATAATTTAATATAATCCATAAGCCTAAAGTTTAAAATTAATGTTTAACTATACTTTTGCACACATGTTTAAATGAGCAATATGCATCCAGACCGATGTGTTATTAACAGCATGGGTGTTTAAGATAGAGGAAAAGATGGTATAGAATCAGCAGATATAGAAGTTTCAAATGGTGGTATCAAAGTATCAAATGGTGGTTCTTCAAGGGTTTTTTAATATAGACAATGTTCACCATTGATTCTTAGGAAAGATTTCTTCTGTAAAATCCACTTCTGCAGCTCTGTCAAATATTCTGACATTTAACAGTGTTTTCTTATTCGTTTTTGTGTAAGAACGGAATCTGTGCACAGTCAAGAGCACAAAGCTGTGATCATGAACCTGACACCGACTTTCTCCTAGGATTTTCTTAAGAACAAAGAATATCATACTGGTGACTGAGGCCCAGTGGTTCTATATAGAAACAACAATACTCAAAGAACCATTTGCATGCTTCCATTGATGCCAACTTATAACAATAGCAGAACCCTTTTGGTGCTATAAAGAACCATTTTTTAAAAAAAGGTTCTATATAAAACCATAAACTACACATTCTCAATCAAGCAGAAGAAAAAAATCACAATGCAAAGAGAACTATGTATGAAATGTATGAAAGTATGAAGTATGAAATGGATCTATGTAGAACACATGGTACTAAGGAATCTTTGCACAAGCACTTTAAACTTTAACCAGCATTGGTTTAATTCTCTTATTAACGTATCACCTTTTTAAAAAATAGTGTAGCTAAGAATGTTAATTTAGTTCATAATGTATCATTCATCATTTTTCTCATTTCAGTTGTCAGTAGGTATGTGTATGAGTTAGAACTGGTGTGTAATACACGAATGTAGGCAGATTCAGATTTTGCATTGCTGGCTATGTTTTACAGGAGTGCTCCCCGTACGCAGCGCACCTGTATGACGCTGAAGATCCGTACACTCCAGTGCGCCACCTCCCAGGTCTGTGCTTCAGCTACTGTTCCAACTTCCATACTAAATGCCACTCTGTGGTCAAGTTCCTGACGGACAGTAAGATCCTGCAGGAGTCCT
Organism: Megaleporinus macrocephalus; assembly: GCA_021613375.1. Classification (NCBI taxonomy): domain Eukaryota; kingdom Metazoa; phylum Chordata; class Actinopteri; order Characiformes; family Anostomidae; genus Megaleporinus; species Megaleporinus macrocephalus. Next base: position 35,827,761 of record CM038712.1, read on the forward strand.
GTGAGAAAGACCGTTCACGCTTCTGCAACCTGATCAACCTGCCTGACCAGGACTACTGCTACCCCAACGTACTCCAGAACAACAATCTGTACAGTAACTTGGGCAGAGTGCTGGAGGACCCCGCAGGCTGCTTGCAGCTGTGTCTGACGGAGGTGGCCAATGGGCTGAGGAACCCTGTGCTGATGCTCCACAGCGGTGACGGCACCCACCGAATGTTCGTGGCTGAGCAGCTGGGCTTCGTTTGGGTGTATCTGAGGGACGGCAGCCGTCTGGAGCAGCCTTTCCTGGACATGAGCGGTGACGTGTTGACCACACCATGGCTGGGGGACGAAAGGGGCTTCCTGGGTCTGGCCTTCCACCCACAATATAAAAACAATGGCCGCTTCTTCATCTACTACTCCATCCAGGTCAACAGCAAACTGGAAAAGATCCGCATCAGCGAAATGAAGGTTTCAGCCTATGACATGAACGTGGCAGACCCCTACTCAGAGAGGTAAATAGAGTTAACGAGAAGAAGAAAACGTTATTAGTGGCACCCAACGAACAGCATTACGTATTGTATATGTGGATATGTTTTAAATATCACTCCTTTTAGGGTGCTGCTAGAAATCGAGGAGCCAGCTGCAAACCATAATGGCGGACAGCTTTTGTTTGGTCTGGATGGATATCTTTACATCTTCACTGGAGATGGTGGAAAAGCAGGGGATCCTTTCGGAAAGTTTGGAAATTCCCAAAACAAGTGAGATCTGCTATGATTCAAGTGCACGCAGAAGCTTAGGTTCATTGGCATATTTGAAATTTGTCCTAAGGCCAGCATAACTCATGACTTGTGACAAGGAGGTTTTATTTAAAAGCCCTCTATACATTCCTTCTTAATATAAGTGGGGTTCCAGTCATTCCAGTCAGTATCTTAAACATACAAACATATTTTTTCATGTATAGCGGTTTATTGTTATGTTTCCTATTAAATGTATGCTTTTTTTGACCTCAGGTCAGCTTTATTGGGAAAAGCCCTTCGCATTGATGTAGATGGGAGCAGTAATAATGGAAAACCCTACAAGATTCCTCCAGATAACCCCTTCGTCAGTGAGCCGGATGCCAGGCCTGAGGTCTACGCTTATGGCGTCCGGAACATGTGGCGCTGTTCGGTGGACAGGGGTGACCCAGTGACCCGCTATGGCAGAGGGAGGATTTTCTGTGGTGATGTCGGACAGAACCGATATGAAGAAGTCGACATCATTGTGAAAGGAGGAAACTACGGCTGGAGGGCTAAAGAGGGCTTTGAGTGCTTTGACATTAAGTTATGTCAAAACTCTTCGCTAGGTGAGCAGAACTCCACTGTCTAACAATGAAGTCACATGAACATTTAAATTTGTAAATACATTATATTACATAATGTTTCAAACTGCACACAGGACGTCTGTGATCACTTATTCACTTATTATATCAGCTTATTGGTTGTTGTTTAGAAAGATGTTTACTTGTCACCTATAACTCTTATGCCCCACTGAGCAGATGTCAGAGGCCACCATTCATTTGTTGAATTTCCAGTAAAAACAATATATGATGAAATTTAAAAATCATTTTGCTTAGGGAGTTACAAGAAGTGAACACTTCCAAAACTTACATCCAAAAATGTGTTTCCTAAGAAAATGGGATTCCTAATAACTGTGGCCTGGTAGACAATCAAAACTGACACCACCAGATAAAAAGTGCTTGTAGTTTTCGTCTTTGAGAAAGAGAGAGAGGAGAAAACCAAGCTCCACTCTTCAGATCTGAAAAAATCTACTGGTGTTTCTGTCCATCCTTCCACTATGAGTAGACAATTCATCTCTATGAAGCTGAAAGAAATAAATACAAAAATAACAAGTACTAGAACATCAAGACGAGACATTTGAGATGTGGTAAAGGTTTTTGATCCTTGAGTCTAAATCTAAAATAGGAAATGCAACCAAATTGTAATACTAAGCTTTGAAGGTGTGGAAACATATAAGTGCAGAGTTCTCAGAACACAAGAAAGCCAGTCTCCAAAATTCTGTTGGGTTCTTTCTTTTTGTATTAAATAAATAAACTGTGGTCTCTGACCAGTGCAAACTGTGCCTCATGCTTCAACTACACACTTCTAAATCTAAGGAGACAAACTACAGTCTAACTTAACCTGTATCTTTACAGATGACGTTCTTCCCATTTATGCCTACGGCCACCATATTGGAAAATCAGTGACTGGAGGCTATGTTTACAGAGGATGCGAGTCACCCAACCTCAATGGCCTTTACATCTTTGGAGACTTTATGAGTGGGTAAGCAACAAAGGCACTGTAGAAGTTTGCCTGAAAGCAGAGCTCACATTTTATTGCCTTTCACCTCAAAGCCAGAACGCACAGGGGCTAAACTCTGGTTTAGGATTTCACCTTATCCAAAGAAATGCTGAGAACTTATGATGATAGCTTTTTTCTTCATCCAGACGACTGATGGCTCTAGAGGAGGATTGGAGCAGCGGGAGCTGGAGAGAGAGGAATGTGTGTATGGGTGACACTAAGACCTGCTCGTTTCCTGGCCTTATCAATCACCACCACAAGTTTATCATCTCGTTTGCAGAAGATGAAGCAGGTTGGTGCCTGCCAGAGTACTCCAAATCCCCAGACATGCTGGGCATTACAGCAATAATGCTGCAAATGGCATTTATGCAACGAAAAAATATATGATTGATGCTTTTAATTTTTTTTCGTGAAGGAGAACTATATTTTCTGGCGACTTCATACCCAAGCTCATCGTCCCCCTTTGGAACTGTCTACAAATTTGTGGACCCATCCAGGTAATGTGCTGAATATTACATTAAAATTTTTTTAAGCATATAAGCTATTTACATCCCCAACTGAGAACAAACAAGATATCTAGATTCTCAACTTAATAGCAAAACTACTTACTGTTAGTGGCAGATTTAGTATTTCTTAAAACAATGCTGATTACAGGTATTAGGGAATCACTGCAGTTCTTTCTTATGAATTATGTTGGTATCGTTTAAATCAGCATGAAAGAGCAAATACTCTGTCAGCCTTTGAGGTGTGACGTCATGCTGGCCCAGAAACCATTTACTACAGGAGGAGTGCTTCCACATTCTTTCCCCAGAATTCCTGAATCTTCAGCTCATGCTTGAGCCAAATGGCCTTTTTCCACTCCTCTGAAAAGCGTGCAGTTGAGCTCACTCATCCGTAGACAGATCTACTTACCATCTAAACATCTTAACTTATTATATGTGCAATCAATTACACGATCAGTTCCAGATTAGTTATTATATCAAGTAACAAGAATGATTTTGCTCTGTGGTACATAATAACTTTGCTTATATGGATGTGATTTGAAGGACAATAAGGCATCACTTAAAAAAACTTTAATGGAAATTGTTTGCAAATTAATGTCCCCTCAGAAGTGTGCCTGAAAGTAGACTGGCTGAGTTTGACCTCATCAGCCCTTTGAAACATGTGCACAAACTTATCTGCGCATCCGAAATCAATCTCGCTAATCGCTGTACCATGCCGCTGTCCCAGCTGTTCCTAATTCTCCCACTCTCTTCACCTCTTCATCCACTTTCACAGACCAGTGGAAATATCAGGAACTGGATGCCATTAAGAGCAGCACAAATTTTATAGTTTGCAGTATTCAGTTCAAAGCCCTGTCAAACTGACTGACCTGGGCATGCGCCCGTCTTAGAGATACTCTCACTCTTAGCTGGAATATTTAATGGGACACTTATTCAGCTTTAGATGATGCCGGTGTGGCAGCAACACTTTTTGGCTCTTAGGTCCAGTAGAGCAGAAGAGAGAGAAATCATGTGTGGAGTGACACTTGAAATGCTGCAATAGTACACTGGTCTGTACAAAACAAATCCAAAAATGAAATCTGTTTGCAGGAGAGCACCTCCAGGGAAATGCAAAAGCAAACCACTTCCGGTGAAAGTGAGGGGAAAGAAGGTGCCGTTCATACCCAGAGAATGTAAGTCCATACACCATACGCTTTATTAAAAAGTTTCTCTCATGTTACTCTGAATATGGGGGGGGTGTAAGTTTTAGTTAGGGGTGCATGATTGTAATTTTTGCTCCATGCGAGATCTGCATCAGCTAATTTATTATGTATTGCTGTTTTATGACATAAATAACAGATGTAAACAACAAATAAGAACACTTGCACTGTATTTAAATACTTAAATGAATATTTAGTGCATTATTAAAAAGCATATTTATCGACTGACCCACATAATTTTATTGCACAATTTCTGCTTATTTAATGAGCTCTTATGGAAAAAATACTATATAAAAAACGTAATGTTTTATTTTTACAATATGTAAAATTTAGTTTTGCTTTAATATGGGCAGAGGTGTGTTAACTTTATTGTCACTAAGAAAAGCTGCAAAACATGTAATTTGACAAGGGCTGCCTCGATAAGCTACTGGAAATGAAGAATATGTGAAAACATTATGTTGTGTAATAGATTACCCACTGTCTTCAACACCATTGTGCTTGCAGGATTCAATGAATTAACACTTGAGTTTAATGGCACTGGAGAAACTAAGGTTCTTCTGAAAAGAGGAGCCAAATCCTGTATGTTGTTTAGATTTATAGCACAGCCTGAGGCTAATGTACTCTACAAGTGCTTAAGCAGGGGAGGAGATAATGGGGGCACTGAGGGGAGCATGTATCAGATATGTACTTTAGAAAAAACTGTTCTTCCATTTTTAGTGACCGTCCTGGACACGAGTGAAATACCCACAAGACCGCCACTTAAAGTGATCAAACGTCCCACCAAACCACCGCTCACCACTCCGCCTACAGTGAGCACAACAGCTATGCCGCAACAAAAGCCCTTGAATGGAACCTTTTCAGTAAAAACACCTCAGACAAAGAAAAAGAAGATATCTTTGTATAAAATGAAGCCCAAGAGTAAAAATGTCACGGTCAAAACACCAAAGAAAGCCGCTCCTCATCAGAAGACCATATCACAAACCAAGAACTATGTGGAAAAGGATGCAGGAACTCATAACGTTTCCTCAAAAGCCCTAACTAAAGAACAAAACACCAAACCTACAAAACAAGCAAAAGCCATAAAACCAACAAAAACAACAAAAAAGGAAAAATCTGGTATCTGGCCTCAGAAGACTCAAAAGACGATGAAATCTGTGACATCAAAACCAAAGGTAACGGGAGCCAACAAGGTGGATGTTTGGTCCCAGAAGACTAAAACGACAGCAAAAGCACTAAAGAAAGCTGTGACTCTTAAACCTAAGCTAAAGGGTCCCAGGAAGAACCAAGCAAACAGCAAAAAGCTGAAAGACAGCTCTCTCCTAAAAAAGGCGAAGACCCATTGAGCGCCGCTGCTAGTTCAGCCTGACCTGAATTTGAAATGAACACAGCTCACCAGCACAACACTGAAGTTGCGAAGTTGATCATTCGCGTGTTGATCATTTTGTGGAAGGAGGTGCAAATAGCAGCTCTATGCCACGATTACAGGACCTCAGTCTGCATGCCATATGAGTGTTCTTCGAATGTTGATCCCAATTTGGCATGTGGTAACAAAATTATTACAGGGCCACAAAGTCATATCAAAACAAAGCTAAAAAGGAGCAACTATATATAGACAGGCAAGAATGCCCATGAAGGTTATTTTTTAGAAACATGATTCTTTGAAACTAAAATATGTTGTTGTAAAATGTACAAATTTTATGAGCGTCTTATGGAGCACAGAAATAAGCATTTTTCATCTAAAAGAAAGCTTTGTAAAACCACAGTGGAATTGGTATGTCTTTAAATAAACTACAGTGAAAAGTACAAAGATCAAAGATTTCCATGCAGAATGCATGATTAAGGTATGGCTGGAGCTTTTTTGACAGCTTGTTCACTATTTTAACTCTTAACTATTTCAGTTAACAATGAATAGTCTAGGTACTGTTTTAGGTTCAAACTAGAACTGCATTTGTCCCCATTGATGTTTTTTGTTTTGCTCCTGAAAAAAGAAAAGCAGATAAAACAGGAACCATACTGTGCATACAGTTTCTAATTCAAACCTGTTCACGAGAGCATAACTATAATGCATTTTCAATTTTAGTCCTTTTTAGGCTTTTTAACATTTTAATTGTTGTTTCTAAACAGTAAAAGAAAGATGAGCTATGTTGAATTCTGAAACAGGCTGCATATTGTCATTGTCAACCCAAAACTTTCTATCACTGAGATGGTAAATGATTATTAGTTGTATCTAGATACATTTCTATTGGTCAATTTGTATTGATTTGTCAGTGACAATATATCATCGCTGTCTGAAGACAAACATGTATCTTCAATTGACAAATGACAAAATCATGTATCTCAATATTTTTCTACATTATTGGAACACAAAAGCTTTCTAATACATTGTTTGCAGATTTCATGATGAATGGATCAATATAAATGCTCCAAAATAGCTTGGGAGAAATTCTGGTTCCACTGAGTTACATTACAAGTAAAGAAGGTTTTTCATCTCTCCTGTAAAGTTGCCAATTTAGAGATTCTCTTTAGGTTAAACGTTCAGTTAAATGATGTACAAACAAAAGCGGCTCCACTTAAGGAATGTATTGTTTGTTTGTAATCTACAGTCATTCAAATGACAAGTGGATGTGTGGTATATACAGTACAGTACACATATATTACACAGAACCCTCAACAACTAAATATAATGTGATGTTCAGTACTGAATGTGCCCATCTTATATCACAGCCCTCATTCTTTTCAGAGGAATAACGGACAAAAACATCTGAACTTTTTCAGATTTAAAGCAAAAGTAGAGCTTGATAGTCCTCTATTTTTCAGAGATGAAAGAGTTTTTTTTTCACTTAATTTCTTTGACCTTGCAATGCAAGTGGATTATCTTCTCTGATCTCCTCAGATATCTCTTGTACTCATTGGCAGTTTTGACTGGAAAATATGTAAATGACTGATGGTGTCTGACTTTTGTACAGTACTGTACTTCATGGGGACAGGGCTTCACAGTGGAGGAAGGATGTTTACATTTCTCCAGGCGTGCTAGAACCTGATTCTCTGCTTTCAGACAGTAGGAAAAGACTAATGACAGATCTGGGCCCCAATGTGTAAGAGACAGAAAAATACATCACCGCCGAAGAGGGGCTTCAGAAGTCCACTGAGTGATTGAGCCAGAGGGTGACAATTTGATTGGTCTGGAAGGAACTGAGCTAGCCCCAGGTCTTCTTTCCTACTTTCAAAGATTTGGGTTAAACACTTCAAGGACTGATTTCAGCTGTAATTGTCGATTGCTTTTGAAAAGATTAAGAAAGTTCATGCACTGATTTAGAAATGCACAGACGCTTGGCCTTTCTTGTGGAGCTCTAATGTAACGAGCGCTTTCAGGGGCTTCAGTATAAAACAGCTCAGTGCAATGTGTGTAAAACCACTATTCAGATCTGACTACTAATGACAGAGTGTAGTGTGTTTTTCAGTCCTTTCATCTGTTGGCAACTTTCCTGAAGCCACTCTTTGGAGGCATTTTTTTGCCAAAGGCAGCAATTTGGACGATTGGCCTACTGTGTGAAAATTATACACTGTTTTTGTCTGCAGGAGTTTTTGTGATTATGTAACAACTAGTAAACTTCACCAACATATTGCACGTCCATGCTTCACTGTAAAGCGGGGATGCACATCTCCAGGTCTGAAGGGCTAGTGTCCAGCACAGTGTGGTGGTTTTCCTGATCAAACACACCCTCTAAACCTTGCAATTAAGTTAAATCCAGTATCCGGAATACATCCGATAAGTTAAATCCAATGTGTGTGAGCAGGTAAATCACCCAGCTGGACACCGGAATTGTGCCCCCCTGCTGCAGAGAACAGATGTAGTGAGATAAAATACAGGTTGAAGGTATCACAAGTCTTAGAAATAGGGAAAGGCCAACAAAACTCTTCTATTCCAATTTCTAACAATGCTAAACTAATGGAGCATGTGCTGTTTATTTACTGTGAGCCAGTTATATTGTATATAGAGTCGCTGCATGTGCATGTTGTTTTTTGTAGGGCGACGATATATAATATGTATAGTTATATTTCTCTGAGAGCCAGTATTTATGAAAGCACAGAGAATCATTTAATAACTATTACTTGTACATGTCTAATCAAAAACATTTACCTCTCCAGTAACGGTGCTTTTTGCCATAAAACATTAGGAAGAACATCACAATAAATAATCTATAATACAGTAAAATTTCCTTTTATTGTATTTAAAAATATTTTTAATGCATAGCTACATCTTGCGACTACTCCATCAGAACACCTGATTCAACTAAAGCACTGATTAGCCAAACCAGCTGCTGGCTGATAACTACACACAATACTGGGCTGCTACAAAGAGAGGTTTGGAAATGGGTTATCAAATGTAGTGCAAATGTTGTTCATATTTATTCTAATGCTTGTGTTTTTCTGGGGAAATCCGAGAGAGAGAGGGAACTGAAATAAACATATCCTATAACAAGGTAAAATATGATCATAACCCTGACCCCAGTAATGGTAGGCCAGTCCTGTCAGCTTGGTGATACATTTCACACATCGGTGCCGGCCACCACTAAAAGTGAATCTGATGAACTCTCTCTGCCAGTTACAGCCGCAGAAACAGCATAACATGTTTACGCAGTTTGTTGCTCTAAACGAAGGGCAAACCTGCCAGCAGTAACCGAGGACTATTCATGTGTTGTAGACATCTCAAGCCCTGGTTCCTATCAACATCCACAGTAAGAAAATCAGCGCACTATTTCACAACAAAACATGAAAGAATTCCCCCTTAAACAGAGTACATGTCTCAGTTGCTAGAGAGAGGTTAAGAGGGGAAATCTCAACACTGTTTCAACACTGTCCAAAGAAAAACATGATTTTCACTTTTCTATATCAATTGAACACAACAGTTGCCCTCGATATCCTCTGAAAGTTGCACAATGAGTAGACCAATATAAATGCTTCAAAATTACTTAAAATCACAATAAAACATCTTTATATTATTTACCCTTCTGACGTATACTGATAGTGGAAGAAACTACAATTACCTTTTATTTTTCTTTTCTTTTTTTGACAAGCTGGCTAATGCAGAAATAAGCCAGATAGCCAACTGTTATCAGATCAACTTACTATTAAAAGCTGCACATGTTACTGCTTTACAGTAAAGAGAGTGAAGAATGAGAAGTTAAAGTTGGCGAGGTAGCTACCTCCACCTTACCTCAGCTTTGCTGCTTTTCTCTGGCAGTCAGGGTCTCTCGCATCTGTCTCTGCAGGATCACTGTTTTCTTCACAACTTACTTTGCTGGAAAGCTGTAGGTCTTCATATCTAACATGGAGGACGTTTTAGCAAGTCACAGCACCATTAGATGATGAGACAAACGTGTGGCCTTTAACAGAAGGTTTTTATGCAAACTTTAATAAAACAGTACAATTAATGGCATGTGTTCATTTGCATTCATATTTAAGATCAGAAATATTTATTAAACATCTAAGCTGCTTATCCTCCCGTGTTGGATTAATCAGAAATGATCACTGCACAGTCTTGTTTATTCTCCCTGGTATATCAAGCTAACAGTCAGTAGCCAAGACAAGGAAAATAACTATACCAGGGGTGTTTAATTAGAGTTCAGTAAGGTCCAGTTAGAGGAAATGTCCTCAGGCCAACGTCCAGACCGTCATCATTTCTAACTTGTGTTATGTTTCAGTGGCATATCCTGTATATTTAAGTTACCTAGTATCAGCATCTTATACCATCAGCTATTGAAACACCAACAAATTAGAAGTACTGTTCAGTATATTTCAGTATATTTACTGTTTAAATGCTGAACTAAATGAATTATTTATAAATATAAAACTACAAATAAATGCTTTTTGAGGGCTACATTAAAAAAGGGAACAATAATAATAGGAATAATAAAAGGAATAATAAACACATATGTCTCTGTTCATTCCTGGTTGCACGTTATTCTTTCCACCTCGCTTTATTCTCTGACTGCTGCTTCTCCGTAACTCGCCTGTGTGCTCTCTCTGTGTGATCTTACAATGCACGCGATTGGTCTGAGAGTTTACGGCACCGCAAAGCCCGTATACCATAAAGACAAGAAAAGTTCCTCCATTTAAAATAAACAATGCCAGAATTAAATCCTTCTCAATAGTTCATCTGTTTGGGTTCGCATTGGACAACGCCTGGGTCAGGACCCGGACCGCGGTCCGCCTATTAGTGACCTCTGAACTACACAGTCAATTATGTTTTTACTTTTTGTACCAATATTTACTGTTGGACATACTAAATTAATTACAAGCAAATAGAGTAACCCAGAAAAAAAGTTCACTTCAAATCCAGCATGTCTAACAGTTAATAGGTTTGACACTGAGTTAGACTTTAATACTAAACTTTTTCAGCTGACCTGATAAGCTGATGATAAGGCTCTCAAGTGTCAGGCATTGCTTAGTAACACCTTTCAATAATTTCTTAGTGTAATAATGTTTACTGCCAGTATTGTTCTCAATGCAGGTTTGTGTTGAGAAGGTCTGCTTGACAGAAGAAGGCAAGTTTATGGCTGTCATTAATTTAGAAGGATGTCAGTCATAATGGCAGGGCTCGAGTTGGGAACCACTGATTCCTATGCTTTTTCTACAAAGACAAATGAGTATGTTATGATTTATTATGTCCTAAACATGGAGTTTAACAGTGTAAGGAGCTGAATTTAAGAACGGCTCAAAGTTACATACATATCAATATTTTTCCACAATTCAGTTTAAGAAGTTGGTTTTATTTTCTGTTTATCTTGATAAAGTAATCTGATGATGAGGTCTGGACTCACAGCTTTATCTTTTAATCAGCAGCTTTATCTTTTAATACATGTAACATTTCACAGACTCATTTGCTGAACTTTCAGGGCCTGTTCAGTTGAAAGCAGTGCAGCAGTGTATCTGCCTCTAGCCTCAGGTTTCAGAGGATTATGTGCAGGCTTAGAGAGAAATTGAGAGTTAGACATGTTTCCTTTCAACTACAAAACTGGGGTGTTTCTTTTCATGTCATAATCCTGTCAGGTGTATTTTGTGCAATGTTGGTGGTGATGCCTGAGGGTGAACACCCACCCCAGAAAACTCGTAACTGGAATGTTTGGCCTCAGTGTTAAGGAATACAGTAAGATCCTTCAGCTCTACTGTACTAGTGTATCAAACTCTACTGTGAATGTGTGACATTTGGAAATATGTGTAGAGAATCGTTTTCTTCACAAGCACGATATTGTCATGTGGCATCAGTGTCATGATCGTAAGGTGATGTTTCATTCTTTGATGAATACTATTCTGTATAGGAGCTACTCTACGTACAGGCAGCTGCTGTAATTGGCCCTAAATATCCTTAAGGCACCTCCTACTGAAAACACACTGCAATTAGGTTCTATCTGAGCCTTATCATTTCTTACAGATGACAGTCTGCAGGTTGTGTTGTGGGCATCAATAAAGTGCTTGTATGAGTATTTGCAACTCTATTAGAGTTCTTGCCCAATGCAAAGAAATAACTGGTATTATCTTCCGAGGTCTGTAGGTGGAGCTATTAGGCAACGAATTGCAAATATGTAAAACTTTAATATTTTGTACAGTAGATACAAATACTATTAATACAGCTGTGATATATATGTTTATACATTAAAACATTACAATCGTCCTCTCAAAAAGGCAAATGATTGTAGTTAATACTTAAATAGTCAGTACTCTCATTATGTTACATGAAGTGTACTGGAAATAGAATTTCAGAAATTAGAAACTCAAAATAAATTTTAAAAAATACAAAATATGGCAATTTGGCAATCAAAAATACATTGATTGCCAAAAGTATTGTCCCTAAAGTACGGTACAACACCCACCGTCCACTTCATTAGATACACCTCCTTGTATCTACAGTCGTTTTCTCAGCTCCACTTACCATATAGGACTTTGTAGTTCTACAACTACAGACTGTAGTCCAGCTGTTTCTCTGTATACATTGTTATCGCTTTTCACGCTGCTGTTCAGTGGTCAGGACCACAACAAGACAGTGGTACACTTCTACCTGCTAGTCCACCTTGTAGATGTAGTTATAGACAGAAGCTCATCTGTTGCTGCACAGTTTGTATTGGTCCTCTAGTCTATCATTCAATTTTTTTTACTTTGTTTTCTAGCCCCAATTTTTTTCACCCCTCTGACAACACGCATGCTAAGAACCTCTGATATGTGGCATATTGAGAAGACAAGAAATTATGTGACATCTGTATGAACAATTTTATTCACTAAAGTTTGTAAAGTTTATAGGAAGTGACTAACTGTCCAAAGAATAAAGGAAGGCACTTGGTTTCGTTCTGGATTCTGTACACAGGCCTTAAAACTTTAACATTATTTTCTTAAAGCATCTACAATAAGCTTTGCTTAACTTTATGCCCTACATAACTCCTGATCATAACTCCTGATCAATTAATGCACCAAGCAAAAAATCTGAAACTGTGATGTGACCTAGTAACATTACTATAATTAAACACACTTAATCGCAATCAGCTGCCTCTGTTTCAATGTTTCCTTTCACCCATGGCTCCGGTCATGATTTGTCAAGTTCTCAGCACACTCACAGAACGTCTAAAAAAAGAGCACCCAAGAAATATTTTCATGATTCGTTAGCAGAATGACTGGACGAGTAGGTTGTAACCAGTAAAACTACTGTTAAGTGTTTCACATATTACTAAATTGTATGCTTTAGATGAGTGTTTCCAAGATCTGGTACTGGAGTCCATCAGCACTGCAGTATTTCCAGCTTGTTAATCATAGATACACCAAAATGAACTGTAAGAGAAAAAAATATAGTTAAAAATATAGTTAAAAATATAGTTTAAAAAAGCTGTCATTAAAACACATTAATATCTAAAACTTAACAAACAACTGAAACTGTCATACAAAACACAAATAGGAATTGGCTATTTCTTATATTAATTATATTTGTGTACAAATCCTTACACTTTTCCCCCCAGTAAGAAAGTTATTAGCAAATTAAATATATATTTTTTGTTTTTTAGCTGAGTGTGTCCTGAATGATTAAGTCCCTCTTGAGCTAAAATTAGCTTAGAGCAGGGCATTTATAAAACAGTGCCATACAAGAAGCACTGAATTTGAAAAACACTGCTTTTCTTTGTCATGTATGGATACCATATGGTATATTATTATCATCACCATCATCATTACAAAAGTAAACAAAGATGTACAATTAAGATGTGTTTGAAAACTGTCTATGTTAACTACTCAGATATATATGAAGATTAAATTTGTGCTGAGACTTCACCTTTATGTTCCATCTGGTACTGATTTAATAACTGATTTTGTAGACTGGATCGCCAACGTGCAGGATTCCAGTCTTCTTCACAGTGTAATACTGTCCAAGTATTGGTGCAGTTTTCTGTGCAGGGTCAGTTAGTCGATAGCTGAGGAAAAAGGCAAGGACAACAGTAAAGCGACTTGTGTCTGACCTAAACATATAAACACCAAATGCCTGAAAAAAAATGTTGGATCATCACACGCAGCTCAGTGAAGTGAGGTAAAATATGTATACAGAACAAACAAAGCTTTTAAAAAGTTTCATACTCTACACCTGCCACTATCTGATTCGGTTCAAGGCACAATTAAAGCCAAAACTAGAGCGTTATCATGAGTTCAATGTATCGGACAATGTGTCACTCATTAACAGAGGTGAAGCTGTGCCAGCAACACAGAGTGAAGGCTGAAAAACAACTCTATGGATTGTGCAACCACATAGCAGCTATCTTTTAACATCAACAACAACAGCAACCTTATATATACACGACTGCTTCAATGAAGCACAAAAAGATTTTAAAATGTAGAGAAACCCTCTACATACCACTAATTAGTTATAAATAAACATTGTAAAGCTGACAGTCATTGTTCTTCAAGGGTTCTCTAGTAAAGGCAATGATTATACAGTACTGTGCAAGAGTCAGACCACCTTTCATATATGTAATGTTTGATCATAACAGCATTGATGTATTTCAGCATTATAAAAAGCTAAAATACAGAAAAACAGTATGATATCAAAAGTATAATATAAAAATTTTAGATTTTAGCATGTCCACTATTTGTCTTCATTATATATTTTATTATTTTATAATATATTTTTTACCCAGAAGGATTTTACCAAGAACCTGCAGGTATATTATTTAGTCAGTGATTAGTCTTAGGTTTGATTTTATTTTTTGTTTATCTTGATCCAAGTAAATATAAAAACAATGTGTGAATGATGCTGAGGTCTGAACTATGGAGTGGTTGATCAGTGTTCTGACAACATGTGCAGCTTCTTTGTCTCAAAGATTTACTGTTTATCTGAGGATGTTCTGGTGGTCCACCACGTCTTGCACAGTTGTTCAAAATGGGATTTTATTTGTATCTTTAATTACATTTAGTGTTTGTGCACTTTCACCTGAAAATGAATGAAATGAAAGGTCTCTGAGTTTGGTCCAGTGCCATATATAGTGTATATATACATGCCCTATGTAAAAGCTTGCCTGGTTGACATACGTTCTGAGAGTATCCAGTGGCTCTTTCCTCGAGATGACTCCAGTTTCAGGATCAACAGTGGTGAAAATACACCTGCACATTACATACACACCAGACACTCATCACAAAAACTTAAAAGCAGTAAGGTGATCAGATATCAGATATCAGCTAGCTCAATAAATACCTTCCACAGCCAACAACCCGCTTTATCTCCACTTGACCAATCTGTATATTATCCCATGTGTCCTGTTTCATAAAAGAAATAATAAACCTAAATTAACACTAAAAGGCTCAGTTTTAGTGAGAAACAGTTAACTGCTTACTGAGAGTTACAAACAGAGTTTAAAACAATAATCTTACACAGAACGTGCAGTGAGTTGTATAGTGCTTTAAAAATGCTTTGTGTAAATGAAATGGTCATCATACCTCCTTGAAAGCCTCACAGTCACTAACCACAATGCTGGGCCGGAACTGACAAACGGAGATGTCTCGATCTAGTTTGCTCCCCACGTCCTTTACAGAGGCCTCAGACATCAGCATGATGGGAGCAGCATCCGGGTAAGCCACCTATGTCATCACAGTACAGAGCTAAACACCACTGACAAACAAGCAAAGTATAATTTTCCTTTCTGATCTCTTCTTTGATTTTAAGATGGCTTTAAATCAGAGCGTTAGAGAGAGGGTGCACGTATTTATTAGATATTGTTCATCACAATTTAGCAAAGCTCACCTTTAGCATGCCTTCCTACAGAGTGCCTATATAAAGAAGGGACTGCACTTCTTAATTCTCAAGATAATGAGTTTCTCCATATGTTTAGGTGTGAAACAATTGTGTAAAACATCATTACTGAAGTGTCAAATGTGATGTAAAAGGCATCATATTGCAGTTTTCATGATTATGGTGTTAGAACTACTGACAGTGTGGTGTCTTTGCTTAGAGGCCTATGCCAAACCTTGTCATCTTTGGGAAAGGCAGGATCTTTTTCAGCCGGTCTCCTGGCCTGCAGGTGAGGTTCATAGTGCACCAGGCGATACGTCTTGTCTCCTCCAAAATAGCGAGTAAGCCAGTCAGACACTTCATCCCCACAGTCTCTGCCTTCAGTGTCTGAAGCAAAGATTCTACAAGCAGAGAAAGCAGCACTCCTTTAATGTTTGGTACAGCAAAGTAAAGTAAGTTAACAGTTTTTGCTGTAAACGCTGTAAACAGGATCCTCCAATACGGGGTGGATCACAGCATGTGTCTACAATTTTATTTTACTACTATCTCCTGCATAATACCTACAGTTCAGAGCCTTTATTATGCATTGGTTTTAGTCTAGAATCAAGTGTGGGATGTATAACACTGCATTAAAGAGTGCAATCTGTCCTTTTGCACCTACCTGCACTTGTAGATGGGCCTGGAGGGCTGATGGAGGGAAATCCTTAAATCCTCCATGTCAGGACCTGTGAGACAGAGCTGACCACCTTCACAGGCCAATGACACCAGAACCAGGCGGGGCTGCTGTCTTCCTGTCACCATATGACCATCTTCTGTAATGACAAGCCAGTGGCTGCAATAAGAAATGAAAAATATGCAAATATGTTGAACAGCAACCCTGCTATTTACTAACCAGCTCATTAGGATCAGATTTTGTGACCATACCCAGGCGATATTGATGAAAGTATTACACTAGTATTACAATATCTCCTAAATATCCACAGTACAATGGCACTATAAGATATTTGTGACCCCACGCCACCTGGGTATTGGTACCAGTGTTTCCACTAAATATATATTTTACAATTATTGCTGCAACTGCTTCAGAATTGGATGAAATGTCATGAAATTGCAATTACAAAACTCTACAAAAGACTAATTTAAAACAACAGATGGAGGAAGAGTATTATGTACTGATGCCCAATTCAGTCTTCAACAATGGACCTTTATGCACCCAACAAGTAAGATAGAGAAATAAGAATGGTAGGTAGTGGAGAGAAGAGGGAAAGATAGATTAAACTAGATAATGTTAAGGTAAATAGATTTCACAGTTGAAGAGAACATTTGCAATGTAATGTAAAGCCAGTGGCACCCAGACGCTCCACACCACGTCCACAAATTCTAAACCACTGGTTCCAATAAAGGTACGCACACAGGCACTGGCACCATCACCTTATGTGTGATTTCCTAGACATACAGAATGTACCTTTTCAACAAGGAAGCATGTTTATATCGTGGCGACACCAACTGAGAGACCAGAGAGGATCACAGTGAGAGCTCCCAAAATTTCATATGCCTCTCTGCAGCCTTTATTTTGTTAAAATATACATGTTCTAGTGTTGCTGTTAAGTTATAATTTGGGTTACAACTTGTTCTTGTTTAACTGTGTTTTAAGACATATATGTTTAAAAAAAATTCTTATAGCGAGGCTCATGTAATCACTCTACAGCGGGGCAGCACATATGCCATTTTATGTATACTATGTGTATATTATTTTTATTTATTATGTATATGCATCTTAGTTAAAAAAAAATTAAAAACTAAAAACTAACCATTTTGTAACAAGGACAACACTGTTTAATAAAAAATAAATAATAATAATAATAATAATAATAATAATAATAATAATATGGGTACAACCGTCTATAATTGCCATGATACTGGCAGCTACACTGATTTACAGATATTTATCGATATACCGTCGTAGACGATACATCGCCCAGCACTACCTTTCAGGTTCATTACTTCCAGCGTTAACACGGTACCATTACATGCTGTTAAAGTGTATCGCCCAATAAACAGCTGTACTATTCTTCTGTATCGTTAACAGACTAATAAACACTTCTGTGTAATCAATTCATACATACAGTGTTTGAACTTTCAGGCTCGTGCGCGCTACATATGTTTGGAGTTGAAAGGCTGCAGCGCTGATCACAGATCCGCGTGTGAACTCACCGATCCTGCAGCTCTCCGCATTTCAGCCCCATCCGCAGACACTCGGCCGCCTCCACCGACGCAGCCTTGCCGGACTTCAGGGGATGAAGCAGCAGCTGCGAAACAACTCCTACCCGAGTGAACTTCTTCTGCCTGCGTAAGTATTTATAGCTCAGACCGAGTCCCAGCAAAGCCACGCTGGTTCCTGCAAAGCACAGCGCAGCTTTCCTGTTCTGAGAAAACAAGTTAGCCACAAACTCCATGTTTAACGACAGCAGAAAATGGAGACCGTTAATAAAAATGTGCTCCTGCGAAAAAGGCTGCACGCCTGTAACACCAGCACAGTGAACTGGGCCAGACCTAACCAATAAACAGCGAGGCGGTCTGAGAGGGGCCTGGTCTTAAAGAGACAGAATTCCTTTATCACACACTCTTTCCAGCTGGTCATTCATTTCTCTAGGGGTGTTTATCTAAGACTAACTCGAAGAACAGACTACTGGCAAGAAGAAAATCACATGCATTTGAGACTCATCTGAGAGCACAGACCAGCATGGATTCTATTCTGGTGTAAACTGGTTCATGTTGATCTCCCACCAGCATTCCAGCATTCAGTTAGCAGGTGACCACACTTACAAAAAAGAAGTTTATTCAAGTGTGCCATTAGTTTACTTCTTTTAAACTAAAAAATAAGTGAGCATGCTTTCAGTTTACTTTTTATGTACTTCTCAGTGATATACTAAACACAGTTATACTTAAGTGTACTTGGGTTACACTGACAAGTATATAGAACAGTCTAAGTATATTCGGCCTTTACTTGTTCTTCATCTTTGGTTGAGATATAAGAAAGAAAAGTATACTTAGGAAAAGTATAAGTAAGTATTCTTGTCTTGCACAAAAAGGCATCCGGTACAATACTTGTTTTTAAATTTGATTTGTAAAGATTTATAAAGATACAAATATGTTTCTTAATCTGAATATGTTGTTAAAGTTCTATAGAAAATACTCTTAAACCTAGTCATATACTTTAAACTACTAGATGCAGCACAAAAGATGTAAACTAGTAGTGTACTTAAAGTATACTACTCTTACACTTAAAATGTACTTAAAAGTATACTTTTATAAACTAAAAAGTGGGCCAATTTAGTCTCAAGAAGTATTCAAATATTACATATACAAGTGTACTACTAGTACAATGAAATTAGTATAGTAACTACAAAAAGTATACTTGGAAAATATACTTTAACTTTACTCAAGTTTATTTAATAAAATTAACCTTAAGTATACTTATTTTCTGTAAGGGCAGCTGTGTTGGTGTAAGCTTTATTTTTTTTTAACCAGGAGATAATGTTTATTTTTTTGCTCATTTCATGACTGATTAATTTTTACACATACATGTGTATATTTTTGGTGTATATAGGTTTCCTCCTATATATTATCACATGTAAATAATTATTATTACAGGTAATTATACCTAAAGTGATAATAATATTATCACACCTGTACAATGTACATTTATGTGACATTTTTTAAAACTTCATGCACTTCAGGTTATATGTGGGACTAAATACAATCCTGTTTCCAACAAAGTTGGGATGCTGTGCAAAGCATAAATAAAAACAGAACTCAAAAAAAGTTGATACAGAGTCCATAAAATAATCTGTAGTAAAAATCAGTGCATGGACTCAAAAGCACTTCCCAAGACCATCATCTGTAAACACAGTTCATCACTAAATACACAAATGCAAGTTAAAACATTACCATGCGAAGAGGAAACCAGATATAAATAGGATCCAGAAATGCCATGGCCTTTTTGGGGAGCTCATTAAAGAAGAACTGAGGTGAAGCGGAAAAGTGTGCTGAGGTTCAATGAATGAAAACTTGGAACTCTTTTTGGGAATTATGGAGGCTGCGTCCTCTGAGCTAAAAATGAGATGGTCTAAGCTTGCATGGTCTCTATTTTTTTCAGGCATATCTTGCTTGTTTGAGGAAAGGTCTTTCTTATTTCAGCAAGACAGTGTTGAACCACATTCTGCACATTATAACAGCAATGCTCTGTAATGAACAGGATGCTAAACAGGAAAACATTTCACTTTCAAAACTCTCCTTAGTTCCCAAAAGCTTACTGAGTGTTGTTAAAAGAAGAGGTAATGCTAGAGAATGGTAAATATGACGTCATCCATTGTGGCTGGCATCAAATTCAAAATTAAAATATATATTCAAATTTCTCAGTTTCAACATTTGATACATTGTATACATACTACTTTCAATTAAATATAGGTTTTGAATGATTTATATATCATTACATTCTGTGTTTATTTATGTTTTTAGAAATGAGGTTGTGGACTATACACTTCACATCTACACATAAAATGTCATACGACTGTAAAGCTAAAATAAACTCACAGTATGTTAGTTATTTCACAGACAGAGTCGCTGAGTGCCAATGTCATTTAAAAAAGATTTTGTCTCATAAACGGCTGTTTCCATGTAGTGATGGGTCACAGTCTCACGAGGCCCCTTGGTATAAGGCCTCAAACCTTCTGACAACAACTATAAAAAATATACTGGAAAAAAACTGAAATAAACAGCTTGTGTATGCTTATGCGTGCCTTTGACAGTGCTATAAAAATACATGTATTCAAAGTAAATGTTGAAAACATTTTTATTTTCTTTTTAAACAGGTTACACGGTATGTGTATGGGTTTTTCTCTATTTGGAGTGGAAGTCAATGTCACAAATGTTCCAGGGCTTAAAAAGATGCTAAAATGTTAGCCAGAGCTCCAAACATCAGTACGTTACACAGTTGACCTAGAATTAAATAAGTTAAAAACTTTTTAAAATCAAGTTTCAGATTGTCACGCAACCAATTTTCAACATTTGAAAAACAAAATGTTTTTTAATATAAAACAATATTTTTTAAAGGGTTTGATTCATGTTTACTATATACGTCATTAACATTATGCTACATTAAAATATATTTTTTTATATATTATTAAAAAAAATTATTACAAAAATTTTAATCTTGTCACCTGGATTTTGGTCACTGGTGTTATCAGGACTCTTGTTTATCAGACATCACATAACGTCTTCATGCAAGGGTGTTATGTGCTTTAATGACTGGGTAACTGAAATGATATTAAATAGCTGCACACGGTCACCTGGCCACCAATGGTGCGACCAATTTACAACATTCTCTACTTTAACCAAAATGTCACTGGTGTCAGGGTCACTGGCGTTACATGCTATTCGTATTCAATACTAGTAACATGTTGTGACAGCAGTTAATGTTAATGTCAGAACATTTAAACTAATAAATACAGATTTTGATCTTCATCAATATTTAAGTTTGTCATTTTTCTACCCTGGCTAGAGGCAGAGGTGGTAAAGGCTGCCTACTTGGCAATAATCAAGCGACACTCCCATCCTCAGTCCAGAAGAGACTGGACAGTTTTAAAGTCAGTGATTTAAAAAATACCAGCATAACAAAACAAGCAAAATAATTATTCTGTGTTTACTGCATGTACAGTTTCATAAAAAACTATTTGGAACTTCCAAAAACTTTATATGCATTTTATATTTAAATACATTGAATCACATTTGGCATCAAGCTCATTATTTTGCATATATGCTAATAGAAGGTGTTATCGGACATATTAGAGTTAATATATTAAAGTTTGATTATGGTATAAAAGTTATTAGTTTCCACCTGAATTACACATCAGATGACAAAAAGCCCTGTATATCCATGTATGCCTGTTATTAGTTTGTGTATATGTGCAGGAGACAGCGGGGTATGGGCCGAAGGGCTTGTGTTTCATTTACTTAGATAATAAATATTGAAGCATCATTTGTTCATCTAGTTTTCACATCCGCAGTGGGCTAGTCTCATTCATTGTGCCGTCTCGAGCCTTGTGGTCAGAAGGACTTGGGTACAGGATCAGTCAGTAATCCATCCCTGAGCTTCGACAGCTTTGGGTCTGACTCGCCTCCCTTATTATCAAAATGCTAAATAGAATGATAGGACTTCCAGTTCATTCTTGTTAGTGAGTTAATTATTCAATAAGGTATAAGCCATTCAGGTCAGGTCAAGAATACATACGTTGATTATAAGCATTTTTGAGTTCTGGGAGTGGAGTCTGACCAGTAGATGATGATTAAACAAGAATGCAAATCACACAACTACATTTACATCTCTTTATTTCCTGAAAGGGAGGCTGTAACACAGACTGGGAAAATTTTTCTGAAACCAAAACAACAGATCTATTTTGATTTCATTCACTGTGTACCGACATATGCAAAAGTTTGTTTTGCTTTAATTTTCTAAGTGAAAATAATTTAACTCCTCCTCCACAGTGAGCACGTGTGAGTTTTTCTGTGTAGGTCTATCATATTATAAAGCAATAAAAGCTAAAATATAATGCACAAGCCACATTTCATTAATTTATTTCTAATTGAGAAAATATTAAGCGTATATTCAGTAAATGTCCATTAAAGTAAGGTCTCTATACAGGAAGCATCAACTTATTAAAAAAAATTTAATCTGACTAATGCATATGACTGCGTAGATGCATACATTTTCTAATATGATGTGTTAATGTATATTCTTCAGTCAAATAAATAAATAAATAAAAATGAAAGAGCTTCAGATTGGTTGGAAAATTAATGCATGTTTTTTTTTTTTGAAATAACTGGATTTTTAATGAAATAAAAGAGATGACCAGAGATTGCCAGAGATGACCAAGATGGACAGATATCTGTAGACCTCTGCCAACAAATATAGAATCTCAGATTTGTCCTAGTTTTTTGGCTGCAAAGCCCAAACTGAGATGTACATCACGTCCTGCCCCTGGTGACCTGCCGGTCAGGGCTATTTTTACTTTCTTCATGGATGTAGATATCTATGGCCAGGGTAAAAAAGATTGCAACAGATGCTGCCGCCATGGGGAGGCAATACAGGCATTTGTTGCAATGGCTGTCCTTCTGTTGCAGTGTCATGCAGGTCTAATGGCTCAAGGCAAAGTCTTGGGCACAAAGCGCTTTCTCCTTGGCAGCGTATGAGGGTGGCACGCTCGCCCGTGTGGGCCAAACATAGCCTGATCAGCAAGCCCACTCTGAGTCAGAGGGGAATACACAGGACACTGTGTCCAGATCACTGCAGAGAGCACGAAAAGGGACCTTATGGGACAATGGCTGTATTTCTTAGAGCTGCAGTTCAGACCAAGGTCATATTTACTCTTTAGGCTTTTAGGCATTGCACATAAATGCTCTCCAGTTGGGCTCCGAAAGGTGCAGTACTTGTATGACTTCCAGATGTCGACAGTCAATGGGATAATTAACTTGGTTCCATCTGATTTGTGCGGCCACTGTTGCAGAGACTAACCTTGCTCTGTTCATCCTCATCATAACAGAACAGTTACATCCATCATCTTACGTCATCTTTTGTTCTCATACTTCACCCCATGCAACTCTTATCAGGTTAATATACTGTAACTGTCTTCAGGAGGGGACACTATTCTTGTAAGAGGCTGCACAGAGCTGGGCAAAGAACAGAAGTCATGTCGGCATGCCATCTGGATCGGCAGTTACGTTGTGGGTGCTTCATTTACACGGTCATATTCCAGCTTTGTACAGTAGATTGAAAGGGAATCTGCAGCGTCTGTAAATCTAGAGGTGTTCTTTATTTACCGAGAATCATACAAATCAAACTCTTAAAACAAAATAGAACCATACAATTTTCACAAAAGAATAAACGGTGACAAAATGGGATTATACAGACCTAAAACAATCGATTACATTAAACAACAAAAGGAACCAATGTGTGACAATGTGTATAACATAATGTGATTCACAGACATTTTAATTCGATTCATAATGCTAGAAGTTTGCCGTACATGAAACGTACAGGTTTGCAAATGATCATGGAGGAAAATAAAGTATGTTATTAGTGTCACTGCTATAAAGCACTGTTAAAATACTGCTTTTGCACAGTGTATTGCACCATGTCAATGAGTATTGCCTAACTCTGAAGTAGCGAGTCCATTATTACTGGTTTTAAGGTTTATATGGTCTCATCTTTGCACACACCCACACACATACATATATACGCAGTACCGTGTCCTTAAGACACAACAAATCTAAAACTACTCTAACGTTCCTCTTCATACTTAAAGGAATAGTTTGGTGAAAATGTGCACATTTCTACGCAAAATGTAAATGATTTAAAAGACTATTTACTTACATTTTGCCCTATAGCCACAAGCTACATCATAGCTAACGTAGCTAACAAGCACTGTATAGCCACCAGGTTAGTACTACACAAACTGCATGTCGAGATCTTCACAAGTTAGCCTCAGACCACACTGAGTTAATAACTTCAGATAGACTTGCATGACACTGTATGTACTTTTATCTCTAAAAATGGAAACTTCTTGCTGAGGAAATCTAAGGTGGTGCTGAGGAAATCTAAGGTGGTGCTGAGGAAATCTAAGAATTGTCATGCTGGTTGACCAGCATCCAAAACACAACATATACTGGTTTTGGTGGTGATTAGGATATCAGCATTTAAAACATAACATACTGTGAAAAATAAATAAAAAATATCAGTTGCTGTTTATATCAGGTTTAAATTGTGTAATGAATGGATCAGTAGTAATGATGCAAAATGACTAGGACAAATTTCTTGTACGTTTACTTGTTTTCAAAGTTGAAAACTTTACCTGTAAAGTTACCTTTATGGAGATTCAAGGTCCGACAGCAACTATATGCTGCGTTATATTGATAACTGTTCATGTAAGTTAGAGTATGTCAGACTATATACGCATGTCTATACGGTTTGAGGCCACTGTGTGATGGAGGTGTAAAGTCAAGGCTTAGAATTTCAAACTCAGTGCTTGAGAGATGCAAAATTGGAGGTTGCCCTAATTAAAGTGAGTATTGTTCGTAAAGAGCTATCAATAGTGATACAAGTGGTAATGTTTTTGTTTTATTTATGTTCTCAAAACAGAGAGTCAGTGTCAAATCTTTACCAATCACTGGGTCTGTATGTCATAAAGCAAACATCAAAAAGTTAAGAAGTAGTTATTTATTATGATTGGTGGTATGAACAGGTATGTTGTTTTGATGTCATATGCTGAGCCTAAGGTTGAAAAAAAAGGAATTCCAAGTAAGAATTCCCAGTTCAGTGGTTTGACTATTTTTCCCCATTCTGAGGTGGGAAACTCGGAGGTATGAGTTTCGTTTGAACAGAGATAAGCTTCCATTACGTGATAGCTGTGTAGCATCATGGCTCTGGTTCAAAAGCAAACTGTGGACAATGAACATGTCTTGTCTGATCAACTGGATTGTCAGTAAGCAGAAATTGTGTACATTTGCTGTATCACCAAAATATACCTTTAAACTTTGAGTGGCGCTTTCCAGCATTGTTACAATAATGCATGCACATATAGGAGAAACATACAGTAACCCAGTGTTTTCAGTGAGCTTCTACCTATCAACACCTGAACAGGATGTCTAAACAGAGCTGCGCCTTTTGGCGAGCAGTCTAAAGGGGGAGATGCTTCTCAGCTCGGTGGACACAGTGCTGACGGCCGAGCAGCGCTGGGAGCTGCACACACAGCCCGTGGAGCCAGGCTCGAAGAAGTGTATGGACGATACTTCGCCCTGCTCCATCAGAGCATCACTGAAGGACATGTCCTGTGGGAGCATCACCATCTTCTCCCGGCTCTTGTACCACAGGCAGGAGCAGATGGTCTGGAAGTGGAGCACCTCAGCATAGACGCTCTTAAGGCCCCGCCTCCTGGTGTCCTGCTCAGTGACCGGTGGGTTCTGGGTTTTGGCCCTGCGAGGAGGCGCTTTCTGTTTTTCTCCAGAGAGCAGCGCCCGCTGCTCAGCATCCCGCCGTTCGTCCTCTGCGTTCATGGTCATGAAGCGCAGCACCACCAGGTTGAGGAAGGCTCCGATCACCGTCAGGCCCATCAAGATGTAGACAAAGCAGAAGGCCACATAATGGGGGTCATTGTGGAGGGCGTTGTGTTTCTGCAGGGCCACATAGTCACCAAAGCCGATGGTGGTGAGGGTGATGAAGCAGTAGTAGAAGGCATGGAAGTAGCTCCAGCCCTCATAGTGGGAGAAGGCAGCCGCCCCCACGCAGAGGGTTCCTACACAAGAGAAGAAGCCGATGGTCACCATGTTGGCCATGGAGACCTCTGGCCGCCGCAGGCCAGCACATTTCTTGGCTTTGTGGAGCAGGAAGCGGACGAAGGTGTTGATGCGTTCGCCCAGGCTCTGGAACATCACCAGGGTAAGCGGGATGCCCAACAGAGCATAGCCCATGCAGAATGCTTTCCCCGCATCCGTGCTTGGAGCAGCATGGCCATAACCTGTGATATCAAAGTATCAAAGTGTCAAAGTCCAGTATGCGGCCATAGCCATTTCCCCCAGAAAAACATGGACAAGAATAAAACCACCAATACAGAGAGCCAACAAGGAATAGACAGACTATTCTTAGGCAGTTGCTGGAGGTGATTCAAAGTGAAAAAACAATTTCACACAATTTTTCACTTCCCTAAATGTAGAAAATTAACTAAAACATATTTGTTATCTAAAGTTTGCTTTAGTTTTTTTGTAGCTAAGATGTAGCTAAGAAGTAGCCACCAATTGGCATTGTGCAAACTGCATGCTTGAATTGTCCAACACTAGTGATTTTTCACAGTGGTAGTGATAGGCAGCTGACATACAAAACCAGATGTGCCTCCAAATACTCACTCACAGACAGTAAATACAATAAATTATCATAAACATGCTGCCTGATGTCTAAAACACAGTTTTGTTAAGGTTTTAAGTTTTTTGCTGAAAAAGTATTAATTTAAAATCCATTCATGAACAGTACATACAAAACACACTAAGACAAAATAGCCAACAGAAAAACTTATTTTTCAGATTTATCACTGAACTTTCATCAACATTAAAAAAATCTAAAATGCACTTTCACATTAAAGTATGTTCTATATTCATCATAACCAGTGAGTTATGCAGAAATCTTCTGAAGTACCCATCTAAATAATCGCAAATAGAAAATGTTTTATAGCAAAACATTTTGAAGCTCAAATTTTCTGCATATTTTTGTCCATTTTTGTAGATAACAGTGCGGCAAGAAGAAAATGAGAAAACTGCATCATTTGACTGACATGTTATCTCCATCAATAGTACTACAAGACTGAATCAGACTGAAATAGTTTAGATGTAATGACAAGTGTGTTATGGGGATAGCCATAGAAAAAACTCACTCTTTCCACTCAAGCTGTATATATCACACAGTTCGATAAACTGCACTCATATATACTTGAGAGGTCCTCACGGATCATCATAAATATTTATGAAAAACTGAGGAAATCCTTGAAATCACTCTAAATCCAGCATAACATGTAAAGTAAAATTACACCATAAACATAATGTTAATGGCTAAGTACTTATGTAGCTGGTTATGTCAGCGAGCCTAGTCTTGTGAACCTTGCTTGGATCAGCTACTCTCAGTATACCCACTACTTAATAGCAAAGTATTGCAATGTTTTACATGCCAATATTGTATTGATACACAAATACCATGTATTGATATTTCATTATATAATATATAAATAAGTATAAATCATTTAAAGGTATTTTTATTTTTAGTCAGTCTAGCTGCTTAAAAATCCTATTTTGCTGCAATAAATCTATCTATCTATCTATCTATCTATCTTATCTATCTTATCTATCTATCTATCTATCTATCTATCTAATCTAATCTAATCTAAATTGCCCTGAACCAAAAATGGTAACTTTACAGGAGAGGGGACTAACATTCTCAGCTTGCAGTGGAAACTGAACAATCTTAATTGCTATATCATTTCCTTTGCTCCATCCACCATGGCATTTTAACTCATTTAACATGTTGTAAAGGGCAATTTCTGTTTACAAAAAGAAATGGATATAAAAGGCCTAAAACAGGGGTAACAGGCTACTTTTCAGTTTGCTTATTAGCCTCACAAATTATTAATTTTTCAGTGTTAAAATGCTCCTCTTGCAGTTCAGACCAGACCAGGTCTAATACATTCTCGAAACCTGTCACTGTACTCATTTGGGGTTTTATGTGCTGCCATGGTGCATTGGGGCATTTGGTACTAAGCAGGCTACTAACAATGTCAGATCTATTTTTAAAAGAGGAGAGCTTGAGCTGAAGTCTTTAACAGATTTAAAGTAATGGAAAAATGTACTCTTTGTTATTCTCTACTGTTTATTTCCTCCAATTTTATCAGAAATAAGGTTTTCATTACCAGATGATGTTCATTTTTATTATAAGTGGTAAAATATTTTTACCGAGTACACAGTACAAGCTGAAATCTACATGAAACATCATGCTTTAATATGTTTGCATGCAGTTTAGTGGAGTGTGACTTCATATGGCCAGCTTTGGAATGAGAGGTGAACGAGGTAAACAGACTGCTTAATGTCTTGAACGTTGTTTTTTGTTTAATGACTAGTGGCATTAAGCTGGTGTACAACCTACCGCATGTATTTGCACTTGCTCTGTTTAAACATCATGTAAATATTAGGACTTTCATCCATTACACTTAGCTCCCTCAATATTATCTCAGGGATGCTGTTAATGTTCCAAAGTAGGGCAGAGACTAATACAGCGTTTGATTTCAGATATCTGGTCGGTTTGTGTGCTGTCTTCAGTGTTCCATGGAGAAAGTCAAAGACTAAAAGACCTCAGGGCAAACATCTGTAATGTAAACACTGCTTATCAGCAGAGAAGAATCTAAATTTGGGTTCCCAAACATCCATTATGAAAACTGCGCAGACTTAATAAAAATCACTCCACTCAGAGCTCTCCGTCTATTTAAATATTTAAGCATATCAGAAAGTATTACGTGTTTCTAGATGTAAATGCTTGCTGCAAATCTGCTTGTGTTAGACTTGGAACAGAAGCAAAACACTTTTCTTTTTTAACCACAGAGTGGTTTTGAGCTGCTTCTGTATTTGACAACAGCCTGAACAACTGTTTAACTGCATCCTCAAATAAACATCAATGTTAAATATCAGAACATTTATTTTCTTAAATAATCACATCATCTTTTGTTATTAGATGCAGCTGTTGAGGTTATAAATGTCCCTTTCATAGCGTTCTATTGTGAAAATGTAAATGTTAACTTAATGTAGATTAATCGAAGCACAAACAAGCTATAAATATCATTGTTATCACCAAACCATTATCATCGCCAAACCATATTTATCTTGTTAATACTCTGATGGATGGTTGTGGCTGCCTGGGGCTTAATGGCACCTGTATAAACAGGCTATTTCAGGATGATTTCATGGAAACCCAGCGGCTCACTACAATTATCACTTCCATCATGAAGCACTAATTGAACAGGTTCATTCTATTCCTCTTAATCATGATGTTCTCATTTTCTTGTCTTCTTGTCTGTTAGTAACCACAAAGCTTTATAGTCTACAGAGCTTAAGAGCTTAAGATTTTATATCAATAATAGTAAAAACTAAAAGACTGAAGGATCTAGAGACCATTCTTTTTCATTATAGACTTGCACACTGTATAGAAAAAGTTGGCTAGCTTGTTGGTCTCAGGTAGAGAAACTTTCTGAAAGGCTTTGTAAGGAAGCAGTGGGTTTTGCGAATAGCCTTCACCCATAGGGAAACCGTGATGTCATGTAGTTTGCGTATGATAATTTACTTAGCAGCGACCTGGAAAACATAGAAGAGCAGAGATATCAAGTGTTTCTAATTCTAACCTCTTTGCTCTTTGAGATTATAAAACATGATTATGCATGATTTGGGATTTTTATCATCACGGTCATGTTTTACCTTGCAGTCTCCAACGTAAAGGGGAACATCACCAATTGTTCAAAAATCCCCCTATAATTAAGTGGATAGGATGTAAACAGGATGTCAAAAGAAATCATTCTGAGTGGTTCAATGTGAAATGCTCCGTTCTTAGAGTCAGAATTGTTCACAGTGGTGGTGATAGGAACCAGACACCTGAAGAGTTTAGTACCTCTGAAAGCTCCCTCACAGAAATTATCATATATAAATTATTACAAATACACTGCACCATCATCAACATTACATCTAAAAACTCAGAAGACACTTGTAGGTTCAGTGGTGGTTTAGGATAGCTCTATTTGTGTTGTGAGCATGGTGACCCATGCCGTTTTAAAGAAATTTGACTCTGCAGTGAACCACGTCACATCATACCACTGAAAATAAATGATCCAAAATAAATAAAAAAAGTGGAATTTTCCTTTAATGTACTCCACATAATGGCTGTGGGAGGTGTTTTCATTGGGCTACATTCCTTAAATGGTATCTGAGTCTCTGAGGTTTAAAGACATAAGCAGCATAGAGAAGCTTTTCTATACTTTAAACTACATTTAGATCACTTTATCAGAGCTGTCAACAATACAGCACCTAATACTATAATACTATAACATTTAACACTATAATACTTCTATGGGGATATTTTTGGACTAATTAAACTAAAGTGTCTGAACTAAACCATCCCAGGTAAAGTGAGTTGGAGAGAGTTAGAGAGAGAGAGAGAGAGAGAGAGAGAGAGAGAGAGAGAGAGAGCCCTACCTATCGTTGTGATCACAGTGATGGCGAAGTAGAAAGACCCGGCGAACTTCCACTGCATCCCGGCTTTGTGCGGCTTTAGGAGCAAAACCACCGTTTCAATCTGATCGAAATCGGATTTGCTGAGGTTGTATTTAATCCTCAACTGAAATTTCCGATAATCCAGCCTTTTCCTCTGGATTTTCTCCTGCTTGGACTCCAAAGCGTCAAACACTCCCGCTCCAATTAGCAAATAGGACAGGGTGCAAATGATTAAGGCGAGCGTCCGCACGTTCTGTCTCTTCATTTTCCTCGAGCCTAGAAACCCCCCTCCGTGTGGAAAGCCTGCGCGCGGAGCGGACAACTTCGGACCTTCATGTCTCTGCGGAGCCTCTCTGACTGACCGACCCCTCGGGAGGCTCGGACGGAGGGTCCCCCCGCGCAGACGCGGTCACGAGGGCGCGCGCGCTGGGAGCTGTTCTTTCAGCACCACCCCCGAGCAGCGAAGAGCGCAGCCCTTATTTGGTCATTTGTTCCTTCGAGTTTAACGCGCCGGTCATTAGGGAGCGCGAGGGAAAGGGACTGTCCATGCCTATGAAATCATAAGAAGAGAAGCCCTGGGTACAGTTTGTGCCAGTAGCGTGGGTGGGCTGTCCCAGCTGGAAATGTAAAGGCTTCGGAGACTCGGCACTTCCAAAAACATTCAAAGCAAGATCTTTTTCTCCAAGTACATCTGAACTGTCCGCTTAGAGGAGTTAATGATTGTGTTTATATCTGGTATAGAAGTGTCCTGTAGGATCTATGTGAGAATAAAATACCCCTTTAATAGATATACAGTCAGACAGATGCTATCTATTTGCTATCTATTTATCTATTACATATATAACCCTATATATAACCCTAACCATGACCCTATATATATATATATATATATATATATATATATATATATATATATATATATATATATATATATATATATATATATATATATATATATATATTATACAAGCCTACTGCACTGATTCCGAGATTAATTCAAGAAAAAGCAATGTAGATGTAATCTTTTAAGTTAAGCTATTTATTTAATTAAATGTCCTGTTATTTAATTAATTTATTACATAAGTCTACTCTACTGATTCCAAGATTTAATTGCTCTTATTTCTTAATAGCTTAATGGCTTCTGATTTTTTTCCCAGAAACTCAGCGCGTTGCACAGATGCAGTGAATGCAGCACTGTTGACCGAGCATATATTTAAACTGATATGGTATCCAGGCGTCCTAAGTTGTTGTCTAGCAACATAATTAGTGATCTGGCCCTTTAGTCCTTCAGTCAATAGCGCCGTCCCTTTGTAGGCGCGCGCACGCGCTTCCTTTGCATTACAATTCTCCTTTTATGACACGCGCCCAACATGAGCGCGCATGTCAGAGTGAATCTTCATCTTACAGCTGGAGGACAAAGCAAGAGAAAAACAAGAATCTTCTCGTTTGGGAAGAAAATGACATGTACAGATGTTAGGTGCTTTTTTCAGACAGCACCAGGATTGTGGTTCTTTATTTTCTAAAAAAAAAGAAAAATCCTCTTTGAACACCTCTTTGGTTCATGTGGCACAATGATGTACGTGAAAGGGTTGCATGAATGGCATTATATATGATATTTTATAACAGGAATTCATCATCAAAAGCAATTCAAATCATTAAAAAACTCAATTCATAAAGATCTGCTAAACAATTTACACACATGCTGCACTTCATTAAGATACTGATTGAAAAAAAAGCTCGGACAATCAAATAATCAAGAAACACCTGTCCTTCATTTGTTTCTAATGTGAGTGTAAATGAATGAATTAGTCTATTCAGCGTCTAAAACTTTCACTAGCATTACTGAATCTCTGACAGGTTGATGCATAAATCAAACTCTGGGTGGCAGCATTGAGCACTAAAAAGAACAACAAAAAGAGAACCTAGTATCTGAAATCATTTGGTTTTAAAAAGCTGTGGCACAATTAGCATAAATATGATCTAATCTAAATGCTGATGTTCAGCAAAGTCAGGTCCAATTCAACACCGAGTAATAATAATAATATTATTATTAATAATAATAATAATAACAATAATAATACGAATATTATAAGATATGCTGAACACTTTCAAGTAAAAACCTCTATTTACGGTGAACATATAGCCCTACTGGTACGTATACTGTAAAAAAAAGTCTGATGGATTGTAATGTTTCTGGCTGTCCTCTAACCGCTATCACTGTGCCCATGATCAAGGCTCTAAACTTGAAACTGCTCCAGTTTAACCCCTCTCCTTTCATGGCAACCTTTAAAAAACACAAGCCCGTCCAATGGCCCTACCATGATTTAATAACATTAAGAAAGGCTAAATAAGAAGTACTTTGACACCTACTGTAAAGTGAAACCGTTTGTGATAATGTTACAGATACACCCTAGAACAGCAGTGGAAGAAGCTAGCAGGGTGTTTGCCGTGGCTGAGGTTATTATTCAGAGATGTTATCAGTCTCTACAAGGCTTCAAATTCATCTATCCTCTGCTTGGTGTTGCCCATGCGGATCTGACGCAGGGTCTTGTACTTGTCCCTCCCGGCACGCATGTTCTCCATGTGCAGGATGTCATTCTGGGTCTTCTTGGTGTCGTCCCGCGCATCGGCCAGCTCCGAGCTCAGGGCCTGTGGCACATTTTGACCAGGGTTATTTATATAAGACTATAAATAAATATTTCACAGCACAAGGGACTGCGAGCAGAATCAAAGTCTATAAAGACAAGTGTTCCAGTTCAAATTCAAGAGCCACCACAACCCATGATAATACAGCAACTTAAATGCTATACACTACTGTACAAAAGTCTTCAAACTGTAAATTTATTTATCAGGACCATGAATGTGTTTCTGCTTATTTTTATATAGTTATTTTTAAAAAAAACATACAGCATGATAAAATTCAACCTAACTAGAAAAAAAAGAGTACTGGCATTGTGTGAGCTGTAGATGATTCAACAATAAGAAAGCTGTATATTGTTAGGAATGATGTGCCTAAAGATTAGGGGTGTGTATTGGCAAGAACCTGACGATGCAATACGTATCATGATACAGCGGTCACGATTCAATTTATCACAAAATATTGTAATACTGCAAACAAGGTGATATATTGCGATTTTTTAAATAATACTATTAAAACACACCACTATATGAACAGGTTTGTCGATGCTTACAATAGCATTGCGCCCTTGTGCTGCTTGTTAATGTTGGAGTGGAGCTGAAAATGGATTACAACACTGCCATCTAGTGGACAGAGGTTTAAACACAACACACAATGATTCACTGTCTGCCAGGAATCTGTGTATCGATACTCTGTTTTTGAGAATCGATACAGTATCACAAAACATTTTATTTTATTAACATATTTTCTTACACCTCTACTAAAGATGCACTGATCAATAGGCTGTGAGCAGAATAAGTCTCATATAACTGATTGTATGTCATTCAGATTTACTCGTGTGATGCACAATGGTTCACAGCACAGATACGCCACACGCTGTCAGTGTGGACTTCACAGTGATTGAAAAACACAACCAGTTTGCTGAACAACTCCAAAAATATTTATCTTAACAAATTTAATAAGAACCTCAGGCACCACATGAAATATGTACAATGTTTAAAAAGTTATCCAAAACAAAAAGGCTAAAGCTGGTAATTAATTAGGGGCATTAATTAAATAGGGGCTGTTGTGGGCTGAAGGTTAGGTATCCAGTCACCGGTTTGATCACAGCAGTCCACAACTGAAGTGCCCTTGTGCAAGGCGCCTAACGCCCAACTGCTCCCCAGGCTCCGTGGATAGGGCTCCCCACTGCTCCGGGCATGTGTGCTCACTGCCCCCTAGTGTGTATATTTACTAGTGTGTGTATATGTGGATGTTTTAATGCACGGATGGGTTAAATGTGGGATCAAATTCCACTGTGTGCAAACACATGCGACTAATTCTAACTAACTAAAACTAAAGTTAGTGAGAGCACAGACCCAGCCACTGGTCGGCAGCCTCTGTTATCTTTCTATAGCAATGAAAAGCCATTACGAGCAAACTGTCAACTTAAAAATTAGTATGGAATCTCCGGTGTGCTGTTATCCATTATATATAAAGTAAATGCAACATAAAGACTTTTACACAGTAGTGTTTGTGAGTGTGTGCATATCTCACCATGAGCTGTCTCTGCACACGCTCGTTTTTCTCAGCCTCTGTGAGACGGTCCTCCTCGTTGCGGTTGTCTTTAATGGTTTCTACCAGGAGCTCCGCACTGTAGCTCCTCATGTTCTCCTCATGGTCATCCTGCTCCTGTTCCACCTCCACCTCCTCCATCTGGACGTCCTCCATCACGAGCATGGCTGGAGCCGCTGGAGGTGGAGGAGAAGTCATCATCAGCTGCATCTCCTCGCGGGTCTTAAACAGGTCTTCTTGCACCTCCTTAGCCTAAAATCCACACAGGAATGAGAGTTATATTATAATAATAATGGAGAGGAGGAATACAAGGCATTTTGTTTCTTTTGGAAATAGAAATGATCTCAAAATATCTTCTGAATTTTCTGATAAGCATTAAGGCCACAATAAGGCCATTAAACCAGCAAAATATAATATTCCAAACAGTGATGCCACTTATGCTTGTTGTGAATGCTTCCAGTTAAAGGAGCAGTGTGTAAGCCTCTAGCAATGAGGTTACGTATTGCAACATATTGAACCATCTCATCATTGAAGGCTTACACACTGCACCATGGTTTTGTACACTACCGCTCAAAAGTTTAGGATCACTTTAGAATTTAATTTCATGCAATTTTCATGCAATTCACAAACAATATTATCCATTTCACATTTAATGTAAGTGTATCAGATGATTTTTAAAGAATAAAAATGTTTGTATTAAAGTCTATTTTTGTATAGAGGCTTATTTTGCATATAGTCCTATTATCAGTAATTCTCAGTGCTCTGTCTAAATCTCCTGGTACGGCTGCCAATCCAAGTTAAGGATGTTATTGGGCTAATTGGTTGTTAGGACACTCTTGCTCAATTGTGATGCACAGCTGAAAAACATTCTACTAATAAGTGAGTATAAAAGGGAGAACAACATTCTAGGTTAGTTTAGTATCTGAAGCATCAGCAGTTGATGGCTTGCTGACCGACTCAAAATGACTAGAAAGAAACAACTTTCTTTAGAGACCCGTCAGTCCATTGTTGTGTTAAGGAAGGAAGATACTCCATTAAAAAACAAAAACATTTCACTGTGATCTCAAACTTTTGAGCGGTAGTGTATATTATATTCCATTTCTGCTAATAAAATCTGCTAAAACTTACACAATGCTCATTTACCTACTGTTTTTGAGAGACTGCTGGTAAAGACAATACAGTTAAATCCACAAAACCTGTGAAATGTTTTTCTGCCAAGTGTTCAATGCAATACAAACATACTGCGTAAAGGAATGAAACATTCTCAGTGTAAACAGATAGTGATTATATATGCTTATAACAGAAGTGTTGTACTCACTCTGTTCTGCCATTCATTTGCTTCTGCTTCCTTAACTCTTTTGGCCTCTTCCAGCAGGGCAATCTTTGCAGTGTATTCAGCCAGTTCTGTAGCCTTCAGGAACATAGCAACAAACACAGCAAGTTAATTTCACATTACAGTATATACTGACAACTCAGACTTAATACTAAACGGGTTAAATGGTTCCTTCATTATTATAGAACCAAAAATGGTTCTTCCAAAGCTTCACTGCATGACACGACACCTTTATTTTTAGCAGTTTCTCACATCAGATTTAGCGCAAAGATCTGAGTGAAATGGAAACTCCCTTTATTAGTGTGTACCAGCTTGACTGCTTTTAGTTTGGGGAACCCCCACCGCACTCACCAGCTGCTCCTGGCTCTTGGCCTGGTCCTCAGCCTGCCTGGCCAGTTCCTCCTTAGCCAGCAAAGCCGCCTGTCTCTCAGCCTCCAAACGAGCAGCCTCATCTTCTACCTTCCTTCTCTCCTCCTCCAGCCGTTTGGCTCTCTCCAGCTGCTCCTGCAGGTCTGTATAATACATAGGTGACACCAACAGGGGGCAGCAGTTACTTCACAACTGTTCAACAGGCACTGAAGCCATTAAACACTCAGGAGACGGAGAGGTTTTAATAAGGATGGAAAAGTACAGAAAAGCTTTACTGTCAAAATACTAGCGAGAGTATGTGTCAGGAATATTTTTCACTTAAAATATACTTGAGTGAAAGTCAAAAGCTATTAACGTACTCAAGTATGGAACAGAACAATTCCGTTCCACACAGGGAGACTCCATTCCAGCTCCTCCATGTTTTCAACCCTTCATTACACACATTGCACACACATGCAGTTTACAGACTTGATTATGCCCATATATATATATATATATATATATATATACAGAGAGAGAGAGAGAAAGAGAGAGAAAGAGAGGACAAAATAGTCTTGACTTTTAATGTAAGTCTATGGAACCAGAATTTTTCCAAGCTATTTTGGATCGTTTCTATTGGTCTATTGACTTCATGAAGTAATGAGCAGTCCAATCAGATATTATTAGATCATAACTACAAATAATACTGGGCTGCCACAATGAAAAGCTTGGAAAGGTTAAATAAACACACTGACAGATATAAAACCATATGAGATTCCCTGTTCTTCTGTTGTAGTTTTGATAAATCAACAGATCTTATTTTGTCCTCCATAATAACTGAACAGAATAATAGTGAACATAATAACACAACTCTTCTGTAGTGAATAAGAGCTCCTATTCAAAAATAGGGGAACTGTACCTCTCTGGGCTTTTCTGGCCTGTTCCTCGAACTGAGAGAGCCTCATCATCATCTCTCGCTTCTCTCTCTCCATCTCTTCCTTTTCTCTCTCAATACTTTCTCTCTTCTTCTTCTCATTTTCCAGCATGGCTCTGAGAAATGCACCAATCCACCATTAGCATATCAAAAGGTGTCATAAGCAGACCATTCATATGCAGCCAATGAGCATTAAAAAAGATGAACAACTTAATTAAACTTGCATAGCGCAATAAGCACATGCTGGCCAGAGTGTAGGTGGCATGTAAACAAACGCGTTTCAGCACAACAACAATATTGTTCCATACACAAAAGCATATCTCACTGTCTCAGTGAAGTTTGTGCTGGTCTTCTGTATTAAAATTCATAACTTTTATCCTTATTCAGTTAATTAATCAGTCCATTGTTGTTACTGATTCTGATATCCTGGCTGTCCTGTATTTTGCCTCATTCAAAAAAAAAAAGCAGAAATACTCTGTGTGTTCTATGTTTAAAAAAAATATCATGTTTAGCTGCTTTTTAAAATCTAATTGAAAAATATAACTAAATAAATACCCATCCTTTACACAGTACTCAGTTCTACACAATTCAATGCAAAATTGGTCACTGCAAACTTTCTGGGACAAAATGAGCATATATAAAGTATCAGCAAAGCTAAAATAGAAACAAAATAAATGCATAAAATAATAAAAACACAATAAACCAAACTGCCAGACCTCTCCATCTGCCTCTGGTGTTTCTCCTCTCTGGCCTGGGCCTTCATCTGCTGCACCTCAATGCTGTCAGGCTTCCTCCGCTGCATGTAGAGCTCATGGTTGCCCATACACAACTGCAGGATGCGCTTGTTAATGCGCAGGCGTGGAGCGTAGAAAACAAAGTCCTGTCGGAGCGAGAGAAGGAGGAAGCATAAGCCGAGAGAGATTTACATGTGTTCCGAAGATGAGTAAATCAGTAAGCTCTGCTTCACATAACAGCAATGCAGTCTAGACAAAAGCCATCGCCGAGTTTAATTTGTGTTGCCAATTTGAAATTGCTCTGAGCTAATACGAGCAGACAGTATCGTCTAGGAATGTCTGTAATAACTGCAGTCAGACTTTGTATCTGGAGGCTAAACAATAATGTAACATTGTGACTGTGGCAGGTCAGTGGAAGAGAGAAAGGAAAAGCTCTAAGATCATAAGACACCAAATATTAAAAATCTACATGTAATATTTTGGAGTTTCTGAAATGGTAACTTAATAGTGGATGATTTTTTCTTAGTTCCGTTCTTGTTGATACGCTTGACTCACATTTATGATGCCACTGGTGGGCGATTCATGTAATTGGTGGTTCTTTTTAGTGAATGAATGCTATTAGCATGCTGAGGAAGGCTGAAATGCGTATGTGAAATAAATATTTTGCATATATTTGCATAGGAATATTTTGCAGTGCTGTCTGAACTTCCTCTTCCGTTTTAACTTAATAGCAGTAAGTAACACATTCCTAATTCTGTAATCTAAGTTATTGCAATGAGAACAAAATGTAATAAGGTTTGAATACAATAGCAACTACATGAACAATACAGTTTGCGTTGACAACCAGTAAAGGTGTGGCTTTACCTAAGACGAAAAAAAAATCTCTTATGATAAAAACGTGAGTCATGATGCTATTTATAGTCTAACTAAAGCGACAAATTAAATGTGTTGGGTTTCGGTCATTGTTACAAAGAAACAGCTCTCGAGTGAATCATACTCTGTTAGATCCCATAAAAAAATAAATAATTAGCACTTACAGGAGCCTTTTTATCAATGGGTTTGATGACAAACTTCTTGTCATTGAATGATATGTTCCTGATTTCGCTCCAAGGGAATCCGATCTTTGGTGTCAGTCTGTGGAACGATAGAAATGACATGAGATCATTATCAGTACAATTTACCAATTCAAACTTTCTTTCTGAATACACCCTACAAATCACTGGTGCAATGGGAACATCGGGGCTTAAGGTGCAATGACCTCTCAATAACAAGAGTGCTCCACAGACCTACCAAGCTTGGCTGGCTAGAGTTTAAAAAGTTACTCCAGGGGTCACTGACTAAACAGACAATGACTCCCGGCACACTGACCCTAATACTTGCTCCACTCTAAACCTCCCAAAGGAAGCCGCTGTTGATGACCAGAGGGTCAATGGTTTTGCTCTGTAAGCCAAGGCACACGACAAACAAATGCTTACTTGTCATTCTTCTCATAGATGTTCAATCCGAGAGCATCCACACCCAGCCACAGCTCTGTCCCTTTCTTATTCTTAATGTCAAAGTAGTTGACTCCATACATCTCCAGGTCTTGAGCAATTTTCAAGTATTCCAGCATAGCGTCTTCCCTGGGAGCCAAAAATGAACATATACAATTACTGTTAGATCCAAACTTGGCATTTCTTTTTATTTTAAATTTGGTTTTTATGTCATTTAAAAATGCAAGCTTTGTGACAATTTCATGACCCAACAGAAAAATTACTTGAAAAAAATCGCAATACATTAACATAACATTGAAATTTAAGACTGCACACTTCTTCTCTTTAAAAGTTACCATGTACCAAGATCACAAGTCATGTGTGTTTTAAAAGCTTATGCGTGTGTGACTTACTTTAGCATGCCCTTGTGCTCCTCATGCCACACCTGGATCCTGTCCTCCCACTGTTCTTTGGAGAGCTTGTGTTGGTCAAGCACTCTGTGGAGAAAGCCAAGGTCAGTTTTACTGTCATACCTTCTCACCTCTGAGGTGTTGTGTGTGTGTAACGCAGTGCAGCCCAGATTTTACATTCAACACAGTGCAGCAGTATAGCTATTTAGAACAGCATAACCTAAAAGTGGGGGATAAATTCTGTTAAATCAGGTTAGATTTGCTCTGTTGGTAAATGTCCTACAAGTACTACTGATATGCACAGTATGTTCAGAGAAGTATATTGTATTGTATAGTATCACATAATTTACCACGATAATCATATATATTGTCATATTGCCCAGCCCTATTATAAACTATGAACCAATCAGCCATTAAAATCACCTTCTTGTTTCTACACTTATTGCCTTTCTTCATTAACTCCACTCACCATATAGGAGCACTTTATAGTTTTACTATTACAAACTGTAGTCCATGTGTTTCTCTGCATACTTTGTTTGCTTCTTTTCACCCTCTTTTTTTAATGGTCAGAACAGATGAGCTACCACGTCTGTCTTTACATCAAGGTGGACCAACAATAATTGCCTGATAGAATTAACAGCAAGAAGACACAGTATTTAAAACTTCAGCAACACTGCTGTGGCTGATCCACTCTCACCAGTGCAACACACCACCACCACATCAGTGTCACTACAGTGCTGAGAATGTTCCACCACCCAACTAACCCCTGCTCTGGGGGTTCTGACCATTGAAGAACGGTCAGAAGCACTACACTGAGCTTCTATATTGTAAGAGGAGCTGATATAACGGAAAATAAATGTTGCTACGGTTAAGCAGGTTATTATATAATACAAAATGGTGTTGGGGAAAAAACAGACCAACTGCTGGTCCATAGCTTCACTGACTGTTGTGCCTGTATTGTTATCTGTGCAAGGATAATTAGTAATAGATGTTATCTATCTATCTATCTATCTATCTATCTATCTATCTATCTATCTATCTATCTATCTAAAAGATTAATCAGTTTCAGATGAATGCATGAAATCATACACAATCATACATTAGTTTCCCAGGACCTAATTTACATAAAATTATATATAAAAAAAGAAAGAGAGGAATATGGCTGAAAAATAGAAAGTCTCACAGTTAATACCACATTCATAAAAAACATCTAAAGTGAAAAAATAACATGTTGGAAATGATGAGTGATAAAAAGATAATAATAAATTCTCAGACGCCCTCAGAGACCGTTATAAACTTTACCCCTTAAACCGCAATTGCTCACTGTTATAACTACACATCTTAAATAACATCCCTGTTATATTTTCCATTGTTCCATGGAAACCAACTCTCTTACATTTATCCACTTATTCAGCTTAAAGCAGCCCCACCCGTATATTTTTAACAGAACTAATTCATCTTTTATTAGTCATTTTCGACAAATAAAAACACAAATATTATACACAGACCTCAAGGGAAAAAATAAAAAAGAAAGTGCCTTTTAAAACTGAATAAAGAGTCTTAGGACTGATAAGTGAACAATAAGCCAGTAGATTGATGGGTTAGGAGAACAACTTGAAATCAATTAGCCCAGCTGTGAAATGCCTCACCTCTGTGGTAGCAGCCGTTCAGTTGTGAGATAGCCAGCCTTGTGGTTCTCCTTGGAGAAGTCTCCAAACTTGGACTGCACGGAGTAGGAGGCCAGCAGCACAGCTGTTTCTGGGGGGCAGTAGATATTGTCGCTCAAGATGCCATCTTTCACCTGCAGGAAGAAGAGCTTGCGGGTGATGTCCTGGATCAGCTCCTCGGCCACATCTTCAGGGAAGTACTTAGCCCGGAACATAAACTGCATGGGGTTCTCTCGCTTCATGTCCTGAGATAGAACCTGGTTAAAAACACAAGAGACGGTTGGTCAGGATCATTGATGTGACACATTATGGTTAACTGGGTTTTGATTTAGTTTTTATTTAGGATATGTAATTGAACAGGTACAGACAGGTCAGAATACGAGGTCTGGTCCTGTGGTCATACTTGCAGGGCTGGTTTCCTGGGCACACATTAAGCAGAGCTTTGGACGACAATAGTTTTTCAATGGATGCTAACCTCTGACACTGTAATAAAGCCAAATACTTTATCTGTGTCCGGGAAGCCAGCCAGGTCACTAATCGACCCACATGATCACGTGACCAGCAATCTAACTGGACGGGTCTAGGACAAAGCTGCGTTAAGCATTTAAAAGCAATTTCTCTTCAATAAAGTACTTTATGCAGTACCTTCACAACAAGTTCCAACTACGTATAACACGCAATGATAGGCTGGTAACGTGATACACATTTCCCCCAGGCGCAAACACTGTAAATATGTACCTTTTTCTCCAGTTTCAGCCAGGTGAGATATCCTTTGTTGTCCATATACTGCAGCCCGAAGTACCACACCTCACGCAAGCCCACTGTCTTGACCACCTGAGGCACAAACACTTTACATTGACTTCAATGAACCTCATGTAATATCATACCAATGACACAATAAGAGACATGTAGACAATTATTCCAGGAATTGGCCTTCCATGTTAGTCACTTCAGCAGTAGTTATTCTAGAATCAGGCGTAAAGGGTAGGGTAACCTTAAAGTTGGAGGAGTAGTGGTCTTAAAGAATAAAGATGGGAGTGGTTTTATCCATTGAGAAATACCCAGTAGGGTGTGCCCCTCTGCACTGCTTCATTCTGATTCCAAATTAATCAAAGGAGCAGTGCTATCAGCAGCGGAACTACCCCCCACCCATCCAAACTGCGACACCTTATCAGTTACACCTACTGTGGAATGGCCTAGCCTGGAGTCCCCCACCTAAGAGCTGTACATCATGTGACAAATCATGCCATAAACTAGCCATTTTGACATCATTGCTGGGCTGGACAACATTTGTGAAATGATTTACTCTTAAACACTGTTCCTAGGCACCTGTAACTCTCCCATTGGCTTAACAATATTTAACCACACATTGTTCCTCCTGCAGCTTCCACTTTTGTTTGCTATTTCTTTTGTTTGACCGTTATTTGAGGAAATGACACTTAAAGGTGGAATTTACAGCATGAGTGTTATAAGATCAGAACGGTTTCCATTCCACACATGCCTTTTCACTAAAGTCACTAAGCTTGAGGATACGTGCCACCACCTATAGGCCTGACAGAGGCTGCAGGACCAGCTGAGGCTCACCTGCTCGAAGAGCTGTTTGCCTGTGGTGACTGACTGGATGGCAAATTCCAGCTCAGCGTCCATTGTAGTGACGCGGACATTGACCTGAGGAAAGCAAACACATTAGAAACAGGAGGGTCCTGAAAGAACGAAGCAAAGACAGCACTCTGTGTGTAAACTACTCAAATGAAAATCCATCATAGTCACCCTTGCACATATAAATACTGTAGGAAGCATTTCTGTCATTTACAAGGCTTATGCAAATAACATGAAACAGTATGGAGTCAGTTCGTTTAGATTTAAGGTAATTTTAAAAAAAAAGCATTGCTTTGGCTTATGTGTTTTAAGAAAGGTGTTTTAAAATGTTTAAAATATACAGAAATAAACAGATTTGTATCATGCAATTTGATCAAAGCACAAAGAGTGGACAAAATTATGCTTTTACATATTTATTATTATTATTATTATTATTATTATTATTATTATTATTATTATTAATACTAAGCTAAAAAGAGCCTTTTTTAAAAAATAAGGCCAGAAAGTACAATTATACTAAATTCACGATTCAGGTCATTCTTTTTTCCTTCCAATATCCAATCCAGCTGCTAATAAATGCCATCTTTAATGGTAATTATTCCTGTTTACTTGGATGTGAAATGCTGAATAGAAAACATATTGTAAAAACATCTTGTAGAAACCATGACATGGTATTTTGTCCATATAGTGCACCAGTATGCAAGAGGAATCCAATATTTAGCTTGTATAAGGATGTTTGGTA
Organism: Megaleporinus macrocephalus; assembly: GCA_021613375.1. Classification (NCBI taxonomy): domain Eukaryota; kingdom Metazoa; phylum Chordata; class Actinopteri; order Characiformes; family Anostomidae; genus Megaleporinus; species Megaleporinus macrocephalus. Next base: position 35,871,312 of record CM038712.1, read on the forward strand.
ATGTGTTCTCATTTGATTACACCATGTGCTCTTGCAAATCAAGCACGCTGTCTATCATCACAGTAGCCTGTAACCGAACTGTAATAGGAACAAATCTCGCTCTGAGGTGCCAAACCAGTAACTGTAAAGCACGAAAGCTGTTCATGGCCCAGCACGACCGAATTCTTAACTTAGAGGCTTAAAATACACACTCGTCTGGCCGAACACATAGGGGACTCGTAGAGGTGGCTGGAAAAAGCTGACACTCTAACTTGTGTTGCACAAGGGTTCAAAGGGGTTTATCTTTACAGCAGTGGAGCAGGTTCATAAAGACGTTATGCAACTTGGACAATGGTTCTGAAGCTCTGTCAAGGTTCACTGGGCCGTTATAAAAGTCTCAAACAGCATTTTTCTCCATACGGTGTGTTACTGAGAGCCACGAGGCCACATGCTTATGGTAACCTAATAGTAACTGTAGAGTAACATACTGTGAATATGTTTCCTCATAATGACTGTAGACAAAAAAAAAACACACCCATGTTATTAATCTCTATGTCAGCATGGCAGATATAATCTATAATCTTCAAAGCTTTCTCCTACTGCTGGATTTGTTTCTACTATAAAAGTCCTCAGTGAGCCCCGCTGTTGTCGGCATCTCCCTGAGCAACCGTGAGCTATTTATCAGCGCTGCAAACTTTATCTGAGCACAAGAATGGCCTAGTCTATGTCAGAAGTCAGTATGACCGCTATGAGGTGGCTTTCTCCTTCTCCTCAAGCGCCTATTTTTTTTCCCACAAGTCACTGTGTACACACCACTCCGCTCAAATCATTTCCACAGTATGTTTGCTCCTAACACAGGGACTTTTGTTCCCCTTCGTGATTGTGCTTTGGGTGATAGAGTATCTTTGGAATCTGAAACCTAAACCAGCTCAATAGTATAGGCTCCGAACAGGGCAGGAAGGAATTTTAACAGCATTAGCTGTGTTTTAGGGAACTTTAGAAAGCTAATTTTAGTGTTTTCATTAAAAAAAAGACGATGACAGATCAATTACTTAAAACTAAAGGTGTATAGATCTAATATTTAAAAACAGCAACAATAAAAAGTACATAGTTTTGTTGTTTTGACACTCAATATCATGGCAATGCTCAAAATAAACAATAAATGACTAAAATATGATGAGAAATGTCCTTTGAAGGTTAAGCACAATGGTAATATGACATCATGCTCTCACATTCAACTGCTGTGCCTCAGACATTCAGCAGCTAGCTAATATTTTACTTTCCTGTATTCATCACTTGTGAATATGGAGTCATGACCTTAACTCATCATTGTCCGAGTCGAGTTAATGTGTAAATCTAGTCACCTTAGTAAGACATGTTAAAAATATACTCCAACAGTTAAGATCTGCATAGCTTCAAACTGCCAGCCAGCATGCAAAATCAAGTGCTGGCCTGATAATTTTTATAGTGTAGTGTGACTTTAACGTTGCAGAAATATTGGCCAGGCAATGGTCATAAAGCGACTCTCTATCTCCTTTTACAGCCAGAGCACATTACCAAATACGAAACATAAAACCACATCTCCTCATGAAATGCAACATTATTGAAAGCACTATTTAAAATATTTAATGATTTGAATATTGTCTGATAAACAGTGTATCAATGACACTAAGCAAACTGTACACCTGTCAACAAGGTAGGTAATGAGAGGGGATTCCCACTGATTTCTGGATAGTTTAGATGTGAACTGGTCCATTCTAGACCTTAAAGTCAGAGTGGGTGGTAAGCAGTGGTCACAGGAACCAGACGCCTCTAAAGGCTACACCGCAGATTCCTGATATGTCACTGATGTCAGAACAAAACCTCCAAAATAGTCATTTTAGAATTTCAAATTACTTTTAATGTATGTCAATGGAACCAAGTATTTTGGGACATTTTTGGCAATATAATGCAATATAAAGTCTAATTTAGGTCATAAACTGAAATAGAGGCAAAAAAAGAGAATGATGTTTTGGACAGCATTTCAAGATCGGGTTGATTTTTAAACCTACTTATAATGGAGAGGTACAATCAGGGTCCTGTATAGAAAAATAAGCGTATTTTTTGATTTACTACTGTATTCTCATCATCGATATTACATGCCAAGCTCAGAAGTCACATGCTGGTTGTCTGGAAATTAAATAAAATAGGTTTTTTTATGTGTTAAGGACATGGTGACACCTGGTTCCTATCAGTCCCATTGTACGGAAATAGGGAGTCCACAAGTTTCTCACCAATGGAGCAATTTCGCATCAAACCACCCTGAATTACTTTATTTACATGTGAATTGCTAATCATGCAGAAAATGTAATAACATGTTGGCATTCCCCTTTAAAGTCTTTCTCTGCCAAATTCACAGAAGGGTTTCAGTTGGCTCTAACGTGGTAGAGCAGGTTTCCAGAAACTACAACTCTAATCCTGTCTACACAGACTATTGACTGAAGGATCGTTTACTATTCCATATTAGTAAGGAACATTTAGCTAAGTAGTAATATAAATAATAAAGTCGTATGTCTGGCTAATAACAGTGTTTATTTACTCATTTACAGAGCGTTAATACGGCTAACTGTAAGACTGACACTCCAATTCCCAGCGCCTCACTCTTTATAGAGGAAAAGGCAAAGTAACGACAGCAGACAGGCTATTAAAAAGACAGTAACTTACTGGCTTGGGCATTTTCGCTCCTGTTGTGAAGTGCTGCGGAAAAAAAAAAGAGTGAATGAGTTTCCCGATTCCTCGCTTTACTTTACTCTCCCGGCTCACAGCGGAGTGAATGATCTGCGCATGTATGGATCTCCTGGTTTGAGGCTCATTTCTGACTCATTGTCAATACACGGTGTCAGAGCCTCGCCCCGATAATGGCTACGATAAAGCCGGAGCGTTTTCAAGTTAAAGAGTGCCAGGTCTCCACTTAACACGCACTTCACCTGCCTCAGCTCCTTCAGGGAGGCGACCTTTGTTCCGTCCCGGTGAGTGTGCAGCGCAGCAGTTAGACAGAGAGAGAGCGCAGCCCCCGCCGAGCCAGCGGCATTAAAAGCCTCGCTGTTCTGGCTACTATGGCAGTTTATGGCAAATGGGCGGAGACCAACAAGTGCAGTGAAACTGGCGAGCTAGTTCCTGCTGTTAGGTGTTCTAGTAAACATACCAGAGTCGCACAGTGACAGGATAGTAAAGGTTTATTGCATATTGTGCTTACATTGCCATGTCAACAGTGTATTTACGCAGAATTTACACATCCAAAATAAAAGGTTCACATGAAATTCTTCACATTTCTTTCCCTACTGTAGGTGTGTGTGCTGTCAACAATAGACACTACATCATCATGTGTTTGGTGTGTCCACAGGCAGTTTCGGAAATCCACCCTTATGACTCTTTATGCATTGTTGGGCGCGGTGGAGGCAGAGGCCTACCAGCTGCTTTATCTTTTTCTTTTTTTTAATCATTGCAGGTCATATAATGGTATGTGGTTTCACTGATTGCGTGCTATGACATCAGTTCTCCATTCCTTTCCAGTTTTGTAGTGGTAACATTCTCTCAAAGTGCCTTTCAGTGACATGTTTTGTTGCTATGTGAGGTCACTCAGCAAATCTGTCTGATTTGCTTGCCTCCAGGTGGGCAGGACAAGGTTGGAAACGCAATAAAATGCAAACCGATCGACATCCAATTCAGAAACTCTGAGCTTTCTGCGCTCATACAAAATGACAAACTTCTCAGAAGCTGCTACAATCTTGATTAAAACGTTCAAAGGGTTCAATACAGTACCATAAAAGGTTCTACTACAAAAGAAAGTTCTTTTAAAGAACCATATACGACAGGTTTTCGATCACAGAGAAGAACAATTCAACCAGGCAAGCAAAGCACCATTTAAGTAACGGTTCCTTGACTTGTAATGGTTCTAAATATAACTGTTCACGAAGGAACCGCTTTTTAAGGGTGTAGAAGCTCTGATACCTTTCAAAGGTGCACTAATGCCTGCAAAACATGGTCCAAATATAATACATCTGTAACAAAATCAGACATATGACTCTCTCACATTTACAGTCTCCAGCATTTGTTGACCACAGCAGTGTGACACTGTGGTGCCAGATCCAGCCAACGTGGGACTTTTGTCTTTATCGTCACTACAGTTTTTTTCCAAGCTGGAATCTGATGTTTCCACAGTTGGGAATGTGGACTGACAGCATGTGTTCTTTGACAGACACCTGGCAGCCTCGACGGTCAGTGAGCTGCGGTGTGAAAGCGGCGAGTGGGTGTTGTCCTGAATGGCCTGCTCGTAGGACGGAGGCTTACTTGGAATCCTGCTGTCCACCAGAAGGAAAACCTTCTCGCTCGACTGCAGTGCGTGGAAAGTCCTGTCAAGAACCTCAGGCAGAGTCTGGCTGTGGCGTAAAGCCTTCTCCACCCGTTTGCTGCCACCTTGGGAAAAGCTGGTCTTGGTCCGAGAGCTCGAGGCCTTCATTGACTGTGAACGCTTTTTGGTGGTCTCACTTCCATGAGCCGATAGACGTGTAGGGAAGGACTGTTTGCGTAGGAGGGCTCTGCGCTGAGTGGCAGAGGGGATGATCGGAGAGCTGGTGTGGATGGAGCTCTCCGAGGCACTGGAGAAGGTGCTCTCCAGGGAAGAGCAAGAGTCTTTAGATTCTTTACTCTGGAGACGACTTTCACCAGAGGCGCAGGCGTTCCTCTGCGCGTCCGACAACCTGCTGCCTCTCCTAAACAAAACGCACTCATCCGATATTTGTTTTGTCAGATGATGCTCATAGAAGTCCATCTCTGTTTGACTCCTCGTTAAGCAGATCTGCTTTCGAGCTCCCACACTGGAGCCAATCGTTGGCTCCGAGCACCTGCGTGTGAAAGGTTTAGCAGTGTTTCTCCCTACAGCCCCAGGGCAGGAGGAGGCTTCAAAGTGGTTCAGAGTTTTCTCTTCAGCATCAGAATGCGTGTCGGCAAAGCACCCTTTGTAGACTTCTGCATCAGGGTCGTTGCTGTCGTAAGCAGAATCATGATGGACTGAATCTGACAGAGAAAACAAACAACATGGTCAGTAAATGCAGCTTTTTTCTTTTCTTCTTTTACTGCACTACAAATGACTTTCAAGGGGTAAGAAGAAAAGTATGCTACCTTGGTTATCACTGAGCTCTTCCTCGTCCAAGTCCCCAAGAAGTGTCTGCACCTCCTCACCAAATATTTCACAACAATTCTCAATGAGGAACTGAGTCAGGTTGGAGACCTATGAAACAAAAGGTTGTGATTAGTCAAGGTTGAATAACAGAACACAGGTTTTGACCTAATATCAAAGCGCACTGAATAGATATAAAGGTTACAGAGTTGTTTTATTATTAATTAATTATTAATTAATAAAAAATATACAGTGCTATTTATCTCAGACTATCTATGCCACTGGGCCTTCAACACTGAGATGCTCTGTTTTGATTGGATGACCCTATTCACACTCCCTATAACTTCACCATTAATAAGTGGGGTTAAACTGCTGTAGGCCAAACAGTTTGTAAAGGACATCATTAAAACAATGAATTTAAAATTTACTGGGGCATGAATTAACTATTTTGAGCTCTTTTATCTCAAACACATGAGAAAATTGTGGTTCTACATGATCTGAGCCCTTGACTACATTGATAGGAGTCTACTCACGTTTTTCACCATTTCCACCCTGTCCATCTGGAGCAAGTTGGGTGAAACACAAACGGCTAAATTGCTGGAATCCATCTTGTTTATTTCTTCCTTCAGACTTATGTGGTACAGCACAGCCATCAAGTACTTCAGAAGTTGAATATTTGGCTCTGGAAGCTTGTTAACCACCCTAGGAGCAAAACAAGCAGATGGAGGTACAATTAAACTACTGCGCTTGTATATCTTTGAGATAAAGACAGTAATACAATCGAAAAATCTAAAATCCAGACTTACGTTTGGAGCTTGCTACACCTATCATGCACATCTTGTTTTTCCATTGCTGCCATCCAGGCCTTGTACTGTTCCATCAGCAAACTGCCAGGCAGGTGCCTCAGAAAGTCCTACAATTCAAATGGAGGCAAGATATTAACACATTTAGACTCTCTGGTGCATTTGTATTTAAAGGAGATACTATTACAAACTTTGTAACACTCGAAGATTTACCTTGAGAAGATCAGCTAGTAAAATCACAGGCTCATCTTTCAGATCCACCTCTGCTCCAGTATTGAGCTGTTCCTTGATCTCTTTTAGACGCTTGGCATTGCCAGCTTTCCTGAACAGTCCAATGGTGTATGGGCCCTTTCTCCACAACACAGAGAGAATGTCCTGGAGAACAGTTCAGAGTGAGGAAAAGTCAGAAAATGCAAATCTAAAAAAATCTCACGCTACACATCATTACAGTCAAAGCAAAACCTTCTGTGTCCATTCATGTAGATTTGAAAATACCAGCTGCCATTTAAACCGTGTGAAAATCTCAGGATGAGTGAACCCATAGATATCATCCAAAATGAGAGATTAAAATCTTCTTACATAGACTTTCATTAAGTGTTAAGGCTGTTTTTTCTTTTTTGCTTGTAAAGTTGACAGATAAGAGGGCTTTGTTGATGAGATAAGAGCTGCAGAATGTAGTTATATGGTTTGATGAGATGGGGACGTACCATAATAGGTTTGGGAGGACGGCCATCTCTTTCGCAAACGTCTGACAGGGCTCGTCCAAAGAGCAGCTTTTTTTGTGGCGAAGGAGCAGAATCACAATCCATGTTTTTCCTCTGCACTCTCCGGAAAAGTCTCTTCCAACGCCTTCTGTTGATATTTTCTGTCAACAAAAATAAATAAATAAATAAACAAATAAATAAATACTTTCTAGATTAATGTTAATTGTTGCCAAAATGCCAAATTGAGGTTGGGGCTAATAGTGTGTTTACAAATTCCAAAATTAAGAATGATTATATTATTAAAGTGGTCATGGCTTACATCAGATGTGTGTGCCGTATGCAGTTTAGAAACTATAAACAGAGCTGACGGTATTTTATAACTCACCAGCGTGGGAGCCGCTGACCAAGTAGCTCTCAGATGTCAGCTGAAATGGGGAGGGTCCCGAATTCACATGAACCTGAAAAGAGCAAAACAGGACATATAAAGCGATGTGCCAGCGGTTTCATACCACCCTGTCCTGCTCTAAAAGGCTCTCTGTGATGTCAACAAAAGTAGTCAGGAATAGTTCTCCCTAAGAAAGAATTTTCCCAAGCATTCCGCTCGGTTTTCCCAGGCGCTGCCAGTAGTGCTACAGAGTGACCTGCCTCATATCCTGCAGGTTGATGAATTTGTGGTGCGAGCTTTAGTCTAGTAAAGAGGACCTAATCTTCAAGGTCGTTTAACAGATCAATGAGAAGCTCTTGTTTACGTTGCGTGGACTCTATATAAGTTGCTGTATGCGTAAGATGTGAGAATCAGAAAGACTTACAGCTGAGGGTGCCATGATGAATAGGTCCATGTTCTCCTCAACCTGTGATTTTGTCTGAAACAAAAGAACAGTACTTTGCTTATCTTGCCAATGAACAAACAGAGAGGAAGACAATACCAAACATGTACTAATCAAATTCCCTGATGTCATTAGGAGACAATAGGCATACTGGAAGAGGTGGCTAAAGGTGAGAACTTACCACAACGTGGCCACTCAACACCTTCATAAGTGCGCTGGGGTGGGATGTCTACAAAATACACTTGTCTTTGCCAGTTTACCTGTTAAATAAGCATGAAAATTTGGCTTTGGTCAGTTATTTAAGGTAAGCAGAAATCAGCTGTTATACTTAAAGACTATTAGGAGAATATGACTTTGCTCATTTGCATATACAGTTTGGACAGCCCCTAATAACATTGGGGTTTTTTTCTTTCTATAAGAAAATAAAAATACTCTTCTGCATATTTTAAGGCACAACTACTTATTTATATTTATTTATTTGCTTCATTTGACATATTGGGACAATTAGTAAACTCCTATGCAAAGGTTATGGTATAATAATAATAATAATAACAACAAAACAACAACAACAACAACAACAACAATAATAATAATAATAATAATAATAATAATAATAATAATAATAATAATAATAATAATAATAATAGCCTGTTACATTTTCTGTTGTATGTGTCATTTTTTTCCAATATGTTAAAATCAATACTACAGTTTATACCCTGTAGAGGATGTATATTTTTCAAAATCAATAAAACACAAAACATGTCATTCAATTGGGATGTTTCAACCTGCACAAGACTCTATAGTCACATACAATATACTTATAACAATAGCATATTAAAATGATAACATATATAAAATCACTAAGAATATCTTGTATTTCTTTAGAATGGATCATAATGCATAAAAATGTGTATGTGTAATATACCAATCATCAAATCATCATAGCAGATACGCCACAGAAATTATGCCACCGCCCACAAACACAACATATATGCATTAATAAAAACTAAACACAACTGAATAAAACATAGTTTCTCACCTCTTGACCATCCAGTTCTTACTTCAGCTCAAGAGAACCAGTGAAAGTGGCTGCATTGACACGAGAGCTCACAACACTCACGCACGACTGAAGCACACTGAACTAGGAACAACCCATCACACAAGACAAAATGAAAGTGGGTAGGCAGAGGGGAAATTCTGATGTGCAATGGAGACAGGAAGCAGCATCACGGACTCCCACCACTAACACCCCCCCTTTAGCTATGTAGGACAACAACGTAGCTGGTGGGTGGAAAATGATACATGCATCAAACGTGCGAATGAAGTGAGAAAGTAATGCATAGGTGATCCAGAGGAGGAATATATCAAGTTAATTTCAGACATAACAACGTGGGCTCACTTTAAATGTCAACGATTGGCAAGAAAGAACATAAAGCCCTGCTTTATGACCAGCAAACCTCAACAAACGCCAACTATCAGATGCCCTAAAGACACCAGACGGTCTTTTGTGGTGTATGGCCATGACTTTCACAAACCACAGCCTATAATTTATCAGCACTACATTTTTTAAAAACATGAATTTTCAGTTAACATAGTGAGTTCCTGGTAAAAGAAGCCCAGCCATCTAATTTACCATAAAGATGCCTATTTGGGATAACTATTTGCTCGACAAGCATTTACAGTAACAAGTCTTTTACAATGATTCATCACACCAGGTCCAACTGCCATGGTGGGACTTTCTTTAAAACAGAGAAACATCATTGCGAGATTCAACATTTGACAGTGCTATACATTCACTGACTCATAGTCATTTTCATGAAAACAATCAACCCTCATAGTTTTAGCCATAGTTGATGTATAGATGAGTATATCCGAGTTGTTTGATTAGTAAAGAAGCGGCTAACCCTCTGTGAGCATGTCCTCCTACCCCCTACGGTTTACATGTAAATGAGTTTCTGATCAGCGCTCTTTTGATGTTTTTTAAAGTACACTATGCGGAGGAGTTCTATAGGAGAAAGTTCAGGGACCCAAAAAAACTAAACAAATAAAATTAAGAAATTCACATAAAACACTTCAGTTATAAGAGGAGCATGATTTATTAGTGTTTAAATGCTTTGTGATAACAGAACTGAGAAAGAAGACTTCTATGAGGAAGTCTATGATGCTTTAAATAAACTGTAACTAAACCACAGCCTGAACTGCACATAGGAAATCCAGACATTTCAGCAGCTCTGAACAAAAGTACCAAAGAGACCAAGCTCAGGCTTGTTAGTGTGTTCAGTTTGTAAAGTCACAGCAGTAAATCACCAAACTTTCCCCGTCATACACCCGTACATTAAGTGAAAGCAAAACAGGTATTTAAAGAAATCCCTTTAAAAAAAACCACAGTTTTCAAAATACACTTTTTCAAAGAAATGGACCAAAATTCTGAGAATCATTTCATTGCCATCATAATCATTTCTTTTTTTGCCACTTAATAATAAAACTGCAGTTGCCTTCACATTGTGCCAACATTTCAAAAACAAATCAGGAATGTCCCCCAATTTCTTAGAATACAATTCAGAAATTACATTAACATACATTCAAGTTGGAAATAAAGTTGTTTACCTCCTATAACGCTGTACTTTTGGAGATTTTGCTATGACTAACAGTTTGTAGCTTTTGACTTTTTATTTTTTTATATCACACAGGTGGGTGATCTGTTTTGAATGACCTTCAAGGCAGCCCACCAGGGAAAAACCCACAGAGGAGACCCGCAGAGCGTGCATCATTCCTCTACTAGAGTGTGGGTAGCCAGACCACCCAGAGCGCATCGTGTTGAAACCGCTACACGGCTGCGTATAGTACGAAGTGGCAAAAGTGTGACGTGTCTAAATAAAGTACAGTGTACTGTAGACTGAAATATTGCTGCATTTAAAAAAAACAATAATGATAAAACATTCAGAGATGTAAGGAATTTACTTTCATTATCCGTATTTGAGAGATGAGAGAATGGCATTGCATACAGTAATATACAACAGTTTGATCTGTAGTATTGTAAGTGTAAAGTTATGAAAAAAAACAAGCCAGATTTTACTTTAAAGACAGTGTAATAGTTTACCCGCATGTAATATTCCAATACAAAAATGCCTATTTTCATATTACCAATAAACAGTGATGCTGTAAACATTACTACTTTATGTCATTTGTATGACCAATTGTTCGGAATTACAACTCATTGTTGTGTTAACTGGATTATATCATTATTACAACAATACCATTTTCATTCTGTTATAATTCTGTCTTTATAGACAGACAATTTGTCAACAAACTCTAAAACCCAGTGCTGAGAAACATCAGAAAAAAATATCTTGTAAGGTCAGTAATCACACTGTCAGATAATAAACCCACCTCACAAAAAGAACGGTAGGCTCAATCACTTTTTAAGAAAATCTGACCATTACTACCAGTAAGGGCTAAACGTTCCTGTTTATCTGAAATATCAAAGCTCCTCTCTGCTACTGAAATTTGGCTGGTCCTCTGGTTTGAAGTCCTTGTTGGGACTGCCATCCTCATTGAGAATTCGTCTGCTGGTGTAACCCACTATAGGGTACTTTGATTTGTACGTTCCAGTGAATACACTCTCCAGGGACTCAAGCTCTCTCTCAGTAAGGCCAGTCTGACATGGTGAAAAATCAGGAAGAGACGGTTAGTGCACACGTGAATTTCTCAACGCTGTATAGAACTTCTGCTTCAAAAGAAAAGTAAAAACCAAAACCAACTCACAATATCATGTGTCAGATCTTTAGGGTCAAGTGACATTTTGGCCACAGCTCTGGTCGAGTCCTTCCCCACAAGAGCATTATAAGATGCGCCTTTCCCGTAAAATTCTGTTAATGAAGATGAAATGAGTGATTAGTAACTAGTTCACATAATTTCATCAGTGGTGTAGTGATTTCATTCTGAACTTTAAAACAGTACTTGAAAGGTGAAAACTACAAATCATGTTGTTGATCACTGTTAAAGGTTTTGCTGAGGTGTTGTTAACTTTACTAGAGCTGTTAGGCAACTGCATTAGACTACATAACTAAGATAAAGTTCATTCTCCTCAATGCACACTCACTTTTGCATTGCAGTCTCACAATGACACAATAGCATTAGTGTTGTACTACTGATGTTATTGTAAGCTCAATTTATGAAGGCAAAATACAGAAAAACAGAGGACAGGAAAACAAACACAGTAACAGAAAAGGTGCAACTCTGAACAGGACAACAAGAGATTTACTCACATAGCTATGATCTCATACAGAGAAACAAGGAAACAGTCATAATCATTGACACAGAACACAGGTAACGGATGAGGGAGGGAACATTAGTTTTCAACTGGACTTTAAAGGAAGACAGGGTGGGGCCAGAGAGATAGAGGACGAGCATTTTATGTTTAGAGGATACTACACAGAATGGTCTGTCAAACCTGCTTCGGCTATTTAACTTTGAGAATTTTGTGCCTCCCTGGATCATATGCTTCATTCCTAAGGTCTGGCTGGAAGCAGCATGGAAGGTGCAAGAAAGTAGATCTCCAGAAGGAGGGCTGGTGACCAACGATTTAAAGGAGCAGTATGTAGGATGACAATCGATATGTAAGATTTATAGTTTTAAACATTTTATAATTAACAGCAGTTATCAACAGAATGTGAAGAAATAGTAGTTTTAATGGTACCCTGTTTACAGAAATATCTTTTGAAGTTAGCATCCAGCTAGCCCTGGCTCCTCCAATCTGTAATACCATTTTGTACCTAAAGAAGCAATAGTGAGTGACTTTAGCATTGAACTCAGCAGATTACATCATTTTGTATTATTGCTCCTTTAAAGTTAGGGTGACCAGAGGACTTTTAGACCTTTATACAAGAAGGAGGTCATCTTTATATTGGTCATAGACCGTTGAGGGTCTGGTATGTCAAGAGAAGGACTGAACTGAATATGTACTGAAATAAACAGCCAACAGTGTAACAGTTGGAGAACCGAGGTTAGCAGATCCTGGGCAGTAGAAGTTTGAGCATTATAAAAGGTGGAAGATATATTTTTTCTGGAATTCCGATAAAGAGTTGCAATAAACTAGACGTGACAGCTAAAAATATAAGAAACCAAGGGCCGATTTAGAGGGAAGGGCATTTTGCCTGATCTGTAGTACAAAGCTGCAATGAATGTACTAGCAGAGTTGACGAAACACATGACTGCAAGATCAGGCAAAACGAAGGCGATCAGGGAAGAAAACAGGTTTTATTTAATTGTTTAACAGCAGAACTACAGCGACTTCGTTTTTTCCTTCTACTTCTAACTGGGTAATATCAACGGCAATGCTACGAAGCACAATATTTAGATTTAGAGAGAGATAGAAAGAAATAATTAGCTGTTTCGTTCAATTAATCGGACGAAACCGAATAAGGTCAAACCTAACTTTTTCCAGACGTGACGTCAAACACCACACCTTTTACTGCCATGTAAATAGGCTGCCCCTCCTGAAGAACACAAACAACAAAAATAGACATTTACAGCGACGGAAATCTCTCATTGCGCAGCTACACAGCACACACCCGTCTCCAGACTGGTTCCGACCCACAGTACCTCACTCCCATCGTATTTTCTCAGCTCCTCGTCGGTGAACAACCTCACAGCTTTCGAAGCGGGTGTTACCTTTAATTTCGCCTCATCTGCCAAACAAATCAGCACGAACGAAAAACAGACAGTTAATTGTAAAAAGAGCATGTTGGAGAGGTCAGACCTGCTGGATACTGTGTAAAACCCAACTAAATGACTATCCTTCACTCCAGAGACAGACACGGATACTACAGAATTAAATAAAAAAAACAAAACAAAGTATTTAAAAAAAACTCTTTAAGACTACAGACAAACTTTGTGTAGTAATGTTTCTCATTCTAAACAACTTCCTTGTTCCGCTCGGAGCTTTATTTTGAAATTCGTGACCGGACATGGAGCTCGTGACCGGACGTTGTTCCAGTACACTTACATTTTAACCCCTTAATAAAAAACAAAACACTGAAGTAGTTTGTTTTAAACTCATTCTGTCTGAATGTTTTTTAGTTCAATGTAAAGGCCACGAAACTGAAGTCAGTGTCTTATTCGCAGGTTTGTTTCATTTAATTAGTGCAGAAAGTTAATTATTTGGGAGCCGTTATTGACCATAAACCTCGTGTAATGCGTAACTAAAGTTAGCTTTTTATTCGAGTTCCCCGCTAAATGTTGCAGCAATTTCATCATACAGGGTAACTGCTGCACTATTTAAGGTGGAAGAGGTAATTCTAATAAATAAATTCTAATTCTTTTCCCAGTAAACTGATAGCCAGTCTAGAGTTTTGCGGTCACCCTCACTATTTTAAGGTGGAACGGAACAACTCGATCAAGAAAGCCGGCGAATTAAAAGCCTATTTTAACCTCGTGTAATGTCAAGACAATGGAAGTGAGTTTTTGAGGTACATCGCCAACCAGAGCAGTAATATTCATATATAGCCCGCCGTGCTAGAGTCTTATTTTCTGTTTCTGTCGGGTGCCATGTAAAAGTATGGAAGTTCTCGCAGTAGCCGAGTCGTATCCCAGTGTTCATCCCAAACACGCTGTGCTGTGATGTCACTGCACCCTGTCGAGTCTGCACTCTCTGCTGCTCTTCGAGGCGAGCTATACCTCCTCACTCGCTTCGTATGAATTCACCTCGATCTGTTACACCGCTCCTATGGATGATCTTGGGAAAGTGGCGGTAGTGCTAACAGACCGTCCACAAAGCTAAACGCGCGGACAGAATCAGGGTTAAAAAGCACGACCTGTTTGGGACAGAATGCTACGGAAGGAGGCACCTCGGTGCTACCAGGAGGTACGAAATAGATCAGAAAGTTTTGGTTAGTTGTTAAAAATGTAAATTAAAAAAGCATGTGGAGGAATTTAATACAACATGCTCAGAAAAAGTCACTGATGCACTGTTGGAGACGCTGATTGTGGTCATTGTGCCGCGCTACCGTGTAGTCATGTGATAGCAGCTGACTCCCTAGACTTCAACGGTGGTCTGACGGTACCCTAGTCAAAAATGGCATGACCGTACAGTGTCACTCAGCACCAAATGTGAAATGTAACTCCTCATTGTGTGCAGTGGCAGTACTTTGTGATGTCTTGTTACAGTTCAATGATGAGGATTGTGTACAAGCACCTGTATCTTACCAGCACAATACAGATGCTGCCCAGGATCAAGATGAAGCCAGCTGTGATGCCTTACCAGGTGTGGACATTTTTATTTAGTTTGTATTACGTGGAATTTAACTGGGACATCTCACTGAAATTCATATCTGTTTTAGAGGTGTGTAATGGCCAAGAAAAGTAGCAGCATATATATTGACTCACATTGACTCAAAAAACATACACTACTGTGCAAAGTGAGAGACCACTTTCGTTTTTATAATTTCCAGTTAACAGCCAATTAATAATAATAATAATAATAATAATAATAATAATAATAATAATAATAATAATGATCATTCCAGTCAGAAAAGCCTCTAATGCTGAGTGTAATATCAAAACTCTCCATATCTAATTTGTTCACTCTTTACTTTTGTGCACTCTTAGTGCCACTTTGACAGCCGTATCCCTCCATTCATAAAACTTACTAGTTTCAGCTGGTCCTGTGAAAAGCTTTTCCCAGAACTGCCAGAAACATAATGTTCTCCTTTAAAGACATATTAGCATTCGTACCCAAACACACCGTAGCTGGATCGCAAATTTTATTCTTGTGTGCATCTCAAGTGGGAGATATTTCTGATGGAATTAGATACTTAAATAGGAAGGAGGAATGTCAAACAAATGTTAGTAAAAACCTAGAAATGTAGTTAATTAAAGAACTGCAAAAAAACCAAAGCTGTCACCATCAGTTAAGCAGTACTTAAAGCTTTAATCTGGGGGAAACAGGTGTTCTAGTCTTGCTTCAAATCTAAAAAAAACTGAGAAAAAGAAACAGAAAAAAAGAAAGTTGGACTACAAACACTGAAGCTAGACATCTGAAATGTGGAGTAAGTTTTTATAGCCTGATAGGTCATTTGTAACTGGGATTACTTGGTTCATGAAAAGCAGAAAATACAACCAGCTTCTAAGACTGAACTTCAGAGGTGTGGAAAAGTCTAAAAATACCTTTAGATTTTCTTAAATAAGACTGTAAGCAAGTATCCCAAAAACAATGGAAGTTGATTTTAAATAAATATATAGTATTTAGTTGCAGAACCGTCTGTTAAATATACGGTTTTTGACATTGAAATAATTCAAAATACTTATGACCATTGACTGGAAATGTATTAAAAGTATAGGTGGCCTCTGATTTTTGCACAGTACTGTAGAACAGAAGGCATGTCAACAAAGCCAAAATAAAGTCAATAAAAAACCTGACAAACAGGTTGACCCTGTTCCGCTCCTTAATGATTTGATTTTATAGGCTACAGTGATAGAAATGGTTCTTCAACAAACTTACAAATCTAACAGAGCTGGAGCTGTATTGAGTAGCTGTTGTAGATGGAGCTGTATGGAGTAGCTGTTGTAGATGGAGCTGTATGGAGTAGCTGTTGTAGATGGAGCTGTATGGAGTAGCTGTTGTTGATGGAGCTGTATGGAGTAGCTGTTGTAGATGGAGCTGTATTTTATCTTAATGTTATGGAATCTGATCTTGTTACAGATGAGGATGTCATGGATACTAGTCAAATGTCAACCGGCTTCAACAAAGCTTGTGTGAAGAACGTCTTCACAGTCATCCTTGTTCTCATCTACCTTCTCTTAAGTACTGTGGCTGTCTTTTTGGCCTACCAAACTATTTCTGACTTCCTGGAGAAGCTGAATCATCCTGTGATGTCTGTGTCCTACAAAGAGGTCGAGGAGTTTGCTCCCCCGGGTGGGTTTAATATGGCCAACAGTGGTTTTGTGGTTCATTGCTTTTATTTGCATAATGGTTTCATATTGTATGGGTAATTTTATTTTCATCTTCTGCAGGAATTGCACTGTATCCAGGGAATGCTCAGTTATTAAGTTGCCAGCACCACTATCATGACTATATCCCACCTGGTTTATCGACAGGCCAGAAAAATAACTGTGTAATTGATCAAGTCATTTATAAGGACCCATACTCCAACCACACTAGAGTAAGTCTGATCTGTTTGATCTCCCAGTAATTGTTCATTAATGTTCTTGCCTATATTAGTGTTTTATCTCAGTTGTGCACCTCTGCACTGTGAAGTTTTACCCACCACACCTATGTAACCACTTGTTTTTTTGACAACGTTGTTGTTTTGAATGACTCATTGGCTTGCAGGCTCTCAGACATGTATGGTCCTGTTTGATGTCACAACTGACAAGTGACGTCTCTCATATTTGCTCTCATTATTATTGTTCATTATTAGTTATTAGTTGTTATTATTACCATGAACATTGCCAATGTAAGACTTGGGAGCCTAGCAACACCACTGCTCAGCTTCAGTCAGAGCTGAACATTCAATTGCATTGAATTATGACACTGTTTAAAATATTCATATGCTTTATTTTTGAAAGGATATCAATTTTCTTTGGAATTCTTTAAAGGACTAAATAAAGCTGTATAGTGTTTGGAACCTGACGCCAGGACTGGGATTAAACCGTACTGCTCTAAATTATTTGTAACATGAATGATGTGCTGTTGTAGCATGCCTTGGTGGTTGAAGGTCCAACAGATGTCCGAAAGAGGGAGCTTGTATTTCTCCAGTTCAGTCAAAATGAAACCGAGGAGGACTTCAGTGCCATCAGTTACATGCTGTTTGCTCAATTCAGCGATATGAAAAAAAGGTATATAGGTATTTAGCAATAACATCATCTTCTTTTGCCTCCTTTATGAAAACACACTGATTGTTGCATGTGTCCTTACCAGCTCAGACAAGGCAGCGTTTATGAAGGACTGTGAAAGGAATTATTCAATGTGGACGTTCTCTGGTGGGTTTCGAACGTGGGTCAAAATGTCTTTAGTCAGGACATCTGGGAGGGGAAACGAGTCTGTAGAATTCAGGCAAGAGGTAAGCAGATTGCTTTATATATACCGACAATCAGTGTCTCCCATTCTGGATAGTGGTCTAATCGATAACTTTATTTTACAGTCCAGTGTCGTGAAGTACATTGACAGGAGGCCTACACACGAGCAAACAAATGAGCTTTTCTTTGTTGTGTTCCAGTGGCGAGATCCATTTATACAACAAGTCAAAGACGTAAGTGAAGGCTGTTATGCTTCCATACTCTAAATGTTCCCTCATCACTCTTCATCAGTCATACAGATGCATCTCTTTAATTGCTATTCATTTCATGCCAAATAAAACTAACTAAAGAAATCGCCTTTACAGGAAACTCTATAATCTAATCTACTTGATTTTGTTTTTGCCAACAGATCGTCACAGCAAACCCCTGGAACACCATAGCCATTCTGTGTGGTGTCTTCATGGCTCTTTTTAAAGCAGCAGACTTTGCCAAACTCAGTATTAAGTGGACAATAAAAATTCGCAAAAGACATATGAGGGCAAAGATTAGAGAACTCAACCAGATTACCTGAAAAGAATCTCAGGTCTGACTGAGAATTGCAGTCATCCAACGTCAAGTCAATGGATTTTATCTTCGAATGACTGAACAGTTTTATACTTTTATAATGAATTCCAACAGACTATCAATTATTCTGCTTTACATTTCATTGTATAAGTCGATTTTACTTGACAGTGCAAAATCACTACTGAATTTCTAGAATTTAGAAAAATAAAGGGACAAAGTGTGCAATCATAAAGAAAAGTGACTTAAAATGAAATGTAACACTGATCTAAATATGGCAGCTGTCTTTTTCTCTACTTCACTTTCCCTTTATACATTTCTATCAGAGTCAGAGTTTTAAGGCACAAGCTGGTATTAAATGACTGAAATAAAAATTGTGTTTTGGTGTTTGCTCATTCATGAAGTTGATGATAAGCGTCTCACTGTCGGCATCACTTTCAGATATTTCATCAGAGGCAGTTAGAAATTCTAATGTGTTCATGTTCACATGTACTAATGTACGTAGCCAGTGGAGATAATGGGAGAGAAAAGGAGACAAGAAATTTAATGCAATATAATAAACCTTTACACAAAAGGCCAAAATAGGTTCTCAGTATTTCAAGTATTTCAAAAGCTCTATATGGTTGATAAAGTGACAACTGTAGTCTGCTGTTTTGCACCTCACACTTATTCAAATAATTAGATTACACTTGGTTATTAGATTTTTAGTTAATTCTGATAATTTGTAAACCCTAATAAGACATAAGACACAAGTTAAAATTCATTATAAAAAAAAGTCCAATATGAAGCTACAAATATTTTGTTATTCGATGTGGTCACAAGGCCAAAACTGTAAGACAAAAGTAAATAATTTATCTCAATGGCCACTGTAAATATTGATATTAAATAGAATTTTGCTAGATATTTTATAAGTATAAGTATATTTAAGAAACTACTTAATGTTAATTACCAGCAGATGCCTGTTGGGACTCTTTCAGGTAGTCGCGGAGACCTTTATTTTGACAAGCACTGGCTTGGTGGCCATTTTAAACAAAGCTTTGTGATGGTGAGCTTCACAGCTCGGCGCATGTTATTGTTGAGCAGATGTGAGAAGGTTACTAGATGAAATAAAGTGCGATACCAATGGGGGACTCAGACGAAGTATAATCCACTTAAAAGCAGAGGTACCTTTAAAACGTGATGCGCTCTAATGTATGCCTGATGCACTTGCAGCAAACCTAGTTCAGCGACTGAGCTGTGTTCCGTTAGCTGCTTAGCATAGCCACACCGTCTCGCGCGTTTACAAACATGTCCCGCCCTGTTATAACAGTTTTACAGCATAAGTTAACAAACCGTGTATCTGTACAGTCGTTTTAGTGGGGCTGTTTTAGAAACGCCCCTTTAAGTTATTTATCCGAGCATGTTTTAATTTCCTTTGCATTTTCTTAGCCTCACTGTTAGCCAGTGGTTCCCGAAAAACTCACACTCGCTATCAGTTTTACTGGAAAATCTCAACTGCTTGCTTTCTGAAGGTAGCTTCTTATTCTAATTCCCCGTTTCACCTTAAATGGTGCAGCGGTTACATTCTGGTGCCTCAGTTTGCTGAAAAAGCTCAACTGCTTGCTTTCTGTAAACTTTTTACTCAAATTCCCAGTTCCACCTTAAATGGTGCAGCAGCTACGTTCTGGCGCCTGAGGCTGTAATTGTTTACATTAAGTTATTTGTCACTTAATATTTTTTTATGTATTTTGTGCTTTTCTGCTGTAATCATTCAGAAAAGCTTTGCCCACAGCGCAGAGACAACAAAATAAAAAAAAATAAGTCAAACTTGACCTGATGTCCTGCCAGATTGTGAGGCTACTTTTTCATCAGTACTTTTATCCAGTGGTCACAATGCCGTTGGGTTTATATGAGCATATTACCTTTTAAACTGTGAAACTGAGCAGATGGACACCCCCAACAAACCCATTTAAATGAGGGCAGAGAGTCTGAACCTGTTGGAGCTGTTGGAGAGACTATGTGTAGAAAAGATATGCTTCTATGACAGTTACTATATCTGTGTCATAAACATACCTGCATTAGTATCAGTATCAAACTTCGATGGCTGCATTTAATGTTTGTGGCCATTTCCCCCCAAAACTGGAGTCTTTCTTCTACGTTTTAGACCGAGTTACAGTCTAAACCAGAAATAATGATTAAGTCTGCTTCTTTCATTTTGAGGTAGGGTCTAAAGCTCTGTTCAGACCACCGGTGAATCGGATCTTTGGAGGCGACTGTCCACACTTGTTATTTGCAGGTGATCAGGCTTGTGTTGCTATAGTAACATTGTATTCATCAGTAACTACATAGCCAATCTCAGCACCTCTGTATTGACGTTGTAATAGTTTGTTATGTTGCAAGTGATGCAGAAGATACCTTGAAATTGGTTCGATCTGTAAAAATCTGATTGTAATTTCATTTCAAACCATCAAAGATCAATCTGGCTATGCCAAAATTGGATGTGGGCTGACAGTCTAAACAAGGCTTGAGATTAAAATGATTATTATTTTTTTTTATATGATCCAAATGACATTTGGTTTGAAATGCAGTTCCAATGGATTTTTTAAAGATACACCTCAGTCTGGACATTGTAGCTGCTCAAATCAGATTTATTGTATTTAGTGTATTTAGCATCACACGGCATAAACAGCATTGTCAATTCCAGATTGAAAGAAGTGCTTGGATTCAAAATACCAGACATTTATGCTTATGTCAGACTTTCTGCTATAACACACTATGGAAGACAACACACAGTACATGAACTGTGACTAGACAAAGCAAATTTCTGGAGGACGGGATGATGCATCTTCATGTCATCTGCATCCGGGGAGGAAATCTGCATTACTGCATCTGTCTTTGAAATCTGGTTACTGATTCTAGTGTCATAAGTTGTCTTAAAAGGTCTGATTTGAGGAACAATTCCAATTGGCCTATGTTTTGAACATAGCCTTGATCATGTTACCTGTGAAAAAGTGCTAGAAAGTGATATGCTTTTACAGATTGGCAAAGTCTACATAAGCCAATGATTGCAAGCCTCTTGTTACAGATGCTGACACCTTTATAATGTGCTATTTTTTGGGATCGTCACAGAGTGAGATGTATAATGGAGCCTCTAAAGGACTGTTGTAGTTTTGGAACATTGTGTTGCATGTTTCTGGTTTACTGAAGACCTTTAACCCTGTTCTTGTACTCATTCTCAGAACAGAAAGTGCAGGCTTAGGCAAACAGTTATAACAGTAGGCTGTGCGGTGTATCCAGGTCTGGGTATTTTTATTTGAGCTGTAACAGGCACCGTGTGACCTGGGGTGTGAGAAGCTTTCCAGACCAGGTCTCTGGGGCATTGAACTTGCCTAGGCACTGTAGTGTGAGGCCAGCACCCTCAGCAGGCTGCATTTAGCCAAATGACAACTGTGTACTCTCTGCCATGGCATTTAGACCTTCACTCGAGTTCAGGATACTGACCCATTTCCCATCTTACGGACTCCAGGTGGAACTTTGCCAGGCTCATGCAGTGCTATTGCCATGAATTCTAATGTAAGAGTTGGCAAACCCCCGGTGCATGTGCTGCTGTATAATTAGCCAGATAAGTAAGCCGTGGTAATTGCTGTGCAAGCACACAATTCAAAATGATCTATTTTCCTTGAATTCGCTCAGTGTCATGTTTGCTTTTAGCTAGTTCCATTTAAGGTTAATACTTTATTAATAATCCATACAGGGCTACCAGTTAATTGCAGCAACATGCGATATTGGCTGGTGTTGACATTATCATGTAGTATTTTTATATGCACACCTAATAAGTAAATCCACAAAGAGCCTAAGAAGTACTGCGGTTAGTTACAGATACATGATTGCAAAACCTTGCCTGCACTTTGGTACTCTCTAAAATAACTGTTTGCTTATGCTGGGTTATAAACAGTTTGTATTTCTGTCCAGATATGCAACGAATATCTGCTATGGCCTAAAAAATGCTACCATCATCCAACATGGGGAAAAACCGGACGTGCATACTGTGTGATATCGTCTACAGTTCTAAACAGGTGAATCTAGGACACCTCTTTGTTTGGAAACTCTCCAGCTGTGCTGCAATAAGACCTGTATTCTAAACTTTTATTTTCAAAGCATTTAAATACCATTTTTCATAGACTAGGTGTGGGTTAGAGTTCAGCTTCATTTCTATTTTTGCCTATACAATATATATATATACACACACACACACACACACACACACACACACACACACACACACTACCGGTCAAAGGTTTAGTATACTACCAGTTAAAAGTGTTAAAACAATTTTAAAATGTTTGGCTGGTAGTGTACTAAAACTGTTGACGAGTAGTGTTCTTAAACCTTTAACAGGTAGTGTTCCAAAACATTTGACTGCTAATGTGTGTGTGTATATATATATTTAAGATGAATATAAAATAAATAAGTTAAGACATATATAAGACATATATACATACACACACACTACTATTTTTTCTTCAGTTAAGTTTCTTGTGAGTTTCTAAACGTACCCTGCAGCATGATTACAATCTACTTTATATATATATATATATATATATATATATATATATATATATATATATATATATATATATAAACTTTTGACCAGTTGTGTGTATGTATATTTTATATAGCATATAAAATATACAGTTCTTTTTCTTCAGTTAAGTCTCTTTTAAGTTTCTAAACTTACCCTGCAGCATGATTACGATCTACTTTTTTGATGGCAACTACTGTGTTCTTCTTTAGGAGATGGATGAGCATATGAGAAGTATGCTGCATCATCGCGAACTGGAGAATCTAAAAGGCCGGTTAGTAACTGCCAATACATTGTTATACTTCACTGGAGTTTGGTATGATAACCCATAGCTATCAGACGTGTACTAGATTTAAACTAGAACTGATGTGACCAGGTTCCAGATCAGCATTTTTATGATGAGATGTTTCATAAGTAGAGGCGCTAATAAAGTGCTTATCATGATGTAGTGTTTATCATGATGTAGTATTCTCTCCCTAACTCCAGGATAGGAAGAGAATACTACATCATTTCAGTGTTTTTAAGGTAGAGAGCCTCTCAGCTGATGCAAATTTTAGGAAAGCAGGAAAACAATATTAAGAGTCATACACAACTGTAGCCTATTGACCATGATAGTGCAAGGCTTAAAAATGAGAACACATAAATAAACGAAATATGTCATGTATTCAGATGAATGTATTTTAAGTAATGCCAAAGGTTTTTGATTTCTACATGTACAGCCCCAGATTACCTCTGGTTTGATTAATCATGTTAGAAGTGGTATTGTAAGACAGTAATGGATGTATTGTTTCTTGATTAATTTTTTCTGTATTTGATGCAGTTTGCAGATAAGCTTTGCGATTCTCTTTCAGCACAGTTCAGTGCTGGCTCTTGCTGGATGTGCTTTGGTGCAATACTACTCTTATGGTGTACTTTAACAAGTGAAATTCTTGAACTCTCAGCATTTAAAAGCATTTGATGAAGTGCATGTTGTTGTCGTCGTTGGTGACTGATAAAAGGGCACGTGCGGTATTGGGCACGTGCTCTCTCCAGTCTTTGGAGCGATAAGCTGACGCAGCTGCCATGGCAAGGGCATATATATAGGTACATTGGAAACAACAGGCATAGCCAACACA
Source organism: Megaleporinus macrocephalus (assembly GCA_021613375.1). Classification (NCBI taxonomy): domain Eukaryota; kingdom Metazoa; phylum Chordata; class Actinopteri; order Characiformes; family Anostomidae; genus Megaleporinus; species Megaleporinus macrocephalus. The sequence continues at coordinate 35,895,037 of CM038712.1, forward strand.
GAGCAACTGTGTTTCTGAAGTGACAGTTATGTAGACCACTGGAATGTGAAAAGTGAGAATGAGGTTGGGGAAAGCGAGAAATCTCCTGATCAGAAGAACACGAGACTGCATCTTAAGCATAGAGGACACAATTAAAGCATAAATAACACATACGTGATACAGAACTGATATGGGCCTCAGCAGTGTCTTGTAAATGGCCCTCTGCCATGGCACAATTTTTGTTGCCCTGCAGGAATCTCTCTCTATCATCTCATGAGCCTGGCATTCAGAGAGAAGCTCAGACGAGTGGGGGTTTGCTACAAGCAGTTGTCTGGAGCTCATATTACAGCAAGTGCTGGAGAGACCCACCCTGGTGCAGCTCTGTAGAAGTGAGGAATGAGGGAGAGAGGGAGGGCGGGGGAGTGCAGTGCTTCAGATCAAACCAGGCTGCTCGCCTCATGTTCATCGCAGAGCGCAGCAGACACCATCGTGACAGCGTGCTCGGGCTGAGCTGCCACAGAGAGGGCTCCAGCCTCCAGGCTCTGTTTGTGGGGCGCTGGTGGTGAGACACCATGCCACAAGCCAGCTGCCGTCTGCCGGAGCCACCGTCCCATCCCGTGCCGCTCCACGCCTAAAACGAAGCCCCCGCAACCCTCCACAAGATCAGGAAGATCCTGCAGTTTTTATTTTTGAGCTCACTTCTTTCTCTTATTTTTGTGGTGTTGTTTTTTTTTCTATTTTTTTCTGCATGAAAATAAGTCAGTTTGCCTCCTGATCATTTGAAGTCTTTTGTTTTGTTTGTTTATTTTGATTACTTTGGAGTTGAAGCAGTCTCACTCCGCTTATCTTGCTTTAAGGGCCGCACTTTTTTCCAAGGCTTTTGCGGACGGCGAAAGCCAAAGGCCTAGTTTGACCACCTGCTTGACGACCACCCTTTTTTTTCCTTTTTTTTTTCCTTTCTTTTTTCTTTTTTAAGAAGTTATGCCCGAGGGTAGCATTGAGCGGCCCCTGTCCCCTCTTCTTCCCAGGGACTGCGGGCATGAGTGCCGGGTTTGCGGGGTGACGGTGGTGAGCCTGACCGAGTACGCTAATCACATCTCCAGCCTTGTGCACAAACAACGCGTGGAGGCCCACCAGCGACAAGCCTCCAAGACAGACCAAGATGAGGAGTACTTTGACAAGGAGATGGTTGAGCTCATTGAGAAACGCAAGGAGTTCATCAGGTAAGGAGATCTTGATTGCAAGTTTGTTTGTAATACTATACGTTTTTGCCATGTGTTGTTGTATCATGTTTTATTTTTTCTTGATATTATATTGTTGCTGTTGCACAGAATCTTAAATCTCTTTTTTATTGTTATTTTATACCTTGAGTTAAAATACTATCATGAATAGACAAAGAGGAAAGGTCCTATATCACATATTAAAAATGACGTTTAATTGTTATGTTACCTCCATGACAACGTAATAATGTTTCTTCTGGTTTAAAATTACGATTTCGCTTTAATATGTTTCCATTAGCTTTTGTACATACAGTGCCTCCTCATTTAAGCTGCAGTTAAAATTCTTTGAGATCAGCATCTGCAATATGTTTAACTACATCGAATTTTCAACTGACTGGTAAATATGTGGCAATCACTCTGAAGCTATATAGCTCTTCCCTGTTCTCTAAGCTTCCTAATAATAAAAAAGATATCTTTGTATATCTGTATATCAAATACATTAGCAGTCACCTGATCAAAATAATAATAATACATTCCTCTTGTAAGCATCTTTTCTCTGTTTGTCTCTGTCCCTTGACACATGCTGTCAGTTCTATATTAAACTGGACTGCAGGCTGGAGTCATGTATCAGGAAGCCTAAAACAGGCATAACCGTTCACTCACACTCTTGTGCCTTTACCCCCTGGCTAACACCAGCAGAGTAAGAGCTGACCATTCCTTTATAAGCAGGCGTGGTTCATTCTCATGCAGATGAAGAATTTTTAAAGATGTTTATCTTGCTTGGTGCACTTGCTGTAGGTTGTCATTCAAAGCACCAACCAAATGATCAAATTTTGTTGGAGTAAATGAACATGCTCAGTCAGTGTTATGACATTTCAACCTAAACTTGAGTTGCTGTCTTCCAGCATTGCTGAGAGTCCACATTTACAATTCTGCTGTGTCACTGCTGAGAATATCTGCATTGCAGCAGAACTCTGTAACCAGTACAGCAAAATGTTGTGCTGTGCTCCCTTTTTTTGCTGCCCAGGAAAATAGCCATGACTGCTCATTCAGACTCTTCTCACTTGACACACTTCACATCTGGCTCTTTCCCTGGTCAACTGGTCATCTTTTAGCTTGCTGTGCTGATGACAGACTGTTTTTAACTCACTGAGTTATGTGGTCAGGAATTCGAAATTAAATCTGATCAAGGAATTAGCTAGCAGTAAAATGCTTGCAGGTGCATGAAAGGGTGAGTATATTAAATTGCTCTTATTGTAGTATTTAAGAATGTGACATACATTATACTGATACTGTTGAAAACAAATATTGTTGGCAACAGATGTTTAGTAAGGATGCTGCATACCTACCAACTTTGTTAAAACAGGGAAACCATGTAAACAGTAGGGCTGGGTATCGCCACTGATTTCCCGGATTGATTCGATCATGATTCACAAGGTCCCAATTCAATTCGATTTCCGATTTGATTCAATTCAATATCGATTTATTTAGGGGTATTATAGTTACAATAATATGTTTTGTTTGAATATGAAAAGAGATTTTCAGAGAACTAATGTGGTAAATGTACAAGGAACACTCATTACTAACCAACCATTACTAAAAACATTATTGTTTATATTAGTGTTTATATGTTTATATACCGTCCTGGTTTCTGAATCCAAAATGTAGCCAGACATCTGCTTTCAAGTTCTGGGGCACCTTCACTTGTGCTCCAGCCATGCTTAACTGATGTGCGCCCCCAGCCAGATCTTGTTGAGCTCAAAACAATGGCTGATCACACGAGATTGGGGGGGTGGGCAAGGTGGGCTAGAATGCAAATTTTAAAGGTCAATCTTGGGTTTATATGAATCGATATTGGATTATTCAAATGAAGATCAATTTAAATAAAAAAAATCTATTTTTTAAACACACCCCTAGTAAACAGTGCTGCAGGCTGCACTTGTTTTGAGTCTAACAGTCAGATCATTCAAAGCACTGACTGCCAAATCAAAGGGTGATTAAAACAGTTGTTGGTGCAGCCCCAATAAATGTCAAGGAGGAGGAAACTAAAGGAGGAGTGGCACATGTGGTTGTTGGTTGTCAAGCAAAAGTTGCCTCACAGCTGTTCTGTCACATGCAGAAATCTAACCTCCAGTGAAGACCCCTTGAAGTCCTGTCTTCTGAGGGCGGGTTAAGGGAGTGTCTCGTATTTCCATGTGCATGTTTGCTCCTTCCTTTAGTCCTTTCCTTAGAATGGAGTAAAATGGAGTTTGTTGATTTAATTTGTCCATTGTCTTCTTCTTTTTCAATTCTCCAGGCAAGAGGAAGCTGCATCAAAGAGAACCAGGGAAGAACAGGATACGATAAGGAAGTGGCAGGATTTGAAGGAACAGTGGTCAGATCAGAGGCAGTGGATGCACCAGCAGGGTGCCTACTGGGGCCGGCGCCATCCCGGTTTTCCCCAGTCACCCAGAAACAGTGGAGCCATGAACTGGCAAGAACCAAGAGGAGCTCCCAATCCTGACCGTGGCAACTGGAACAGCCAGCAAAACAGGAGCGCCACGTGGCATGCTGAAGGACCACCCAATCTGCAAAGATGGGGATCCTTAAATGGCCGAGGGGGCAGCCTGCATAATCAAGGAAATATGTGGGGCAGCAGACAGGGCAGCTATGGGGGTGGCCCTCCGCAGCAAAGAAATCAGCAATCATGGCCCAGCAGGGGAGGCAATAAAGGGCACTATGAAAGAAACGGTGACTTTCACTGGCAGCGCTCCAAAGATTTTGGCAACAACATGCAACTGTCCAACAATGCAGTACCTCCCAGGATAAACCACTACCAGAAGCCACACAACAACTTTGAGAACCAGAAAAAGGGCTTCCAAAGCCAGGAAGGCTGTAGTGGCGAGAATGATCGTAACAAAGGTAAAGGCTTAAAGCCAGACAGAGCTTACCGCTGGGCACCGTATCCCCCAGCCAAGCTTGGGGATCCTTCATCTCAAACTGATACCCAGCCTCCAGAGAAAATGCCTTTTGGATCTCCTGAACTTGGAAATGTGGCATTGCCTAAGCCCAATCCAGGGAGTGGTCTGCATGGGTCCTCTGAAACCCAGCACGAGGAGGCGGAGGAGCAGCAGAGAGGGCACAACACGACCTCCAGTAAGAGCAGTGAAAACAGTGGGAAAAATCTCTCACACAGTCAAACGTCTTTATCATCTTCCTCTTCTTCGTCTTTGTCCACGCATAGAACAGAGAGGCCCACTAAGCATTCCGATAAAGGGGGCTCTGCTAACCCTGGTTTTGCGACCAATCTCAGTCGAGCAGCAAGTCAGGACTCCGTCAGCTCCAAAGCTTCAAAGCATTCTCAGTCAGGCTCCCAGTCTTCGCGAGATGTCTCCTCTGGTGCAGAGCAAGAGCGCCTGCTTTCTGAGATGCTGCGTAAAGCCAAGGAGACCTTTCTGGTCAAACAAGGCTCCGAAGAAAAGTCTGCCTCGGGGGACCGCTTAAAAGAACCTAAGCTACACATCGAGGAAGATCTGCAGGTAGAAAGTTCAGAGCTAAACAAAGTGAAAGGACAGTTTGAGAGAAAGAGAAAATCAAAGCAACATAGTGGAAGAGCGAAAGAACTTGTAGACAGAAACACACAGCAGTCTCCGAGAACCGAGGCTGCGGAACTGACAAATAATCCCACCCTGCAGTCTCTGCAGGTTAGCACCTCCACAATGGACCGTGAGGATGAAGAGGAGTCTGGCGAAAGAGAAGAAGACAGCATACAAGATCAGGTTGTGCAGGCCGCGGATGAAGCATTGTGCTCTGACAGTGAAGGCTCCCGCAGCAGCCACCTGCAGTCTGTTGCTGGCTGCTCAGTACCTCCGCTAAGCAAGTTAGCTCTGCCTGCCTGTCTCAAGCGGGACCTGAATCGGCACATTGGCACCAAGAGCAAAGCGGTTGCACACGAGCCCAACCTGAACATCGCCCGACGCATCAGGAATGTGAGTGGCACACGAAAGAATGAGAGTGAGAAGGACACGGGCCTCAAGCCCACATTGCGGCAGCTTATCAGCTCCTCCGCCTCCAGGAGGAACGTCAACTGGGACCAGATGTACCAGGAGGTCCACCGTAAGAAGCAGGAGCAAGGCAAGGGCTTCCCTAGGTAAATTCTGATTTGTGTGTTTGTTTTCTTCTTTTCCTTTTTCTTCAAAGCTTCCTAGACCGTGACCTCAGCTGGAAGGGTATATATCATGCAAAGCCAAAAAGTTCTTATGTGTTAAAAAAGTAGATTTAGAGTTTAATGTTGTTTGAAAGATACACTTCATAAGGAGCCCAAGGAAAAAAATACAAGCGTTTATAATATATACCCTTTAAAGCAAACATTCAGACAAACTTCCAATACCTAAGTTGCAGTCAATCAACTATGACTTGTTTAATGCCTAAACTTGCTGCTTAGATTTGGTAGTGGAGCTAAAAAAAATTAGTAAGTTTGTTTATTTTTATAGATAACTGCTTGTCATACACTGTCATAATCCACGACAGCAAGGCTATTTGATATTACTTAATAGTGTAACATAGTTAGAGACCTGTGTATTGATTCAGGCAGCTGCATGACTTAATCACGTTAATCACATCTTGTCTTTCTACAGGTTCGGCATAGAGATGGTACCAAATGAGCCAGACGGGCCGAGCCACATGGAGGAGGATGATGCCCCTCTCTGTGAAGGCTTCCAATGGGACTCATTGGTTGGCTTTAGCACAGAGTCTTTACCTACACGCAAACGGAGCATGTCTGAAAGCAACGTGGCCACCGATGGCAGTGGTGCCTCCTGTTCTCTTTTCAAAGCTGGAGAACCAGTGAGGGACACCTCTGTTGGGGGCCAGCAACACACCTCCAAACTGGGGCATCATTCAATTGAGTCTCTTTTAGAAGATGACTGTGAGGGCCTAGGGGATAACGAGGGACTAGCCCAGGCCAGTGCACACATGGATGCAACAAATGCTAGTGTCCCTATCCTGGACCAAGAGCCTGTAGATGGGGACAGTAGCTGCATGTCAGGAACTGAACTGAATGACTGGCAAAGTGGAGGGAAGAAACGTAGGGCAGTAGGGGTAAGTGATGCAACTTGCTGATGCTGTCACTGTGAATAATCAAGAGTGGGTTGTCATTTTGTGTTCTGGTTCTTTGTATTAGGATGTCATATCTCCAGAAATTCCTAATTCTGAAAGGAAAAACAAGCGGCTAAAAATCAAACCTAAGAAAGGTATGTGCACGCTTGTTTCATTGTCAAGAGTTCAGGCTCTTGCAGGAGTTTCCCTATAACGTAATATAATATCTTCCTTTTCAGAACGCTCTCAGTTAGATGAGCTGCTGGCAGTCTCCCTCCGCGAGGAAGAGCTAAACAGCTCTTTGCAGTCAGTCGATAACAGTTTGATCCAGGCTCGAGCTGCCTTGCAGTCTGCTTATATGGAAGTGCAGCGCCTGCTGATAGTTAAACAGCAGGTAAGACCTCATAAAGTTTTTCCAAAGTAAACGTTTAATTTTGGATTAAAGTAAACTACTTTTTCTTTATTAACATTCATGTAATTATTTCAAAGGTAACCACAGAGATGAGTTCCCTGAGGACCAAGCGCATAGAGATTCTGCAAGGGTTGCAAGGTACAAAATTTGGACAGTTTGCTTTTCCGGTTGTTTTGGCATGAGTTATGTTTACAGTAGTCTCAAACGTGACATGAGGAGAACAGCTACTTATTTTACTGTTTATTTTATTTTCAGGTGGAGCTGAGTCTCCTCAGAGAATAAAGAACCATGATGGGAACTTGACTACAACAGCACTCCTGTCTTCATCCTTCTCTGCTCTGCCTGAACCTGCTGCTAACCCTAATAAGCCAGCAGCACCTTCTCCCTTTCTCTCACCGGCACCAACATCTTGCCCGCCTGCTGTCATTATTAAACAGGAACGCCTTTCACCTGTGGCCCTCACCCAAGAGCGAGATTGCACAGACAGCCCTCTTCCTGGCCCCCACAGTACCACACCAGAACAAGTGACAGCTACAGCCTCTGAGACAGGTGAGGGCTCTTCCACTTTAGGCAAACTATGTTCGGTTTCTCTTGTATTCTTTCTTGCTTAACTGGCCAGTAATCCGTATCTCCTGTTGTTTGGCACAGGTGCCCATTTCCAGTGCAGCCTTCTGGCGAAAATGAGTCATAAGGACGTGGAATCGGCCCAGGAAAGCATAGGCATATCCTTGAACGCCATTTCTCCAGACCCCAAGTCACAAACGTCCCCTGTTCCTCGATCGCGCCGTGCTTCTCAAGAACCTGTGCTAGATGTTTCCTCTCCTCCTGCCGGCCTCCCCCTTAATCTTCTGTCCCCCAAGCCCTCCCCGTCTTCAGCTGTCCAGGATGCCAAGGCTGGGAAGCGTGTGAGAAAACTGAAGAAGAAGAGATCATTAAGGAAGGCTCAAGAGAGCGAGCAGCCAGATATCAGCGACTCAGAGTTGGATGCTGATCGGCCCGCCCGACCCCTCCGCAAGCTCCGTACGAGACAGCGACCCAGCGGCTCCTCCTCTTCACTTCTTCCGGCTGAGGAAAAAGAGGAGAGTATGGAGGTGGCAGAGGCTCCAAATCCTTTACAAACAAAGAACCTAACATCAGCCTGCACTGAAAAGGAGGCCCAGGAGACAGACTCTTCAGAATTGGAAATGGTGGAGCTCCCCCAGGCCATTCCCGTTGATGTGGTAAATCTGGAGTCATCTGACCCAGACGAGGGGGTCCAAGAGGACATGAGCCCTGTTCAAGTCTCTAAGGAACCTGCTGCTCTGAAAACAAGATCCCAGAAACTTGCCTGCAATGAGGTCACCTCCACCAGTGAAATAGACACCAGCAGTGCAGTCAAGAGCAATGAAAGGTTGGTGGTAGTGTGTTATATCTGTTTTGTGGTAGCTGTAGTAAAATGTGATCTAGATAAATCTTTGAAGTATAACATTGTCATATGATCTGCAATCTCTTCCGGAGATGTGGAAGATTCTTGTTCCTAAAATGTCTCGTTTTCATGTTTCCAGTGAAAAGAAGGTAGTTGTGAAGGTGGTTGAGTCCAAGGCTTCTTCAGGTAGGTGCTTGACATTTCCTGCTGAGGGTTGGTCTAATTTTTATATTTAGATATTTGTAAAACAATTTGTATATTTACACAATTCATATATTCCAAAGATGTGCTGCAGTAGAATAGTTTAATTACCAAGAATGACATGGTAGGATATAACTGTTGTATGTATTCACTTGTGATCCCAGTGAGCATCCTCGGTCTCTCCAAGGCAGACTTTGACTGAGGCCATATCATGCAGCTGAAATTAGAATGCTAACACTTTCGCCAGACTAAAATAGTTCACCAACTCCCTGAATTCCTTTTTAAGGGCAAGGTATTCTTAGAGCCTGATATTTTCCTAGATCAGACACCACAAGCCCTAGTTCTAAGAGCAGCCACTGTGTTAACAGACTATGATGAATGTACAGAGTCATTTTGCAGAACATACTCTCTTATTCAGCTCCTTATGAGGATTTCAAGTATATGCTGGAAACTTAATTAGCTCAAAGAGGAATGCCTTACATGTGGAAGACCTGTTGCTGATACACTATATGTTAAAACTTTAGTTGGGCTGGACGTTTTGGTCAGAGTAAAATCTGACAGAATAATACTGTGTAATGAATATAATAGTAGTCATTAGATTATAGATAAATATATTATAAAAAAATAAAATTTGCTAGGAAAATACACAACTGTCCAAAATTAAGTCCAACTTTAACAAATTCATTCATTATACACTGCTTTCAAACATTTTAGTCTGGGTAAACTTTCCATACTGCCTTGTTCTCGGAGCAGTGCTGTTATAGAAAGCTATTAATCTTCACTTGTTTAATCCTTAAACGCTGCGTTCTATACATATACAATATTAAACCTGTAACATTAAGTAATAATAATTTTGGCCACACAAATTAAATGTCTATTAAAATGTACTTTCCTGAGCACATTCAATGCTTCTGTCCTGTTTTTCAAATACAGGTCTTGTGGATCAAATTCTGTCAGCACCACATGAAAATATCTAGAAAACATAAAGTAAAGCTAAAAATGAGGGAAATGCAGAGTAAAATCTGTTAAGGTGGAAGGTGGACTGTGAGGACATGAACATGAGACTTGAGCCTGACTCTTGGGTTTGAACAGATATCTTAAGCACTACTGTATCTTGTCAGATACACATAAAAAACCTTGTGTATGGCTGCCCAGTAGGGATGGACTGCATTTTTCCAATTTCCAATCAGCATATGAACTTGCTTCCTTTCAGATGAGAGGCTTTTGCTATTTACGAGTATATCTGATACAGTCATGATCAGCAAATCACACAGTTCTGTAATTTGTATATTCTGTTTAGCCATTTACATCATAGTGTAAGAGATGTAGGATAAAAGCAGACACGGTGCGCAGACCCACACTGCTGCTGTTCAGAATCTGTTCGTCTACTGCTCGTTATCACATAAGTAAATTTTAGGTTGAACAACAAAAAGAAATAAACATTTTAACTTTCATATTTTTTCATTGTTGCTTTTTACAATGCAGTGGCAGGATTGCTTAGATGTTAACTGTAATCTTTTTCTGTAACACATTCATAGTTCTATGTAATAGGTTAGTGCAGGCTTCATATACAGTCTTTACTCTGTATCTATGCTTTCTTGCATATGCTTATATACTGAAAAGACAAGCTCTGCTACAGATGCGTGCCATTTCCACACTGAGTTATGCAGTGCTATCTGTTTTATATAAAAATAGTGTAAATATGTTTGTATACAATTTTGAATGTAAAGTAAGCATAATTGAAAAATAAAGTCAGGATAATTGAGGGCTATTTTCATATTTCTCATTTAGGATAACTTTTTTAAAAAGCACTTGTAAAGTTTCACCCTACAAACATCATATTTATGCCAAATGAACATCGATCCCAGATATTGGTTATTAGTATCTCTTATTACTAATAATCAGTGTCCACCGTAATAAGTTGACCCATACTGTCCAGGTTATTGTGTTTGGAATTCAATTTCTGGGACCCATAATCTGGATATCCGTCGAGCTAATATATCTTTTCTTGTGTTCATCGGCAGGGTTACGAATAGGCTGTACACAGGACGTAACCACAGACTCTTAGTGTTTGTTTGTTTGTTTGTGTTTTATCAGATGCATCTTCAGACCCAGGGGAGGAGGACGTACCCACTGAGGGCTCATTTGAGGGCCATCAGGAGGCGGTGAACGGCATGCAGATCCATAACGGCCTGCTGTTTACCTGCTCAGGAGACCGCACAATACGAGCCTTTAACCTTGTGGTGAGCAGTCAGTCAGTTTTCTATATTATTTACTTCATATGTTATATAAGTCTAGAAACGCGGGTCCATATATCAGGCAGTAGTGCTCAAGTGTGCTAATGTAAAGGAGATAGACACTACGTCAGGAGGTCACTACACGAGTCAGACACCCTCTAGGTTTCACAGGTTATTCATCACAGGTATTGTCCTCCTGTGTCTTGCAGAGCCGTAAGTGCGTGGCTTTGTTCGAAGGGCACAGCAGTAAGGTGAACTGCTTGCTGATCTCGTCGGGGCCGGGGTTGCAACAACGGCTATACTCTGGTTCCAGCGACCAGACCATCCGCTGCTATAACATCAAGGTGTGTTCCTGCTTCTCCTTACTGCAGAGATCGGTGTTGACTTGCTTGTCATTTTGTGTGTCTTAAAACTGCAGTTTCCTCAGTTTAAGCATGTACTCACTGTACTCAGAGTCTAAAAACAGAGTCTATGTTCTTAACTGCATTGCTTTGTCTTTCTCAGACCCGAGAGTGTGTACAGCAGCTCAGTCTCCCCGATCGCGTGCTTTGTCTCCACAATCGATGGAAGGTGCTTTATGCAGGCCTGGCCAACGGCAGCGTTGTTACCTTTAGCCTCAAGGTAACCTTATCTAACTTTTTCCAGCTGAAATAGCTTTTCTATTTCTATTTTAATAATTAATTGAGTGTGTAGTACCATTTACTCTGTAAATGTGTGGGCTAAAATAAGTGTTGTCTGTATGTGCAGAATAATAAGCAGCTGGATGTGTTCGAGTGCCATGGGCCACGGGCAGTAAGCTGTCTGGCCACAGCGCAGGAGGGTGCTCGACGTGTATTGCTCGTTGGGTCCTATGACAGCACTATCAGTGTGAGGGACGCCAAGAGCGGCCTGCTGCTCCGCACTCTGGAGGGCCACACCAAAACTGTGCTCTGCATGAAGGTGGGTGAACATCCTTCTTGTGCATAATTATCTATAGCTGCAGTATCAGTTGGACCATTATAATAAAGCATGTTTTTCATAATCTTAAAACATATGTAACATAAAGGCTTGTGCTGAAATGCTCAACATTTGTTACTTCAAACAAGAGTTGATTATTTATTTCCAAAACAGATTGTCCCTCTTCCTTTAAGACCTACCCACCAGCTTTTTCACTTTGTTTGTTGTGTCTATAGGTGGTGAATGATCTAGTGTTCAGTGGATCTAGTGACCAGTCTGTCCATGCACATAATATACATGTGAGTCTGTATTTTAGGGAAATGCTACTGTGTGTGTGTTTTATCTGTTAAAAAAAAGCTTAATGGGCTTCACAGTTCTGAAAATAAACTCATGTTATCACTGCTTTGGGTCTGGTACCTGCAGACAGGTGAGCTGGTGAGGATCTATAAGGGCCATAGCCATGCTGTCACTGTGGTGGCCATACTGGGGAAGGTGATGGTCACCGCATGCCTTGACAAGCTGGTTCGTGTGTATGAACTGCAGGTAAGAATATCTCAGTCAGTTTTGATGTTTGTGTGTCTAGCCAAAGTGCTACACCTTGCTGTTTGTATGGATTGCGTAAGCTTTTGTTTGTATGGTACTCACCAAGATGTTTGTGTTTCCCCCAGTCTCACGATAGGTTGCAGGTGTATGGTGGGCATTCAGACATGGTGATGTGCATGGTCATCCACAAGAGTATGGTGAGTATCCCTGAGACAACATTCATTAAGTCTTCTCCCCTTGTTAGCACTCTTGGTTAATATTGGTTAATAAGTTGCAATGTATATTGCCTCAGAGAATTCTGCTCTTCACAACGTAACTCTGTTGAGCTGTTTTATGAAGCATGGTGGAGGTAGTGCAAGTCTATGGACCTGCTTTGCTGCTTCAAGATCCTGAACTGAATTATTGACAGATGGACAAATAATACTTGTATCAAGACACTTCACAGCTGAATGTTAACTTTCATATTTTTTCATTGTTGCTTTTTACAATGCAGTGTTAATGGCAGGATTGCTCAAATGTTTAATGTAATCTTTTTACTGTAACACATTTATAGTTTTATGTATTAGGTTGGTGCAGGTTTCATGTAGTCTTTAGTCTGTATCTATGCTTTCTTGCTTACGCTTATATACTGAAAAGATAAGCTCTGTTCTAGATTTGTGCCATTTCAACACTATGAGATACTACGTATCTGTTTTATATAAAAATTGTGTAAATATGTTTGTATAAAATATTGAATGTATAGTAAGGGTAATGGAAAAGTCAGGGTAATTGAGAGCTATTTTCATATTTATAGTTATAGTTGTAGTTATTTTCATATAGAGTTATTTCTTCAAGATAAATTAAATGTTTTATGCTGTCTACATTTTAAAAGCACTTGTGAAGTTTCACACTACAAACATAAAAATGTATGCCAAATGAACATCAGCCCCAGATATTGGTTAATAAGTTGCAATGTATATTGCCTCAGAGAATTCTGCTCTACACAACGTAACTCTGTTGACGTGTTTTATAAAGCATGGTGGAGGTAGTGCAAGTCTGTGGACCTGCTTTGCTGCCTCAAGATCCTGAACTGAATTATTGACAGATGGACAAATAATAATTGTATCAAGACACTTCAGAGCTGAATGTCTTGGCATTATTCCCAAAAACAAGGACAAACAGTAAAGCAGTTCTCTATCTTAGCAATATTTTATCTTGCCTCTTTGTAACAGTGTCTTAATGTTACTATGTAGAGTTACATCTGTATTATAGTTATTAAATCATACTATTATAGGGTATACTCATGATGATACATGCATATATCTCTGATGCACTGCACTGTAGATCTACACAGGCTGTTATAATGGGAGTGTCCAGGCTGTCCGGCTGAATCTGATCCAGAACTACCGTTGCTGGGTAAGTCAAGAAAACTTACACAAGTATAAAGTGGAATGAAACATGTCTTTGTGTGCCTGATGCAACTTAAAAGACCAGACCAGTGTTTATTAAATCATGCAACCAGTGAGCAAGACATTTACAATACAACTACAATAGCAACACCCTGATTTGCAGTATAGTAGTATCTGACAGGGCAAAACTAATAGTATTTGTAATCATTTCACAGTGGCAAGGGTGCTCTCTGATCTTTGGTGTAATGGAGCACCTGCAGCAGCACCTGCTGAACGACCACACCAGCCCCACGCAGCAGACGCTCAAGTGCCGCTGGAGAAACTGCGACTCCTTCTTCACATCCCGCAATGGCTCCAAACAGGTACTGGAGCAGCTTTAAACTACATTTCAAGTAATTTTTTTTTTTTTAAGGGCACACATCATGAAACTGAGATACAACATTTGTTTGAGTGCGTGTGTGTAAAATGTGATTTATGGTGAAAACAACACATAACATTTCACATTGTCCTACACTTTGAAGGACATGAGGTTCTTAGCACTAAAACAAACACATATTTTATAGTTGTGAAAGTGGATGTTTTCCCTTTTTGCCTAAAATAACACTTCAGCTGCTCATCAGTGGAAGGTCTACATTATTGTACATTATTGTATATTAAAACACACCACATATTTTAAATGGGACACAGCAGTGTGCGATATTCCCCTATTGGATCATTAATCCAGCATTGGCCAGTAGCTCACTTGCCATAGTGGCAGTAATGCTTTCTTACACTAAATATTTGTTTTAATGTTAGAATGTTTTTTAGGGACCTCTGAGAATTTGATTTTAACCAAGAGATTATTTAGGGAATTCTGAACCCCATGTATTTTGTACTTGTGATAAACATCTGGAGCGCAGGCCAAATCTTTTTTTCCACTTTGTCTCTGTCCATCTCAGATGAGCTTTAGCCCAGAGACGTTTGTGGTATTTCTAGAAGTTGTTGATAGATGACTTTCACATTACATTGTCTTTAGTTTTAACTGTTTTCACTAACAGTGGCTGTCTGATAATTCAGCATTGATAAGATAAAATATTTAATATATTGTCTTTGTGATGTTTACAAATCACTGTCTCCTGTTTGTCATTTTACATACTTTGTATTTTAGTTTGTATTTATGCTTTTATGGTCATGTATGTGTCCTAAGCTTGGAGTTCATCTTCAACACAGTTTGGTTTTCTCTTATCTCTATAGGCAGTGCATGCTCACATGCAGAAACACACAGAGGAGGACAGTAAAATGGAGCCTTGAGGGTCCCTTGGAGCGTTTATCAACCCGCCCAAATGACACCCTCTCTTATCCCATATTGGGAAGATCTCATCTACACCTCAGGATAGGAGCTATCTCCTTGTGCATTTTTTTCTACATGTTCAGATTCCAACAGCTGTTATCTGAGAGGCAGAAGACAAGCTACGTTGGCGGTTCTTCATGCCACGTTTGAATACAGAGGATTTGCAGGATTTAAATTTTTCACTGAGGAATTGTTTATATGTGAAACAGTGATTTGTCTGTCTGTTAACATCGTTTTGAAAGAGCAGTGTTCACAGTAGGCTTTTATCAACGTAACGTCATTCGCCTACTCTATGTGTCTGAGGCTTTTTGGCATCCAAAGGCTCTTTAGTTTAGTTTTTTCTGTCCATCCCTTTCACTAGATTGCTGGTATGACAGTGTCAGTTTGGTCCTTTCCTCTTTCCATGTACACTGTAATCTTATCTTTTTATCTGGAGCCTGGCTGAGTATGCACCTTTTTTGTACTGCCATAGCATAGCTCTGTCACTTTTCAGAAAGAAACGATATAAATGTACAGGTAAATGGTTAAAACTCTCTGTGAATCCTCTTCCTGCTTGTCTCTCACCTGATTATGCACAGTGTTATCAGCTCTGAGATTCCATGACCAAATAAAGACGAAGAATTTGAAGAACTGTGGAAAACTGTACAAACTTTGGGACAGGGCCAGAAGGGTTGTTGCTGATGCTCCCCAGCTGAAAACACACTAGGTTCACTACTACTCTGTATGGCATGGGTTCAGGGATGCTCTTTGTTTTGGAGTGGTTTGAGGTGTGAACTCGTCTCCTTGAGCAACCAGGTTTGGTTTTTAACTAGTTGAGTATTTTCTGAAGACCCTCCCTGCTTTATAATTCAGATAAGGTCAGATTTGATCACAAATCACAACAGTTAGTTACAAATAGGCAAAAATATTCATTTTCCATTGTTTAAGTTGTTTATTATTCTCAAGTAGCTCTAACATATCTGCAGAGGGAGAGGTCCAACTTCTTTTTTCTCTTTTTTTTCCTTTTTTCTTCAAAACTTGTCCTTTAAGTGGTGTTCATTCTCTCCCCACACTAAAATGGATATACGATTAGATGTGGGGTTCTTTCCTGTGTTCATTTAAGCATTGTTTTCTGTTTTTTTCTTTTGGTTTTTCTTTTTTCTTTTTATTACTTGGTGTTGCTCACTGATTTTAAGACAAAGTGGAAGCGTTGGTGGTTTGCTGTGATTCAGAGATTGCAGTTCAGGGAAATAGGTTTACTGTAACAGTGACGGATCCTGAAATAAGACGGTCTGTGTGTGTAACCTATTGTGAGCGTAATGTGTGGGAGTGTGCTTGTTTCTAATAATAATACGGTGAAATATTGTTGGTTTGCTTGACTTGTTCCACACTGGAGTGCACATAATTGAGGGCATATAATATGGACTCAGCCTCTTTGCATTGTAAAAGTAAGTCAACACAGCAACTGTTGTGAGAAAGGCACACAGTCTGGTTCTGAGGGGTTTTATTTGACTGTGTGAGCGTTGGACGTTGTTGAATGTGGGAGGTGTTCTTTAGGGAGTGGAGAGTATAGTGCTAGAATCCCTCTCCCATGCCATAGCACACTGCCATATAGACAGCATCCGAAAGCACACACATGCCCTGTGGTAAACAGCAGTCGTCTTAGTTTCATCAAGACCTGATTTTAAAAATCAAGCCTCTTTATAGTATCCAGTATTATATTTCAGTATTACTCTTTCCCATTTAGCCACATTGTTGTTGTTCCTCTCCGTGATTGCCTCTGACGTACAAATGTGTATAGCTGAGGGAGCATTCGGTCAACCTCCTACATGGTTTTCCCAAGTTTCTCAGAAGTTTGTTTTGTTAATTTCCAGTGATTACCTTGTTTCAATAAAAAAACAAGATACAGTTGTGTCAACCCACCATGCCTGGAGTTGATTCTCACGTCTTTGTCTCATTGCATTGTTTATTTTAAACAAAATTACAATGATTTTCAACCAAGAACTGCACCAAGAATTATTATTTATTTGATTAAAAGGATTAAGAACTCTGTACACTCAGTTGACCAAAGCTCAAATGGGGAAACCACAAAAAGAAGCCTAAGTTCAACCCATATCCACATCCACAGTATGCAGTGGAAACAAACCGCCTTCCTGCAGTTCTGCGTTGCGGTAGCTGTTGATGTGGTTGCTGTTTCTTTCCTCTCCTCTCGCTATTTCCATTAAACAACTCACAAACAAGATTGTAACATGCTTCTGGAAACAGGAAGGAATTAATTTTCCACCAACAAAAGCAGAACAGCCTAAAACCGGGCACCGTATTGTGAAAGACTGGTGAAGAACCATGATCTTTCTTTGAGAATATGCATTTGGTTATCACCAGCGAGTCGGGTCACGCATACTTCCAAGTAAGAGAGCAAAGAAGAGATGAAAAACATACAGGAGAGGTGTGTAATGAGGAATCTCTGTGAGGTACTGTATTGTGACAGAAAAAAAGAGAGGTTTCCTGTGTGGTTTTTGCCTGAGAACAAGATAAGAACGTAGGCCTTAAGAAGAAAATGAAAGTATGAAGAGTAGCAAGAGGTGACCTGAGCGTGGAGATGAAGGGAAAAAACGTCCAACAGAATTACTCAAGTTGAATGGTGCCATTGATTAAAAGGAGAAAAGCAGTTTTGAGACACCGAGGAGACGATTCTACTGAAAAACCTTTAACTTGGTCTAAAACCTTCTTTCTCTTCTTCTGAAGAGATGAAAAGTTAAGCCTGTAGTTGTTTGCAGATGCCATAACGTCATTCTCTTAGAAACAGAGAAGAAGGGATGCTGGAGTTTAGGGCTGATGCCTTTTTTGGGGAGACTGTAAAGGATGGTGCTAAGGTGGACGAGGTACGGAGGGAGAAGTGGCGGTGATCTGGCACACTGAGTGTTGAGGTAAAGGCTGGTGGTTCTGGTCCTGCTCCTTAGGCTCACCTGGATCCTCTGCTGGTCTAGGCGTACATAGTCAGCTGGAGCCACTAAAAGAAGGGAACACAGTTTGTCATCAAAAGCGTGTGATGCACCCTGTACTGGCCATCTGACGGACTGAAATCTGACAGAACCCCTGCTTGAAACATCTCATTTACACAATGTCACCCCAAATGCATGACGCTACAAGGTTAGTGTAGCTGACAAGTAAGGGAAGCTTATATTCCACCAATCGCCACTGTGCTAGCAGACACACCTAAATCACCATACACTTGCTTTGGTAACAGTTATCTACAGACGATCTAATGGAAAATTGAGGCTCTAAATTTGCAGCTACTACTGTTTTGCCTATTTTCTGCACATTTGTCCATCATGGATAGCAGTATGTCATATAGCATTAGCTTAACTTGAATGACTTTCAATTAATACAAAGATCTTCATGCTAAGATAATCTAATTTCCTCATCTCACATTTTCACAGTTTCAAACATGCCAATGCTCCCATATAGAGGTCAGCATTCCCCACCACGCTATCCTTCAACTAAATGTCTATGTAATGCATGGAAGTGGGAAATATAACATTAAGCTACACTACTGCTCAAAAGTTTGGGATCACAGTGAAATGTTCTTGTTTTTTAATGTAGTATCTTCTTTCCTTAACACAACAATGGACTGACGGGTCTCTAAAGAAAGTTGTTTCTTTCTGGTCATTTTGAGTCGGTCAGCAAGCCATCAACTGCTGATGCTTCAGATACTAAACTAACCTAGAATGTTGTTCTCCCTTTTATTCTCACTTATTAGTAGAATGTTTTTCAGCTGTGCATCACAATT
Organism: Megaleporinus macrocephalus; assembly: GCA_021613375.1. NCBI lineage: Eukaryota > Metazoa > Chordata > Actinopteri > Characiformes > Anostomidae > Megaleporinus > Megaleporinus macrocephalus. The sequence continues at coordinate 35,913,533 of CM038712.1, forward strand.
GAGCAAGAGTGTCCTAACAACCAGTTAGCCCAATAACATCCTTAACTTGGATTGGTGGCCGTACCAGGAGATTTAGACAGAGCACTGAGAATTGCTGGTAATAGGATGTAAAATAAGCCTCTATACAAAAATAGACTTAATACAAACATTTTTATTCTTTAAAAATCATCTAATAGACTTAAATTAATTGTGAAATGGACAATATTGTTTGTGAATTGCATGAAAATTGCATGAAATGAAATTCTAAAGTGATCCTAAACTTTTGAGCAGCAGTGTATGTGTTATAAGTAGGGAAATAAAATTTGGGTCCACATGTGGACCAGTAGTGTTTAATGGGTATTCTATGTGTTATAGCAAGTTCATACAGCCATATTAAGAAGTTCTTCCTCACCTCCAGTACAGAGAGCCTGATGGTGCCATCTCCATCCTGATCAAAGGCCTGGAATGCTCCTGCAAAGAAACGAGATCAGCTATAGACAGTAACCACTCTTAAACGTGAGTCAGATTCATGTATTTTAGAGTCAAAGCAACTTTTTTCTTTTCTGCTTGTCATCAAAAACCACGTTTCTTGAGCCATTCCACTTACTGAACATCGCCTCCAACCGCACAAGGCAGCTGATGAAGCTGTCAAAGTCGATGTTCATGCTCTCGTTGCCGTAGCGCATGGTGATGATATCATACAGCTGGTTGTTGAGACGGAACCCTGAACGGCACACAAGACACATGACTGCACAATGACAAGTCCGTTAGATGGAATTCACATTTCAAATCCACTTCAACACGCATGCACACAGACTCATAACTGTTAACAGAGGCACTGCTGAATTTTCTAGATGCTGAAATGTTTGCACGCGAGCAGGAATTTCACACATTTGTCTCAGGTGAACTTTTTTCATAATCTAAGTGACTCTTACCTGCATCGTTGACAGCATTTCTCATCTCATAGCTGCTAATGCACCCGGTCTGCTCTGCGTCATAGTGCTTAAAAATTCCCTGCAGAAGAAACTAATCTGTAAATCTCTTCATACGTGTCAACTTTGTATAGAGGAAGGGAAAACTAGAGGACCCCAAACCTGCCACTGCTTGAGCTTTATCCACAAGTGTCTAAACTCTTGTAGATTAAGTCTTCCAGTCCCGTCCATCTAAACAAATATGATCAAGGTCAAAATACACATGGTCTTAAAACTAGACACCTCTAGTTATCTTGTTTAAACTCTATAAGTAGTTATGGGTTTGTGTATTAACGGGCGTACTCATCCTCAGTGGTCAGTTTCTGACCACATGATCTTTATGCTGTATATTTTTGGTTAGCACAACACAAGCAGCTGCAAAAGTTTGGGCACCCCAAGTCAAATAACACATTTTGCTCAATTCTGAAGTGAAAGCAAAGAAGTCATAATAACCTGTATAGCAAATTGTAGATTTTTGTACTAATGGTAACGCACATATACTTTATGTATGATTAACTTAACCCTCCTATTATATTAAAAAATGAGTCAAAGCAATAAAAAATATTTATATTTTAAATTATTTTAAATTCTCTCTGAAGATTTAGAAATATAAATTATGAGAATATCTTGTATGTTTACTATTTTAACAGCTATTTAATAAACATTTTCTTCAGTGATTCCAAACATTATTTCAAACAGTTCAAAGTGGAGATGGGTCAAATTGACCCATAACATAATAGGAGGGTTAAATGATAGAAAAAATAAATTTTAATATTAAATAGTAATTGTGACGTTACAGCTATTTATCAGTAACACCCGCTTCTGGTGATTATCACAGACTGCAAGTGCCTTTTTGTAGCCAGCGAACATCTCTCTATTCTAATGAGTCATTAAGGCTGATAGTAAGTAAGATTTTTTGTAATTGAAAGGAACACAAGCTCTGCAGCAAACAGCAAATAACCTTTATATAATATATAGTGTACTATATGCTGTATACTGTACTGTATAAAAAATACATTTACAGTAGCCCAAACTTTTGCATACCACTGCATAGCATAACACTACTACGCTGATGCCACTGCTGTACTGAGAATAGACACAAACAGTATCTGGTCAGTGGTGGTCCAGTGATGGACAGAGTAAAGGGTGACACATTTCAAATATATAACAATCACCACTGTTTAACAATAAACAGTGGTGATTTAAAGGATACATCCATGAGGGCAATCATGCTACGACAGCTCTCCAGACTGAAACCCTCTGTTTTCATCTCCTTATCTGTAAAAGGCAGAAACACAGTTGTAGAGAACCCAGTGAAACCTCACAGTCAATAATCACAGAAACATACTCACACTCAGAGACCACCCTGTTCAAGACATTCTTCAGTTCACTGGCAGAGATTTCCATTTCCTACAGAACCAGAAAGAGAACGTGTCATTTAGCAGCATATTGTGTTCCGGACTTGGTTCTAATATAATCAGTACTACTGCTGAACTGCACGCAGAAACACTTATTTACCAAAATTCATTTCAAAACCACAAGTCTAGATGCTATTTACCAGTTCACTCCCACCCCAGCACCATACTCACTGTCCCCCCAGCGCTCCCTGGCTCCCCAGTACTCACGTCCCCGGCTATCTGCTGAAAAATGCTGCGGAAACGCTGGTCCTCCTCACTCTCTTCCCCTGCTGAGGCTGGAGCTGGCTGATTTTGTAATTGTGGTTAACCAACAAAAGGAAAAGTCCAGTTACAGACTGCATGTGATCTTTATTTTCCAGTCCATCAGTGTTTTGCACATTTAAATCTGAAGTACATAAACCCGTAAAAACGTACATTTAAGGGTTATTTCATAATAATATATTTTTAATAATAATAACAATAACTTTATTTATAGAGCACTTTTCATACCAGTGTCAGCTCAAAGTGCCAGTTTTAATCAGTAATAACATAAACTGAGTGTTAATAAGAGCTAAAGTTAAACAGATACATTTTGAACAGTTTCTAAAAGTGTTCACTGAGACTGACTCTCTAATAAATGTTGGAACAGAGAGCCACAGATTAGAAGCAGAATAATTAAGAGTTCTCTCTGAGTTTTCTGTATTTTATTGATGTAAGCTGGTATAATGTTATTTAAAGCTTTAAAGACTAGCAGCAGAACTTTACAGTTTATTCTAAAACATACAGGCAGCCAGTGCAGTTCTTTAAATAGCAGTGATATGAGCTTTTTTGTTTTTGTTAATATCTGTGCTGTTGCATTTTAGGCTCCCCACCAGAAAGTGCATCACAGTAATTAATTGTAACAAATGCAAGAAAGAATTTCTTTGTTCATTGTTTATTGCATAGAGAGTTTTTATTGTTTTCAGTGACTATAATTACAAATATCGACAGTATAAGCAAAGAAATGAAGACTTATATATATATATATATATATATATATATATATATATATATATATATATATATATATATATATATATATATATATATAAGGTTTTATATCGTCATATTTTTTATTTGCTTTTGTTAGCAAATGAAGTGACAGATGCACCACTCAAGTTTGTATTATCATACTGTCCCTGTATGTAAACTACGTGTAATAACCCTGCTGTAGAGAAACCTGCCGAGTCAGAACTGTTCACAGTTGTAGCGATAGGAACCAGACGTCCAAATCATTTGATGCTTCTAAAAAATGGCTGCTAATAAGCTCTCAGATGCCCGAGATATTGTTTTCTATTCATTTTAAAATAGTCCCTAAAGGATTTAGCACTAGTTTACCATTACCAACATTATATTTAAAACTACAAAGACAACACAACACCTGGTGTCTATCAGCACCACTGTAAAGAAATTTCTCTGCATTTTTACATTAAACCATTCCAAATGACCTTGTTAACCTCTCCATATTTAATAATCAGTCCAACTCCTCCCTAAAAAAGTGTCTAATGAGACGTGTAGTTAAAGAAGACTTCCAGGTACAATACTTACCACTGGATGGTCAGCCTCGATCCTGTTCTCTATCTCCCTGAGTAAAAATCAACAAACACTGGTCACTAATAAACAAAAACATGTAAACATAATTGGACCTGATGGATGTATCAGTCTGCGTTTACTAAAGCTTTTCTTATTCCTCCATTCACAGTCAATTCACCTTACCTGTTCTCCTGAGAGAATGTAATACCACTTGAATGATTTATTATGTTCAGCCTAAGTGATATTGTGTACTTACTGTACTGACCTGAACTGAACTGAGTATAAAGAGCATTTAGCAATCAGTTTACTGCACACTGTACACCAAAAGCATGCAGTCTTTCTTCCAATCAGCTTCAGCTTTTCTCAAGAAATACTTATTCCAATACAGATTGTCCACTGACTTGTAGCTGACCTTCACTGTGGGCTTATGGTGCAGTTGGTACTCATGTTTTCCAAAAGAAGAGAAAACATATTCCTAGTCAAACATTTTATCCTTAGTCAAACCAAAACTACAGCCATACAGTGGCTATGGCTTTAAGTCAGACTGTATTTTGTGTGCTATGTTAATAGAAAAGCAGGGCTGGTGGTGTAGACCAATCTGGTCAAAGTGCTTTGATAAAGATAAGAACAAGCCAGCCTATTCACAGTGAACCTGTAGAAAAAGAGGCAGGTAATGATCCTGCTCATCCGCAGTATGTGCAGTCACTTCTCTGGCCTCGGGCTTCAGCATCATCAGTGTTCAGCTCAGCTTGTCCTTCAGGGAGCTGATGTTTAATGGTTCATCACAGGGGCATTCAGAACGGAAAAAAGTGTTTACCGGAGCGTCCCAAAATGTGTTGTTGCTTGTCCTAAAAAAGATTCCATTACAGCTTCGAATTGGGGCCGATTTCTTCCAGCTCTACAAATCAAATTGCCGTTAAAATTGTTTGCTCTTCATGGGATTCTCCCCCACCCTCCCCCCCACCCCGGCTATTCCCACAGACCCGGCCACCCACCCCTTCAAGAGAGCTGAGTAAGTGACAGTGTAAGCTTGCCACTGTTAGTATGCAACAATTTATGGACATGCAATACATTTGGGCGAGAGACCAATTATAAACATAGCCATTCATAAGGCTAGAAGTGTGACACATGTAAAAAGTGCAATGAATGTTAAACAATCACTTAGGACCTGATATTAACAATAACTAATCACTGACGTCTTACTTAAGGTTGCAGGTAACTTATGAATGGCTTCAGAGGGCAGATACAAAAAAAAGAGACGTCAACTTAAAGGAATAACCCAGTGTTTCGCAAAATCTGTAACATGATTAGTTACAATAGAAAGTATTATTAATTATTAATTATTATGTTTCCAAATATATAATATAGAATCCAATAGGCTAAAAAAACTAGTGGAGTATTCCTTTAAGATCCTGAATTCTGATAGTCTTGTACATCGTCACACAGCTATCCCTCCCACTCACTCAGAGGTGTTCCTCTTTTCGGAGAAGACGCGGAGGATGAACTCGCCTTCCTGGTGGGGCTCATATGTGGAGGGGAGGATGACATACTCCCCGGGACTCAGCCGGAAGCGCTGAGTCACCTCCCGCAGGTTAATGTAGGCCTTGCTACGGGCCTTAGAGGAGTTCACCAGGAAGAAGTCCTTCTGCATGTGTTGCTTGTTACCATGCATCTGTTGGATGGAGACAATAATGCACAAGAACAGGGAATGAAATCAGTCAATAAGACGAGTCAATGTTACGAGCAGGTAAGTCTGGTAGGTAAAAGGAAAGTGGGGAAAAATATCCAGACTGGTCCAGAAAATTTGTTAAGGGAAGCTGGAGTGAATAGCATGCACACAGGGATATACACAAGACACACTACTCATCCTCTACTGGAGAGAAAGCACTTTAAGGGGTCCAAGCACTTCTCTCCATCACTTTTCCATACCTCCTTTGGCACCTGTGGATAAAAATAAATAAATAAATAAAATAATGCTTCCTCAAGTTGATGCGTATCCTGTGAAGGTGTTTAAAGTGCATGGCTTTTGATGTCATGATGCACAAGAAAGGACTAATATTCTGCAATTTTATGTGAATATTATGTATTAATACCAAAAAAATCAAGTACCTCGTAGATCGAAAAGCCAATAGTGAAGAGATTGGCGCCCAACTTGCGTTCTTTCCTTCTGTTTTTCTGCATGAGAGCCACCACAAAAGTGCAGGCCATCTCATTGTCCTCTGGGTCATCATCCTCCTCCAGGAGACGCAGGCGATACTGTGGATTTGTCCAGAAGGTGTCTAAAGTATGGATGTCACAGAAGAACGATCTACTGTAATTTTAAATTATGTGTATAAATCATTACCTTTACGCAAGAGTCACCTTAACACCAATCAGCATTGAGGAAAGCAGCCTACCCGGATAGTTCCTGCAGCCGCCAGCAGAGCAGCCCCTCACCCAGCGGCCCTCGTTCACAGACACCGTCCACTTGTGGAGCTTATCGTCATCCAGGGCATCAGGGGTCAAGTTACAAATCTCCAGCTTAGTGTAATTCTTTTTGAAGTCATCAAAGGACATCCTAAACAACAAGCCATGCATTTCAAACTTATACTTGAACCTCACTGTATTACAGTAACTCATTTGTAACATAATGCTTATTTGCACAGCTGTAGAGATTCTGTAAATAATAGCTCTTAAAATGCATGTCTACTCACATATGGGTAGAATATCCATACACATATAAACACAGATTTTCATATATCTGTCCGGCAAAGCATCAACATGCTCCTTAGCACCTTTCCTGGCTCTTCATTGCTCTTTTTGTTCTTATTCTTTATTCTATTTATTGTGTCTTCTTGTGCCTTTTTCTTAGAGTAATATTGTTCTTGTTACATGTCATGCATGTGTGCCTCACCAAGAAAAACTCCTTGTATGTGTGACATACTTGGCAACTTGTTACTTGTTACAACTTGTTCTACATATGCTGTTCTGTGCAATCTTTGCATTTCACTCCTTACTGTATATATGTATATTAATTTATATTCTATTTTATATACCACCCCCCATCTCACATTCTGTATACACCTACATTCTATATATTTATTTATATACCACCACATGTACAATAACCTCAAATTGTTAGTCATTTCTGTTTTGCACTTTATATAAATCATAATGTTTTGTGCACTTCTGGTTGGATGCTAACTGCATTTAATTGGCTTTGTACTTGTCCTCTGCACAATGGCAATACATTTGAATATAATCTAATCTAAAAAAATAAACAATTCTGATTCTTTTTCTGATTCTAAAAATGAGTAGGCGCTACACTGGTTATTGGAAAAATGAGCAATATACTATTTTTAACAGTAATGTCCATTTTTAAAAAATCCCCATGTTCTGCATTGTTATTGCAGTCTGGGTTTGTCTTATGTTATGTATTAAAAAAAAATTTACATGACCAATTTACATCCTCCTCGTCTCCTAGAATTAAACTGCCTACTCTGCCTTCAATATCGACATATGTAAATGATCTCTGTTCTAATTGATTGCTCTGTAAAAACACAAATCATACAAATAGGAGCCTGGGCTGAAAGACACCCTATAATTTCAGTGTGAATGGCAGGAGTTAAAGATATATTTCATTTATAGGGCCATAGATACAGTGTTGCACAGGATACACTAATATGAGAATTCTAGTCAAGTGGTTTTTATTATTATTTCTTAGTATAACTTGTTTGGCAGCACATTACACAGGACTAATGACGGATAATGAACATGTGGATGTAGTAGATAAAAAAGTGTAAAAAGCAGTGCAGTGGATGGGCGTCGAAGCAAAAGTAGGGTAAATTGTACAAAATCATTGGGGTCCCATCAAAGAAACATTAAAATATAGATCTACTGTCAATGCTTTCAAGCATATGTGATGGAGTGAGACTGTATCAACCCCTATTAAGAAATATCTCTTAATACAGATATGATTCCTATATTACGCACCCCTCAAGTAAATTCACAGCATCAGTACATTTGTCTAGTGTATTCTCTTCATCTTAGATGACATCATATCGCTTTTATGCACTTGCTCACCAGAACTCTCCATCCTCTGCATTTTGGTGCTGCAGTTTATCTTTCTCTGCCTTCGAGATGGTCGCCCACTCCTTTGAGCTGCAACCACAGAGAAATATAATAAACGTACTGGTGAAAAGAATTTGCCCACTTTGTTTGCGACCGTTAGCCCAAATATACCAGTCGGAGGATTTGAATGTCATTAATATCAGCCCTAAACTCATCGCATACTTATCACTCCAAGGTCCATTCCACTCCACTTGACCCCAAGGGTTACGGAGACGTACCAGACGCACCTTGGATTCCTTTTGCGTGTTCTGTTTACACTGTAACCACAAGTAGAGATTTTAAATATAGACATCGTAGCAGCTAAAACACATAGTTTCTGCTCAATAAACTGACAAATAAAAGTACTCAAAGTGGCCATCAATGATCTTAGAAAACATCTAAAACAAACCTCTTCCACAGCGGTCACAGAGTAGGCATGACCCTTCACCAGTCCTGTTGCAGTGCGGGTCTCAAAGCGAGCTGGAACCAAAGACTGCAAGAAAAATTAACACTCAACTGCAGTTTGGGTTCAAATGTGTAATTGGGCACAGATCTAACCAAGAAAAGAACAGACTCTATGTTCAATGCAACTTACATCAATGGAGCAGCCCATTAGGGAGCCTCTCTCTAAGGCCTTCTTCATGATCTTGTAGAGCTCCTTGGGTGCTTCCTTCATCTCATAGAACTCAGTCACTCCACCAGTGAAGTCTTCCATAGCCTCAGTAGTGTTCCCACCTTTCAGAGCCTCATAGGAACCATGAAGTCTGAATAGCATAGTGCATAATTATAAGAGTTAGAGATCAAATTAGTAATATCTAACAGGTGTCTTCAGGCAAAGGTCCTAAACGTATGTGAACTGATAGCCTGAGAGACAATGTACTGCATCTAGGTACAGCACAACATGGCAAAAGAATTGAAAAGACTTGACTTACTTTGCATATGCCTTCTCTAGGAGAGCGCTCCAGAACTCATTTCTCTCTGCAGACTTGGTGAACACCAGCTGGTTGTTGAAGGTGGGAATCCGATCATCAACAACCACGTCCACCCAGTCTCCATAACGCCAGAACTGATTTACCAGAATTGGGCAGAGGTGTTAAAAATCCCACCTCTACAAAGATATTACACAGATACTGCAAAGAGAACAGTGCAACTCTGATGTCTGACACCAACCTGGAAGTGGAAGATTCCAGCATAGTTGTCAGAAAAGCTCTGTTCCTGAGGAACTACACGAAACAGGAGCTTCTCGTTTAGAGTCATGGAGGCGATGGCTGCCAGCAGCCAGCAGTCGCCTACAGAGCATAGAGATAAGGTCAAACATAGAATACTGAACAGAAAAAATATTTTATGTGCAGCTTGTGTCTAGTCCTACTTTCAGGTTATTCAGCACACTTGGAGTGAAAACCAGTCAATGGCTTTGATCAACATTATCATAGTTTGATGGTTTTCTGATTTCTTTCAGAATTGCCACAACAAAATGTGAAATGTGGGTTTAATGACAAAAACATTACTGAATAAAAGTTATTTACTGTAAGAAAACAAAACCTAAAAGTAGGTGATATGGCAATATTTAAGTACATACTGACCAACTGCATGTTTATTAAAAATAACTTAAAAAGCTTATTTAATTGAATTTAGTGAGGAATGTGAAATGTTGAATAAAAATTCTATACTCTTAATCATACACTACTCTACTGTACTGTACTGTATATCTGTATGTATTGTGAAAACGTTGTGCATTGCTATATAATATGTGAGCCTACGCTCCCATTTTAAAATGCATTTTCGGGACATTTTCTTTGTTTCATATTTCCCTTAAACAACTTAACTTCCCTTAAAATACTTGTTTTATACAATGAATATTCAAATTAATTAAAGATTATGTGGATTTCAACATTAAATCATGTCATAACCTTTTAGTTTAGACCCATATATATTTCCTGAACATATGCACAGTGATGGTAGTTATGACCACATTCTGGCAATGACAAAATTACTTACTGATATAACAAAGGCTGGCCTTCATTTAAGAAAGTTTTACCTTCAAGATCAACAATTTAGAGTTACTGTACAAAAGGATCTCACTTTTGCATTCGGCCTTTCATTTTCAATTACATACAAACACTGTTCAGTGAGATCTCAGTCCTTGTCTTGGAAACACACTGCAGATTTTCTTGGTGATTGTGTCTCAGTATTGACTTTAGTGCTGGTGTTGTGAATATCATGCTAACAATAAGGCAAACTCACATCAGACTGTCTCGAAACATGACAGTGATGACAGTTCTTATATGGAGAACGGCTACATAGGCAGCATGCAACGTTTAATAAATATATGAATATACAGTTAAACTATTTTTGGATTTGGCACAGAATACATCTCAGTGACATTCATCTTAGACAATATTAAATTGTATGAATATGTGAGAAGGAATTTTGTAAGAAGAATGTAATCAATGAAGTACACTGAAAAGGTAATGTAAAAATATGCCTTTTTTTTAATTAAAACACTTTCTATGCAACACTGCTGCATTTAAAAATCTACAGAGAAAATAGAGTTCCCCTGATTAAAGGATAACCTGTATAGTGTATGGACGTCATCTTTCAGTAAGATGAATGCTAAATGCTTTCTGAGATTTCTGAGAGGGACATTAAATTGCTATATTTATATACTGCTATATTATATATATATATATATATATATATATATATATATATATATATATATATATATATATATATATATATATATATATATATATATATATATATATATATATATATTTTCCACAACATTCCCTCTAAACCTTCCTAAACAAGATGAAACAAACATCAGATATGAAAACAGCCCAAAATGATCCATCAAGTGCTCCAGAATTCATCTTCTGTACAATAAACCACTGACTAAACTCAAGTAAGATGTACATATTTGTTTGCTCGTAACACAATATTTGCACCAAAACCAGGGGCCCACACAGCTGACCTCAGCACTTTCGGATTGTTCACGGGAACGTGCCAGGGTTTTATCAGCTCTGCCCAACGCACAAGCTACCTTTGTGTCCTTGGTCTCTTTTTATTTTCCGTGCAGAGGACACAACAATAGGAAGTGCTGCCGGCTGGATTCCCTTCCACTAGAGTAGTCACAATATTGAGGGGCCCCTGCTGGGCTGTGGACCTCAGAAAGTGGCCATGAAGTTATACAAGGGCCCAGAAAGGGGTATGGTCCCTCAGCCCTGCTGACCAAGGGTACTACAGGAACAGACTACAGGATTTTCTTACTGTAAATCAGTGACTAACTCTGGTCTAACTCAGGTCTTACCCAGGTCTCCCTGGCAGATGTCTGTTCTGCTGGCTCCTCCAACAATGAACTGTGGGTTATCACAAATATCCTGTAACACACAGACAGATGAGCATGTTATCAGCGCAGATATAGAAGCCAAAAGACAAAATCAAACAGCTGGTTTTGTATTTGATGGTAGTTGCAGATGGACAGTGAAAGAATCTTCAATCTGTATGATGCCTATAGTGCAGCTGGTATTACGCTAACACATCTTCTTTTATTGTGGATTTTCATTTATCTATGTCACCTGAACACGACAGATGGCCTTTCTATCCTGTAAAAGTTTAATAAAGAATGAACCTACATAAATGCTCCAAAATCACTAAAATCTCTTTACATTACATTTACATTACATTAACTTACAAATATTGTTTTTCCATAGACACACCAACACTGTGCACAGTGTAACAGATTACCAGGAGAGCACACAAACAAAACAACAGCTACAGCAACAACAATAAAGCTTAACAAAGCTTGCACACTGTTCAGAATGTGACACAGCTCAGGAACACAGATAAAAATCAGAATACAATTGAGATACAGATAGAGACTCTAAGTGAATAAATCAACACTGCTGCAAGACTACCTCATTTTCATAACACTTAAATCAGTCTTTTCTTCATTGAATCATCTACAGTGAGCCACTTAACCAGGTATCTGAATCACCATTCATCCACAATCGTAACTGATTTCATATAATATCATCTAAGAAATAAACTATTATAAACATGTTTTCAAAAGGGCCACTGATTTAAATTTTACTATAGTAAATATTACAGTCTTAGGATGAATTCTCATTTTTAACCTTCACCTTCACCAGTGGTCCCCATCCAAGCCTTGTCTACCATCCCTCCTACCTTGGGTCTTTTCCAGACGATGTTCTTGACCTTGTTAGACTTGTGGCCCAGCTCCTTGTAGCCAAGGGACTCCACGGTGGCTGGGAAGGTGTCATCCTCAAACAGGCTCTTTTTCTGGAGGCACTCCTGTTTCAGGATGCTAAAGTCCTGGCCGCTGAATCGGAGAGGCTTACTCACAGATCCTTCTCCGTCCCTCCTCTCCCTCTCCCGGATCAACCGGTCGCAGAAAAAGCCTGATGGCGTGTAGGGCATCTCGTCTCACCAGGACAGTGGGAGCGTTTTTTTGTTGTTGAAAAAACTGGCCTTTGCTACCACCACTTAAGTTTTAGAAGCCTAATAACCCTGGCATAAATCCAAACTGCTGACCTCTGATTGGCTGTCCCGCTAAGTGACGCGGCCTTCACCTGGTCATGGAGTGGATGCCAGGGTTGGAGGAAAAAGACATTCATGCGACATGCGTGACTACGCACGCTTTACCATGCGCACACACATGCGCACACAAACATACACACATAGTTACAGTCTTCTCTTTGGACCGTTCCCATTGGCTGGTGAACAATGAGCGGCGTGCTCTCGTGCCATCATTGTTGAGGTACAAAGGGGAGCGGAGCTGCAAAAAGTGGCCAGTGGGATGGCCTGCCTCAGCAGAAGGCATTCAAGCCCTCTAAACCTGTTCTCAATGGAGCTCAGCATTGAGCAGTCTCAGCATTACCGCAGCGGGCTAAGCCTGCAACAGGGCTCGGACCTGCCACCGAGACCAGACTCGTTCCAAGATTCATACAAGAGAGCGCAGCGGCAGATTAAGACCACACATGTTCACACACATGCAATCCAGACAAGATTTTTTCATTTGCTCAGCAAAACACTTTATTTTTTGAATAATTAAACAGTTTTAATACAGTAAGTAGTAGTTTTACATATGTGTTTGTATTTGGCAACCTGCTATTTTCACATCATATAATGCCTGTTTCAACTACTCAGTACTTCAATAAGCTAAATCAAGATTTCTGGTGAAGGAATTTAATAAATTCATACAATGTCTGGGGCGATATATGCCATCTGGAACTGGCACACAAGATAATATCTTCTCCTTTCAAAATAAGATAATCATCTTACTTCGTATTGTATTTAGGCTTATTTACATCTGTTTTAATGATATATCGCTGTATATATATATATCATGATATGATATGTCGCTGTTCAATGAAAAACAGGTGTCTCCAAAATGGTAACTTTACAGGAGAGGTCAAAAACTGTCATGACTTTCAATGGAAGTCAATGGAACCAAAATAGTTTCCAAGCTATTTTTGAGGATTTCTATTGGTCCATTCATCATAAAATTTTCCCACAATGTAAACGGCAGCCACATTTAACTGATGTAGAAAACTAGAAATTATTAAAATAGAGAAACATGTTTTTCATTGGACGGGAACGATATGGTGTTATTACTGGAGAAAATGCTTATTGCTAAGATAGAGGCTAGAGGCTTTAAAACAATGACTTTTTGCCTAGTAGTGTATATTTATATCATTATATTCTTATTATCTTATTCCTGCAAACAGAAACCAGCTTATTTTGATTGATCTGTTTAACAACTAAAGCAACCCCCAATATAGAACCCTAATCAGATGAACATGGAGATAATCACCTTTGTGTATTAAATGTACATCTACAAATGTCACTAAAACTGGAAAGTAATATCACAGTAATACACTGTACTGGTTTAGATGAGACATATGACTAAAGGTTAAAGCGTTTAGACTAATTCAGAAGGCTTTATTAGATTTTTTGTCATTAAGGCAAAGCAACAGGGCAGTGCAACCTTAGCAAGCAGACTTTCACCGCGCCTTTAGGATTACAGCGCTCATGTATTTTATTCATCTCAAACTGTCTGCACAAATGCACATGTGAACAGGTCACAACACATGTGAGCAGCATGTCAGGAGGGTCATGACCACTGTCTATAACACAGAAAGGTAACAAAGACCACAGAAAGACTGTCTTTTGTTAAACAAGTCCTAAAAGATCAGTGATAAACACCTCTTTGGTTCCAGGGTTGACTGTCAATGTGCTTATGTAACAAAACTCTTGTGGTTTATAATGATTGTTGCTTTTTTATTGCTTGGTGTTTAAACTTTCTTCATTGTCATCAATATCATGACATACTTATGAATAGGGTTTAAATTCATGGGCAGACATTTCGATTAAGACAAAACATGAATGAAACAAACAATAAAAACAATTTAAACCAGTATTTAAACTTTTAAAAGGTCATTTCAAACATTCATTCATTTCCAGTTAAAATTAGGAAAAAAGCAATCGTCATTTAAAGAATCTGAAAGAAAAACAGTTTTCCTGAGCTGTTACCTATTACAAGGCTGCTGTTAAATTCTGATTTCCCAGTCTGTGTGTATATCCAGGTTCAAATCAGATAGCTTCAGCATAGATCGCTCTGTTTCAAACTGAAACATGACTCTGGTCTTTCCTGCAACTAGAGTAAAGAGACTGGATTACGGAACAGAATACATAACATACAGAACAAAATTGAAAAAAATGCATTAAAAAATATATGATTCACTGTAAATGTCAAAAAAAACCATTTGTATTTACATTTTTTCCTAACATATAAATGCGTTTACACAAGACTGTTTGCTGAGTTCTGTTTGTACAATAGAATTAACTTGTTAAATCGTTACTGTGACTTTAAAACCAGTATATGACAAATGATCTCTGTTCTGATTGGCTGTCCTCTATGGCTGTATTATTCAAAAAACATTCACAACTGAAACAAATAACTTATTACTTCAGCGTGAATTATCAAGGCCAAACAGCTGGCTGAATGAGTGGGTATACACAAATTTGACATTGAAGAAACAACTAATTTAAAAGGTTTTATTTGCAGTTTAGTTTCGATATATGATCTATTCTTAGTTCATTTATTTAAAAAAAGCAAGAAAATGCAATTTAACATAATTTGGCCCCTTTAAAATTTGAATCCAAAACAATTACCAACAGACAGTTATGCAGTTATGCAGCTTTTTGTGCAAATAAACTCTCAAAAGTCTCAAAAGGTAAAGTCGAAAGTACGCTCTAATACAGTGTTTCAGACAGAGGCTGAACCCAGATGAACAATGTGAGAAAAATATTGTGCTTTGGGAAAAGTGAAGCACGTGAATCTATTCTAGGAGACCCAAAGAATAAAATTATAAATACTTTAAAATTATAAACTAGTAATAATAGGTCTTCTCTACTGAAATATCAGGTTAAACCAACAACAACAACAACAAACAAAAACAACTGTGCTGGCTACAGTAATATGATCCATTCTCACCTGAGTTTAGAGTAGGTTGCCCCTTAACTTCCTTCTGACCCAGAATGACCACCGAGTCCAGTTTGACATCTGGGTTGAACAAGCCTTTTTCATCTGCACAGCTGGATATAGAATAGGCAACTGAAATATGACTTTCACAGCACAAACTACTGTCACATATACTTTACATTCCGTCATCAACACTTCACTTCCAGAAGTCTGAGATATGAGCATGCTTTCTTGGATAACATAGTAAATATTTAGACTATTGTTATTCTGTACTGGTGACACAAGTGAAGTTTATCATGTTAATGCACAGTCTGCCAGCAGCACATTGTCGCTAGTAGAGCAGTGAACAGCGCCACCTAGGAGAATGGGGGGGTGGAAGGGCACAATCAAGAATACCCAGTAAGTCCTGAGATTTGAATCCTGGGAGTTGGCTCACCTCTCCTACCATTAGGCTATTGGTAACATGCCACTGGTTGGTTGCTCTGCAGTCTCAAAACAGGCTAAAACTGGTTCAGTCCATGTGCTCATATTCCTCTAATCGTATTCAGTTTACACTGGCTTCCTGTTAAGTTCCTAATTGAGTCTTGCTTATGACATTTAAAGCTCTTAATGGCCTCACTCTGGCTTATCTCACTGATCTGTTGAAGCCTTATAGCCTACTTAGACCGTTTGGCTCAGCTAAGTCACTCTTACTGCAAATGCCTACGATCACTTACAGTTCAGCTTCAGTTCAGTTTCACCTCAGGAAGACATTATTCATTCAGATATTACTCACATTCTTCCAACGAACTTGTTGCCAATGTAAGTACTTTGGGCTTTTAAATGTATTTTTTTATTATTTTATTATATATTTTTATATATTATGTGTGTGACCTTCACAGGTTTTATACTCCTGCGCCTATAATTTAGAAATTTCTCTCACAATAAGAACAATCACTATCATTTTTTATATTTATCATAATTAAAAATGAGAAACAAGGGCTCTCTAAACATTTAATAGGCAGTGAAAGCATGGAGTACATCATAGATACAGTATAATACGGAACATAATGAGAAACGGTAATAAAAAATAAGAGAACTTTTACCTGCTAGTAAGTTTGCCAGACTGCAGAGTGAAATTACGTAGGCTAAATTGCTTTTTGTCCCTGTAGTTGAAGGAATGTCCATCATCCAGATACAGCACACCTTCAGCATTGCCCTATTTGGATAGGCACTCATCAGTTAAGCAGTAAGACAGATTGGAGGATAAAGCTGTTCAACCTCTTTTGACCAGGAAAGGGACAGTATAAAAATGCTATCAGTGACAAAATGATCACAGTGTATGGTATTATTGTGGAATTGTTAAAATATTGTTAAAATTTAATCTGCATTACATTCAGAAACTTCATTATTGTTTGCTTTCCTCACATTTGATCTGCTCCCAGAGTCCAAGACACATTAGTAAAGGAGTACAAATAGATGGTATTTTAATTTAAATAATAATTCAAAGTGAAATAATTTGACCACATGTGTTATATTAAGCTTTCACCTAAAATGCCTGTATGTATATATAACAATCAGTATCAAATTATCACCAGCACTACCAGAGTTCACAGGCCATATTATAATTATGTAACTATGCATTTACATACTATGCAGAGGGACTGTAGCAGTATCTACTTCCCCTATGCATTTCTGAAAAGCTGGTGACTGTATATTATTGAAATAAAAAAAAAATAACACAGGGTTTTAAACCACAACATATCATTAAAACTGTGACCATTTTTGTCCCTACATGATCTGACCTAGAAGAATGTTCACCTTTGAGTCTAGGGCTACAGTGAGGGTAAAGGGTTCCAGTTGGAGGTCAGCCGTGCAAGAGCCACAACCCGTTCTCCTGGACACCACAGTTCCTCCACGCTGGAACAAAGGCACCTAGAATAGAGGACATAACACCAATGACAATGAAATGTCAAGTCAGCCTTTGGCGGAAATTAGAGATGCTTGATTTGAATTTCATTGGTGAAGCTGAAAAAGATTTATATGAATCAGTGTGAAAGACAGACAGACTTATGCTGGCTTAAAGGTCAGTTAAATGCCATATGGGTTACGGTATTCGCTAAAAATGATTTTAATTTGTCTAATAATAAACAGGGTTCTATTATAGGCAAAGAAGCTTTTTTAACATTAGTTGTTATCATATTCTCCAAACCGCATCATATGTATTACACGCACAGGCTCAAAAAGAAGATCCGGCTGTTATGTTACACTGAGGAATATACGATAACAAAAGCAGATAATTCACTCACATCCCCAAAACACAGATTCTTTATCAAGTTCTCTTTGAATATTCAAGGATATTAAGCCTTCTTAGAATTAGCAGATTCAGTCGATAAAAAAGGAGCATTCTTTCACACAGTGCGTGTAATTGCATCTTTCCACCAGAGAGGTCTCCAAATCCCCTCATATTATGTAGTTTATCTTTAACTTGACCTTCATGTATGCCTGCACAACACATCTTGTGAAATATCCATCCATCCATTATCTTCCGCTTTATCTCGCTAGTCGGGGTCACGGTGGGCTGGAGCCAATCCCAGCATAATCGGGAGAAGGCTGGTACACCATGGACAGTTTGCCAGTCCATCACATGGCCAACATTCACTCACGCACACACACACCTACGGGCAATTTAGAGTGAATGATCAACCTAACATGCATGTCTTTGAACGTTTGGGAGGAAACCTATATATATATATAATATATATAATATAATTGTTTTTTGGTTTTTTTTGGGGTTTTTTTACTAATGTACTCCTCAGGAACTGTATTGTATACACACACACACATATATATATAAAATTATTATTATTTTTTTTATCTAATGTACTACTTTGCAACTGAATGCTTTAGTCTGTTAGCACATGTGTTAAGAATGCTGACCGATAGCCTCACCCAAGTAGCAATATTTACCAAAAGAAGCAGGACTTTCTCAGAATTTTGCAAACAGTCAATTACTCACCGTCTCCAAAGTCACAGGAAGAGTCAGAGTGCTGCCACCTCTGTGTTGCTCACCGCTGCTTACATTATACCACAACTGCAACACAAACACACTGTTTTGCTTGTACATCCTTTCTGTGAACTGCAACACAACTGATAAACTCATTCATAAGGAGCACCATGGAACTTCAGGCTGACCTCATCTGATCCAGGCAGTAAAACCTTGATCTCTGTGACTCCTGCGTCAGTCACAGGACAGGCAAGAAGAGCACTGCCTGGAATGACAAGTATTGTATTCATTTGAATCAAAATTTTAAAAAGTAGTAAATGCATTATACACAACAATATCATTAAAATATTATTAACTTTAATATTCTGATAATTCTGGCATCCTGTTGTTTACCAATCATATACTCTTTCTCCACACTAAAGGTTTCTGTCTCCTTGGGGAATTCCACCCACAAAGGTCTGGAACAAACACGGATTACAATGAATGTCAGTGGCTCATGAAAGCTATTCTGAAGTTAAAAAGCTAATCCAAATCAATTAGTCCAGCTTAAAGATCTGGACCCCTGTACCTGATGGGTGGTAAGGCTGAAGTATGGGCCAGGTGAAAGAGAGTATACCAATAGGGCAGTAAGCAGTATCTCTGCTGGACTGCTGCTCGCACTGCTGAAGTGACCATGTCCCCAAACAGCCAGGGTTCACGCCTCTTAGTCTGTATAGCTGAGTGGCCTCTAAAGAAGGGCTGCAGAGCCCCCACCTGGTACCAACGCACTAGCAGCTCAGGGTCAGGATCCTGCACAAAACCCCCTACATCAGCTACACACACACACACACACACACACACACACACACAAATTTTTTTAATTATATATATATATATATATATATATATATATATATATATATATATATATATATATATATATATATATATATATATATGATGGATTACAACCACCTCGTATATATAACTACTGGCTATTTTATGAGCTCCACCTACAATACAGGTGCACTTCATAGCTCTAAAAGAACATAATATAATCCATCTTCTCTGCATACTTTATTGCCCCCTTTTACCACCTCAGAGCAGGTATTGTTCAAGTGGTAAATCATTCCCAGCACTGCAGTAACGCTGACGTGGTAGTGGCGTGTTAGTGTGTGGGTATGTAGTGGGTATAGCAGCAGTGCTGGAGATTTTAAAGACTGTGTCCACCCACTGTCCTAGTCTTAGTCCAAAAAACCTCCAGCAGCACTGCTGTGTCTGATCCACTCATACCCGCACAACACACTGACCTACTGGCTGAGTCTTAGTGTGTCACTGTGCTGCTAAGAATGATCCATCATCCACAAATACATGCTCGGTGGTGGTGCTGTGACCACTGAAGCAGTCATTTTAAAACAGGCTGTTTGAAGCTTAGTTTCTATACATGGACAAGAATAGGGAGAATTCAGTTTTCCATTAAACAGAATTCCATGATGCGGGCTAGCTAGCTGTTTTCAAATGCAGATTATAACACATTTATTTATTTTTTCTTCTTTAGTTTGTGCATGTGCTTGTATTTCATCTGACCTGTAATGTTTTATGTATTTTAACATTTGTGTGTGTGTATATATATATATATATATATATATATATATATATATATATATATATATATATATATATATATATACATATAGCATATATATATATAGCAAAGTGCTTTAAGATAACTCAAATAGAAATAAAGTGCTATATAAATAAGAAGAACACTATTACTATTACTACTAGTAATAAGCCTAGAATTCAGGAGATTTACTGACCACCACAAAAGTGTAGTCCTGTGATACTCAGTGACAGCAGCATTGGGATTGAGATCTTCAGATACTCCCAGGTAGCAACATTGTCTCCTGTCCATACTGCACCTGTGACCGAAATGTACTGATTTACATAGTGTAGACTGAACTGTACGATTACAAACAATGAGGAGAGCATTCATGTACAGTTTTAGGCTTGGCTTACCCATTCTTTGAGATCCGGCGAAGAAGGAGCGCGATAGGACGAAGGGCCTCTCCAGTCCACCAGAGCGAGTGATCAAACCCTCAACAGTAGCCATGTGCTGTGGAGGGAATATTGTTGCTTTATCTGTGGTGTCTTTGTGTCTTTGAAGCCTTATGAATGCAAACCGTGTATGGGACTGTGTTTATTGCTACTCTGACCTGGAAGAAGCCATAGAGGTTGTGCAGGTCTCTGTGCTCCCAGCCTCCACAGTGTACTGTGTCTTTAGGCATTGTCTGCTCTGGCCCATTAAAGACTGAGGGTTCATTCATGTCGTTCCACACAAACAAGGACTCTGTAGACCCCTAACGGAGACAGGCATCGAGCAGTGGTGACATACAGGACAGTACATGAAAACTATTCTTAGGTTTAAATTAAAAACAGATGATTGAAAAGCCAGAACTATTTCCTTCACACTTACTTTGTACTTGTCAAGTGAAAACTGCCTGGCGTACCAAGACCTTGTCCTTGAATTACTGAAGTCCAAGTAGCAGGAATCACCTAATGAAATCCAGAGAAGGAAATCCAGAGAATTTCACATAATAAGGCTGGTAAACAAGTTTACAACATTTATGTCAAATTTCACACCGCTGCCCAAAACACTAAACCATAATCTTCATTTTTGTCAATTTTCATTTCATCATTTGACTGATTCGATTCATCATTTGGACACAACAGCTGCCATTCGCATCCTCTACAATTTCCATGATAAATGGACCAATAGAAATGCTTCAAAATCACTTGGAAAAAATTCTGGTTCCATTGACTGATTTTGGCATCTACTGTAAAGTTCCTATTGTAGAGATACTTGTTTTTCATTGGATAGCAACAATCTTTGTTTTCATTTACTCATGACAAGGATCAGAGATTACAGACACATTACTATACACATTATCGTAATACCTGGCCAGCATGTTCCATAATAAACACCACCATCTCTGTCCCTCACAAAATGGTCACCATTTCTGGCCTCCACAAATAAAGGCCATTTAGGGTCAGCTTTAAAATGGGGATCACTGATCACCACCAACTAAAGCACAGACAGAACACATTAAGGCAGAAACCAAACAAAACAACCCCATAAATATGCATTAAATACATAAATTCACTCAAGATGGCAACCCTAGATATGATAGTTGGGAACCACTTGACCTGCCCACCTTCCTGTTCTTTCTCTGTAGGTGTAGCTGCATGTCAACTGGGTTGGGGAAGAGCTTTGAGTCCCATGTGAAATAGCGCTTTCCCTCAGTGTGTTCTATGTCCAGCCAGATCACATCATAAGGGATGGCATGAAGGTCGAAGCCAGCGTCCACGGATTTCACATCCTCCTCATTCTCATAGTTCCAGCGACACTGATGATAGCCCAGAGAAAACAAAGGGGGTAGTGCCTGGTATCCTATCAACAGAGAACCAAAGCAAAGTGAAAATAAACCTACAATGTTTGTGCACATCCTACATATACTTTACTTAAATCAAGATGACACAGGTGAGACTATTTCACCCACAAGAGAACTGTGTCATACTTCCTGTGGAAAAACATTGCCCACACCTTGCTTGACATAAACACACAAAACGTCACTGGAACGAGCAGCTAACGTCAGAAAGTTCAGCATGGTTCATTACTAGTCAATAGAATATTTAACATATTTTATTTTGTTTGAAAACTTTTATCATTTTCTGCAAACAGCCATCCCTGGTGTGCTAAGTTGGCTTCATTAGTTTTGTGCTAAAGCTATGAAACAACTACAGAAGTAAGTCATGGAAGCTCATATAACTTATATAGCTTACAAGTCATCACACATTTGTAGCAAACTGTTAATCAGTAATCTCAAACAGCTTTACTTACTTTAATTATGTTTCTGATTCTATATTGTATTTGTATAACCAGCAATATGCCATACAGTGCCAGACACATATATTCTGTTACAAGGTTTAGGCCTTTAGGTCACTGGTAAAAATGACTCCATTGCATTACTACTGCATTACTACATAATAAAATATATCTTTAATTGACTAAACACACACTTCTTTGACAAATTATCCCATTACGGAATGGTGCACACCTGTGACTTGAGCATACTGGGAGAACACCTGGGCTGGTGAGGGTCCCAGTAGTAAGAAGCAATCGATTTGTCCACTCTCTGAGACCCAGCACACATTCGTTTCAGGACTGACCCTGCTCCTCTTCACTGGTGGACCATTCTCTTCCTGTGAAAAAACAGCAGGAACATATACATATACATATAAAAACTTTCTTAAATATAAGAAAGTGGTCAAAAAACACCTCTATTTCTATTTTTGACTTCATAGTCAAAGTTATTATACAGTCTTCTGCAAAACAATCATCTGTTAAGGCCAAAGCACATTAAGCATCCTTAGAAGTACCCCTAGTGGTTTACAAAGGAATCACCCCCATTTATGTACATTGCATCTCAGCACAGATTAATTAAAATATTATTATTGCCAAACGAGAAAACATTATTAGGGGCTCTCTAAAAAATAAAAAGCAGTCCAGCTATTTGTAGTTTATGACCTACCACAGCTTTAGTGCATAAACGAATGAAATGATACCTCCTCATTGCTTGAATACTGGAGATCCACCAGAGTCTCAGAGGCGTTTAGCCAAAACACTCCCAGTGTTCTGTCTGGCTTGTGAGCTAACAGAAGAGGAACAGAGCCGTACAGACCCAGCCTTCTGTTTATCTTATAGGCAAAAACATCCAGGTTGTACAATCGATAAGGCTCACTGTCACTGTAAAACAGACCAGGAAGTTACTCACAGTACAGGAGTGCAACAGTTTCTTCAGTTATATGGAAAATGGCTTTAGCTGTTTAAAATCTAGAACAAAAATTTGTTCTACAATCCTTATTTCCAAAAACAATGGATCAGTACGCAAAATGCTGAGGAAAAACAAGTAAATTCAGTTTGACCTGTACTGAATTGAAAAAGGCATAAAAGCATATGCTGCTCCAAAGTGCTTATATATCTTTCAGAGTAAACTGTGCTTTCACAGATGTGTAGATAACTCATTCCCTGGACATTAATACACCCCCATACCATGACCTGGAGAACAACAGATCCATTAGTTCCATAACCAAGCTGAAAGGTTGAATTGTCTGACCAGTACATGTCTCCAGTATCCATCAGACTGTTTCAGATGAGCTCAAGTAGAGAGAAAGTTGCTGTGTTTTCTGGATATTGTTGACATATGACTTCTGCTATGTGTTGTACAGTTTTAACTGCATTTGTGGATGCAGCGATAAACTGTGCCTCCCAAGCCCATGTGGTGATATTCGTCTGAGGGACTGAAGGTCATGGGTGCACAGCCATTTCTCTGGATTCCTTGAATCTGATTATACTGTGTACCATAGATGATGAAACATATTAATTCCTAATTGAGGAACTCCGCTCCTAAACTGCTGGATAATTTGCTGATGCATTTTGCAGTTAGTGGTTGGCCTCAACTTCACTAAAGGATTCTGTCTTTTATACTCAAGCATGACTGTATCAACTCCTTCTGTTCTTCTGAAATGGCAGCAGTAATTAATTTTACATTAATTGTATATTTACAAAATAGTGAAGCTAAAATGGTAAAACATTAAATATCTTATCTTTTTTTACTTAAATACAGGTCACTGTTTTCTGTTTTCTTTTGCATTTTACATACTGTCCTAACTTGTTTGGAACTGATGTTTGTAGCAGATAGACATGAACATCAACACCCAACTCTACCTGGTGTCCTTCAACAAGAGAGAATCAGCATGTTCAGGAAGCCCATATGTATTGGTGAAGCCATGCAGGCTAAGGTCAATACCCACTGAACTGGGACCTGTACAACAGATGTTAACAGTAATACACAAGTTCAGCTTTATTATGTTGTAATGCTTAAAGTGGATATTTTAATTTATATAACACAGGTCAGACTCACCATTGGCCTTTATGTCCTGAAACTGTTTAAAGTTCTCTTTCCACAGCCCTAAGGGGTCTTCCTTATCCTGTAAAAAAAATTCTTTGACCACCTGCATTTTGACCAAGGCATACTTTACGATATAGTAATAAGGCAGTGCCACATATGTGCCACTATGTTGTGTTACAGTAAATAAGACTCTTGCCTGATGTGAACTTGAGGATGACCTGGAAAAAGTCAGGAAAGGTTCAGTGTAGAAAATGGAAATATTAATTTTACTGTCATAAGAAAAACTGTTTCTCTGTTTCGTTCTTTACTAAAGTCATAATACTATTTGTTAATATAACCAGACATTACTTAAAAAAATTCTATTGCACCACCCATGTGCATACACTGACGTTGATTTTTTTAATAGATGTACTTAAAATACATGTAATTTGTTTTTTAATTATATATATATATATATATATATATATAATTTATTTATTTATTTATTTTTTGTTATCTTTATCTATTGGTGAATGGAGGAACAGCAAATTAAGAATTTAATTGTAAAGTGTAACTGTCTGTTTCTGCTGTGCATATGACCTGAATCTTGAATGTGGGCAACAATATGCTTCCAGTGTTCTTGTTCCAGTTACCTTGTTGGATCTTGCAGTGTTTCAAAGCAGAGTCTGCCTTTTGGATTGAGTGTGACAATCACTTCATCCTCACACAAGACCTCCAGCAAGAAAGGAGAAGCAGAAACCTGAACATGGTGCTGTCCTGGACC
The DNA here is from genome assembly GCA_021613375.1 of Megaleporinus macrocephalus. Taxonomy (NCBI): domain Eukaryota; kingdom Metazoa; phylum Chordata; class Actinopteri; order Characiformes; family Anostomidae; genus Megaleporinus; species Megaleporinus macrocephalus. The sequence goes on from CM038712.1 coordinate 35,938,751, forward strand.
CCAGGTCAGAGAAACACAACCCGCTCTCCTCCACTCAATTCTCAACCTGCCAAAGACACAACACTCATGAGAGGAATTGCTTCAAGACAGAGCCTGTAAGCTATTTTATCAAAAAAACTTCTGAAATTCAGGACTTACTGCTCATATTTTGGTTCTTCGACCAACACATCTGCAACCTTATAGCGAGGTTTGATAGGCTGCAGCTCGTCAATTGTAATTCTAACAGTTCCGTTCTGAATTGCCCATATTTGTAGAAGCAGACGTTCCTGACAGATAAATAAAGAAATTATTATTACAGTATCTATATCTTGCTCACAAGTTAGTGAAACCTCATAAATGCCAAACAATCAGCCTCAGAGGTAATGTTAGGGCATGTATATTCAAATTATTAGAAAAGAAAATAACAAATGGATAATTATGATAACAGAGAAATCAGTTACTTTAACATATGTATCCAGACACCCTTTCTAATCAGTGAGTTTAGCCCATTTTATATTTTCTCTTTAGGAAAGCAAACGCAGTAACAATGCACTAACAATTAGATTTAATTTTTAACCAGTGCAGGTGCATTTGATGGCATAATTAAAGGAATGTCCATTGTCCACATTGCACCACCTCCCCCACGCGCAGTGTCACAGATTTGCATTGTAATATCAGATTTTCATGATGCATTGATGAGCAACTCATTTCCAGTAGAATATGATGCACTGGAGCAGCTGTATATAAACCAAAGGTCAATATTATAAATAAATATTTATGAATAAATGTTAAAGCCACAGAACTGCCCGATATATTAAAACAACTAAAACCAATAAAACCTACCTTAGAGTGCGCTTCGTACACTTCCACACTCGCCCCTCGTTCTGTCAGCACCAGCGTGTCCAGAGACACACAATACTGCAGCCCATGTCGGGATCTCTGCCGCCTGTAAGCCAGTGTGGATTATTTCATCCTTCAATCAAACATGTATCAATCATTGACACCAGAATCAGCCTTGTCCGAGGTAACCAGTGTGTTTATAGCTTATAGAAACAGTAAGTGCTCGATACACCTTCTTGTGATGTTTGGTCGGCTTACTTGTAAAACAAGATGTGGTCACTTCTCTTAAACCTTTCTGTGCCCTTGTCGTCTGGCACTAAGCTCAAAACACTGAAAGAGAAGAAGATCCGATATGATATACGACCAATGAAGACCACCCAAACGTACCAAGAGGAGCTAGCAAACAAGCGGTTTCTAGCGCTACTATGCACAAGACTTAATGAAGATTACGAGCTATAGTCGGTGAAAGAATTCGCTAAAATGACTTTTAATACCTTTCAAAAGAAACTGTTGGAACATTCTTCTCTTTATGAGTCTCCGCCATCTCAACTGACCGAAAGTGTTTTGGGTCATATGCACTTCAGCTGCTTGACAGTTCCTGAAGCGAGAGGCCACGCCCCCTTCGACGACAATCCCTATGATTGGCTAAGCAGATGGGGTAGTGGACAATCTGAGATCTGACAAGTTAGACAATAACTTATATTTTATATTCTTATTTTTACATACTGGTATTATATTTTGCTTTTGAGTATACTCCTGACTCAATAGTCCAAATATTTACACGGATTAAAGCAAAAATGCAGAATTCAGGAATGTAATTTACTATTAACATTATTAATGTATTAGACTGCCTACTCTTTTATAAATTTTAGCAATAGCGGGAAATGTATATTTCATCTAATTACATGATCATGTTTGACTGCTAGTGTTAACAGATCTCACCCCCATTTTCTAGATACAGTCTTTTAGAAACCTCTCTGACAGTGTCGAGTGTTTGACCAGCAGGGGGCGCCGCTGTAGGGCCGTCAGAACGTCTACCGCTCGGCGCGCGCTTAGCCGAGACAGCCCACGTGCACCAGCGGAACGGAATGCACGTTCACGTTTGCGTGCTGTTGCGAAGGGTGATCGGATCGTGAACGAGCAGGCGAGCTCCGACTCCTACAGGAATCATTCAGTAGGTCCTTTTAAATAAATCTATCGAACCGATTCATGAGTCACGATACTGTTTGCGGCATCTATGAGAATTTGTACTTGCTGTTAAAGTCTAAAGACACAAACATTCATCTTATACAATTTAACCTCATGGTATTAAAATACAACAGATTTCACATAAGAAGAATCTTACTTTTCTCTCTGTAGACACTATAAAATGTGTTCTTACTTAAAATACTTACATTTAGTATCCAGAAATAGCATAACATGAACAGGCATAATTATTTCAATATGTTTCTAAAAATGTTGAAATTTAAATCAGCACGTGTTTTTTTATTATAATTATTTCGGAAAAAATTCATGACTTGTTATTAGCGAGACTCTGCTGTGTTGAAATGTTGCCCTATTAGTCATTTTATTTATTTTCACTTTATTACTTTAGTTTTTACTCGCCAAACCCGGTTGGATTCACTGAAACGCACAGCTCGAAAGAATCGGTTCGGCGACTGAATCGAACTTTCCATCACTAGTGCGCAGGCACGTCACGAATCCGCAGCGAGCCAGAGATGCTGAGAGGACGGCTGGAAGAACGGGACATTTAATTCATGTACACGTCCCGCTTTTCCTCCCACATGCCAGGAAAAAACGGATGTTCATGATGGTCACGGTGGAGGAGCTGTCTATGGTTAGATGTGGATCGTCAACATGATTTTAAGCGTATTTTGCACCAGTCTTTAACCACACCCGGCCTCGGCGCTGTCTGGATTACAGGGATTTGCAGCTAGCGCGACTCATCGAGGTGGGTAACAGGCTAGCAGGGACAGCAACATGGACTCAGATGGCTGAGGATATGAGCCTTACTGCGCTGCTGCGTTGTTGCTGCCGCCGTCACTGACAGCGCTGTGCCGTTATTGTGCAGATGAACAAGTCGTCTTGTGCTGGTCGCTATTTAAAAATGATGTCTGCGGCGTATGAGCGCAGTAATGTTAGGTGAACGTAGCGAGTCGCCGCAGGAGCGGTTTGCTGTGCAACAAGCGGGTTGCTATTGTACTGCAGATCACATTTCGGTTGGTGGGCAGAGGGCTTTAGCTAGCAGCTTAAACCATTTCCAGCCCTGTCACGCCAGGAGACTCATTGACAACGTAAACCAATTAACCAAGTATCCGTCATCGTTATACTGACATTACTAGGCGTTTTATTAATTGGAATTAAAGCAGTGTGTATGTCGTCGTTATCTGGTGGTCGCATTCTGAGTAGCGGGTTAGCCACATCTGCTAAAGCGCTCACAAAGCTAACGTTACCCAAATAACGCGGTTGTGCATTGTTGTGAATGGTTAAAGGCTCTGCTCGTTAATTCGCTAAATATTGTGATGTTGGGTTTCTTATCCATGACACCAGTGAATGACTGTAGTGAGATATTTAGCGGTCTAGCCGGCTAGGTGGCTAACCGGCTAGCTGATCCCAGTGACAGCTCGCTAAACCATTTAAATCGAACCAGCCACTTCAGTAAAAGCCACACAGCCCGGGTTTGGTCTTCCTCCTGCAACCACGAAACCTTCTCATTAAATTTAATATAACAGACATAGAGAAACAGATGAGCTTCCTTTGCCAGACGGGTATCTCAGCAGGGTTTCAGTATGTAAATATCCCCGCTAAGAATATCACTGTTAATGTGTGCTGTGGACACCCTGACCAACCTCAGACCCTCTAATGATCTGATAAACAAACAAAGTAATGTTCAAAATAAGAAAACATCGAGGCCTCACCAGTATTTTATCTGCAGTACACAACATCTCAGAGGTCACAGTTTACAGTGACTCCAAGTATTTGGATATTTGTGCTGTGCTGACTTAATGTATTCTGTTTCATTAGAAATCAAAATGTCAAGTGGCATTGATTTTAAACAGACTATAATTTTCTTTCAGAAAGCAGCTGGTGTTCTCGTTTTAGCAGTTTCTTCTGCTGTTCTGATTTTATACACACAAACTCACCAGCACTCCTGTAAGAAAAACAGCTTTGGACTTTAAAGAGGATCTTTTCTGCTAATGTGCAGTAATTGTAATTTAGTTTTTGGGGTCTACTAAAATACATTCATATGCTTTTATTACTGATCCTGAACGTCAGGGAAAACAAATTGGTAAACCCGATGCCATTTTAAGTTGTTACTGTTTTAGCTCTCCTGTGTTATGCCAAGCTTGCCAGTGGGCAGGCAATAGAGATTGTGTTGTGAGATGATGTCACCTCGTAACAGAGACGAGAGCTGGAATCCCAGCAAGGCATTTTGGGTAAAAGTTTTTTCTGTAGAAGGGAGTTTCTCTCTCTGGGGTGTACTTTGGGCTTTATGACTTAGCAGAGTATTTACATGCACAACAAGCTACATAGCACACTAAAGGAAAGAGAAAAGCACTCTTCCCCCACATGAAGAGTCCAACATTTCCAATGCACACTGTTGTGTTCAAAGTGTTTTTCTCTGAAACAAATGTCATTTTTCTTAAACATCATAATTACAGTATATATTCTACATATATTTTGTTCTTAATTATTTTTTCCTCTGAGGTCCACTTATGATGTTTAAACAGATTTAAAAAGCTAACTCTTTGACCCCTAATCAAAAACAAGTTGTTAGTATGTGTTAGGACTAAAATGTCTGTTCTGATTGGCTGCTCTGTTTCATGCCTATTTCTATAAACAAGCCAGACCGAATACTTCAGTGTGAGTAGGCGGCACTAAATTGCTGTAGGCTAAATAGACGGTAGTCATGGGCAGTCATTTGGCTCAGTTCACAATAGATTTGGCTCCTTCAGGTCCCAAACGGCTCTACATTATCTAGCATTGTTTCCAGTAATACAGTCTATCAAATCATTTTCTTTAGAACCTTAGAGTATGTAGTGGTAATTAAGTGAGAAGCTATTAGAATTTTAGAAAGGTAATAATCACAAGATAAGCAGGCAGGGCAAACACAGGCAAATCCATCAACCAGTCCTCAAAAAGGCAGGTAAATCAGAAGAACTAGTGAGGCTTACTTGGAAACATAGCTAATAATTACATTAAAAAACCTGACACACCAAAGTAGCAGGCGTTAGTTAATAAGGGGTCAGAGCCAGAATGTTCCACGGAAATCCAGGAGGCCGGTGAATTTTAGCTGCAGTGTCTTATGATCTATTCATTAGATTTTTCTTATTTACAAAAGGAAAATAACCACATTTAGTGACATTCAGCTGTCAACCAGCTAAAGAGTTTAGTTTCTAATCATGGACTGTATGAACTGGGGAGTGAACGGTACATTTAGAAACGTTAACAGTGTCTATATATACTACTTCAACTGCTTTCATTAAAAAACACAACAAGGTTTTCATGTGTATTTTTATGTTAAACAGTGTTTAAATGGGTTAAAAGTGTCCAAATTGTTTTTAGGGGTCACTGTAATAGCAATACAGTAAATTTTGTCTACATCATGCAGCCCATGTCAAGCAAATGCCATGCAAAGAAACACTATCCTCACAAATTGTTATTGAATAATGAAGAGATAGTCTGTAATGCTTGCCTGTTTTTGTGTTTTGTCTGTGTTTAAGGTTGCTGACAGTGCGTTTTGTGATTGTTTACTCAAAGTAAAATCACTGGCACATTTAATTTCTGTACTTATTCTGTATAGGACAGTGATAGATGTATTAAAGTGATTTCCCCACGTTTACCACTCACAGCAATCCCAGATGTAATCAGATTTCCTACCCATGCATATGCATAAAGTCACCCTCGTCTGGATGTCTATTGGGTTTTGCTGCCCGTTCTGAGAATTGAACCAGAGAGAAAGAGAATGAGAGTAAAAGAGAGTCTTAGAAAGCACACAAACGTCTTGGAATGATTTGATGCTCTGTGACGTCAAAAGGAAAAACAAAACAAGCTGTTCAGAACAAATGAGCCCTGCTTGCTCTCTCTTTCTGTCTCTCTCCCTCCCTCTGTCTCTTTCTGTCTCCCTCTAGTACTACAGTGAGTAAGATGGTGTGTGTGTGTTTGTATTTATTTGTGTGTGAAGTCGTGTTGGTGTGGAATAGCTTTCAGGACTGCTTGTGCTTCAGATTTAAGGTCAGTGATCTGCAGGATCTTGCCGCAGTTCATGATTTGTGAGAGTGTGTTTGTTAGATGCACTGCATTAGAGACATTGTTAGCAGCGAGTGAGTGAACATGCTGCTTGTACGGGACAGCTGCAGGCGGCAGGCAGGACAGCTGCAGCTCAGACTCAACAGCTCCATTCTCTCTGCTCAGATTGCACGCTGGCTCAGGCCTGTTCTATACGCACTACTAGCACAATTACTCTACTGCAGATCAGCATGTGCTGAAGTCAGGGTTTCCCAACCCGGTCCTCAGAGCCCCCCAGACGGTTCACATTTTCCTTCAACTCTGCATGTTGTATGTGGACTCTCTAAAGGGCCCTGAGGACCAGGCTGGTTTAAATCATCCTTAATTTGGCTTTTTTGTATGTTTCGTAGGAGCTTACTTAGCTGTTAACTCTAGGGTTGGCTTTACACTGTGAATCTTTTACACAACTATGTTGTGGGTTTCATGCAACATAATCACTATGCAGCTTGGCAAGTATTTCTGTCTGTTTGTGGTTGTTTACTATCTGTTTGACTTCGTACCTCAAGTTTATCGAGGATCTTGTGTATCTTAGTCTTCGGTTCTATAGAAATTCATTATTTGATCCGGAATAAATCTGCATCAGAAATGAAGAACAATAAAGAAAAGTGGATAATAATCATGGACTGTGTGAACGGTGGAGTGAATGGTACATTTGAAACTTTAACAGTGTCTATATAAACTACTTCAACTGCTTTCATTTAAAAACACTACAAAATGAAGGTTTTCATGTGTGTTTTTAGGGTAAACAGTGTTTAAATGGGTTAAAAGTGTCCAAATTGTTTTTCGGGGTCACTGTAATAGCAGTACAGTAAATTATGTCTACATCATGCAGCCCATGTCAAGCAAATGCCATGAGAGAAACACTATCCTCACAAATTGTTATTGAACAAAGAAGAGATAGTCTGTAATGCTTGCCTGTTTTTGTGTTTTGTCTGTGTTTAAGGTTGCTGACAGTGTGTTTTGTGATTGTTTACTCAAAGTAAAATCACTGGCACATTTAATTTCTGTACTTTTTCTCTATAGGACAGTGATAGATGTATTAAAGTGATTTCCCCACGTTTACCACTCACAGCAATCCCAGATGTAATCAGATTTCCTACCCATGCATATGCATAAAGTCACCCTCGTCTGGATGTCTATTGGGTTTTGCTGCCCGTTCTGAGAATTGAAGTGGATAAAAATAATGGCACGCTAACCAAGGAAAAACAACAGCTGTTAGCATTAGTTTGCTAGTTATCAACCATTTAAACATTTTAGTGTTGGCTCACTAGATAAGACAGTTACAGAAACATTAGATTTGAGAAACTCTGGGTTGTTTGCTGTTCTGGTTCAGGAAACGAACACATTACATGAAGTCGATCAGTAGGATTTCCTTCTTCAGGTTCTGATCTATTTTCTTATTAACTCATTGTTTTAAATACTCACATGAAGAATCAGCATGCTTTACATTTTGCAGTTAAGTTTCAAGCAACAAGGTTCTCTTTCATACTCCCAGAATTACAAACTCTAAATAGTAACTTGGAGTGTGCCATATCGTTTCGTACACAATAGTATCGCCAACATTTTTGAATATCGTGAACAATATTATATCCTGAACTATCGTGCCATATCACCCATCCCTAATTATCACATCAGGGTACTACTTTTACTGTTTTTAGCAAAAGAAAAATTCACACTTTTCTCATTTCCCATTATATAGCTACTAGAGACAGATTTTATCAGTTCAGTATCATTCACTTTACTTCAATCCTGGATATATGGAGATATTTGGAGAGCATTATTTAGTATCATGACATTCTGGATCATTAAGTTCTGTTACTATCTGATGAAAATTCTTGTATTTTTTTATATCTCAGTTAGGGGTGTGCTATATCATATCGTATGAAATAATACAATTTCATTTTCATTTTGTTGCAGTAGTGTATTCTTGAAATCTTTTTTTTTTAATTCAATGTTTTGTCATATCGCCAAGAGTATCGTTGTTGCAAAAATATCATGAAATGTGATATTATTGTAGTAATATTTCATATAGTTCCATGAAGTTGCTGTATAGTAGGGCTAAACTGAAGATAACGGTACATTGTGATATTTTAGGTTCATATGATGGATAACAAATGAACAACACCACAAATCCAAAATTTAGTTATATTGCAAATGCAGTGTGCACTCCAGTACATTGAAAACATGTTAATGAAGACTTAATGTGAAGTTGTTAAACTGCGATTGGGTTGCATTGAACTGTGTTTGGGGTACAATGATGTACGTTCAGGGGTAAAATGAAGTGCATTCGTGGGACAGTGAATTACGTTTGGGAAAAATTATGTGTTTTCAATTATTTTTATTTTATTAGTATTCCAGTAATGGCGTGTTGAGCAGCCTTACTAGATAATATAAGCCTTAAAATTACTAACTAAATAATGTGAATAATGGGCCTAGACTATAGGGGTTTAGAGTGACCAGATGTGTTTGTGTGGTTTATGTTTGTTAGGAGGCTGCGTAGGGCACTGATGCCAGGCCCAGGCCCCAGCTGCTGGACTTAAGGGCTGAGGTGGGAGCAGAGCGGAGTCAGGATGAGTGGAGGGCTGGAGCAGGCTGACATCCTGTCCGCAGCCGTGTTCGTCAAGGAACGATGGAAAGTGGTAAGTGGCTCTGCCTTGTTGCAGTTTCCTGTCTTTGAATGGAAATTCGGTCGAGCTTTCTTTCACAGCACAACACAGTCCTTTCACAGTCAAGCTGGGTTTTAGCTCCATTTTAACTCTGATTTAACCCTTCTGACGAATTTCAATAAGCTCGGTGAACTGCCAAGGCAAATAACAGCCTTATCATGTTTACAGTATATGGATCCATATGGAACTGTACGTCAAGTTACTCTGTTTATGGTTTTATGTTAGCTGCCAGTCTGTGATGAAATATTCTCCAGCTGTCAGTGTATCAGTTATTCTCGACCCCATCTTCAGTTTGTGTTTTCAGTATAACAGCTGCTCAGTCTGGGAGTTTAAGTTCTTATTCATAGCAAAAACTCATATATGTCTTTGCCTTATCGTCAGGTTTATGCTCCCTCACAACAGAAAAACAAGAAATAAAAAAAAATATTAAAAATGAAGACTGAAAGTTTATGCTGCTATCAGTTTTAGAAATTGTTAGGGTGTTAGGGTTTTAAGGCACTTCCCAAGTACACCTAGTTTTAAGGAATTACTTTAACTGTGCAGTTCAGATTCCAGTCATTATGAGTAACTGCGGCAGTTTTACAATAGATACCAAATCACTGTAATCACAGCAGATTAAAAGTAATAATGAATGAATAACACGTCTCATGAGTAATAATTGAACAGTAAGACTTAAGATTAAATAACCTTAATAAATATCCTGTCCCTATATACATTAGGGGACCATTTTGTGTGATTTTGGATGAAAACATTACAGAATTAACTCAAATGATCAGAATGTGAAGAAATAACAGTTTTCATGATATTTCAAAGATGTCTATGTGTTGGGTTAGCATGAAGTTAGCATGCCAACCAGCTGACCCCGGCATGTCCTGTCTTGTAACATGACTTTGTACCTAAAAAAAAAAAAAAAACAGTAGTAAATTAGTCCAACATGAGAGGATGAAGAAGCAGCACTTCCGCCAGCAGTGTAATCTAACTTTGTGTCAATCATTTTAAAGACCTTGCTTAAGATTAGATCACTTAAGGACAGGTAACCAATAAAAGGTAGAAGACTAAAGCTAAAGCAAGATCTTTTAAAATGATTCTTTGGGAATAAATAAATAGAAATAAATAGAACATAAATAAATAGAAGCAAAACAAGATTACAGTAACATTGCTGCTGCTTTCAACCGTGAAGGGATGAAGTTTGAGGCTGAATTCAATGTTTCTTCCAGGTTAGTATGAATCGAAGGTGTTGGAGAAGGGACTGTATATTTTCTGGTGATATTTTGCCAGTCGTTGTTAAAGTATGAATTTGAAGTTGCTTTTTTTTTAACATATTATTTATTTTTTGACCACATTTTGGCCTTTATAGCCTGAACTTGACCTGGCCTGGCTGTAGTAGTCATAGTTCGACCAACTGCCTAATGTAATATCTGTTTTCAGTCTGTGTACAGCGTATGAGGTCATACAACTTAGGTTAGCTACACTACACTGTTTCTTCTATTACAGGTCTGCTGTATTGTTCTGCTTGATGAAAGCTACTAAAGACTCATTCTCGTCACTGTTCACAGTGCAGTGTGTGAGTGTATGTGTGAGCTCACAGTGGCTGGCTGTATTCTACTCCACAGAACGTCTCTGTGAGAACAGTGTGCAGTGACAGGCAGTGACCCAGTCTCTGCACTGTGGTGTGAGGTCAGCAATGCGTGGTTTCCTGAGCTAGTGTGTTACATAAGCACTGCAGTGATATGGTCAGTGCTAATCCTGAGAGCACAGCTTTCCCTGCGCTTGGCGTGAGAGGGGTGGAGGGCTGGCAGGAAATGACAACAATATGTTTGCTTGTGTGTTTGAGTGTGTTAGTTGTACAATGGCACATGAGTGCAATGCCGAAAATAAGCTGAGCCTAGTTATATAAGACGTTCATAGTGTAAAATGTATATGGCAGAGAATTCAGTGATGCACTGTCTTACTCATCTGTCTCACTTTTCTATGATTATTTCAGCTAAAGAAAATTGGTGGTGGGGGCTTTGGGGAGATCTACGAGGCACTGGACCTGCTGACCCGGGCCAGCGTCGCACTAAAAGTGGAGTCAGCCCAGCAACCAAAACAAGTGCTGAAGATGGAGGTGGCTGTGCTGAAAAAGCTACAGGGTGAGTACTGTTTTACAGCAGGCCTATAAATTCAGAACATAGATATATGTTTCTGTTATGTATATAGTCAGAAGTGTGGGTGTGGCTATCTAACTCTTCTTGTTGCTGTCATCAGTCATTATTATTATTATTATTATTATTATTATTTTTATTATTATTATTATTATTATTATTATTAGAAAATGTAATGCCTTTGTATATGCTTTGTTTGTATTTGGGCCTGTGAGGGGTATTGTAATCTCACAGTCCTGATCTTTCTCACAGGGCCACAGATCGGCAATTCAATAAAAAAGAGCTTTTTATAGGGGACCTTCACCCTCTCTGCCTCCGTCTGGCCCCCACCCTCCTCTCTCCCCTCTCTCTCTCTCTCTTTTCTGCTTGGTGGAAAATCAATGTGTATGGATCATGTTTGCTTTGTAATGGCCTGGCCTTCGAAGCTGTGTGGTTCTGTTGCTTCCTGGGGGAAAAGGAGTTGTAACTGGAGCTCTCGTCTCCTTCACAAGCTTGTTTCTCAGCAAGAGAGACATTAACAAAACACAGAGACTCAAACATCCCATGGCGATGGCTAAAACAAAGAAAACCTGCAGTCGTTCCTTGAATTAATGAATAATTTGTTCAAGAAAATGGGTACAAAAAAGACATGAAAGAAGATGAAGCAGAGGGAGAGCTGGAGCTGCGCTGAGCTAGAGCAGTATGTTTCAGAGAAAGAAATTGGCCGGGCTGCGGGGACGAGGCCTGGCCGGTCTGTTGTGCCGCCCGATCCCCAGAGAACAGAACCACTCTGAACATTCACATAAATCTCTCTGAGCCACATGAGCCGGGGCAGAGGGGGGTAAACAAGTCCGCAGTCAAGAGAAGGAAATATTTGCAAGTTTCGTTTGTAAGTGTGACTAAAGAGTGCATTAAACGTCTCTGCATGATTTTATCCTTTTCCCCTCTTCAGGTAAAGACCACGTGTGCCGCTTTGTGGGATGTGGTCGCAATGACCGCTTCAACTATGTTGTCATGGAGCTTCAGGTATGGTCTTCCAAATTCTCTACTTTATTGGCTGCTAATCCAGACCCAGATTAAGCCTAGATTAAATAGGATTTTAAACAATAAAACACCACTGGCGTTTTGACTTTAGCCCAAGCGAAGTGCATGTCCAAGTGCATGTCATTAATCAGTAGTGACATAGAAAACATGAAAAGCATTGCATGTTTTAATGGCTCCAGTGTTGAAAGCCTTCTGTGGTACAAAATTTTGACCTTCCAGGTGCAGCAATACTTGATTAAAGCTTTGAATTTGTTCATTGATTTTGATTAGAGTACATTCAATCAACAAATTAAAAAAATGTATTCATATGACTCCATGGATTCAGTTGTGCAACCTGTGATCTTATGTGGAGTTCCTGGGTGTTTCTAGGGTCGTAATTTGGCAGATCTGAGGAGGAGTATGAACCGCGGAACATTTACAGTCAGCACCACACTCAGACTGGGCCGGCAAATACTGGAAGCCATCGAGAGCATCCACTCTGTTGGCTTCCTGCATCGAGACATCAAACCAGTAAGTCAGCACAGCACCCTAATAGCCTGCTGTCCATCTGAGGGCAAGAAACTGGGGGACTGGTCTTCAGACTTTTCCTTGTATATAAGACGTATAAGTACAGTAAACCTTGCCCTGTCTTAGCAGTTTTCTTTTTGTGTTTCAGTCCAACTTTGCCATGGGCCGTTTCCCCAGCACATGTCGGACCTGCTACATGCTGGACTTTGGTTTGGCACGCCAGTTCACAAACTCATGCCAGGAAGTTAGACCGGTCAGTTCCTGGTGCTCTGTTTTACTGTTTGTGAGTGCAGTGTGTCAACTTTTCGTACTGTGGATGTTGACTAGACAGTGAGACCCTATTCAAAACGTCTGTGATCTGATCTCCATATAAGCCCTTCTGACTGTGACCACATGAGATCGATTTTCGTGACTGCAGGAGGCATACTGTGCACATTTACTACCTATTTCTCACCGTGTTTGTCGTCGGATAAAAATGTCCGACAAGTCCTTGCTCGTGCACATGCATGGGTTTTTAATCAACATTTAGATTCCATGGACTGCTAACTTATGAACAAACATGGGAGGAGACAATCAAAGACGCTAAGCAAGCAGCTGCTTTAATCTTTGCTGTGATGACTCAGTTGATTAGACGTTCCTCTGGCTACCGTTTTGTTGTTCAGGGATTTTTTTTGATATTACAGCTGATTGCACAAGGGCTATGCAGCACTGCAAGTTGGCTAACCGTGGTGTTTGGGGAATGGCACTGCTATAAACACCAACAAAGCAGAATTGCCCAGAGCTTGCAAGTGCAAAATCTAAAATCAGGTTGTCAAGAGGCAACAAGAGGAACAAACCTATTGAATTAAATGGTGGTGATTGTATAAATAATTTGATTTGACATGATGTGAGGTGTAGCCTCTTCCTGACAGCAATACAGCTGTCATTCTACATACACAATTGGAGGTAAAAACAATATATAATTGCAAGATTATGCACACATTAGAGAGAACCCCAATTAATAAAAACCCATCAGCCAGTGAAACACTTGCCTATAAAGCATGCATGCACACTTTACAAGTACAACGTTTACCCCAGTGAAGACACATTAAAAGGGGGCATTTGAGGTGACAGAACAAAGATGAAGATAAAGCATACTACCACAATCAGCACAGAAAAGGTTTATGGATCATTTATGTCTTACCTTTGAAGTTTGCAGTTGACTACCATAAATGACACAGCAGCTTTTACTTAGCCTGTTGTTTTATTTGAGTTTTGCTCCTAAAATGGGCATCTACTGCTCCAGTCATCACCAATCTTATTCACAAATGGCTGGAATGACCGCAGATTTTCATTCTAAGCCAAGCAGGAGCTCACCTAAAGACTGGAACCAACAGATTTAACAAGTGGAATCAGGTGGGCTCCTGCTGGATTGGAATGAAAGCCTGGAGTCACACCGATCCTTTATGAATAAGATTGGTGATCACTTGTGATGGATGCTTGGTGGGGGCGAACGCTCCTGGGAGTAGAGATGGTAGAGGTGGTTCAGTACTTGCCCTGTCCTCCAGACGGAACACACAGGAGACAGCAGGTGTGTTGCAATGGAGACCATTTATTGGGCTGGGGAGCCCCCACACTCCACATCATCACAATCCCAGATAACAGCAGTAGGTAGAGCATACAGGCTACAACCTGAAGCTAACCACCATACGTGCATGCCTGTGCATCTCTACTCTCTCTGAGCAATGCACTAAAGTGCGCATGCTCTAAGTATAAGGCACTTAAAGTGACCGTCACACACTGTTGAAGTGTCTGATCTCACTTTTACAGGTCACCAGGCACGTGTCTTGTATAGCTGTTAAAAAAACTGAAAGCCTGACCACAGTTTTAACTTTAAATGTATAATTTTCTCATTTTTTAACAAAAATGTTGTGTTTTTTTGTATACATATCTTAGATTATGATGTTCTTATCTGTCCTTTTTGTTAGCCCCGTCCTGTGGCAGGGTTTAGAGGCACAGTACGATATGCTTCCGTCAATGCCCACAAGAACAAGGTATGTTAATTAATATTGTATCATTTTCTGCATGACTTTTCTGTTAGTTTGATTTCAGAGTTTTTCTTAACTCTTCAATAATATACCAGGTTCATGAAATGCAAAAACCCTAACGTGGAAATACCTTTCTAACACCTGCTTTACATGTGATTTCTCAATTGTTCTCCTTTTTTGAGTCTTCTGTGCAACTACTTCTTCTTTAATAGTTAATTGTAATTTTGGAATTGCAGGAAATGGGTAGACATGATGACCTGTGGTCTCTGTTCTACATGCTCGTGGAGTTCTTGGTTGGTCAGTTGCCTTGGAGGAAAATCAAGGACAAGGTGGGTGCTGCATAAAGAAGAGCACAAGAATTAATTTTAAGCTCTGCTTCTATGTTTACATTTCATTATGATGTGTGCATTAACTCATTAGGAACAAGTGGGAAAGCTGAAAGAGACCTACGACCATCGCCTCATGCTGAAGCATTTGCCGCCAGAGTTTACTGTCTTCCTGGACCACATAAACAGCTTAGATTACTTTACCAAACCAGACTATCAGGTGACACATATTTATGAGTCGTACACGTGTTCTAACATTATATATTCTGTTATTCACTCGTATTAAGCTTTTCAAGGTTCTGTTGTGTTGTTTTATGAATTACCCACATTGTGTGTAATAACCAAATGTGTGATCAGCATCTCTGTCTCTGTTGTAGCTTTTGATGACGGTTTTTGAGAACAGTATGAAAACCTATAATGTAGTGGAGAACGACCCATACGACTGGGAGAGGACAGGCACAGATGGCTCTCTGAGCATGAACACAGCTGCCAACACGCCTCAGCACCACACGCGCCTCACGCCAGCCCACATGGGGTAAGTAGTACCCCTTTAGTGTTATTAGTTTAAGCTGAAATATTGATCAGTAATGAATGAGCTATGTTACTAGTTAGAATCACACTTACTGAAATTCAATTTCCTTTTAGCCACATTAGCAGTTTATGTTTGGCTTATGTAATGAAATAATATCTTGGCTTCTCCATATATTGATTTACTCCATATATAGTCTTAATATCTTCAGATAAAGACTATCCCAAAGTAATTATTTACTTTATTGAGAATTAATAACTAGTTAATAAGACATATTATACAACAAATAAAAACAAGTAAATATTTTAAGATGCTTAGTGGTTCGAAAGGTGGTACCTGATGGGAATGGGCTTCTATGGGCTTCTACAATTATACCCTAAGGCTAGCATTTCTCAAACTGGATCTCACATGCCTACATGATGTGAGTGTTGGTTTGGATCAAAGATGTGCACGGCCTGGGGTTCGGGTTTGAGAATAACCTCAGATCATATGTTGTCACTCACACAAGTTATGTTGTCTCGTCTTTGCTTTATTCCTTTTGCACTGAAGCTACTAGATTAAATTATCCAACATGTAACGGAAGCTTAAACTCCAGCTGCTTAGTTACAAAAATGGACCACGCACAACTAAAAACAGAAGTAGCGGACATGTCGAAGCCTGAATTGTAAATGAAATGGTTTGGTGTGCTTTGCTTTGCTCCAGCATGGCCAACGCTTCTCTGGTGCCTGGAGATCTTCTGAAGGAGAACACAGACGAAGTTCTACAGGATGAGCAGCTGAGTGACGGAGACAACAACCCTGCCCCGGAGCGCCTGCCAGACTCTCCCAGGCTGCCTGTGAGAAACCAGGAAGCCGATGTGTGGGAGGATTTGAACCGCAATCACATCCGCCTCACTGGTTGGAAGGTGCCAGCTCCACAGACGATTACTTAAGTCTAGGTGATTGCATGTAATACTTCCACAGTTGAATTATTTTAATTCATGTGTTTTCTCTGCTGTTTAGGGGCCCGCAGAAGACGAGCATAGTAACCGGGGCAGTCCAAGCCCTCATGCTGGCCCCAGCCTGGGCTCTCCTGTGCGAGTGCGCTCTGAGGTGACACCCTCGGATAGAGATGCTCCACTCCTCAGGAAACTGCGTAACATCCACAGCTTTGAGCTAGACAAGAGACTAACCTTAGAGCCCAAGCCCAACACAGAACGGTTTGTGGAGGCATGGTAAGTCTTTATTGTGTACACAGTAATCCTATTTAATATCCTGAGGTCCAGACAACAGAGAATAATTCAGTAATTTTACAGTTTCCAACAGATCCAGTTGTTATTTTTAGGTTCCAAGATTTTACATGTCAGCATTTAACAGTAAAAAAATCCTGACTGGTCAATTAAGTTCATAGTATTGTGTTTATTTTAATACAAAATAAAGATTTATACCTTTAACTACCTTGAATTAGCCTTTATATAGCACATGCACATACATGCATGCATATATATATATATATATATATATATATATATATATATATATATATATATATATATATATATATATATATATATATATATAAAAAACATTTTTGTTTCTGTGTGAAGTAGCGGTGTAGGGAAGCAAGAGTCTGGCACGGCACGGGAGAAGGACAGCAATGTGGGTGGGGTTCCCGCTGTTACTGTTCGAGGCGACAGAGTGTGGCATTATGATGAGGAGCTCCTCTCCTCACCTAAACCTGCCTCCCCTGGCTCTCCAGAGCAAGGCGATGGGGCAGCCAGCAGCGGCTTTGTGGCTCTAAACCTGAGCTCGGGCCGGCAGGATGCAGACTCACGCGACTGGGTGATGGTGGAACGCGCTTCTGAGCTGCAGGACTTCCGTGAGGCAGCTGGCAGCAGCCCTGGACCTGAAGCCAAGCTGACCAGCAGTCCCTCAGAGGAGCCGGAGGAAGAGCCTGAGGTGCTGCATCCAATGGATGAGTCTCCAGATAAGGAAAGGACCAGTCCCAGCCCAGCGCAGGCTGCTCTTTTGGGCCCTATGGCTCCATCACTGGCCCCTCCCAGAGTGGAGAGGCTGGAACTGAGTGTGGGGCCTACAGGAGGTCTGCCCCCAGTCACCCCCACCAGCCCTGCTGAAGCACTGGCCGAGGGGGCGCTCACACAGGTAAACCTACCTACCAATCTACCTTGCTTCAAACCATCCACAGTGGTATGGTGGCTCATTCTAGCCAGGTAGAGGAGAAAAGGTTTTCTTAAATGTTTCTAACAATTGATGTCTAATGCCTGGTTCACACTACACGACTTTTTGAGTTGGCAATGACTGACTGGCGACACAGGGTCACCAATTACACACCAATTACACTCTGGAGAATCTGGCTGCTGTCCAAAAACATGTTTTTGTTATGAGAAAACATACGACAACTAAACTCTCGTTAGAACTAAACGTATGTGAGAATTGCGATAACATGTAGACCTACATTATTTCCTAAATGGACATTATCAAACAAGCAATACAAGTTGTTGCTGCGCTGATTTGCAGCGAAAAATGAAAGAAAAAGGAACAAATATGGATGAGAAGATGGATAAAGGCTCAGGGTCAGCAGGGACTGTCTGTTCTGTAGAGAGAGCTGGAGGTAAAGATTTTATCAATGAAAACGTATGTGTCGCCCACAATCGCAGTGAAATTGTCTAAATGGTGAAGCGGTTCTCTCTCTACGTGATCCCATTGGCTGTAGCTAGATGCTGCTGTGGACTCACAGTCGCCGACTGGCCTAGATATTAAACATGCTAGATATTTGCTGGGCGTCTGCGATAAGTCAGCGAACACTCGGCAAGGCCTCGGCGAGTGTCTTTCAGCAGTTTACACTACACGACTAAGCAATCGCCGATTCGCCTCCGAGGTTTTTGACGACGATCTACAAAAAACAGTCGGCACTGAAAAACCAGGCAAAATCGTGTAGTCTGAACTAGGCATTATCTTAAAATCATGACTTATTTCTGACAATATAAATTATGACAATATAAAATCTTGTATTACTGTCTTAATATCTCCAAATTAATATTAGCCCAAAATGATTACATACTTAAAATTCTACTTCACTTAAGTTTAACTCATTGTTTTGACATAGCAAGTCAAAATGATGAGGGGAAAAAAGGTAAATATTTCAAATTACAGAGTCAAAATGTTAATATTCTGGTGCTAGAAATAGAGAAGGGGAAAAGAGACTATAAGGTGATAGCATGGTGGGAATGGGCTTCTATACAGTGAAGATTTAAGAGCATAAGCATCATAAACTTAGTCAGGCATGTGTGCTGTCTTGTAAAGTCTGCTTTGCTTGACTGTTTGCCTGTGCTATGCCTCTAATAGAAGCTTTGCCATTGTGGAAAAAGATTGAGTTACTGAGCCCCCTGTGTTTTGATGAACATCTGGAATGTCTAACTGAACCCTCTGATTTTAATGACCTTCTTATGTGAGGTTTTTAGGCTAGCGCTTTAGTCGTCTCTCTTTAGTCGGAGTTTTCCACTCCGTAACTCCTAACAGCTGTGATACTCCTGCTTCCCAACGTGCTAAACTGCTAAAACACGAAATGTCTCACTCCACACACTTTATCGGGCACGGTAGGCTCCTGCAGCTCTCAGAGGACTTTTTACACATCAGCCGCACTAATGAGAGCTCGTCTTCAGCCTGTGTGATGTAAGCTAACGGTAGTGAGCTCACCTGATCCCAGGCTTAACGTGTTACCTGAGCTAGTGTCCTCACAGGCCAGGTCAAGTCACAGTCTAAGAGAAGAGCTCACTCTCGTATAGGTGCTACACATTAAAGCTGATATTGCTAACTGGCTCGTAATTCAATATAGGATAAAAAAATCACAAATCAGTCAATCTGTAGCCCACAAGCAGGTAAATTTAAGATGATAATATAGAGCTTGTAAACCGCCTGTAAATATTTAGAGTTAGACCAATCAGAAGTAACCAAATACCCATGTGATGCACACATGATAAGACAACCATGAGTAACTGGTTACGTGGTGCCCTATAATAGGTGCTCAAGCCTCAAGTCAGAAAAAAAATCAAATTATTCTGGTCTTTTTTATAGTTTCTTTTTTATGTTTTTATATTTAGATTTTTTTATAATGCAATGAAAATAAATGCAAGCACAAAATTACATACATTTGACAATTTCTGCCCGAAAAGGATGAACTTCTGCCTGAAAAGTACTCCTTAACCTGTTAAGGATATTAATCAGTGCAAAACTAGTTTATCTAAGAGTAAAATATTTTTCTTACGGTTGTGTTTTCACCCAGTTAATACCCCAGCTCAGTTCTGTATGGTTTTATATAGTGTGGTTATTTATTTAACATATAGAGTAGGCTTTGTAAACTAACTGTATTGATTAAATTAGCTTGAGACACATTTGTTTATTTTAATGTTTATTAAAGCATTTTTTTAATTTGAATGAATTTAGTGAGTTCAGTGTTTTTTAATGAAAATCTATAACATGACTAGACATGACTGAACTAGTGATTTGTGATGGAATGGTCCATGGTGCATATTTTAAAGTCTCGTAAAGTCTTTTATACTTTATGCTAAAGAGCTTAAGTGGACACATACATTTTTAATGACCTGCTGTAAAAGGCTTCCCAGTTTATCTTTTTCTTTCCAGCTTAATCTTTTAAAGACTGTGCATGGTTTGTTAATTGTTCAGTAAGATCTTTTTTTTACTTTTTTATTTATTTAAACAAATAATAATCATCAGAATCACTCAAACATTATTTTATTATGAAAAGCCTGATCAATACAGCTGTACTCCACAGCTCTGCTGTAGAGAGTACATGTTCTACAGACAAGCTTTCTCCCATAGAACACACTAACCTGTATCCCCCCACTCATCTACTTCCTTCCCTGTCCCACGTACACCTTCCACTACTTACCCATACCTTATTTATCCCTTTTCTTATCACCTCTTACTCCTTATCCTCCCCTTGCCTCACTTCTCTCCTCCTCCACCTCCTCTCTCAGCTCCCCACCTCCCCCCCATCTCTGCCTGAGGAGCTAGTCCGGACCATCAGCCCGCTACACCTGCGCTCCCCCAGTCCTCACACCGTCCCCACCACGCTGTCGGACCCCCTGCAGCAGCGCTCTCCGCCGGCCCTGCGCCGCAGCCAGTCTGCAGACCACCACCACCCTTCCTCCTCCTCTTCCTCGTGCCACGCCTCCCAGCCTCGTGTGGCCCGCTCTCCTGGCCACAGGAAGCTGCCGGCCATCCCGTCAGGGGCTGCTCACGCCAAGTACCCTTCAGTCATACGCATCACCCGTGCCCAGCTTCAGCAGGTGAATACCATTCTCCCCACCGTCCCCCCACCACCAACCCCTCACAAGCTCACGTCACATTTCTGCTCTCTCGCCGCCTCCTGGTTCCAGCTCTTGCTTTGTTCTCAGTTTATGGAATCTGCTGTGTTTTATTTTTTCTCAGTGTAGATGTGGCATGTGGGAAGGAATGGGGTACATGGCGGTGCTGGGTTGTTTAAAAATAATAACAATAAAATAAATAAACAGTAAAACTTTAAAATGAAGTATATTATAGTATATTAATATCAGAATGATTGCCTAACCTGTTAAAAAAACACTACATATATGACATAATGCATATACAGTCATGGCACAAATTTTGGTTTTCACAGTGTTTGCTGCCTCAGAGCAAAATCTTGAATGAAGGCAACCAATTCTTGTCTAATTAGTGCTTAAAGTTGATCATAGTTTCTGGGTTTGTGTTTGTCCACCCTCTTTTGAGGATTGAGCACAGGCTTTTAATATCAGCTGTCTTGGCCTTGTTAACTTTTTCTTCTAAGCTAATAAGATCATCACTGAAATGATGTTTGCAGGTTATTGTGTGGGGCTGAAATGCAGCGGCTGGAATTTTTGTAATATAATAATTTGTCATGGCAGGGAATGACTTTGATCACTTTCATCTGATCACTCTTCTAGAGTTAACCCTAGTTTTAATACAAACTGCCACCATAAGAACTGAGGCAGCAAAGTTTGTAAAAAACAAAATGTGTGCCGTTCTCAAACATTTTGGCCATGACTGTACATATATGTAGTGTTCTAAAGCTAATTTTTAAATGGCAAGATTGTGGTGTTGATTACATATAAACATTCCTAAAGGCTCCTTGTATACGTGCACAGCAGTCTCCATTCTTTTTGTTGTTTTTTGGTTGTCTTAATGGTGTCCTGTTCTTGATTTTCCCCCATTTGCAAAATAGCTCATCGCATGTTAACTGGCTCCTCCAGCCATGGCTGGCTGCACACTCACTCACTGGTGCTAGCCTCAACGGCAAAAAAACTTTTTTAGTTTAGCAATGTGCTCTTCCATTTATTAAATGAGATCTTACACCCCTCCCCTAACTCTAACTCTAACTCTAACTCTAACTCTAACTCTAACTCTGACCCTAACCCTAACCCTAACCCTAACCCTAACTCTAACTCTAACTCTAACTCTAACTCTAACTCTAACCCTAACCCTAACTCTAACTCTAACTCTAACTCTAACCCTAACCCTAACCCTAAACTCTAACCCTAACTCTAACTCTGACCCTAACTTTTACTCTAACCCTAAACTCTAACCCTAACTCTGACCCTAACTCTAACCCTAACTCTAACCCTAACTCTAACCCTAACCCTAACCTAACCTTAACCTTAACCTAACCCTAACCTTAACCTAACCCTAACCTTAACCTAACCCTAACCTTAACCTTAACCTTACCCTAACCCTAACCCTAACCCTAACCTTAACCTAACCCTAACCTTACCTAACCCTAACCTTACCTAACCCTAACCTTAACCTAACCCTTAGCCCTAAACCTTAAAGCCTAACCCTAACCCTGACCCTAACCCTGACCCTAACCCTGACCCTAACTCTAACCCTATCTCTAACCCTATCTCTAACCCTATCTCTAACCCTAACTCTAACCCTAACTCTAACCCTAACTTTTACTCTAACCCTAAACTCTAACCCTAAACTCTAACCCTAACTCTAACCCTAACTCTAACCCTAACTCTAACCCTAACTTTTACTCTAACCCTAAACTCTAACCCTAACTCTAACCCTAACTTTTACTCTAACCCTAAACTCTAACTCTAACCCTAACTCTAACTCTAACCCTAACTCTAACCCTAACCCTAACTCTAACAATACACTTTTTCTACCAATCTCTTGAAAAGTTTTTGGATTTACAAGTACACTCTCCGGCCACTTCATTAGGTACACCTACCCTGTATCTATGCTCGTTGCCCATTTTATCAGCTCCACTTACTGTATAGGAGAACTTTGTAGTTCTACACTTACAGACTGTAGTCCATCTGTTTCTCTGTGGACTTTGTTAGCCCCTTTCACCCTGCTCTTCAGGACCCCCACACAGCATTTGGGTGATTTGGGTGGTGGATCACTTAGCACTGCAAAAACATTGACATGGTGGTGTGTTAGTGTGTGTTATGCTGGTACAAGCGGATCAGACATAGCAGTGCTGCTGGAATTTTTTTAACACTGTGTCCATTCACTGTCCAACACCTATCTTGTTGGCCAGTCTTGTAGATGTAAAGTCAGAGAGCTTCACAGTCTGTGTTAGTCATTCTGTAGTCCTTCATCAGTGGTCACAGATCGCTGCTCATAGGACACTGTTGGCTGGATATTTACTAGTTTGTGGACTATTCTCAGTCCAGCAGTGACACTGAGGTGTTTAAACACTCTAGCAGCACTGCTGTGTCTGATCCACTCACACCAGCAAAACACTCTTAAACAAAAAACCACAATGTCAGTGTCACTATACTCTGAGAATAATCCACCACCCAGCTGTGTGGTGGTCTCGACCACTGATAAATAGGATACAGGTGCGAAAACAAAGTGTGCCAAGAAGCAGATGGACTACTGTCTGTAACTATAGAACAATACATTGCTCCTATATGGTAAGGGCAGCTCACACAATCAGCAATGAATGTAGATACAAAGTAGGTGTACCTAATAAAGTGGCCACTGAGTGTGTGCTCCAGTGTATCGTACAGCGTATACGCTTTTTAGAGGTTACAGTTGCTGGGCTACAAAGTGGGCCACCCAGTGCCACCCCGAGGCAGACAAGTGCTGCATCTTTAGAGGACTGTGGGTGGAGCAGGAAAAACAACAACAGCATAACAGACTCAACCAGGACCCCCTTTACTGTGCACCTCGGTTTTCTCTAGATTTAATTTTTTTCTTTAGATTTCTAGATTTTGGTTGGCTCTGGTTATTCTAGATAGTACGCATATGAAAGACTAGCATTGCAACCTTTAACCAGTAACACACTAAAGCAACTAATTGGGACATTGTGAAAATGGTTCCACTCCATATGTTAAATAAGATCTGCAGTAAATCTGGTTTACTGACAGTATAGTGTGTGTTGAATATTGGAGTATATTTATCCTAAAAGCATTTTTTCCAAATAGAATGGAAGATGTAATAAAGTCAAAACTTGAAAGAGTAAAAACTCTTTTTTTTTAAATGAAAATAAATAATTAATATCTTGTACTTAACAGCTATCTTGGTTGAAATGCTAAATAAATGATGAGTTGTCTCTGACTGCACTGTATTGTATAATTCCCAAATCTATATTAGCCTGCATTAGCAAAGTTGTATTGATTATGTACTGTTGAAGTAAATCTGTATAGTTTTAAGCCTAAAAGCAGTAAAATGATTCTTTGAGTTAAATGTAATATTTTAAACATTTTCTGGCAACATCACAAATACACTGGTTAAAAGTCTCGGCACCCCCAAACCTTTCCACTCCTTCTTATACTGCTTCAAATCCTCTGATCAGTGGTTTTAAAATCACTTAGTTATCTAACTAGCTATCTGCTTTATCCCTTGGGTACTCACAATGTGGTGCATGGTGTCTGTTGCTGGTCTATTCATTGCTTTCATATTATGATTTAATTTGTAATTCTTTTAAAATCACTTAGTATCTGGTGCTGTACGTGTAATAGTTTTCTTTCACTTTGTTCTTTTTCCAGCTGTCCTTCAAAATAATGCAATGAGCGGCATGCATATTTATTCCTTCTCTCTCTCTCTCTCTCTCTCTCTCTCTCTCTCTCTCTCTCTCTCTCTCTCTCTCTCTCTCTCTCTCTCTCAGCTGACAGCACAGCGTCCCTCAGTGCTATCCTCCCAGTCAGACAGTGCACCGCAATGCCCCCTGCTGGAAAAGCGCGATAATAGTGATGCCCTGCCACAAGACATTACAGCAGACGTCCACTCCCCTCAGGAGCCGCCTCGATGCCATTCCGCCAGCCCCTCCAGTGCTGGGGCAGCACCACTGACAAATGGGGACAAACCTCCACAAGCACCCAGCCCTGTGCCAAGCCTGGAGACCCCACCCCACTCACCCCGAAGTCCTGTGCTGATGAATGGTCATGCCCCTCAATTACATGAGATGAAGGACCTTGACAGGGACTCTGGCTGCCCCGATGGCCCCACAGAACCGAACCAATGCCCCCCACTGGAAAAGAATGGTTCTTCTCCTGCCCAAAGCTCCAGCCCAGCCCCCAGCCGCCGGATTAGCCGCATCCCTGTGTTGGAGTCATCCAGCCTGTTGCAGGATGTGATTCCGGGCTCGGCTAAAGAGAAGCTGCTGCAGAAGAGAGCTCAGCATTTGCCCACCTCGCCCTGCGCCTCACCCTTACTCTCCTCAGACAGACGGGCCATTCTGGCAGTTGCCCAGCGTGACCCCCTGTCCTCTGCCTCTGACGGCTCTCAGGACGACGAGTCCCTCCCAGGCTCGCGTTCAGACCGTCAAGGAGATGACGCCCCTTCACTCTCCTCGTCCTCTAGCCCACTGTCGCGCAAGAGTAAGATACCCCGGCCTGTAAACCCAACTCCTTCCCAGGACGCGCAGGCCAGCCAATTCCTGCCCCGCCCCCCGCCTGGCAAACCACCCAGTCGCCCAGTTGTGGATGGCAGGTAAAGAGCACATGTTTTCCAGTCATTTGAAGGGAGAGTCTGTTGGTGCATCAAATTTGCATAATTTTCTCCTTAGCTAGCTGATCAGCCAAAATATATTGTGTCTGAAGTTTGGTTTATTAGTTTTGACCTATAGCTGCAAGTCATGTGTGTGGTCCCAAAAATGATACCGTATGTTTTTTTGACCTTATAAGAAATAATTTCCACTCTTGTTAGCCCACTCTTTTAGATCAGGAGTTTTAAGGCTTTTTCAGTTACACAGTATTAGCCTGGCTGCTTAATTACATCAACTTTTAAACACATTGTTTTTATATTGATAACCGTGTTTAGGTAGGTTAAAAGCGTTTACACACATGTCCTGAACAGGCTCATTTTGGGGAAGGTGTCATTATTGCTGGCTTGCTTTCACACAGCGGTTTACAAAATGATAGGAACAAGCTTCATCCATTTTTTAGAAATTTTCTTGGATACAAACAATCAAGTGGTGAAGAATAGCCATGTGATGCGGACAGGGACGCAAATAGTCCCAAACTTTTTTCCAATATGAATTTCAGGATTATGCTAAAATGAAGCATTTGGCCACTTAAAACGTATTTAGTTCAAAGGAAAATTCACCTCGTGCACTGTGGGCAGGCATTGGTCCATAGAAATTCATTCTAACATGGAATCAGCTGGGTGGCACGGTGGTGTAGTGGTTAGCACTGTCGCCTCACAGCAAGACGATCCGGGTTTGATCCCCGTTCTCGGACGGTCTGTTGCATGTTCTCCCCGTGGGTTTTCTCCGGGTACTCCGGTTTCCTCCCACAGTCCAAACACATGCATAAAAAAGTGGATTGGTCACTCTAACTTGCCCATAGGTGTGAGTGCGTGTGAGGGAACGAATTGGCCATGGTGTACCCCGCCTTCGCCCGATGACGCTGGGATTGGCTACAGCCCCCCATGACCACGACTAGCGGGATAAAGCGGCAAATAATGAATAGATGGATGGATGGAATCAGCTTGGCACCAATGTTAAGCCAATACTTCCTCCCATCAGATAGTATTGCTTTAAGTTGCTGCAATGATGCTCTGTCACAGTGATGATGGTGCACTGTTGAGAAATTGCTTCTATCACTTTTTACCTATATAACGTGTATAGCTCTGGTTTGGGACTAACAAACTAAACTGTGGATACTAAACATGCTTGGTTGATTAGCTAATTTGAAAAATTATGAAAAAGTCAACTAAAAGCCAACTATTGCTTCAATATTCATTTATTTGTGTTAAGTTCTCGCATCGTAGTCCGGTTTGCTTTAATTCTTCTGTTCTTTTTAGACTACGCCGATACCGGTTTCGTGCAGGCAGCACCAGTGACTCAGACCTGTTGACCTGTCTGGCTCAGCTGATGCAGGGCAGTTCGGGCCGCACCTCCACCCTCAATGGCTCGCAGCCCTTGGGCCCCAGGCTGGTGTGTGTGGGGCACTCAGCCACTCCCCATCACCACCACCACCACCACCATCATCACCACCATCACCAGCGCAGCTCCAGCGCCTCACCCCGCAGCTGCTCGTCCCTTCAGCGCTCCGGCAGCTCCTCACCATCACGCCACGAGACCCGCTCTGCCTGTCCGGGACGTAGCCGCTCACCCCCAAGCTGCTCCGGCTCTCCGCCCATGCGCCGCACGCACAACTCCCTGCATTCGCCCCGAGCCAAAGCCTGCGGCCGTGAGCCCAAGTGCTCCAGCAAGCTGAGTAGATAGTCACCCATCCACTTCTCAACACTCCTACCCAAACACAGCTCCTCTTGCTCAAGTCACCAACTGAAGAGCACAGGAGAGGCTGGCAGGATCTGGACCAGTAGATCCTTGTACTTGCTCTTACTCCAGTAACAGTATAATAGCTTAAAAACAATGTACTGTACAGTACTGGGCAAAAATCTTAGGCTACTAAGAAAACTAAATTCTATATTACTTAACTTATATTACTTATTAGTTAACTTCATTGAACAAATACAGTATGATGTTGAATCATACTCTTTTAACCAACTTACAAAACACTGTTAATTAAATCAGTCTTCTTTTATTTACATTTATTGTAGACTTTTATAGTATTTTGTAGTAATAAATCTTACCAGATTTCCCAGTTTCAAGATATTTTCTTGGCTACCCCAAGACTTTTGCGCAGTACTGTATCCCATATACAGTATCCTGTCTTACTACCATAGCTGTGTTCTGCTCATTAGTTTTAAAGCCGCTTCCTGTGTGCCATTTAAGTGCAGTGGTTCTCAGTTTCGGACCCTACCCTGCATGTTTTAGTGTCTTTTCTGTTCTAAAGGCAGTGTGGTACGGCAAGTACCAGTGTCCATATTCCATTGTGCAACAGAAATGTGAATGAAGGAACCATCCTCTGTAGCAACAATGGAGAAAAACTTCATGTTCTGACATGATACGACTCTCTATCAATTGTGTTTGACCACCACCTTCACTGTGTTCTTTGTACCCGAGTAAGAAGGGTAACTGCATTCAGCACGAGTACAGTGAGGTTCACTTGTTAAATTTAGGACTGTACTGTGCCACACTGCAAAAACGTCTACTTCAGTTGTGTATATTCGTACATTTGTTGGATTGGGTGCGTTAGAGCAGAGAAAACACCAAAAGGAACAGCCACCTTTTCAGTACTGTTTTTAACATGCCCTCATCCACCTGCCCTCACCATTTGCTCTTGAGAGGAATCTCAGAAGCCACCCTGAAACTGTTCCATTATTTTATTAGTTATAGTGGAGGATGTCCTTGATGGGGAGAGGAATCAAGTAAACGCAAGTGTCAACTTTAGCAGCAGGACTTCATTGCAATCGGGTACATTTTCATTTACAAACCTTAAACACTAGCGGACAAGGCTGCCAAAGCAATAAACTAATTTAAAAGGCTTTTAAAACCATACAATTTTGATTTGCTAAGATTTAATCTGAAAAACTACTTCATCACTTTATGACTTTACTCTGCTAGCTTGCTAGTTAGCACGCTAAAGTTTGCACAGCTACCAACAATAAAAAGAAAAGCATCTCCCACAGTTTCTAAAACAAAATTTATAGCCAGACAAAGCAATTATTCACAAATTACATCTGTTACCATTAAACTACAAGTTTCTAGTTTAGCATAACATTTAGTTTCATGACTAGCCGATTAGCACAGTGAGATTAGCACAGATTCTATGTTGTTTTAAACTTGTATTGTGCTGGTCTGGTGTTGGTTAGCTGGTCACCCAGCACAATGTTAGTTAACATGTGTTGGTTTAGCTGCTGACCAACACACAAGCCACAAGCCTCCAGAACAGAACATCTGCTGGTCTACGCCGTGGTCGCTTGTGTATTGTAGGGGTGACGCTTTTAGTAAGTCAGAGTTGTTGAGGGCATCTTAAAAACTATTGAAACAGGTCCCAATATTGAGAACCACTGAGTTAGACAATAAGAGAGAATCACATCTCTTAGCTTCCTCCATTCTGCGGGCAGCACTCTTTATTCTCAAGATGTTGGCTTTTTTAGAACGGTGAGGTAATACCTGCTGTTAATGCTATAGGTTCTCATTGAAATGGCCAGTTTTTACATTTTAATTTCAGGTGAGCTGTTGTAGTTTTAGTCACTTTTGTTTTGACCTCAAGTAATTTCATGCAGCTAGAGCACTGATACAGAAGATTGTGTGTTCATGAGGTGCATGGGTTTGTGTATTTGCATCGGGCTCTGTACAACTTGTAATATAGTATTTATTGAAATATTTATTTGAGCTTGAATGCATATTGCAGTGGCAGGTACACTGACAGATCGTTGGAACTCCATAATTTGTTGATGCCATCGTTCTCTCTTTTCTCTATGTCCTTTTCTGTCTGTGCTTAGATTAGTAGAGACGGTGAGTAGACAGTTGCGTGAAACATGTAGAGAGTGTTAGTGCAAGGACCAGCCTTCGTTTAGCAAGAAATAGCAGTCAATGAAACAATCATTACAAGTGTATGATGCACTTTTGTATGTGCCTAAGGAGGTGTTACTTTGGGCTGTGGATAAGCAAGGTTCAAGTTTTTAGCTTGATGGTGAAAATTAGCTCTTTTTTTTTTTTTTTTACTCCCCCCACGCCAACCCCCACCCCTGTCCACCGTCAGTGCACTAAACATTTAACGGTACAAACCAACACTTGCTTGCATGCATACATCTGCATGCGGTACTCTTATAAGCATTAACACTTTTTGGTTGATCCACCTAGCACCCGAAAGCTTCTTGGGTGGTGATCCCTCTGAGTGCATGACCAAAGGTGTGTCCACCCTCTGGGCACACCAAGCACCATCTATACATATCTGCCAAATGTTCAAAGGGAATGTTTTATCTCTCGTTTCACACAACACTGTTGGAATTGGAAATTCCATCTTTTATTCATGCTGAGGGCCGAGAAGAAGAGAACATGGAGGTTTACACTTGTGTGTAGTGTGATTCAAGGATGCTTTGATCAAAATTTTAAAACAAGGCCAGCAGTCAAAACAGAGTGAATTCCAAAGCTCCTTGAACTTGCTGAAAGATGATTTTTACTGTAGTATCTCTGCAGTCATCAAGATTTAATGTGATTGTAAGGCATAAAAATCTGAATTTACTCAAATGTACTATTTATTTCTCAAATCACCATCATTTGTAACAGCATGTTGCACATTCAAAAACAAAAAATGAGATTACTTAACATCTCAAGCCAGTTTGAGTTTGATTGATTTGTTAAGTATGTAATTCCACAGTGTCAATTTTTGAGATATAAGTTTTATTACTTGTTGGCAGAATACAATGTCATTGTAACTTTCTGATTCAGAATGACACTGTGGTGTCTTGATATGGTATACTTGTTAATACGGTAAAATATGGAGTGTCTGATGATGTGCCTTACATTGCTAGTTTCATTTTGGTATTTTCAGTAGTAATGCGCCGAAATGAAAACCCTTGGCTAAAACCGCAATTTAGGACATACTAGGCTGAAAACTGCAGCAGCTAAAAGTAAATAAGAAACACTTTACATAAAATTATTATTTATTTATTTATTTATTTTTAACAATAAGTAGGATATGAAATCGGTAAATCCAGTGTCCTCAACAACAGAGAATGGCTGGTCATCCAAGGCAATGAATTCTTTTGTTTTTATTTAGTCTATACTCATTTCAAAACTGTGCCAGAAAACAAGGCCTTTTCTGCATAACTCTCTCATTTTGCCATTGAGCATTAAAATCTGTTTAAATTCTTTCAACTCCAGTCTAATTGTTAAGGCGTCTCTTGTTGTGATAATAAGGACAAGAGGAAAGTTATAAATCCTTAATAAATGAAGAAAAACAAGTTTGTACCAGTGGGCTCCAACGTAATCACCCGCTGGCAGGCTGATCCCTTGGCTGTGAGTGTTTATAGAGTTGTTTCTTGCTGTGAGTCTACATCTTGGTTGGTAGACCTTTTTCTATGCTGTCCAGCTAAGGCAGGAGCAGTAGAATGACAATTAGATTGTAGAGTGAGTAGTATTTTTTGGGCCGCCAACGCACTAGAGGCTTGGACCCAGACATAAAGGTTGATACGTCACATCTTGACAAGCAGATAGTGAGCAGGACGTCATGTGTTATAATATCAAGTAGTATAACACTCATAAACCTCCTCTTGATACGTGATGAGTCGGTAATTATAAACGTCCAATGTAGAAACCATGCAATAGTTTCATGCTGCTGACATTTTCACTGTTTATCTGCTACTGCGTTAAATGTATTAAATCCTTTTAATTAAACATTTTACATTTTAGTTACCATTTACTTAATTACCATACATTTTTACATGGGTAGCACTTTTTACAATGTAATCCCTCATTTTAACTGACTAGAACAATCAGCATTATAAAATCGTTGTTTTTAAAATAAAAGCATTATAGTGTTTCTGTCAAATGCTCTGGCCACATGCTGACATGCTAGTGATGCAGCAGTACAACTTCAGTACAAAACTGGAGGCCAACTTCAGACTCCAAGTACAGTCACTGTATCACAGAATTATACAGGTAGAAATTGCATACAGTTGTGTACATGAGATTTTCTGCCAAACAATCACTTTAAACAAGGCACGTTTAGGTCCTTCCTCGGTTCCAATGATACAAATACATACAGTTAATTCATTCCAGCCTCTGGCCTGTCTCTCAACTAGGGTTTCCTCATTTTCATTCTGTGCTTGTGCGATACTATAATATGCCGTCACTTCTGCTTCATATACTACTCTCTGCATGTGCTCTAGGACAGAGAAAACACTATGGACACTCTAATGCAGCTCCCATAAGCTTGGGTCATACTGTCATCTTGTAAATAGGGTCCTTAAGGTTTGAGTTTTGTTATTTATTTATGTTTTGTTTCATGTCCTATTAACTTTTTATCCCCAACCTTTTTGTCCTGCAGGTTTTTTTCCTCCCTCTTTCGTTTTGAATGAGCACTTTCTGAGGGCGTATACATGTGTTGGGACGTTATAGTTGTTTTAAATGATATATGTGAGGGTCTATACCAATATAGAATGCACCTGTACATGAGGAATCTCTAAGCAAGCAAACCTTTAAAGACTATCGAACATGCTGAGCAAGAAAAAAATGTGAAATCCTCTTTTTCTTGGCAATCAAAGTCAGAGCATCTTGTGTAGCTGGACCGATTTTTCCTGTTACTGAAGCAGCTAAACCCCCACTACATTAAGACTCTGTCCAGCCAGATAGTCGCCTTAAGTGTGTGTGTGTCTGCCCTCAGGGGTAGGGAGTGACTGGACAGTGTATTTTTAAAGGGACCAGCTCCATTAGAAACCCAGTCTGGGGCCAGACGAGATTATACACTAACACCGCCTCCACCAAGTTACTATTTTGATCTAATCAGTGAGATTCTTGCAGTGGGCAGCGCTCAAGATGAAGATCCTACATAGAGTGCACGACTGGAGGTAGTTATAGACACTTTAAGATCACTTCCTAGAGTCATTACTTGAGGTTTTTATTTAGTATTCTGGCCCAGAGAATTCAGAGAAGCTTTTAGAGTGCATTGTTGAGAAGAGGTGCTGGACCGAGCCTCAGATCATGCATGAACACTCTATAGAAACACAATAAGCTTTATGGTGGAGAGTCTGTATATTGGGAACAATTTTTATTATTATTTATTATTATTATTTGCAGATTAGTAGTATCATTGCTGTCATAGTAAAACTGTGTAAATCATGTAAGGGCAGCTACTGTGTGCTTAACTGATGGTATTTTGTCACTGTCCAAAGAAAAACATGCTTCTCCAAAATAGTAACTTTACAGGAGAGGACAAATGTAAGTTACTTTTAATGTATGTTAATGTAAAGAGGTTTTGGAGCACTTCTATTGGCCCTTTCATCTTGAAACTTTCACAGGATATAAAAGCAGCTGTCATGTTCAAATAATGTAGAAAAATAAAAATATATATATATTCCTGTTGTTTTTCTATATCAGTTAAGCACAGCAGCTATCCGTTACATTACTTGGACCAATAGAAATGATGTAGAATAAATTAACTTGCACTGAAAGTTAAGAGTGTTCTTGACTTCTCCTGTAAAGTTAGTTTTGGAGATTTCCGAGGTTCATGCCTTTAATTAGGGCAGTAAAGATATAAGCGCAGATTTGTTAGAGCTTCTATGATCTGCTACATCTATTGTCATCTGTTATAATTTTAATGTACAATTATTTTTTAATTGATTTGGGTTATGAAATATAATTACAATGAAAAGCTATTTTACTTTTTAGAACAGCATGAGAACATTTTGCCCCTGTAAGGAGGAAGTAGGACTATTAACACCCTTTACTTGCTGTATTAGAAAATACTGTAGTGCTTTACATTTCTGTAAGTGAGACCGCTCTATTTGCTCGTTCGCTGCTGGCTGTGAAGCAGTCACCTTCTTTCTTCTTCTCACAGTCAGACAGTCTGCATTTGTTAGTATCTTAAATCTCAATCTTTATATAAACTCTTAAAGCATAAGAAACCTGTATATCTGTATATCACAGCTTCTGCTCACTGTTTCATCCCACTTCATATTGTCTCCCCTCAATGAGCCTGAAGAGAATGGACGTGTGAGCTAAATGAATGTTTCAAGGGGGCCAAGTCCTCTATTACTGACATGTGGCCATTATGAATTCTCTAACAATCTGATTGATTGTAATATTAGCCGATTATAGTTTTGCTTATATTAATAAAGTTTATTTCGTGTTCTATTTGTTGTATAATCTAGGTCACAACAATTGAAACATTACTGTACAGCCTCAAAAAAGTAATGTTAAAAAGGGAGAGACTCCATTGTACATTACTGTAATTATTTGTGTTATTTTTCATTTGTATCATATCAATGCCTTGTACAGTGTTGGTTTTCTTTTCTTTTTCATTTGAAATTGTTTTGTATTTTATTTTTATAAACTGGTTATGAATAAAATATCATTCGGCATGCCAACAGATCTGATCCTGTGCCCCTGGTACTGTGTGAGGTTTCTTAGACTTTGGAATTTTGTATCTAGCACTGACAGCTGCTTCATATGATACATGTATTTCTCCTATGCTGTATGAATATACTGGCAGTGTATATCTAAGTTTATGCAAGTATAGCTTCAGTCCAATTTCAGATTTTTTAATTAGATATTTATAGAGTGTTTTCATTCACCTTGCCATTATGTATAAACTAGTACAAGTTATAGTACTAACTAAACTAGTAGTATATTAATATGTCTTTGTACGCATCTCCACAGACACTATTGCGTTATGATCACAGACTGTGTGCTTTGTTGTCTGTTGTGTGTTTGCAGAATAAAATAATAATATGATTTTACATTAAAAAAATAAAAGACTAGCCATTGACACCTCAAGGGCAAAATAGAAAAAGAATGAGCTATAAAATTATAAAAAAATAGGAACCATTATTATGACAGGACTGAAACAGAAGCAGAATGGATCATTTTCCTCCCACACGTGTGAATGATGTTTATCTTTACCAGAGCTGCTTCACTTCTATAGTTTAAAACAAGTTGTTAGAATTCAAAGGAGCAGTCATGTAGGATTCCTGCTACATTCAGTCATCATGCAGTCCTCCCTGGAAACACAGTAACATTGTGACAACATTGTCACAACATTGAAATGTAATTCCTCAGAAGGTTTTGACAACTTTATCAGTACGATGCCACAGCCTCCTATAATATATTTTTTTAATTATTATTATCTGCATGGAATTCCATGCCAACAGGTAGTCATATTACCGTAAATGTTATTTAGTAGTGATGTTGTGACAACCTTGTTCAGACAACATGAAAAGCACCACCTTTTGACAACACTGTAAGAAAGTATACAACGTGTGTTGGCTGGGTTGAAGGTGGACTCTTAATTATAACAGATTTTGCAAAGTGCTAGAATTTTTGTGAGTTTTTTTTTTTGTACTCCAACAACCAGGAACACAGAACCACAGCTGCTGAAAAGACAGAACCTCAGTGGCTCAGTAGAGTCTCAGACCCGAACATGCTAACAGGTTGTAGTTGTATACAAATTTAGACCCTTTTAACCCACAATGGTCCCTGAATAACCTAAATAAACTATGACGTGAAAGGAATATTAATGTCAGATTTAACATTCAGATAGAACATAAAGACATATTATTTATCATACTTATTCCACCTTAGAGGAAGAAAACAAACAAACAAAAAACATGGCAGCCGTCAGACTTTTATTTTGAAAATAAGCCATATATTACTATCTACTGTCCCCGCCCAATAAGTTGCCTGGGTAACCAAAAATGCTTTGACAGTCTGACGTAGCAGTTTATTTACAGGAATGTCATAAAAACACCAACATTTACATTCAACACTTAAACGATGGACTTAACTGCTGGTTTAGATTCTCTGGATTTTGAGAGTGGACTCAGTGCGAGTGAGGCACAGCTGACGTGTCTGCGCGGTCGGTCAGCAGGACTGACTCTCAGTGGCTGCGGACATGCGGTGTTTCTCTCTCGACTTGCTGCTATAGTGAGGTAAAGTTAATGTGAGCTACATATACAGATAAATAAACTGTTATATATTTAATCAGTTATCTGTAACTGATTAAATACACGTTTTGCTACAGGGAAAAATTAAAGTACGTGGCTGATAAATCACACCTGCAGGATCTAAGTCTTGGTATACTTGGAGGAGGACACGCTGGCAAACAGTTGGCAAAAGTTTTGCTGTCTTTGCCTGGATTCAAACCATCTCACATCAGCATCTCAACCAGAAGACCTGAGACACTCAGTAAGTATGTAAAACACGTGAAAGGTAGTTTACTGACTTTCCTGAAACATTAGAAATACATTTACCCCACAGTCTTCTTGCTAAAATGAAGTGTGCCTCAAGTCTGACTTTTATTGGTAATTGGTTCCTTTGTATCCCACCTATTCCCCTCCCTAGTAATGGAAGCATGCAGTCACTCTCATTGATTAAAGGAACAATATGTAAGAATTTTAGTTCATGCTAGTTGCACGCTAACCAGCTAGCATCACTTGTAATACCACTTGAAGAGGCCATAGTCAATCACTGTAGCGCTGAGTTTGCCCTTAGTTCTCACATGAGCGGAGGATGAAGATGGTAGGCTCATGGTAGATAAATAAGTGTCCTCCTAAAAGGGACTGTTTATTTATGTTGTTTATGTTGTGTATATAACAATCCCCCCAATGTGGATTCCTGCTTTTGTATGTGTATTTCTGTCGGAAAAGAGCATTGCTGATAGTATAAGTATGGCTTCGACCGACAACTCTTCTGTCATCGTGGGATAGCGCCCCCAGCAGACTGGAATAAAACAGTGCTTAAGAGAATTTCAAGGTGAACAGCAAGAGAGGCATGGTCAAGGGAAAGACCTTGGTGTGGGCATTGTGGTGAGACTCCATGGAGAAGACTGCCCAGCAAAGCCATGATTCTGCTCCAAGTAGTGCTCTTTTATTAAACACCAGGCTGTCCAACTGCTCAGTGAGCTGTTTCACACCAGGTGCATAACTTAAAAGCTAACACTGGTGGGGAGATCACCAGGAGCCAAGGGCTCCCACTCCTTAATCTGCACACTAACGCAAACACACACCTTTAACTGCAGCAACACAAAATGTCCCTTTTAATGGGGGCACATGCTTCCATGAGCTTTTTCACATGGCTCTCTGCATGGCCCTGTGACCATCAGCACAATATTGAATGCCAAATGTCCACTAGAGGTCCTACAGAAAGAGGCTACACTGTGTGTCTTGTTTTGCAGAGGAATTCTCAAAGAGTGGGGTGCAGTGTTACTTTGACAACCGCAGACTGGCCGTTTGGGCAGACATACTCTTCCTCTGTGTGCTCCCCTCTCATCTGCCTCGAGTGTGTGCAGAGCTTTACTCTCAGCTGCCTGCACACTGCCTTGTGTACAGTTTCACCACTGCCGTGCCGTTGCACAGGTATTATTTATATATTGGCTATCAAGTTCTCCACGTACTAAACAAAGTTTAAAACTGTTCAGTGTTTAAATGAGTCTTTTTAATAGAAAAAATATGAATTGATCGTTTTACACTGTTGTTCTGAGCTGTGAAAGGAGTCTGTATTTCTTTGTTTTTCCTTCTTCTCAGGCTTGCACAACTCCTTGGCCACAGCTTTATTCTCAAACCCCATTACAGTTTTGTAGCCTGTGATTCAGCTGAGATGTGGCTCTGCCATAATCAAACGATGACAGCTTTAAAGGATGAAGACGTGCTGACTGCATCATGCCCACTTTCAATGAGTGGTGAGGAACGTCCCACAGAAAAGGCCTTCTAGAAGAAATTTAATCTGATATCAAATGACACGTCACGTTTGTTGTCTCTGTCATTAGATGGTGGTCTTTCATTAGATGAGAGATGGGTGCCCGCGGTGCTGTACAGTCTCCTCAACATGTGTACTGCTGAACGACTGGGGTTCAGCCAAGCTGTCCAGCTGCTCAATGAGGTGTTTCAGACCAACCGCTCAGCTGGGACCTTTACCTGTCAAAGCTTTGTCAACTCATCCTGTGCATCTACGCTTGCTAACTCTGAGGAGTGAGTGTCCATACAAAAACTGAGGCTGTAAACTATTGATAGCTTAATATTATTTAAAATATTTCCCATTTATTCATTCAAACTTCTCGTTTTGCGTTCTGCAGGCCTTTTCCCTGGATCAACGTGATTGATGCACAGACAAAGCCAACTCCTTTATCTTCTTGTCTATTGGGATCTAAAGTTTTACAAGACTGCATCTCTGCAATGTATCATAAAACATTATCCGGCGTGTCACCTGGAATGAGAGAGATGAAAAAGTGCATTAAAGAAGTGACTAAATAAAAACAGTTCCAAGCAAAACATTTGTTTATTTTTTCTTTGTAGACAATGTATTTCAGTTGTATTGGATTTAATACAGTTGCCTCATTAACTAAATGGGAAGTAGTTCCAGGTAAACTGCAGGCTAAAATAAATACTAATTAACCACAGGGGACTAATGAGTGTGTGAACTGTTTTATGTCTGCTGCGCTTCAGTTAGCACCATAATAGTACTAAACTCTCTGGAGGCTCCCTGGCATTTGTGGCTCTGTGTCTGTAACTATATATATTGTATGTACAAAAAAGAGTTGAAACAGAAAATAATGACAGATTTCAATAGAATTTTTAAAATATTAAAAGTGACAATTAAAGGAGCAATATGTAAAATGACATAGTCTGTTAAATTCAGTATTAAACTTTTTTTTTGGCTGTCAAATCTGCTATTTATTTCCAATCTGTAAAAAATTTAGTTAATTTTGGAATTCTTTTAAGTAAAAATCTTATAATTTGATTGTCATCCTACATGTTGCTACTTTAATGTTAGTCTGACTTATTATGTCATGTTAAAGGTGTATTACAACAACAACAATGATACTACTACTACTAATAATAATAATAATAATAATAATGGTGATGAACAATAATAATAATTATTATTATTAGCCAGTATGATGGGGTTACATTAAACAGGAACAACAAAAACACATAATGCAACACAACACAATATTAACATAATTCTACAAAAAAACATGTTATTTCTTATGTGGGTCCGAGTAGTATGAAACCCCATTATATACTGCGCTCAAACAGCCGACAAAGTCGTACTTATCACGAAATTTGACATGATACTAGAGTTCAGGAGATGTGACTTATAATGAGACCTTTAACTTTTGCCACAAGTGAAACTCGCAGTGAATGTGAGATTTTAGAATATTACTCTTTTAGACATTCTGTTAACGCTTTTTAAAAGCAGCAAATAAGAACAGGATTGTATTCTCCAGAGCTTCCTATTTTTTTTCTCCGTGTGGTGGAGTATTTACGAAAAACACTCAAACGGAGTGAAGTCATATTTAGCAACTTGTACACAACCTTCCGCAGCAGCGCTGAAGTGTCGGTCTTCACTGGGACTTTTATTATGTAGAACATTTGCGTAGTTGCGGTTATGGAGCGGCTGGTCCTGCCCTCCTGCTCCTCTCCAGCCTGTCACACGTCAGGCAGGCTTAGTTAGCCAGCGGGGCACAAGCAGCCGGACTTTCTTCACGCAGCATCACAGGACCAGGCAAGGTAATGCCGGAGTGATTAACACATCGACGGGAACGCACGGTGTGCATTTCGGCGACCTGTAGGTAACAAGTCAGTCAGCGAAGTGGAGCTTTGGGCGGGTTGTTGTGGGTCTCACAGAGCGGATTCGCTCCCGGCTAGCTAACGGTCGGAGTAGAGACGTCGTTTCTGCTAAGCGCGTCTTTAGCCGAGATCCGTGCGAGCAAATCTTGTTCAACACGACGCCGTACTTAAATTTAACCTCTTCTTCACGGGTCCCTATGGCTGTGCGTTAAAGCTACCTAACTGAACACGACAGTAATTCGTGTGGCTGTCTTTGTTGTTGCAGGCTGTCCGTGTCGGTGAAAGTAAAGCGTCGCTTGATATGATGGTAAGTTTCAGGTTTTAATGGATTTAACGTATATGCTAAACGTGTTTAACGATAACTAGTCGAATCAATTTGTTCGCTTGTGTGTATCTCTCTTTCAAACTTGCTCGGTGGGCTTTCTAGAGATGGAGAAACTAGAGGCCACGTCGGAGCTGCAGTCCAGGCTGTCGTCCCTGTCTGTTTCCTCTTTCTCCGGTATCGCTTCGAAAAACTGCGATTCAAGCCCGCTCGACAGGTGAACGAGTCACTTCAGCATTACAGATAGATTTTTACGTAGTTACTGAGTTTACTGCTCCCTCGCTTTCTTCCTTTGAGGTACATAAACATCATATCAAAGACCAGCCAAACGTGCATAAAGACTTTTACCTGAACTGAGCAAAACTAAACCCCCGTTTTTCTTCCTGAAGACTTCAAAGCACAGATCTCTCGCGAGCTGTAATATATCCTGACAACCAAACCAAAATGGATGACAACAGCAATACCAAAGGATTACAGCAGCCCACTGAGGTATAATGTCATCTTGCTCGAGGCCACTTTACATAATGATTTCTGTTCTTCCTTTGTTCTCTGTTTTAAAGTGTTTTATGGTCTTTGTCTATTTCTGTGTTGTGGATAGTATGGAGAGCCCCCCTCTGAGCCTGCTGCAGGGGCCGACGCGCAGGAGAGCAACACCAGTGAGAAAAGCTCGCTCCCCGGAGAGAGAAAAGGTTAGTGCCGCTCTTCCTAAAGGACCTCCGCTAAGTTGTAGAAACCTCCTCATCATCTTTCATCATGGTCCTCAGAGAGCGTGCTGTTTCAAAAAAAGACATCCCAATCTTAGACACGCTCCCTCTCTGGGAATTATGGCAGATCACACCAAATGCAAAAGTGTTGTTTGTCATTATGCCTGGAGTGTTCTTTGTTTATCAAAGTCTTTTTTTTTTCTCACCAATTTCCATCAAGGTCCCAGCATAGTGTCAGCCTCAGTTTCTCTGCCCACAGATACACAGATCTGTTATTAATTGCACGCATTTATTTAGTCAGTTCTATTCTGATTGGGTTTGTGCGCTGTTGTATCTCTCTGATAGGAAGCCGACGTTTGCGAGGGAAGGGGCTTTTTGCACACAACACAGATTCTTAATAAATTCCCTTTTATGTGCAGCTGGCTTTTCTGCAGAGTGCTCCACGCTCTCCACATTGAAACATTAAGTTCTAAGTGGTCAAGTAGCCCATATCCTTTTCCAGTGTCAGATTAAAGGTAGGGCAGGCCTTCCCTTACAGATGTATTGGTGGAAAAGGTGGGGAGTAGGGGTGGGCGATATAGCCCTACAATAATGTCATGATATTTCATGGTATTTTTGCGATAACGATACTATTGGTGATATGACAAAACATTGAATTAAAAAAAAAATATTAAAGAATACACTACTGCAACAAAATAAAAATAATTTTATTATTGCATACAATATGATATGGCGCACCCCTAACTAAGATATTAAAAAATACAAGATTTTTTTTATCAGATTGTAACAGTAGTTAATGATCCAGAATGTCACGATACCAGATAATGCACTCCAAATATCTCCATATATCCAGGACTAAAGTAAAGTGAATGATACTGGACAGATTAAATCTGTCTCTAGTAGATATATAATGGGAAATGAGAAAATTGTGAATTTTTCTTTTGCTAAAAACAGTAAAAAGTAGTACTCTGGGGTGATAATTAGAGATGGGAGATATGGTACGATATTTTAGGGTATAATATCCTTCACGATATTCAGAAATGTTGGCAATATTATTGTGTACGCTACGATATGGCACACCCCTAGTGGGGAGTGGTCTCGGTCCTTCAGGGATCTAAATCATAACATAAAGAAAAAGTAGCTCACTTCTAATTCACCCTATATTTTGCTACCAGCACCGTATTTCTTGGTTAATAGTTAAGCTTTCTGATTGTGTATGTGGGTACATAGGTGGATCACCTCATTAATCCCAGAGGGAAGGTTGTGTATTACAGCTGCACAAAGTACAGTAAATATTAAAAGGATATTTTGCAAGCACAGCTGAATGACGGTTGACACACTGTTGTTGCCTGGCAGCAGACGCACAGCCAGAAGCAGCAAAAAATAATAATAATGCAGTGTGAGTTCTCAAAACAAAAGATAATCCAGAGCGCCGCACGGTTTTACAACCCTTCACACGCATCCATCTCACTGTTGTTGAGTTAAGAAAAGAGTTGTGAAGTTCAAGGCATCATATTTTTATAAATTCTAGAATTATCTCTGAAGCGTATAGGCTGTGTTCAGACTGCAGGCAAATTAGATTGGTTTCTCAAATCAGATCTTTAGAGATGACTGTCCGCGCTCTTATTTGTAAGGTATCAGATGTGTGGGTCCAAACATCGCCAACCTATCTGCATGGGTTACTGTGGTATCTGTAATTATGTAGCTACTCTACTTTATTTCAATCGTGGATGCAAGAGAGATGCAGGTGCGTCATCTCACCCCGCAAACAATCACAGTTGTTAGAAATGAATCTTAAACTTTCTTCTTAAATCACAGCACTCTCGTCACCCTGGCTTGCTTATTGTTTGTTGCATTATGAGTGATGCAGTGATGCAGAGTGATGCTTTACAATCAAATACAATGTAAAATTTGCAAAATTGGACTCTGAGCTCATTTGAAGGATTGTTTGATAGTGTGACAGCACAAAACCCCATGTAAAAATCCATTCGCATTTCAGACCACCTCCAAACATGGTTTGAGTCCAATTAGCAAAATAACATGCCAAAAGCATGTTTGGTCTGGTGGTCTGAACAAGGTCTTGGTATCTAATAATTAAGGCAACCTTGCATGTTTGCCAATACATACCAC
The DNA here is from genome assembly GCA_021613375.1 of Megaleporinus macrocephalus. NCBI lineage: Eukaryota > Metazoa > Chordata > Actinopteri > Characiformes > Anostomidae > Megaleporinus > Megaleporinus macrocephalus. The sequence goes on from CM038712.1 coordinate 35,980,849, forward strand.
TCTGTTACACGTGGGTGTATTTTTGTTGTAGTGCTGTTTTTCCACCTGCCCATACGTGTCACGTTTTTGTTTGGTTTGTTTAGAAGTTAGTTGAATAGGCTTTTCGTGTCAGTGTAGGCTGCATTCTTGGCTAGGTTGAGTAACAAAACTCGCCAGACTCCTATAAAATCTGTCAGCAAAACTAGGGTGTGTCTCAAAACCTAGTGAGTGTCTAAGTAGGCTGTCTAGGTAGGCAGCTGTTTAAGTAGCAGCGTTCTGTCTGACATCTCTCCTCATAAAACAGATTACTGAGACGCGCTAGTTAGAGAGAGACTGCGTCACGGCTTGTTCCCGCCCACTGCAGCACGCAACCAGTGGTTTAGCTGGTTGCTAAGTTACCAGCCAGCATTCAAAACAATAGCCCGAGGCTTAAAAATCCGCTAACATAAATGCTAATGGCTCGAGAATAAAACTGCAAAATGGTCAACGACTCGTTGAAAAGTCGATAACAAAATGCTGCTTTGTGTGATTATATGACAAGAAACACATTAAAACACCAGAGAAAATCAAAATAATTTACATTTTAAGGAAGCATTTTAAGGAAGTATCTGATGCTTCCTTAAAATCGGGCCAAAATAAGGTTCCTCAGTAGACAGCGTGTTTCAGGTATCGAAGAATTGGGACAGTCTACATGTTGGGAGCGCATACTATGACATAAAATGCTGCCTATGTAGGAGCTCACTAGGTTTTGAGACACACCCCTAGTCTAAGCATGGCCAGTAAAACTGTTGGTCACCTGATTTGTATTGAGATTGCCAACAAACTTACAATTATGAGCTAAGTGATGTTGGAGAGTACTCCACCCTGCTCAGCATTTAGTCCTAGATATGTGACAGCTTAGATGATGCACATTGACGGAGGAGAGAGGGACCCTGCTGTTCTATCTCTCCCAATAAGAGTATGGTCCATTGCACTCTCAGGAATTCATTGCCACAGATGACCTTCTTTTATTTTATCCCATTACAGCCTTACCACCACTGCCACCAGCCACCACATGGACCTCCGTGTCCCTGAAGGAGCTGAAAGCTAAGTTGCGTCAGGAGAAGGACAGCGTGGTGACTGTGTACCGTGGTGACATTATGACCGTCCATGTACCTACCGTACCCGAGGCCAAGCGCGTGTGCTGGGAGTTCGCTACGGACGGCTACGACATCGGCTTTGGGGTTTACTTTGACTGGTCTCCAGTCACCAGTCGAGCCATTACTGTGCACATTAGTGAATCCAGCGACGATGAGGATGAAGATGATGAGCTAGAAGGTGAGGGAATGCTTCCTGTCTGATTTCCTGCCTTTTTAGATGTTTAGATTTGCTGGTGGACACTAAGAGTGTCAGATAATCCAAAGTCCATGAACAAACCGCTGAAATGAAAACATTCAGTACACAAATGTTGACAGCGTCATAGACTTTTTGGAGAGTTGTACAACATGTAATGTTGTTTTTGGCTTTTATCACTAATGTAGAAGACTGCATTATGTAGATGAGCCTCTGGAAGTGACTAGATGTTTTGTTGTGTTCTTTGACCATCCTGATCAATTCTAGATAGGATTAGGAATGAAAAGAAAACAAAAAGGTAATAAATCAGAAAAATGGACCAACAGTTTATATTACAGCTGCATTCATTTGCAAGTCTAGATTTGCAAATCTATGGGCTCAGCACTCCAGTGTACCTCCCTGGTTTGCACACGCGTGTATGTGAGAGAGAGAGAGAGAGAGAGAGAGAGAGAGAGAGAGAGAGAGAGAGAGAGAGAGAGAGAGAGAGAGAGAGAGAGAGAGAGAGAGAGAGAGAGAGAGAGAGAGAGAGAGAGAGAGAGAGAGAGAGAGAGAGAGAGAGAGAGAGAGAGAACACACAATACAAATGTCAGATGAAAGAGAGATGGGAGCATCTTGTTTACCTAAATGTGAGCCTGCTAAAGATGTAACAGGTAACGCTAGTGTCAACAGTTTCTTCCTGAACTCCACATTTCTTGCTGGTGAAGCAATTATTACATTTATTTGCAAGAACATGCGCATCCATGGTGTTACAGAAAATGCATGAAAATTAATTTCTTTACTCAATTTTGTCTGATCTATTAGATCATTAGGATAATTCACAGTTTCTCTGAGCATGGTTAGACACACACTTTATTAAGACTGTTCAACATCTGCATTACAAGTTTGATACCACTTGAAAACACAGCATCCAGCATAAATGCAAAGCAGAAGCAGAAAGTTTCTGTTAGCAGGACCACACCATCTGTAGCCACAGTTTTTGAAATGAAGTAAAGAAAAATTAAGTTAATTGCCTTTAATGATCTTTTTTTTTGAGTACACAGATTTTCATAGGCACATTCTGTAGTCTATGCTGTAATAAGAAGTTTAAATATTTTTATTAATGTATTGTTAGTTTATTCCTACTGAGTGTGTTGGTGTATTTTCTTTATTACCCACAAAGTCAAGTAAATTTCAAATTTCAAAGTAAATTTCATTTCAGTGCATAATTAGTGTATGTGTGTTTATATAGAGACATAATGGGCTACAGATGAGGCTAAATCAAGGTCTGCAGATTTACTGAAGTAAGATTCACTAAACTTGTCAGATCAGTAATTGCGCAAATAGCTGACGAATGGACGATCAGTTACACTCATAACGAATTACAGCTCATAACATTTCTCCTGATTGATGGCCTTTGTTGATTTATGTGATTTTAAAGTAATACTCATAGTTTCCTCTATTACTGCAGAAACTTATATAACAACTTTCTATGTCAACCACAATGTGGTGTGTGTTTTCATTGTGGTTTTAATTCATTAATGCAGTAGAGAGAAAATTGATGTTTGTATAATTAAAGTATTTCAGCCTTGACTTTTTGTAATACACTGACACATCAGTATGTAGCTCAGGGAATGTATTTGTGCAGTATTAAATGAGCTGAGGTCACTGATAGTAAAACTGTGATGAATTGGATCATAAGACTATAAGAGTTGTGTTTTCCAGCCGGGCCTGTGGTTCCTGGAGATGTGGAGAAGGGGTCTAAAGCGGTGGCCAACTCTAACTTGGGAGAGATCCTGCCTGTGTACCGTCAGGACAGTCACCTGGCAGTTCAAGGAGGCAGTCACGACTTCCCTGGAGAAGGCACGTACCACCTAAAGTTTGACAACTCCTACTCATTATGGAGGAATAAGACTCTGTACTACAGAGTGTACTACAGTGCCTGAGGAACCAAGTGCACCTGTGCAAATGAATGTTTCGATGATATATATTTTTGACCATATATATATTATATATATATATATATATTTACAGCACTGTATACATATCATTCCTGCTATTCTTAATTTGTACTTTAATTTTATTTAGATGCAATCACTGGCCCAATCAGATCAAATACTTTTTGCTAGTCTATATGAAATGTTTTTAAAGTTGAGTGGGATCTTGAAGCTTGGTCTATGTGCAATGTGTTAAGTGTATTTTTCAGATGTTGTGTGCAAAGAATTTGTGAAGTGCCCGTGTATGTTTAGCACACTACTTCTCAACTGTGGCCTCAGTAATCAGGTGATACAGCGGTTCAGGGAAAGATGGTCATTCAGGTGAAATGATTGCTCACCGCTATATGGTGAATAAGGAAGCACATGGACAAAGCCAGTGTGCTGAGTCGGGTGACAAAGCTTTTTTTTTTTTGTACATGCTTATTTTCAGACTTCAGAATGGTTTGAATCACATGAGACGTGTTCTCACATTTGTTTCAGTAGCCATATGGTACATCCTCTGCATCCTCTGTCCAAATCTCCACCAACAGATAAACTCTATATCAAGAAATCAAGAGTTTCATGTTTTCTGACTGCAGACAAACAGGTATTGAATCAGTCACCAGGGATACAACTGGTCACAGTCTGCTTTTTTATGACTTAAGTGGAGTCCGTTTCCGTCACGAAAAGCCAGCGTGTTACGTGACTGATTCAATATTTACCCCAGTTCCATTTTTCTGCGGGGGGATGGGATGGGGCGGGTGGTTTAACACCTGTTTAGTCTCTAAATAGTCACGTCTTTGTAGATGTGCCATTAAACACTTTCAGAATTTCTTATGTGTTTACTTGTGCAGCTTTATCTGTTTCTGGTAAACGTGCAATGTGTTACACTCCGCTCCGTGTCAAGGGTTGTAGTGTTGTGTCGCTATTTATTTTTTTTTTTTTCATAAATTCGTTTTTGCTGATCATCCAAGAATACCAAATGTTGATGTGATATGCCTGAGACAGCGCCATGACGAGGGCAACCAGCAGTAGCCCCAGGGACCACTCTGCTTGCGCACCTGCACCCAAGGTGTTCCCACATGCACCGACGTTGTGACTTTTTGTGTGTCTCCAAAGGGACTGTTGTGCTGCTGAAATACCCAAAACTGCCAGTGTGCTTTTTGTCTACCATGTTTGTGTCCTTCTTTGTGATATATGGATATGATCATTTGTCTTTCTTTTATCTGCTTTTTCTGCCTTTTGTCCAATAAATACTGTTAAACAATAAGCAGTTTTTATTGCGTTTACATTGCCTTAATAAAATAGTTTGTCAAATTTAGTTTTCTCTATTCACCCCACATGTAGTGAATCAGCTAAGACCTATTTAGTTTCATTTGATTTGTTTTTTTGTTTTGTTTTGTTTTTTTTTCTTTGGACAAACTACTTTCTCACTGTTCACATACAGTACCAATCAAAAGTACTTTAGACACTCAGTTACTGGAGATAATTTTCTAAAAGGCCTGTAGACCATACCCATATAGTGAGACCTGAAAGCACTTACTTAAATCCCATAAACTAATTTTTTTATATGTCCATTTGAAGTGTCTTTGTGAATAATTCACCCAAAGGCTTCACTAAAGGCTGGCGATATGGCAAAAATCTAATATTGTGATATTTGGGAATTTTCACAATACACAATATGCTATTTTTTTTGATCAGCTAGAGCACAGTAAAAAGTTTTGTTTCATTGAAATACAATAGTACCAAAAAGCTGAATACAGCCTTTTATTTAATATTTGGCATCAGGCATTACACAATGCAAATAACATGCACAGAGCTGAGTGTTAATGGTTTTATATACAGCCATTGTATTTACCAAGGATCTTTTTAAGTGTGCATTTGTCTTCAAAACAAAAGTATTTAGCATCTAAGCATAAAACTGAAGAGCAAAGTGTATTTTAAGATTATGAGTATGTTAGGATTAAAGTGTATATTAAGATTTTACTTATGATTCAAAGCAAAATACAAGTAATACATGTTTATAGAATGTCAGGGACCATATCCTGTTGAACGATCATTTCATAAAAGTGGGATTTCTGACCATTAGAGTGAGAGGTCAAGAGCATTCCTATTGGTCTTCACTACAGATGTATAGATTACTGAAAAATACCTGGTGAAACACTCTAATGGTAGCTCTAGAACTTATATACAATCTAAAGAGCTCCATGAGTCGTGATAAGTGAGAGATGGTGCTGGCGGGTTTTATTCTGTCATGTGAAAGCCCCTGGGTGTTGGGGGCGGGGTCAGGTCTCTGCAGGCCGCAGTGGTGAACGAGCCTGATTTAAAGCAGCACTGCGCGGTGGTAACACGGGGTGAAGGTGAAGCTGTTTGGCGGCTCTACCTCAGCACGACTATGGGGAAGGTACACTTCTATGCACTGTGGTCGTTACATGAAGCACCTCGTCAGTTTATCAGGTGGGGATTTGCTTCAGCAGAGAGTCAGCCGCGTTTTTAAGTTATAATATATATACAAGCGTTTCTGTCTAATGTTTCTTCAGCAACGTGAGCCGCAAAAGCTACCAGGTTCAGATGCCGCTGCCGCTGCCCAGGCAGCTGGTGGTCTTCAGTCTGGGAGAGTGGACCTCGTTTTCCTCTGAGACAACAGTATTGATTGAGGTCTCAGTGAGTCCCGACGTAAAGCCACAGAGAATTGGGATTCTGTCACCGCATTCAAGGTAGAAGCTCATATGAACTCCAGCTAATATATAAAACGTGTGCTCGAGGTGAGCTGCTGAACCTGCGTCTGGTCTTTCTCTCCCTGGTGTCCGTGTTGTGGAAGGTGCCTGGTCTGGGAAGGTGACTGGACTCTCGACCTTTTGGCCGAATCAGCAGAGAAAAGCAGGAGAGGTGTATATGCAAAAGTGGTGCTCACTGTTTGTGGAGAGGTATTTTTGTATTTTTAAATTTTTACAGGCTCCTACAAGTCTACTACTTCACGTAGTAATACTACACGGCATTAGTTTTGTAGGCCCGATCGTTGGCCTGTAGTGGGGCGGGGCTGTAGTAGGGGGCGGGGCTTATGGGCGATGACGTACCAGGAGCAGGAACCACATCCCAGCGAACACACAACGTTGTCTACTTTCTTACAACGATATCAGCTTTTAACCTTATTTAAACAACGTTTTCACAACGTCATTACCATATGACGCTGTTTTGCGGTATTATTATTACTTTTTGGCAACTTAGCAAAATTCTGTGGAGTTCCTTGCAGATATAATGGAACGTATGAGGGATTCTAGGAGGTTGTGACAACGCACTGACAAGGTTGTCACAACTTTCTGATTTAATTACATTTCAATGTTGTTACAACGTAACTGTGTTTTCAGGGATGTGAATCACAGACAGATATGGGAAAAAATCCAGAGAGAGGAAGAGTGCACTTGGTGAAAGAGAGGGAGTCTCACTCATGCAAGTTTGGAACAATATATTGTCGCTGTCCAATGAAAAACATTTATCTCCATTTTTGTCGATTTTGGGTTTTCTACATAATTTAAACATCACAATTGTTGTTTACATTGTGTAAAAGTTTCATGATGAATGGACCAATAGAAGCGCTCCAAAACAGCTTGGAAAGATTCTGGTTCCATTGACTTACATTAAAAGTAAAGTAGGTTTTTGTTCTCTTCTGTAAAGTTGCAATTTTGGAGGTACTTGGTTTTCATTGGACAGCAACTAAATATATAACAGATCCAACAGAAGCAACTTCATATTGCTTCTGTTGGAACAAAATCTCCAAAATGCAAATTTTACACAAGAAAAAAAAGCAGATTTAATTTTAATGGAAGTCAATACAAGTTACTAGTGATTTTGCTGCATTTTATTTTGGTCCATTTATCACAAAATGAGAGATGATAGACATTTTCAGATTGTCTGACAAAAATGGATATGCAAGGATTTGTTTCAACTGTAGTCATATTTAAGTTTATATACAAAGACATTGTGTGGGTGAACACATCTAAAAGCTGTTTGTTAACCTTCAGCTGTTAATAATCAGGGTGAGGTGCACAGATTATTTTCCTTTGTTGCTTACGCTGTAGGTGAGAGCCAGCTTCGTTAGCAGCACACCTCTTGTGTCAAGAAAGCGACCACCCTCCAGCCAGTCCTCCAGCCTCTGCCAGACTCTACTTGGCAGCGGTAGCAATAACAATGTGAGTAGTTGAATTTGTCTGGCTAAGTTTAATTTACTGTCAACGTCATGTTTTTAGGTTTGTAGCAGGTAAAGTAAGTCTTTTTCCCACACTGTATTCAGTTTACAGTTTGGGTACAGTCCAGTGCTTTGATATTTTTTAGCCCAAACATACCAAAGAGCGAATATTTAGAAAAGAAATGACGAACAGTGCATGTAATTTAGTATTTTTTTCTTTTTTTAATCTCAGAGGTTGTCATCTGAGGACACAATTAGTTATGCTGAGCTCAGAACAAGCAAGGGGGAGATCCAGAACACGAGTCTTGGAGTGTGGGCTGTGGTAAGAGCTGTGTTAATAAGTAGAATTGAAGCATTTGTTAAAGCTTTAATGAAAAAGATCAAGAGCTTCAAAGTGTTGCACTGATGCCTTGGCTTCATAAATTGTTGAAGTTAACCTGAGGGTGCTAGTACACTTGACTACATGATTTTTTCCTCTTTATATGTCTTTATGGTGTCTGAAGGATAAAACTCCAAGGCGGACCGTGATAGGAAAGAGAGGATGTATTTGGAGCTATGAGGGACCTGAAACACCCCACAGGTCAAGCCAAGCTTCCAGCCCCAAGAAGCTCAGATTGAGTGTAACGTCTGTGTCACAAAGAGAGGAGAGGGAAGTTGTCAAAAGAAGGAGGAGCAGCAGAACAGGTATGCTTCCCCTGGTCTCTATTTTATGTAAACCTATCTAATCTATGATCATTAACAGATTGGTTGTCTTTACATTCATTCATTTAGTAGATTATTACATGGTCTCCACAAAGCAGGATTAAATTCAGTAAGCAGAATAATTGAAATCCAAAGTAAGAACGTCCCTTGCCTGTCCATTGAACAGGCTCGACTTTGGATATTCTGGCCCAACACTAGCATTAAAAATAATTTATGCAATATTCTGTAGTTCATCTGCCCATCCACTTGCCCTCGAGCCAGTCGCAGCGCTCACTGGGATCCTAAACATGTATTATGTGATTGCATCACACAATCATTGGGATCACCCGATCATGCTCAACAAGTCCTGAGAAGAGGTAATTCATCTAAAGGCTAATAAATATACCTGTTGTGCTTGCATTAGCGATATAGCACATTATGAGCCAATTAGCAAAACCAAAAAACCCAGTTCAAACAGCCTATTCACAGGCATGCACCCCAGTGTACTTTCACATGTTTTCATTTTCAAATTGCATCATCAGAAGGGATTTTTCCGTATCTTCTCTTCGGAGATTGCTGTGGCTCTGCTGAAGACATTCGCACTCGTCTTAAAACAGAGGCCAAATAATTGTTTTGGTTTTTTTTGTATTTTGCCTCGCCAACTGAGAAATGCTTTGTGAAATACCAAAGTTGGCTCTGCACTAGACAGATTGGTAATCACTATTTTAAAGCAGCCGGTGGTACTACTTTTTTAACATTTTTTGGCATATAGTTAGCCTGTTTATAGTTTTAAAGGAAACGTAACAGGACTTTTTTTAATCACCATGTTATCCAGAGCATCCATCAAAACGTTGGAGCCACACCATGTGTTTAAGTGATCCTGACACAGCTATTCTGATTGGCGGAGAGACTGCAGACCAAGCCCACTGTACAGACTCTATATGGAAACTGGAGATTGGTAGGTTTTTTCACACTAGCATCTGTGTAAGGTGGCCTGGTAAATGTGGCTTGAACATGATTTCAAGGTTTTTGTGTCCTGCTTGAAACATGTAGCAAGAAGCTGTGATGTGTATAACGTGCTTACAGAATGTTGTTTGGACAGCCAACCAACAGGAACAGTCATTTTTATCGGGAATGAAAATTCAGTATAATGCAGGGTGTTTTGTTACAATGTTCATGGAATTAAGTCAGTACCCAAAGCTGTTGATTTTGATACCAGCACTGCTTAATTCTGGTATATTTTCATTTCTCATTATGAGTGCTGGATTTGTATATATGGGTCCAATGAGCTTTTTATTAAGTGATATTTAGAAGCAATTAAAAAGCTGAATTAATTTGCTTTTTCAAAAGCCCAGGTTTTTTGTCTCTCACACTTGTCTACAGATGGTGATTTTTGGCTCCCTATGGATTCCTCTGCAGCAGGTCCTCTGCCACCCAGTGCTCAAGGCCACTCTGCAGCCTTTGACCCCAAAAGTAAAGTTGTCTATGTGTATGGTGGCTTGAGAGAAGGTCAGCGATACAGTGATATTTACATGCTCGACACCTTAACCTGGAAGTGGAAACTCGTCAAAGTGAGTCTGACCGTGTTCTGCCTTGACTTTTAAGCATAGCCTTAATTTTGTACTTAATAGTCATCAAGAATTTAGCACGGTATGTATCAAAGCTAATCCAAATATTACAATCCACCAGGCAAGAGGAAATGTGCCTTCGTTGGCACACCACAGTGCCACTGTCTATAAGAGCGAGCTGTATGTGTTTGGGGGGTTGCAGCCCAGTCGTAGCCCCGGAGGCAAAGCATGCAGTAATGCTTTGTACATCTTCAACCCTGAACATGAGTTGTGGTACCAACCCATCGTGGAGGGTGACCGACCTCTTCCCAGGTTTGGGTCAGTGTACTTCTTTATTATCTGGGTTGTAGCTTCCAGGATTCTGGCCATGATCGATCTTTTGTGCATCTGATAGACTGTTATTCGTTCATGTTTGTGAACAGGCACTCCGCCACGCTGCTGCCTGACAAACTAGTCATATTTGGAGGTCAAAAAACTGCTGCCTACCTTAATGATCTTCACATTCTAGATCTTGGTAGTAGACACATCACTACTTAAAGCTACAAGTTAAACACAGATATTATAAATAATAAAATATCTAATTAAATGGTCACTTTCTTTGTCTTAAAGGTTTTATGGAATACACAGCAGTGAAATATGAAAACATGCCACCACTAGCCCGTGGGTAAGAGTGTCTTTTAGAGATCTCACAATATAGAAATGTTTACATTTGTTTCCATATGCTGTGTACAGGGCAATTTTTTTTATACAGCAAAAATAAGAAGTGTGTGAATATGTGTCTTATGTACATGTGTTGATGTCAGGCATAAGGTTTACAGTTTTTATATGATTTTTAAGATCAAAAGGAAATTTTTCTATGTTTGGTACATTTAAAATTACTACAAAGCTTCAATTATATACTACATGGATTGGTTTAATTATTAAACACAGAGGCAATATAACTTTTTTCAATGACCATTGGGCTGAATTCACAATAGAATGTTTAATTGATTCATAGAATCCAGACACCTAGTGTCGATCTTCAGCAGTAGTTTCAATAAAAAAATAAAAGCAGAAGGGCGTATCAGCAACATCCCACCCCCCCACTCCAATGCCTTCATAAGTTCTGACATTATTAGTTATATATCGTTGCTGTCCAATGAAAAACAAGAATGTCCAAAATGGCAACTTTACCAGAGAAGGTAAAGACTGACTTTATTTTTAATGTAAGTCAATGGAACCATTTTTTTTTAAAGCTATTTTGGAGCATTTCTATTGGTCCATTCTTCCAGCTGTTGTATTTAAATGATATATATGCATGTTTTTCAGTGTGTGTGTGTATATGTTTATTTTTAACACTAAAAAATATTATATACTAATAATTCAGTGGGTCTGCATCTCATGTATAGGTTCTTACATGGCATGTTTGTGATAGTCCCCTTCAAATGCATGCTCTGGTAAGCCCAAGGCAAAGTCAGTTGAAACTGAAACCTAAATTAGCTCGGCTGCTTTAATGTGTTTCGTTCTTACAACGTGCTGTATTGAGTAACATCCAAATGTTGGAACAGCCTTGCAGAAGTTAAATCATGATGCAATGATCATTCATGAGTGTGTTTTTCTCCGTCTGTGTGGTCAGGTTTCATGCTGCTCTACCCGTGTCTGACAACAGGGTACTGATCAGCGGAGGCTGTAGTGCTTTAGGAGCTCTACAGGATCTCCATCTCTTTAATCTAGGTTAGTAGCAATGCCATTACCAACCTAACCTTTGCATTGTATACTAGTGCTTGTATGTTGGATAACTGAAACAGTTTGTTGTCAAGCACACACAAAAAAGCTCCGGGTGTTTGATTTTTTGCAGAAACCAGCTCCTGGACGTCAGTGGTGTGCCCACTGCTCTGCTCAAAACCTCGTGCTGGCCACAGTCTAATCAGCCTGGGTGGCACTGCTGTTTCTGACACTAATGCAAAGGAGCGGGAAGACCACCATCGCACCTGTACCTCCAAACAATTCACTGTCTTAGTGTTTGGGGGTTCGGATGGTGATGGAACATTCTATGACGATGCAGTGAAATGTACTATTGACTTCCCTCCTGAAGGGCAGGGACTACGCACTAAAGGTGTGTGTGAGATTAAGACGTATGGGTGAGAAAGTTTAGTATTTACTGAGAACTGGAAAACTCCTGATTTTTTTTTTTTTCCTAAGCACTTCTGAGTGAAATATTAAATTTCACTTTAATTTATTCATCTTGAGATGGAAAACCCTTTTTTAAAGCTTCTTTTAAAGCTGATTACAGATTTTAGAGATTTAAACAGCTGTTTTGCAGCTACAGCTTTGTAACCTATTACCTAATGCAAACCATTTTCAGCAGCATTACCTGTTTAGCAACTTCAGAGATCAATAACAGGCTGGTTGTCATTTTTGTGCAATAAATATTTTTCCCCCACCTATCCAAAGGCACGTTTAACTTTTATTTGTTTCTTCACTTCTTGTCTGTAACCCTAACATCACGTTCACGGGTGCTTGTGTAGTGTTTTGTTTTTTTTTCTTTGTGTATCTCACTTGGAAATGTATTCTCTGAAAGTTGCGAAGAAGCTAATGAAATTTCATTTCACCAATGCAATAAATACAAAGAACAAAAGGAGCTGGACTCATGATTGTATGAAATTAACTTTAGTGAAGTTTGAATATTGTTTTGACATTAAGACCATGTAACAATTCAACAGAAATGTTTAAAAAAGAAATTTATGTTCGCAAGTCGTCAGGAGTATCTGGTTGACATGATGGGTGGCTCACTTTGAAGGCTTCAAGCTTCGTTAATGTCTGATTTAGCCGCTTGATGGTGGGAAACTGGTTAACATCCACTTTAAACCTTTAACAAAGAAGAAAAAAATAGTTTTAAAGGTGCGTTCTGCAAATTCAACACATGGGTTGGCAAACTTTTTTTCTATATTAGGTTCATAAAGTTATTCAAAATGTAAAGCTGTTACTTAAAGGGCCGGTCTAGTCAAAACTTAATGTATCCATCACTACATGTTACAAACTCATCTACATGCCTCCTATAGCAGAGCCACAACAGTTCTGAACAAGAGTTTTTCTTTAAAGGCTACTGGGATTAGAAGATTACATAACATGGCAGAAAACATGAAATACTAACACTGGGTCCGATTTTCCCTTTAACGGTTTTTGTCATTCTGAGACGAGACATACCTTTCAGCATTGTAGACCTGGGGCACGAGACAGATGTCTGCCATGGACAACTAAAAGCAAAAAAGGTAATTAACACAAATGTAAAGTACAGAAATGTGGTTAATGAGGTAGATCAGTCTGTTTTTAATCAAAATATGTGATCAGCCGATATTTCTCCAATTTAGCCGATCCCGAAAGCCGATCGATGGCGTTAAACAAATGAGCCTAATTTCGGTATTTCCTGCTAGCATTTTATCCAGGAAGTGGAGCCCTCTGTGAAACCCCCTCCTGGCAGATCCCTGCAATTCCTATCTGAACCACTATGTGGAAACACATACCCTTTCATTTTCCACAGACTGACTAAAGCAGCAACCTCAAGAAAAGTATGCGCTGATAGAAAACATGTCGTCCGTCTGGCAGTGTTTTACCGCATGTGACTCAAACTTATGAAAGGCGTTTTGTAAAATCAACGTGTCTCGTGGGGAAACCAAGACATTTAACACTACTAATCTGATACGGCCCCTAAGAGTACACCATGCAGCTGAATACAGTGAGTATCAGCAAACTGCAGAGCTAGCACAAAACAAATTACCCAGAAAACCACGCAGACCAGATCTGACCGGTACGAACAGAACAGCAGCAACAATTCAAGACCTACATTTAATGACTGAAGTTTTGACTGCATGTACTTTAAGGGTCTTAATGTAATGATTGCAGTATTGGGGATATTTGTTTGGTTTACTTTGTTTATTTACTGTTAATTTAGTTTAAAATATTATGCTGTTTCACATGAGCTCGTTAAAAATGGTAATAAACCAGTTTCGACCATGTTTCATGACTTGCTTGCGATAATAACTACGTGTAACAGTGGCATATAGCCCCGCACTTGATCGATATCGGGTATCGGTTATCGGCCGATTGCGCTGAAAGGTGATTGGCGATCGGAATCGTCCTCAAAAACGCTGATCGGTCCATCTCTAATTTAAACTGCACACTAACTGGATGATATTTACCAGGACATTTTCTCATAGATGCCATTTGAATTAATTTATTTATTTATTCAGCTTAATCTTAAAACACGGAATAGCTCTCTTGAGGTGTGGGCCAAAAGAAGATGCACACTTTGATTTGACTATGGTACACGTCTGGTCTGGCACTGTTTATGCAACCTCACAACGTTTATTTCCATCCAGAGGTGCACTGATTTTTGGCCAAGATCTTGTGTTGATTACAGGATAGTCAGTCTACTCTATACACCCTGTGTTGTCTATTTCATGTGTGAAGATGATTCCTCATGCTCTCTGAACCACAATTTGAAGTCATTGAACTTTGCATTGTCGTCCTGGAATATGCCTGATGGAGCACTGCTTCATGTGTGTCCCTTCTTACCCTGACACGCCCATCACTCTGAAATAGGGTCAGGGAAATATCATATTAAATAATAAAATCATGTTTCACCACCCCCCACCTATCACTGAGCGACACACTAGCTTGCTCAAAGACCCTCATTATCATTTTTCACTCTGAAGTACGTCTCGTTACAGAAGAAAAATGTGCTACGAATTTGAATTTATACTGGTTTGCATATATTGGGCAGTCGTGGCCTGAAGGATAGGGATCCGGTCTTGTGACCAGAAGGTCGCCGGTTTGATCCCCGGGATCCCCCAGGCCACGACTGAGGTGCCCTTGAGCAAGGCACCTAACCCTAACTGCTCCCCGGGCGCCGTGGATAGGGCTGCCCACCGCTCCGGGCACGTGTGCTCACTGCCCCCTAGTGTGTTCACTAGTGTGTGTAAATGTGGGTGTTTCACTGCACGGATGGGTTAAAAGCGGAGGTCAAATTCCGCTGTGTGCAAAATCACATGTGGCTAATTTGAATGCCTATGCCTATTATTTCTTTTGCCTTGTTGAGAGACAGCAGTAAAAAGACTTTAGATGGAAAACCAGAAAGAAAAACTAGAAAAAACAGTAGACGTCCAAGAAACAATGGACTATGTACTTGTCCGGTTATATTTGGTGTTTCTAAAAGGGGAAGATGGTATAAAACAGGCTGTAATTTCTGCCATTCACCCAACATGGAAGTCCATGTCTACATGAAAAGGCAATACTTTAACTTCATAATCATCTCATTTCAGTCCAGTGTGCTGTAGTACAGAGCTTGAACAACAAACTCTGTCTCGCCTCACAGCTAAATAAAATAGCTTTCACAGATTGTCCTTTGCTTGTATGTTTATGTAACCACACACACACACTCATATCCGCTCTTTACCTCATTCCCAACACAGTATGTTCCAGCAGTCTGCTTCAGAATGGGCTCCAGGGCTGGGAATGACAAGCCTGATTAGTGGCTGAACAGAGTGTACAACTCCAATTAAGAAGCTAATGAATGTTTAATAGCTTCTGATTCTGTTAGAATACTGTATGTGATTCATGTGAAGCCAAGCCAAGAACTGCATATATCTTGATCCCTTCACATAACAAATCTAAACTGAAACTCACCCTCAAATCCTCGATTGATGAAATGTTGAGCCCACTGTACTTTCTCTGCCCCGATTTTCTGTATCACATAAAGATTCTAAAAAAAGAAGTAAAATGTAGTGCTCAGATTGACTACATATGACATCATGTATAAAAGTATGCATCGCTGAATACAGTACAGTGAAGTCAGAGACCACCTTTCATTTATTTTGTTTCTGGATAAAATAACTAATTATTTATCCCTTTTTTCAGAGAGTTTTAAAATAAGAGAATCCACCTTCATAAAGACGATCAAAGGAAAATAAGGGAGAAAAAAAATTCAGATCTGCAATTAAAAAATTAATAAATCATAAAGAGGAAATGGAATTGTAAAGCTTATATATTAGAAAGAGAGAGAGGGGGGGGGGAAATCAAGCTCCACTCTTCTTCAGATCTGAAAAAAAATCCCCTGGTATTTCAGTTCATCCTTTCACTGAGAAAGACAATTAAACAATAGAAGGATGTGCAAATGTAAAGAAGCCCCTCACTAGGAAAAAAGAAAATAAACAAACATGTTTAAACCAATTACTTGTATCACAAGAAGAAGATAATGTAACCAACCAGACTAAACTTTAGAGGTCTTTAGACGTCTGAAATCAAGACTATGATAAGATTCTTAAAGGCTGTTTTGACTGAAAATGAAATTAAATGAATCATAGTTTCACAGGATTGTGTTATATATTTAGTTGTTTCATAATAAAGCCTAAAGCAGATGTGGGATTTCTGAAAATATTGTAAGGCCCTATTTTTATTGAAAACTGTAGAACACAGTCAAATACATAGACAAAATAACACATCACATGTATTTTAATTAATTATCACATTTTTTATTTTAAGAAAACAGTTAGACCAATGTATACAGCTGCTTTAAATAAATGTTATTGCATCATGTAATCTATTAAGGAACTTTAGAAAAAAAAAGAAACATAAAAAAAGACTTAAAACAGCACAATATAACATACTAACATATATATATATATATATATATATATATATATATATATATATATATATATATATATATATATATATATATATATATATATATATATTACCCACTTATAGTGCAGTTTAACCACTTATCTAGACCCATGCAACTCCATATTCTAGTCCAGCTTTAAAAAAAGTGCAGTTGACTGAATTACCCATGGAAATTATACAAATTAGGCCAGGTTACAAAGCATCTGCCCATTTGCTCATCTAATTCCCCCATGAATAAACTCACGATCTGATTTTTCTAGGACAGGCAATGTTGAAATTAGTTTGCATGACTATTCCACCATCTCATATTAAAAACAACGTAATGGATGCATTTGCCAAACCAATATACACCATGTTTGAATCTTTTTTGGATGACTGTCCACAAAATTTGCAAACACTGGTTGGTGTGATGTTCACCAAGCCCTGTTTACATCAGCTCTCTCATCACTGCCAAAGCCATATTCAAGTCCTGACTTTGGTTTGAGAATACTGGCAAAACTTGACAATATTTTAATAACACTTAAATGAAAAAAGTTTTAAAAATTTAAATGAATACTCATAGTTTTATCTATTACTGTTGACAACCATCTTTAAATAACTTTGAGCTGCCACCATGTAAAACATGTTCTATAAATAAAAATTATTACTATTAATATTATAACACTTGTTTGAATTGATTACAAGCATACGCTTTATCCAAAAACTAAGATCCCTTTCAAACTATAAATTGACTGTACATTCTTCTGCTATTGTCTAAACCTGCTGAAGAACAGAATCCTGGGAAATGTTTATGCATCTTAGACACAGTAAATGTACCTGTAGAGGCTGGATCCCAGAGGCGATGAGGTCACAAATCATGCGCACTTGAGCCCGCTGCTTTGGGTCAGCTGGGAGGAGCCGCGGCCCTGGACGAGTCTCATCTATGTATTGGATGATGGCCAGCTGGCGGCACAGGGAGGACCATTCTTTTACACACTACAACACTGGTTACACTACTGATTTACATTTACATTTTAAGGCTGAAATAAAATTTGTATTTTGTAAATTGTTAATTATATGCATGATCAAAAGTAAAACTTACTGACTGAGACAGGGTGATACCATCAATGCTCACAGCAGGCACTTGCTGCATTGGATTCAAAGCTTTAAACTGATCCATGAGCTGAAAAGGATATACTGAGTTAATGTAATAAAATGTCTAATTTAATTTATTGTGTTTGTAACCCTCAATAGACAGATGTTTCATTTATTTTTGATGATAATAGGAATAGATTCTGTCTCAATGTCGACATTCTGTAAATGTTTATGCATCATCAGTGGTAACAACATACATGTACATGTCACAAATATCAGGTGTGTCCATCAGCCCACAATCCTAAAAGTGGTGCAATACCATAAATCTTTTTCACAAGATCACTTAAAGCAGTAGTTCCCAACACTGGCCCTGGAATAACCCCTGCCTTCCACATTTTAGAGTTTTCCCTGCTCCTAACACTCCTGATCCTGCCAATCAGGGCAGAGGTTATTCTAAGACCGGTGTCTTAGATGTTCGCTGATCGGTGTATATGCAAATATTCTAATTGCCAGCCCTGTATTATGCCACATCCAAAGTTAAAATAAGTTAAAGGAGCAATGGGTAAGATGACATAACCAGTTAAATTCATACTACAAACAATAGGGGGCAACATATCAACAGAGAGTCGCGGTGTGGTGTCCACCCCTATTGTAATGGTAGCATTAGCATCTGTTTACTTGCCAGTCTAAAAGAAACGTTACAAATTTAAAGTTTATCCCTTCACTCGCCAAGAGGGTCTCCAGCAGTAGAGAGCAATGCCAATGCTAAAGCTTGTTTTGCTTCTATTAATATCAGTTATTTGGTTTTCTGCAGAATGTGGCTTCTTGCCTAAAGCAGATGGCAGCAGTCACGATTATGGTGATTTGCCCAAAGCATCAACTATCGTTGACTTTACTCTTTCTTCTATTGGCTACCTGTTCTTAAATAATCTAACTGGGAGCAGCACCTTCAACATGACTGAAAGGAAATCCGAAACCCTGCAGGAACAGTACTTCATCTTCATCCTCGCATGCTGGACTGATGGCAGATTCTACAGACTCTATACTACAGTGACTCACTAGCGCCTCTTGAGGTACAGCATGGTATTATGAGACAGAACCGGCCAGGCTAGCTAGTTAGCTGCTAACTTTAATAGATATCTCTGCTACACAATACACAGGCATCATTTATGTACTATCAAAACGTGTTATTTCATCATATTCTGTTGATAGTTTTAGTTAATTCTATAATGTTTTAAATAAAAAAATATTACATATTTGCCCTTTAAAATATCCAGTAGTGGAAAAAAAACTTTAGTGTACAATTTTTATTGGCTTGCTGTTTTTAATATAATGGAAAAACAGTACAGCCAATAAACAGTAAATGTGCATTTAAATGTGGAGAGGTTTGTAGAAGATACACATACTTAATTTCACAAAAACATTATTTGACCAGAGGTGCCTAAACGTTTGCACATTACTGTTTATATATTGTTGTGACTAAAAACAGGGATGATTAAACTTTTCCATTATATGAGCCCTTTAAACTGAAAACAAGAGGTTCACTCAAATCACAACACTGACAAAGCAACAGCTGGAGCTCTTACCTGTTGGCCTCCATCCTGAATAAGGTTTACTGGTACTTGATCATATTCAATACCCTTCAGGGCGAAAGCTAGAGGAAGTGGAACACATGCATAATAAAAAAGAGACAGTGACTTCAACTAAAGACTAAATAGAGTGTTAACCATTCATAAAGCCGCAGAGAAAGCATCTTACCTATCCGGACTCTCCACGAGCAAGAACTTCTGAAATATCCATGAAGCACAGGCTGCAAAATGAGAAACAGGTTATTATAAAAGGTAGCTTTTTATAATGTTGAAAAAAGGAGACAGTGGCCAATACTAAACCTTAATCTGCGTCGCCATAGCACTGACATGTAACAGTAGGGCTGAAGTTTTTGGGTTATGTTTGGGGGGGAAAGTCCAGCATCTAGCCAATGAAATGCTTCCCAATACTACCTCCTCTTTTCCAAAACGACTGCGTGACTAAGCAGTTCAGAATTTACACTGGCAAGCTAAATCCCACACTTCACTACACTTAGTGCACTACACAGGTCAGGGAACAATGCACCCACATAATAAACCACAAGCCCCCTGACCCTAAGCCTAGCTCTAAAAATAAGATCATATAAGCATCTGTGCACAAACTAAACTACAGTTGCATCATATGTACACGCTTTACCTTCATTAAACATGCCAGCGATGTACGCATCACAGAGCTGCTGTGCGAGGCAGAGTAAGAAGTGGACCTATTATTGAGCGTAAACCCGAAGACATGACTGAAGTTAGCTTCTTTATTGGAATTCCCAGTTCCACCTTAAATGGTGCAGCAGTACATTCTGGCACCTGAAGAAAGACTTCCGCCACAATGCAAGATCTGCACCATTTAAGGTGGAACGTTGAATTCGAATAAGATGCTAACTTCTAATAGCAGTGACTGAATTATATATAATTATATTCTTTTTACAGTTCAACTGTATATCAGTCTGTGTGTGTAACGTATGTGTAACCGTACACTGGTATTATATAAGGGAAAAAAATGATAGACTATGGATCCATACTTCTTCCTCAGACAGGTCCGTAACACCAATCACCATCCGATTTACTGAAACAAGGGCGGGTCTTACAACGAGCAATGTTCTAATTGGTTGGCTCACAGAGGGAGCTCGCCAATAGAATCCCTCCAATGGTGGGAGTATTCCTTCTGTGGATTTCGATTGGCTTCCTCGCGTCCATGTCCCGCCCACTTCCAAAGTCGTTGAGGGTTAAAGGATAAGTTTGAAGGCTGCGTTTGCTAAGCACGTTCCCCCCTGGCGTGGCCTGGGTTCAGCTTCTTCGGAGAACTTGCATCCTTTAATACCCGCTTTCTATCATGGCAGCGACGTTAGTGCGTTCTCTTGTGCAGAAGAGGGTAAGAAACACAACGGGCAGTAACAATAAGGCGCTATGTATTAGTTGTGGGCTGTGTGTCACGTGACTGCATTCGGGCGCCTGTATTGAGCGGAAACCTGAAGAAAGAGGTGGTTGAAGTTAGCTTCTTTTTCGAATTTCCCGTTCCACCTTAAATCGTGCGGCAGGTACATGTACGTTGGCTTCTTACTCGAATTAAAATAAGAAGCTAACTTTAGAAAGCAAGCAGTTGAGCTTTTGCAGCAAACTTGCACCGAGCCTGAGTTTCAACCCCTTGCATTGACAATCGTTGACGTTTGCACTTGAACTTGAGCTGCACCTGCTCCAATTCTTCTGCATAAAGTGAACAAAGTGAAGCCCATTGTGTTTATAAGGTGCTGCAATACCTGCAGCTGTTCGTTGTCTGCACAGTTCTTACCACATGACCTAGTGTAATCGCTTAATAAGTCTTTTCCTTCACTAACCTTTCACTCAGACAGGTTCTTCTCAGTTCAGCTCCATTGTTCTCATTCTCATTTTGCAAAGTGACAAACTGAACGTCTCCTTATGTCTATTGCATTTGCAGAAGGCTTTTATAATATGGCTATGTTTCCTGATGTTTCAATAGACATGCTTGTTTTGCATGGTTTAGTCTTTTAATAAGAAAGTTCTGCTCACCCCATGCATTAACTAAGTGGTTGTGTTATGTAACAGATTGTTATTATGCTCTTCAGCAGGTGCCTCTTCAGGTGGGACGCATGTGTTACTCATCCTCTGTGGTAAGTTAGTGATTACAGGTGTACTGCATAAAGAAATTTCCTGTTTTGGGTATATTTGGTCAAAGGATGCAGTGACTGTGACTCTGTTGAGTATGTCATCTTTGGAGGAGTGTGCTTGAAAATTATGGAGGTGGAGCGGTAGAGGAAAACGCATCCATTTAAAAGGCATGCATCTTTCACCACTGTCAAAATTCTGGAAAAAATAAACTCTAAATTAGCCTTTCCTGACCCTGCAGTGGCCCAAAATAACTGTGATCACAGTAGCAAGACATAGAAAAGGGATGGCGTCTGCCATTTGCAAATGCCCTTGGACAAGAGGTTTGTGCAGGCATGAACCAGACTCGCAACCGCTACCTTGATCTGACCTGACCCGGTCGGACCCGACCCGGTCTGACCCAGTCCTTGTGCACAGTATGAGATGGATTATAGCAAACATGGTTTTACAGATGCTATGTGACTCAGACTGTCACTATCGTCAGTTCTCTAATTAGCAGTTATCTCAGTACTCCAGTATTGGGCTAGCACTGCTAAAGTGTTATGTATTATGAGCCCTCAGTTACTGATGGTAATTGTTAAACATGAAGTGTTTTTGTTTCACAGCCTGTCGTGATGATTGCTGTAATATGTTTAACTTTTAAGCTTTGTTCTAAGACCACCACCCATGTTGCCACTCTTTGCATAATGTATAGAATTCACGGTCAGACTTGAATTGTCTGGTACAAGTCTGGTACAAGTCTGGTACAAGTCTGGTACAAGTCTGGTACAAGTCTGGTACAAGTCTGGTACAAGTCTGGTGTCTTTATACTACATATTTATGATATTTGTTCTCTTTTTCTCAGCCCACAACCAAGTTGTTCATTGACGGGAAGTTTGTTGAATCCAAGAGCTCGGAATGGTTGGACATTCACAATCCAGTGAGTACACGCAGTAAAACGTGGGAGGATTTTCCAGTTTGGACATTTGGGGTTTAAATTGTGTTGAAGGACAACTTTTATGTGTTTGTTATTTGTATTTTCTGTGTTTTAGGGTGCTTGTGCTGCAGTGTATGTTAACACTGAAACATTTACGTTATTTGATTTTTGTTATTTTCTTGCAAGTGAGTCATAATCAGTGTTAATTTTGACAGCAAATTTTGATTTAGTCTTAGTCGTAGTCTTTTGACTAAAATGTCACTTAGTTTTAGTCATAATTTAGTCATCTGAATTGTTCTTAGTTTTAGTCTAGTTTTAGTCGACTAATTATCATAAAAATATAGTGGACTAAATCTATAGTCGATTCAGTCGACTAAAATATAAATAGTGTAAAATGTAAGGCTTTTTCTTCAGTTCTCTAAAGTCACTGTATATACTTACACGTTTATTAACCAGTTATGGAATATTATTTGAAAGACCAATACACACACACACACACAGATTTAACAAACAACATCTGAGGTCTTCCGTAACTGCAAAGTAAGAGAAAATAGAAAATAGTTCGTCAACGAAATTAACACTGGCCATAATACAAATAAGTGATGTTAACTGTGTAAAGAACAGCTGCTTTGCCGTGTTAACCTGATCTTTGTTCTTTGTAATCTGCATCACTGAAGGCGAAGGCACAATAGACTGTGCTAACACACACATTTCCACTTTCCTAGATAAGACCTCCAGTAGCGCTTAGCAGGCACTTGCTTCACAGGAGCAGTTCTGCTCAGTGTTACTGAGATTATAAAAGGTCAAATGCAGTAGTGTAGTTAACTGTCATGCAGTTTTTGGGATTTTAAAATGTTTGCTGGACTACGATTAAAAGTTCAGAGTCCAAATATTCTTTACTTGCCTGTTGGAGGATATTTGGTGTGTTCTGAAACAGTTATTTACAGAAGTTGTTTCACTACATGTTTAGTCTAGAAATATGCTTTGTGGTGAAGCAAAGCTATATATTTAATTAAATAGTGGTGAAACCGAAAGTGTCGCTGACAGTCTTTCCTGGTTACTCCTTTGTGCTTGATATTCTTATATCAAAATTGGTGAATGGGCAAATAGAAATAAGTTTAAAAAAAATTGGAATAGAATCTTTTTTTCAGTTTTTCAGCTTCAGTTTTTTTCTTATAAAGTACCATTTAAAGATGTACAGTGGTTATACTCAGACCTCTTTTAACGGACAGAAACTAAAGGAATAGGCAGGGCACACTCTGGTATTGCAATCCTTGTGGTGTTCCAGTTTTCATGAAGAGAAATCTAACCTTGTGACCACTAAGAAGCAGTTCAGTTTGGCGTTTGGACATAACCAGAGTCCATTGAACTGTCACATTATAAATATGTTTTGAATTCTAAGGTTTTCCAAACAGAGTAGCTGTTATTGAATTTAGACATGTTAAAGATGTAGCACCTATACTACTGCAGTAAAAAGAACATCCATGATGGAAATCCTTCCTTCTCTGTTTCTCTGCTCAGGCTACCAATGAAGTGATTGGCCGAGTACCCAAGGCCACCCAGGAGGAGATGCTGGCGGCTGTGGACTCGTGCTCACGAGCATTTCACTCCTGGTCTGAGACCTCCATTCTGACCCGCCAGCAGGTCTTCCTCCGCTACCAGCAGCTAATTAAAGACAACATAGTAAGTCCTTGTGTGCGATGCTGTGGATCGTTAATGAGTCTTTCAGCATAATTATTTTATTACTGAATTATCTGAAGTCACACTACAAATCCTGTACAGGGAACCTTAAATATTTCATTATCTGCCCATTTCTATTTATTTATTGGGGAATAATAATAATAAAAATTAAAAATGGAAGGATCTGTTGGCTATGTATCGGTATATCAAAATATGTGCTCGGATATTTCTCCAGTTTAGCAGATCGATGGCGTTAAACAAATTAGCCTAAATTCTGTATTTCCAGCAAGCGTTTCATCCAGGAAAAGGAGCCCTCTGGTCAGCTCCCTGCAATTCCTATCTGAACCGCTAGGTGGAAATACACACCCTTTCATTTTCCACTAAAGCATCAGCCTCACATTGTTACCGTATGTGACACAGACTCGTAATAGTAAAATCAGCTTGTCTCGTGGGGGAACCAAGACAAAGACATTTAACACTATTAATCTGATACGGCACTTAAGAGTACACAACGTGGCTGAATACAGTGAGTATCAGCAAACAGCAGAGCTAGCACGCGCAGCCCAGAGAACCGTGCAGACCAGATCTGACCGGTACGAACAGTACAGCAGCAGAAACAGCCAGAAAGCTAAAGGAGCCACAGCCAGAGTGATTGAGTTTATAGCGCTAGATAACCACGTTTAGACCATGTTTCATCACTTGGTTGCGCTAATAATTGCATGTAGCCCTGCCGTGGCATATAGCCCCGCCCTCGATTGGTATCGCCTATTGGCCGATCGCCCTGAAAGGTGATCCGCGACTATCTCTAATAATAATAATAATAATAATAATATTATATTTATTATTCTTGTTGTTGTTGTTGTTGTTGTTATTATAATTATTATTATTATTATTATTATTATTATTATTATTATTGTTGTTGTTGTTGTTGTTGTTGTTGTTGTTGTTGTTATTATTATTATTATTATTATTATTATTATTATTATTATTATTATTAACATGTAAAATATAAAATGTGCCGTGTCTTTTGCACTGGAGACACTCTTGGCAGGTAAAAGTCATTAAGTTTGATGTTAAATTAGCTACATTTCCTTTAGACTGGTGAGGAGGGAGGTGGAGGAGCTGTACATATTCTGGTTATATGTTGCCCTCTATTGTTTGGAGTGTGAGTCCAACTGGTTGTTTGAATTATTCCCAACATAGTTCTGTCACAGACTGCCTCATATCACAGATCTTTTTGTGTATTAGATTTTATGATGGCTAGGTTTTAACGGGCAGTGTACAGTCCTCAAAAATGCTCTTAAGTTTAGAGACTCTGATATGATTCTGCCTATTGCTATGCGTATTTTACGTATTCCTTACACTGCTGTTGTACGTGTCCTCTTACAGAAAGAGTTAGCTAAGCTCATCACACTGGAGCAAGGTAAAACGCTAGCGGATGCCGAGGGCGACGTGTTCAGAGGATTGCGTAAGTCTCATCGTTCATCTTTCCGTTGATCACCAGTCTTTTTAAAGGGGAATTCTATGACTTTTACACATCTCCACAATGAAATCTTTAAGATGTAATCAAAGTTATTCATAGTGGATTGTTGTGAAATGCTCTGTTCTGAAGAAACTTGGTCAGAACTGTTCACGGTGGTGTTAAAAGGAAGAGTTTAATGCTTCTGAAAGCTACCTAACAGAAAATCATTACATTAAATGGTTATGAACGTGCTGCCTGATGCCTGAGATGTTGCTTTATGATAGATCTGTGATCTAACTTTGTTGTAAGGCAGAACAGGGTTGTCTTAAATGAAGCAGTGTTTTACCATCGTCAACCCTTATGGCTACAAATATTCTTTTCAAATTAAAATCTTGGAATACTCATGAAAAAAACAATATATAAATTCAGATAGCGAATTAGTGGGCACAGATAATCCAATGGGTATTGTAGGTGTGTAACTGGGGTCCGAGCCACTAGGGGGCAACCCTTGCGAGCAATTATTTAAAATTCTAAACACATGTTTGGTATATTACTGGCAGCACAGTGAGGAAAATCGTCATTGTGTTAAAGCCAACCTAATCATGACCATCTCTTAATGATAATATACAATTTGAAACAATAATACTGACCATGGTTATCGTTTCATCACTGGTGAGGGTACCATGACTGGGAATAAAAGGAGCATCCATCTTTGCAAAGATGGGTCATGACTCACCACTTTATACCAGATATTGTGAGCCAGTTGTCTCGATCGTATTGTTTAGCATGCATAATATCGTGAAAAGATTCAGGGAATCTGGAGAAATCTCTGTCTGTGTAGGGGCAAAGCTGGAAGAGCCTGTTGAATGTGTGTGACCTTCAAGCCCTCAGATGGCATTCCATGAGACATCACCATGCTATTGCGTTAAATATAGCCAAATGGGCTTGGAAGTACTTCTGAAAACCGTTGTCCGCTGCTGCGTCAAGTAGTGCAATTTGAAACTCTGTTAAGCAAAGAGAAATCCATACATCAAACCTATGCAGAGAGGCTGCTGAGTTCTCTGGTCCTGAGCTCATCTCCGGTAGTCCTAAAATTGAAATGTGTGCTGTGGCCGGATGATTTGAAGTTTTAGCATGTGTTTGGGGAAAATTGAAGTCGAGTTCTGGGAAAGTTATCAGGGAACGGTGCACAAGCCAACATGGTTCATGGTATGTGGATACATGGGTACATCATGAAGAGAATTGTCCAATTACAACATCAGAATGCTGCCGAGTAATGTAAATCTTGTGTAATGTGAGGAAGGATGTAATATAATGGTAAACATGCTTCCGTCTCAACTCTGAGGAAGTTGTGGGCTTCAAATTCACAATTTGTTTATATCTACAAAATACAATCGTGTTGGTCCGTGAAAAAGGCCCAACTTACAATACAAAGTACAAACCTCCAGATTTGTGATGTGTTGCTTTGCCTGGGGAGTCTGTAACAGCTGCATCTCTAAAGCCGAATCTAATTAGTCAGCCTCCCCAATTAAAGAAAAAAGTTGTCAGCAGTGAACTGACGGTCTCTAGAAGTAAGATGTGAATGGCCAACAAATATCTACACCCTTTACGTGTTATTTTTACTGCTGTCTTTTCTCTTAACTGCATTTGTTTTAGCTGTCAGAGGTTTATTTGTTGTCTTTGTTGGGCTAAATGTTTTGCTTCTGAAGACAGGACGTATGTGTATAAGGAGGTGTAGTATTGGTTGTGCAGTTTATGTTAACCTGTGCTCTCTTTTACATGTGTGTTACCAAAAACAATGTAGCCAGATGGAGGCCCACTGAATATTTTTGGGCTGATATCTGTGACTTTTAATTTTGGTATTATTATGTACTATAATAATATCACGGTATAATAATAATTATTATTATTATATGCTTATATGGCACCGTTTACATATACAAGGACTCACAATGTTCTTTTATTTATAATAATCCCATACAATTTTAAATTACTGAAATGAAATCTGCAGTTGCTGCTGTAAAGAAACTCAAACCATACAGTCCAAACTGTTTGTATAACAAATATTTTGAAAAATGAGTCGAATTCCTCTTTAAGTTTGGTAACCGTCTTAAAATCTGCTCCAAGATTAATTTGAATATTAACAGAAATTGAGAGTTATTCATTCCTTCAGTCTCTCTTTGTTTTCAGAGGTGGTAGAGCACACCTGCAGCATCACCTCGCTCATGCTGGGTGAAACTTTGCCTTCCATCACCAAAGACATGGACACCTACACCTACCGGCTGCCTCTCGGTGTGTGTGGCGGCATCGCCCCCTTCAACTTCCCTGCTATGATCCCATTGTGGATGTTCCCCATGGGTATGGTGTGCGGAAACACCTACCTGATGAAGCCCTCCGAGCGAGTGCCAGGCTGTGCCATGATGCTGGCCAAGTTGCTGCAGGACGCTGGAGCTCCAGATGGAGCGCTCAATGTCATCCATGGCCAGCATGACGGTACGGACCACGCTGGGCATATTCTGAAATAATATCTACTTACTAAGTAACCAGGACCTGGTTTTTATGAGAGCTTCTTGAAGTAGAAGTGCTGGTTTAAGGTCAGATTCATGTCTTATTAGTGATGATCGTATTGACAAGAGCAGAACGTAGTGGGCTAAGCTTGGTGTATACAGGCTTAACTAATTAATTAATTGGTTTGTTTGTCTTGGGGCTGTTTTTAGTCAACAGAGTTGATTAGCAGTTTGCGACATCAGTTATGAAAAAGTGACTTTCTGTTGGTTATTAAATAAAACAGTCCTCTGTAGTATCTGATTACACACACAGTCATTAAGTTAAATCGTAATACATGAAAGCACGAGGAACCAAAGAAGACTTAATGACGAGATTAGCTGATTAGTCAAAAATAGTTGATAGATACATTGATTATTGAAATAATCATATAGCCTTAGTACACATGACTCCAGGGAGTTGACTTTAAAACTAGTTTGCAGTAGAAACATCATTTAATGGTAGTTTTGAACTAAAATGAGGAAAACAATGCTTGTGTTAACATGTACTTCATAGTCTGATAACTGCAAAAATTGTTAGTAATTTGATCGGTGTGCATACATGCACTTGGGTTATTGGGCATGCAGGCAATAATCAGATTTCTTTAACCGGCCAATAAACTCACAGTGGAAGATGTGACCTAAACGTAACATATAACACAAACTTCATGCAACACACATCAAGTCACATTATCCGAAAATATAAATGTACATCATCTAGCAGATGAAGAATATTCACAACTTTCATCTCATCAATCAGGTATTTGGTTTTAGCTTCAAAAGTCTTTTATTGGCATCTCGTGTAAAAAGCTTTATTTTGGGTACCATGTGTAGACAATATTAGAGTAAGAGTATGCATACACTGAAAAATGTCAGCTAAATTCCAGCTCTCTTTTCATAATCAGATTCAAAGACTTTAATCCAGCCTAAGAAATCCAGGCATGCTGTTTACATGCCACATGAATAATAAGATATCAGCAGAAATCCAATTATGTAAACAAACTCAAAGTGATCCAGTGAGAAGAGTTAGGCCACTGTGAGAAGTCGTTTGTTCTTTATAATCTGTTTTTTTGTGTCCGTCACTGCAGCTGTGAACTTCATCTGTGATCACCCCGCCATAAAGGCCATCAGCTTTGTGGGCTCCAACCAGGCAGGAGAGTACATCTACGAGAGAGGCTCCAAGAACGGCAAGAGAGTGCAGTCCAACATGGTTAGTCCCTGACATTATAGGAAAATGAATGCACTGTAAATGTGGGCAGCTTCAGAAAGGCAGCGGAATCTTGCAGAAATGTTACAGTGGTCTGCAGACTTGCTTGCTTGTTCCAAACACAAGGTGTTGTGCATAGAGACCTGAATGTGACCATTTGTATACTGAAGAAGGACTGAAGAATGCAGATGGGAAGCAGGTTTTAGATCTTATCCTTCAGGACAACAGTGTCCCTGCATCTTCAAAGTGGGGAGAAGTGCAACACTTAGTCCTCCCTAGAGTGCACTTCAGTGTTTCTGCATTCCGGTAGCATTCAGGCTGACCAAGCGAGTGACTTCAGCTAGTGAGAGTAATGAGAACCAACCATGTCTTGTCTCACAGCTCCTCCCAGTGGTCACATCTGTAAGCTCTCCAAAATGTACACTGTACAGCAGAAATATGGAAGCTATTGTGGAATTTGGAAGCTTTTGAGTTTGGAGAATTTGGAGTTTGAAAAACTGATATATGAAAAATATGATTAAAACTAACAGCATTTCTGTTTGTACCTTTATGACCTTAAGTTAAATAATTTACTGTCATAGTTGTCATTAAAAGTAGCTAATTATGATCTGATCTACTGTCCTGTGCAAATATGTGCCCCTGAGGACATACAACTGTAGTCAGCTTTCAAAATTTGTAGTCTGCATGTCATAGATACATACAGACATACATACATACATAGATACATACATACATACATACAGTATTGATCCCAGAGGGAAATGCAAGGCATCCAGTAGCCATTCCACAAGTGCACAAGGTAAGACAAAACAGGACAGTTTATAAAAACTAAAAATAGATTATAATATATACAAAATACAACTAGAAAAAGTCTCACAGTGTGTATGTGAGAGTGATGACAGTAGTGCAGTTAACCAGTGTAAACAGTGTAGACTTCGATGTGTCTGCAAATACGCAGTTATGCAGTCAGCAGTGCAAATATGTAGTAAATGTATATGTATAGACTGTATACATGATGTATGATATTATAGGCATAGTATAATAATAACAACAGGTAGAAAGGGCTACTTGTGGGGACATCTGTCCAAGTGGTAAATAAGAAAAGGTGTCAGTAAACTAATAGTAAATACAGGTAAATACAGCAAAAACTATTTACATAAAGTAGGTCCCCTGTATGAACAGTTGGACTTCTGGTCTTTTACGTGTGACCTGTTATTTGGAATTCCTCAAATAACAGCAAAACATTTAGACCGCTTAAAGGTTGCAGCATAGTTGAAAATTCTTTTATTTTGGAATTTAGTTTGTCTTTTTCACCTGTTTCAACATCACGAAACAGCTGGAAAGATTTTGTACATATTTACTTGATGGTAACAACAGTGGAACTACTGGAGGAGGCTGTGCCGTGGAAAAAAAGAAAAACTTAAGTCAAACTGTTTGAAGACTTTTTTTCTCATGGTTATCACATTCATCACAAGGATTTCATGAAAACTATATTGTGAACAATTTACATGTCTATGATATTACAGTACTAGCTCAGCTCTGTTTGCCATTCACAGAAACCAAAAGTATCAGAGCTCCACTGCGGTGTGCCAGTTTAACATCGTCTACACTAAATTCTCCGTTTCATTAGTTACGAGTACCATAGCGCTCCATTTTGTAGCTCTACAAATATTGATTGTAGTTTATTTCTCTGTGTAATTTATTAGATTTTCTTTACCGTATTTGTCAGTGTTTCGGTCCAGCGCTGGGGTGGATGTGGTAGAACTCCACTCACACTTACATGATAGTGGGATGTTGGTTTGGTTGCACTGGTACAAGTAACATCTGTAGTAAAACTCAGACAAGACTTGCCAGGAGCAGGACTAATTATGGAATCAGTCATTTTCTATTACTGCAGAAATTTAGTCTAATCCATTTGATGTATGCAATAAAGTATCACTTCACACTGTTTCCTAAAAACTTAATGTTTATTTTTATGATGTTAGTGTTACTTCCACAGTTTTGGCCTGTAGTGTAGGTGCTGAAATGCTTCTTCCAGGATGATTTCAGTGGCTCAGTATGCTACTGGCTTCTCTGTAGCTGCTGTTTTCCTCCTCTAGTGAGTGCACGGTGCTCCCAAATAACCAATCTCAGAGTAATTTCTCAAACAGCAGGAACTCTTGATGAAGTTGTTCTAAACACACTATGTAGAACGCTCTGGAATAAAATGCCATCAGTTACACCAGCGCCAGAGTTTCTTTATCCACCATCAAAAATAGGATATATAAAAATAAGATATATTAAAATTTCCCCTCATCTTGGTTAACTCACCAGTTAACCATTTTTCTGTGCAGGAGGCTAATGTAGCCGGCAAGCAGTGGAAACTTATGTGCCACCTATTAAAACTGTGTAAGCTACATGGGTTTATGGCTGGTGTTGCTGCTTTTAGCTGCATAGCAACATATTATTTCCAGTTTTTAAAAAGAACAGGAGCTCCAGTGCACAACTGAAGAATCAAAGTTTCCACACCAGCGTTTGTCAGAATATGTGTAAATTGTATTTATTTGTTTATCTATTTAGATCTGAGTCGTGGCTTTAATAAGGGTTTAATTTTTGCAGCTGGTCTTTTAGTAATCTTCAGTAAAGTTTTAGCCAGATGGTGGCAGCATCATCTAGGGAATGAAAGTTGACTCCCTTTCTCATACCAGTGACAGAATGCCTGTGCCCTTTCTGATCCAGTACTTGGTGAGAAAGTTGGTAATGACTTGAACTGAACGTCATGGTGTGACTGCATGAGCTGAGTGTTAAAATAGTAAATTCAATTCAGTGAAGATGGAAAGCAGGATTATGTTTTTAATTGCAGGAAAACTAGTCAGCCTCATTCAAGTGCCTTTTGGGTGTATGTGTAATATAGGCAGTTGTATGATTGTAATTTAAAGGAAACCGTGACTGAGACCTTAAAATAGTGTACATGTACTATACTATTAAAATATAACATATAAACCATATGGGAATGTTTGTTCATTATAATAAATGGTTGCGATGGAGTCTGTCCTACAGAAAATCAGGGAATCAAAGAGGTTTCTCTTGAGTAAAGTTATTTGAGAGCTAAAGCTGATAAGGCTGTATGATGTATTGAAGGTAAATGAGATATTTTGCTCACTATTCCTCTCTTAGTAGACAAGAGGGGAAGTAACCATTTGATGCAACAACAAAGATGGTGGTCTTTTTTCATATCATAAATTTCTTAAATCATAAATACATTTTTTTGCTTGATTTAATGATATTGCACATGTACATCATATTGGAAACTGTATGTTAAGAGTCAGTTTTTGCTTTAACAGCATCTTGAATGCCTATATAGGGGGTTTCATGTCATGTAGGCTGCTATATGAAACACAAAACACTAGTGCTTTGATTGACATTATAGGGAATTTTTTTCTCTCATTGAAAAACAGTACTGGTTAACTCTAATGTGCATGAACACACAGACAAGTGATGCCATTCACAGGCTGAGGCTGCCCTGACTGTAACTGCATGGCCAATGACCTTTTGTCTTGTGTGTTTGGCAAGGGTGCGAAAAACCATGGTGTGGTAATGCCAGATGCTAACAAGGAGAACACGCTGAATCAACTGGTGGGGGCCGCATTTGGAGCAGCTGGCCAACGATGCATGGCACTTTCCACGGCCATCTTAGTTGGAGAGGCTCGCAACTGGCTTCCTGAACTAGTAGAACGTGCAAAGCACCTCCGCGTCAATGCAGGTACATTCATTTTGCATCTGTTTAGACAGGATCAGGGTCTAGTATGTTTTAACGTACACAAAAAATAAATAAAATAAATAAAAATGTTTCTTGTCATTCAAGAGTTCCAGTTCAGAGTATGAGCTTTATTCTTGAGGATACTGCGGTACAGACTTTCTTAGAGGAGACCTCAAACATGGCCTAACATGGTTTTAGGCAACTTCACAGTCTTATAGGCCTGCCTCAATGTTCCATCTGGTCCATGTGATCCGTCTGGCCAAGTCGTTATCTCCTGAGTTTGGGGCAGCTTTGTTGGGGGTTCCTGCCATAAATGATGGGATTCACTGAACCATAAACTACCAAGCATGAACACTTTGTAGTTCTACAATTACTGTAGTCCATCTGATTCTTGGTACACTTTTACCTTGTTTTTCACTGGTCAGAACCACCCCCCATGAGAGCAGGTATTGTTTGGGTGATGGTTCAATCTCAGCAGTGCAGTGATGCTGTGTGTGTTGTTCTGGTATAAGTGGATTAGTAGTACTGCTGGAGTTTTTAAACAGTGGCCACTCACTGTCCACTCTATTAGACACTTCTACATTGCTGGCCCACTTCAAGATGATACCATTTTTCTGCTTCACACTTTGTGTTGGTCATCCTCAAGTCCTTCATCAGGACACTAGCTGGATGTTGCTGCTTAGTGGACTATTCTCAGTTCAGCAGTGACACTAAAGTGTTTAAAAACTCCAGCAGTACTGCTGAGTCTAGTCCACCACCACCTTAGTGTCACTGCATTGCTGGGAATGATCCACCACCCAAATAATACCTGCTCTGTCGTGGTCCGGTGCAGGTCCTGACCATTGAAGAACAGTGTGAAAGGGGGACAACGAAGTAATAAATAAATACACTACAGTCTGTGTAACTGTGTTCTTATATGGTAAGTGGAGCTGATAAATCGTTCAGTGAGTGTAGACACAAGATAGCTGTACCTAATGAAGTGGCCAGTGAACATATACACAATATGCATTAGTTGTGTGATCCTAGGATGTAGTACTTGTTTAGTTTGTTTAGCCAGATTGGGTTTATTTGGACTCTCTTACGTGTTAATGAACTGTCCAGTATGATTTGAGCCTCAGTCAGAGCCCCATTTGCTCATGTGAATCTGCTTCTATTCTTTGTCCAACCCAAAGACTTCATTTCAATTTTTCTTCTCCTGATTCACAGTTTGGCCAGTCTGTCATCTCTTGAAACCTTCAAATACCATTCTCATCTTTCCTCTGTTTACAGTGTCTTCCTACGTTCACTGAAAGTCAGTGTTTCCACACTCCCGTGACCTATTTTTCATTATCTAGGTCCATTCTTGCTCTTCTCCTATGTCATCATTTCTTCATGCTATGGATTTTAGCCCTTTTAATGCTTTCCAGTGGACCACCCAGGCCTGGATGACCACACCTCTTTGTAACCGTTCCAGTTCCAGATTCAGCACAGCCCGAGCGAAAAGGCACAATTTCTTGTTCATGCCACAAATGTGGAACAGTGTTTGTGGTGTGGGCAGATCATAGAGTGGCACGGGCTGTTTAAATGTTTATAGAAATTGAAGAGATTCAATTTTACTTGGGCAAGGGCACTGCTTTGTAGTATTCATGGCCCCATTTAAACCACCAAACTAATCCAAAACTGGTGCATCAGACCGTGTGGATATGAGATAGAAGTACGTCACTAACATGCAGTAAGCACTGAAAAAGAAGCCAACAAGTTTGACATGCAATAATCCGTCCCAGACCACACTAGGCTGGCTCAACCTCATTCATCTTTTATTTGATGTTGCCTAATTGTCACATAAGATTTGAGGTGGTCCTTGATAAGCTAAACATGGCCATGCATGGGGAGCAGTCAGATCAGATTGTTTGTCTTCCCTGATTTCCATGGTTCATCAATCAGGCTTTCCAGCATGTCAGCAGTGGCCAACAGCAACAGTAGCAAATGTGATCAGTCAAGACAAAGGAATTCAGTAGGAGCAAAAAATGTACTAACCAGTGAAGCTTGTACTGGGAATGTAGTCTAAATGTTTTCTGTGCTCCTCTCTGTGCTTCTTTCTGGTACCAGGTGACCAGCCAGGGGCAGATGTGGGGCCCCTCATTTCCCCCCAGGCCAAAGACCGGGTGAACCAGCTCATCCAGAGTGGAGTGGATGAAGGTGCCACATTGCTGCTCGATGGCAGGAACATAAAGGTCAAAGGATATGAAAATGGCAATTTTGTGGGACCCACAGTCATCAG
The DNA here is from genome assembly GCA_021613375.1 of Megaleporinus macrocephalus. NCBI lineage: Eukaryota > Metazoa > Chordata > Actinopteri > Characiformes > Anostomidae > Megaleporinus > Megaleporinus macrocephalus. The sequence goes on from CM038712.1 coordinate 36,015,795, forward strand.
CAACGTCACAGTGAGAGCTTTTCATTGATTGCGCCTCTTGAAAGATTGAAATCATGGAGAAGTACACAAGCTGTAGACTAACTACTTTGTCTAATTCCTTATCATACCCTGTTGTTTGCCTCCAGACTGATATGCAGTGTTACAAAGAAGAGATCTTTGGGCCTGTGCTGGTGGTTTTAGAAGCTGATACGCTGGACGAGGCCATTCAAATCGTTAACAAAAACCCATATGGCAATGGAACAGCCATTTTCACGACCAACGGCGCTGTAGCCCGTAAATACACCCATGAAGTGGACGTTGGCCAGGTGAGGAAGCTTTGCTTTCCAGTTACTTTTCCAGTTAGGAGCGCTTCTGTGAAGAAATTCTTCAGTTTACAACAACCTGCCTGAAACACGATTAAGCAAAACTGCATACTTAAAATTGCATAGGACAAGCATCTGTCATAATCTGTTTGTTACTCGTTCTGAGACCCACATGATGCACTTCACTGTAAAAGGTGTAATTATTTTGCTTTTCATATTTTTTTTGTTTTTACCCAAACACAGTAGCCATTGTTTTTATTGAAATCACATAGACATGTTATTTTATTAAGAGCAGCTGTCTGTATATGCTTCATACTCCCTGACAAGGCTGTTCTTGGTAAAGTGCTCCAGACACTCTTCAAGAGTCAATATTAGAACTTGATGTAAATGTAATGTGTAAAATCCCTTTGGCGCCTCTCCCTTAACCCACAGCAGGGAAACATTGTGGAGCTGTCCATGTTCCATCCTCAGCTGCCATATCTGACACAGAGGGTACAGCAAGCTCTTGTCCAAACACTCATAAAAAAAAAACAATTGGCTTTCTATGACAAGGATTACCTTGTTTGCTTTGAGTTTAAACCCCAAGGTGAAAAAGCAAATATATAAAAAAAAAGGCTGCCAACCTGCACAACAAGCAGATCTCCAAATAGCCCGCAGCAAATACATGCTGTTTAATCAAAACACAGTAAAACTCGGAAATATTATGCTGGTACTGGAGTCTAAAAGTGCACTCGAAAGGAATCCCTTGCAACCTGTTGATCTGGCGGTTGTGTAAAAACGGCCTGCGTTCACCTCATTTGTTTGCGTGTGGCTTGCAGCTATGCCGTGTGTTTGACATTCACATGGCGCAGGAGCAGACCATGTGCTGAGCTGTCCTCCAAATCCTCCACACACAACAAGAATCTCCTTTGCTTTCTCTTCCTTCTCTCACCCCCTGCCCACAACGCCCAGCCCCCCACAACCTTCAGCCCAAAAGGCCTGACTGCTACAACCGCCCTTTCCAACATTTCAAGAAACCATGCCAGTTTCCAGTCTTCACCCGCCCTGAGAAACAAAATGTTTTGTTTAGTTATCCTCTGCATGCATTGCTTTTCTCCGCGGGTACACAAACAAATGATTGTGGGTTTCAGCCTTGTGTCATTGTGTCACTTGAATGAGCTGGTTGTTCAGCACTTTCCATCCACAGCAGTCAAAGCTCAGCAGCAATATATAGTTTTATGTCCCAACCGTTAAAACAAAGATCCAACCTTAAGTAAAGTGAGGTTTAACCATAAGTAGAATGACTAGCCCTGTGTTCTTAAGCAAATGAGTGAGAAGAGAAAAACAACAGAAAATTAGAGAAGTTGTGTCATGCATTTGGGCGCGGTTGGCATTTTAATGCCCTTGATAAATGCCCAGATCTAAGGCAGGTTTTGTTTTTAGATTCACACGTTGTTATGGTCGTAACAAGGCTGAGCTAACAGACTGACAGGCTAACCTATGACTTTACCGTTCTGTCTGTTTCTCTCTCTCTCTCTCTCTCTCTCTCTCTCTCTCTCTCTCTCTCTCTCTCTCTCTCTCTCTCTCTTCACTGGCACAGCACTGCATAACATACAGCTGTGGGGGAGAAAGACATGTTTGTATTTGATGGTTGCGTTGTTCTCTTAACTGTCATCGGGGTGTGAGTGTCTGGTGTGAGGGAGACGGCGGGGGAGCAGGACGGTTCGTCAGTCGGGGCAACCTGGGGGCAGATTGTTTAGCATGATGTCTGCCTCTCACTGCTATGTTCCATGCTGTGCCCTTTGCAGATTGGAGTGAATGTACCAATCCCTGTTCCTCTGCCCATGTTCTCCTTCACTGGCTCCAGAGGCTCCTTCAGGGGGGATACCAACTTCTATGGCAAACAAGTAAGTAGATATCCTAGGTCTGCTGTAAATGTTGGTTAGCAGCGAAGTAGGAGATGGTAGTACTAAGTAATAACACCCATTCAGTTTCCCCCTGAGCTCAGCATGTTAGCTTTTAGTTTTGCATTGGAGCTATGAGGCTAATGTAGCTAACAAATAATCCAAGTAAATCTTCCGTTGCCACAACCTGGCTGATATATGCTTAAGAAAATTGCTTACAGAAAACTGCATAGGACAAGCAAATGCGTAATGCACTTTGCTGTAAAAGCTGTAATTATTGTGCTTGTCATAAAACTTTCTACTAGAAGTTTGCATTTTGCATCACTTTGCGAATCAACAGAGACTAAAGCTCTCAATGTTAGTGCAGTTAGCAAACAATAAAGTGCTGCACATGGAGTTGTACCAAAAATTGATATAACTGGCAGTGGGGTGTGTGGCTGCGGTTACCCAAGGAGCTAACATGGCATTTAGCATCTCACCTACCATAAACAATAAAACCATAATTATATTAGATATATATATACTCACCCCAAGATCGTGCTGCACACTAATCTGAAGCAATGGCTGTAACTGGTGTGGTTTGTTTCAGCACAGCGGGGTTTCTTGTGCGCAGCTGCATTTAGCCAATAGCTAACACTGCAGTTAGCAAGCTGGCTAGGTCATCTAAAACAAACAATAAAACCACAAAAGTAAAGAGAATGCAGTCTTTCGACTGACTGCAAATCATGTTGTCTCTTTCATGTGTTTATTTGTTGCCAGTAGAGAAGAAATGGTAAAAGGTTTGTGTTTAGGCACTGGCTAAATTGACGTTTCTTCCGTTTTAGCGGTTCAGTGCTCTGAAGGGCTGCCACAAGCAAGTCTGCTTAAGATGACTTGGTTACATGGCTTGAAGAAAGTGTGTGATTAGGCATGTCTTAGATGTACAATTGGGGTAAAGGGGGAATTTGTGTAACCTGTCTTTTAAGACTTCATGCACTCAGGTCAGACAGTTTATGATAATAATAAGGAATTGAAGGATGAAGGACTACAAGCATGACGTTTTAGCGTTTAGATTAAAAGCCTGTAGGCCTGTGGCCTTTATAGTCTTCAAATCATTTTGGCTTGCAAATTTGTTTTGGCCTCTCATTGCCAGTTGTTGTGAATAAGATGACAATGATTGATGAAGGAGTAGTTTATTGTCCTGGTAAACGCAGGGTTGCTAACCACTCCATTTGTCATGTGAGCTCATTCTGTTTTCAGAGTGCCATAACCAAGAAATGAGTGACTAACAATACTGAGTCAGTGTTTTCATTATGATTCTGAGTTTTCTGCTCCTCTTGCCTTTTACAGGGTATCCAGTTCTACACACAGATCAAAACTATTACTTCACAGTGGAAAGCCGAGGATGCTACATTAAAATCTCCAGCTGTGACCATGCCAACCATGGGACGTTAAGTTGCACCATGTCTTCCATGAAATCTTGAACTGACCTGAAAAGCCCCCTTAGCGTTAAAGCTACTGTAAAAATGATTATTGCCACAACTGAGCCTTAATGTTTAGTGAGACAGTACTTTGTAAGGTGACTGAAAACAATTCTGTAACCTATGAGTGTAGCTCTACTGTTCCACTAGACTATTTTGGCTTTCTGACACACTCTTAATACCACAGACATACCACTGTCTCTGCCAACCTGCTGGACTTTCTCTCCGTGGCATTGCCAACAACTATTAAAAATATAACAATATACCTCTTCTGCACATTTCAGGTGTTACAGACTTTACTTTTTCTTAGTCTACAGACAGCCATTTAGACTGTATGCAGCTGTAGCTAAACAGAGCATTAACACAATGTCATGTGGTCCATGCAACTTTGTCTTTGATTACCTCCCGTGGTCACTTAGGCTAGTGTCAGCAGTTGGTTTAGTGCAGCGAGTTCAGCAGCTAAACAGAAGTGCACTACACAAGTAACCAGCCATGAGAGCTGCGCTTATGATATTGTAAGCACATCTTCAATAAAGGAATGTCTTCAGTTTTCCCCAATAAATGAATTGATAAGTTGGTCCTTCAGGTTATTTTTCTTGTGTACATTTTGGGTTTAAAATATTTTCCAAAGGCTAGTTCGAATAGACAGGCACGTATTGTTAAGTGTAAGTCTATTAACTCAGTGGCCATCTTCGCAATGTTATTTCTAGCCATACCAAACCAGACTCTCTCCAAAACACTCTCTCTCTCCAAAAACTCACTTGCTCTCTCTCTCTCTCTCGCTCTCTGTATATAAGAAAAAAAACATTTCAGTCACTGGTAAATTTTACAAAAACCTCATGTAATGCACCAGTTTTTTATTTATTTTTTTTATCAGGTATCAGCACAGAGCTTCACAATGAGGTAGTGAAAGGGAGCTTTACCTAGTGCTAGAGTCCTAGTAAGGCAGATTCTTCTTTGCTTGTGGCTAAACTAGCACACAAGGGCGGAACCCTGTGTTGAGTGTTGTGAGCTTTTCTGCTCATAGTTTACCAAGTACACAGTCTCTTTACTAATGAGGTCTCTGCTGTTTATGATCATGCTATATGAATCCCTTCAAACTAAACTGAAAAAAGGGTGTCAGTAAAATAGAGTAATCAGCATAGTTTAATTGACACAGCAAACCAAATTACATTATGAATATCTGGCATGTTTGTTGATTTTTCTGCACAGTCTTGTTTTGTTTTAAAAACTTAATTGATTTTGGTTGAGATTTTTCAACAAACACTGAAACATTGACAGAGAGGATGAAGTTTGCACTTGGTTATGTGATTATAGTTTCATGTTATCATTGGCTGTTATACAGTCATGTGACTTAGATTTAGGTGGTCTTTAGGTCTGGGAGGCCGCTGGGGTTGGAGGTCATGTTGGACACTGCTGCCTGGGTTATGAAGGTAGCGTATGATTCTCCCTCTGTGGCCCTGTGTGAAAGGAAAAATGGACAAGACGTGGAATTATATAGATGACTGTGGTGGGACAACACAGAAAAGATACCATGCTGTATAATAAATCATTCTTGAAAGATCATTGTCTTAGCGAGGCAACTTTACACATGCAACCTCAAAAAGACTAAATCACTCAAAACGCTTTGTAATTCTGCATAATTCTGCAAACAGAAGAAAAAGAAAGTGGCGCATCTCCTGGCCTGCTGTCTCACCCTGGATCGCTGCCACTACGGTCCCTCTTAGTGGACACTGTCAGAGCTGGAGGCTCGGCTGCTTTCCTGTAGACGAGCATTGTAAAACTGATGCAACACAAGTTTTAAAGTAACATGAATAATCAGGCAAGTCTATAAGCTGTGAAAAACCTGGTGTCTGATGTTTTGTTGCTTTAGTTTTCCAAGAAGAGATATGAGGCTAATCTAGTTAACAAATACTAAAAACTTACCCCACTAGTTTTCTTAAAACAAAATTTAAAAGGCTACTACTGTAACGTTTCCATGTCTGTAACAGAAGCAAGTCTGAGACTACTCAAAGGGGAATTCAAATGACTTTCAACCTTTCTTTGCAGTTCAGTCATTAAGAGTGGTTTGATGAAATTTTTGAGACTTTTAGTAAATCAGAATTACTCACAATGGTGGCAATGGTAACCAGATGTCTGAGGTGTTTAATGTCTTTTAAAGCTACCTAAAAGAAAGCTATTAATTACAATTGTTGTAGACATTGTGACCCCTGGGTCCCATCCCCATCAAAAATAAACAATTTTACATCAAACCACTCTGAATGATTATGTTTACTTATGACTGAATTAAGCAGAAAATGTGAAAAAAATCTGTGGAAACATTTAACAACTCGACAAAAATTAAGGCGAGAGTTTATTCAAAGGAAACTGATTCAGAATAAGTTTTTACTTGTAGCTATATGTGTGGAACTATAAAAGCAAAAAGATAAAGATTAGACTGCAGAGTAATGGACACCTGTGAAACTACAGTAATGTGGCCATGCAGAGATATTCTTGTTCTACTTCCACCTTAAACCACTGAGCTAATAAATACACCTGCTTCTCAATAGTCAACATGGATAACCACTTCTCAAGGCCTTTCTCTTCCCTTACATTCATCCATCCATCCCCTGCCTCCTGCTCCCTTCCCTGCATCTCTCTCTCTCCACTTCTTAGGGAAGAGATGTTTTCCAGCTGCTTCAGGAGAACCGCAAATGCTTCAAACGTGCTAAACAGGCTGCCGAATGCACGTGAAGGCGGACAGCAGCCTCAAGCTCTGCAGCCAGATGGTTCTTGCTTTGGACATGCTCCTGTGGCTACAGCGCCCCTATTTTTACCCTCATTTCTGGCTTTCCCTCTGTCCACTACCCCACTGCTAGGTGGCTGTTCCAAGTAAAAGAAATCTGCTAGCACACTGCTCAGGCTTCAGTGTGAAACAGAGGAAATAACAGGCTTGATAGAGGGAATATTTTTTTGGGGGGTGGGGGTATGTTGACAATAATTCCAAATTAGTGGTATTGGGTCATAAATTGAAATGGGAGAAGAGGAATGGAAGAACTTGGAGGAACATGGATGCATTTAAATATATAATCTTCTGGGGAGATGGTTTGTGAATGGAAATTTCACCATATGCTGTGATTTTTCCACCGTGGTGCAGACAGCTTAGACATTTGTGAGTAGTTGTATGATGATTGCCAGTAAGCTTGTGGGTAATTACTGCTAGTTTAACTGCCCTCTACTCACAACATATGTACAGGACAGCTTTTGTAGGATTTAAGTTTTTACGCAGGGCTAGGATACCCTACAATGCTCTGAACTACTCACGGCCTACATACCTTTCCAATGGCTGGTTTATTTTTTTTAGTTGTTATATTATTCTCTAGATCAGTACTGCAGTTTGTATGTCCAACGATGTACTGCATCTGTCTTGAAAGCTTCTGAAAACAAAAAAAACACTCATAGCAGAACTTCTTACCTTATTTTTAAGCCATTCATTTTTGCAAAGAGCAGTCGCAACACTCGTTCTTTCTGTTCCCAGGTCAGCTCGGAGATGTCCACTGTAGAGCTCTGCAGATTGTTCCTAGAATACATTGTATTAGGAGTATTATCACTATAGTGTTTAGAACAGTGTATCGTTTCATTAGGACGATATGAGTGAAATCTATATGTGCAAGGCCACTTTAACATACACTATATGGCCAAAAGTATGCAGAGGTGTGACCATCACACCTACATGTTTGCTGGACAGCTCATTCCAAAACTACACATCAATAAGGAGTTGCCCCTTGACTGTACTTCCACTCTGGGGCCTGGCTTACAATCTATGTTACCATTATATTCCTCTTCCACCAAACTTTATTGTTGGCTCTATGCATCCTGGTAAGTAGTTCCATCAGACTGTCAGAGAGAGAAGCATCAGTCATCACTTTAAAGAACGTTTCCACTGTAATTTATACCACTCCAGTTGACGCTTGGCATCGTGCACAGTGATCTTAGGTTTATGGGCAGCTGCTCAGCAATGGAAGCTCTTTACACAGTTTCTGTGCTTATGTTGCTTCCTTAGGCAGTAGTGAGTCATTTCTGCAGTACTCACTTCAGCAATTGATGTACCTGTTTTATGAGTTTGCATGGTCTACTGTTACGTGGCTACGTACTTGATACCCTATAACAGCACCATGTGTTAAGTTACTGAGCACTTCAGTGCAGTCCATTCTACTACAAATATTTGGAGACCACCTGGCTATGTGTTCGATCTTATACATGTTAGCAAAGGGTGTGGCTGAAACACCTGAACTCCATAAATATGAGTGTCCAAATACTTTTGGTCATATAGTGCACAAGTGGCTCTGATAGCACATATTACCATTATAGTGCCATGTCATGAGTGCGCTGTTGCAGTGGAGGATATGTAGTCTGATTAAAAGCTTTTTAGGAAAAATTGAGCAAACTCCAGCCCTGCTGGAGGATAAGGAATTAGCATGGACCTTCAGGCAGTGGCTTGTTCCAACTCACCACCTCTCAGCCTCTTCCATGTCAGTGTAAACATTGTTGGTGCTGCGGGGAGCCTTGTTGAAGGTGCGTATGCGGGGGTACTCCAGTCTCCCTGACCGCGCTTCACTCATCCGTCTGCGATAAGCCTCCATTGCTTCCTGTCTTTATAAATTATTTCAGTAAGCAAACATGATTATTAATGGGCTAGAGAACAAATTCAAATGTGTGTTTTCAGTATAGATTTCATAGTTGAGCAATAATTCATTTCAACTCCTAAATAGGTTCCTAAATAATTATTATTTCACTCTTGCCTTTTTTCAAATTATGTTTAATTTAGGACTTTAAAGCAATTTCTATGATTCAGTCTTAATCATAATTATCTGTCTGTCTGTCTGGCCCAACTAAAACAAATACTACCAAAGATTAATCGTAATTGACTACAGCAAATGCTTCGTTTCACAATATCATTAACTCAAGCTGACACAACTAATTTTCTGTATTTAACCTAGTCCTGCTTGTGAAATGCAGCTGTCCACACGTGTTTTCTGGGTGTACCTGTACTGAAGCTGACTGGCTGTGATCTCCTGCTTGACCTGAGCTAGAGCTTCATGGAAAAAAAGCTCAAGCTGGGTGCGTTGCTCCACAATTCCGCATGCCAGTCGCTTCACTCTGCTCATTTCCCGCTCACGCATGGACAGCAGTTTCTGGAGCTTCTCCAGTTCCACGCTGCTGGCCTGAGTACTGACCACAGCACGTTCCCGCACAGACGCCTTCTCCCGCTCAAACTCGCCTGCCATGATGCTCAAGGCCTGCTCCAGTGTGGCGACTTTGGCCCTGAGCTCAGAGATCTCACTCCTCTGCGCCGCCAGCTGGGCCACATTCTCTTTCATCATCAGCTCACTCGTCTCCTGTGGGGGCAGTGTGTCAGCTGGCCATCACATAATTACATAATATCAGCGTCTGGGTTAGGCCAGTTACTGTATACCCTATTCTTTCATGACTTTCACTTCTTCACCCCCTGCTGGCTTCACAGCAACGTGTACTCGTGTCCACAAGGTATTTCTACATGTCTGGTGGCTGGGCTTGGCGTACATTTGTGAAATCAAGCATGCATGTGCGCATGTGTGCCATGCAGTGTCCCATCAATTGCATTTGTCAGTGGCAGGCCAGTGGACAAGAGAGAGAGAGAGAAAGGGAGGGGGAGTGATGGAAAGTATGTGGCGTGCCAGGCCGCAGGGAGACGGGAGACTGGCTCCCGGAGTGGAGGTGAGGAGAAAGAGTCGCCACAAGCGAACAAAAACACACACAGCCCATTGCAAACACCAGAGGGGGGGGTGTCCAGCACACCCACTAGAGATCAGGAATTACCAGAATAAGAAAATGGCTACAAATTATTTCTTAAGGTGGCTTTTCTTTGTTTCTCTTTTATGTTGTTGTTGGCTCTGGGAGGATTTCCCCAATGTCTGCTTGAGTTGTTAGTACTAAGTCCTTTCGGAGCTTTTCAATTCGTGACTTCAATAACTTTTGCAATACTAAATATAGTTGTTGCCACGTTTTGAGGGCATTCATGCTCCTAGGACACTGGGAAGGTCTCCAGTCCTCACAAGCTGTCAAATAACCGAATTATCCAAAAATAAGTAGATGGCGGTTTGGCATTTGAGCTTTCGTATAGAGCTGTCATTGAGAGACCATGCTGGGGGAACCCCTACATAGGGGGCTGCTTGTTTGTTGAAGTGCTGTCTGATTCCAAGAACATTTCCTGCTTTTCGTTGGAAGGACGTGTAAGCAGAGGGTTTAAATATTTATTGGATGTCAATATTGCATGCCTTGTTGAAAATGTAGTGGTTTGTACAGTGGTAGAGTGACAGAAGCACGGTTTTGTAATGATGGTACCTTATGCAGGGTAAGAGAGGCGTTCTCCTCTGCCAGCACCTCATTGGTCCTCCTCAGCTCCTCCACCTCTTTCAGGTGGTATCCCAGCGCCTCGTTCAAGCGCACATTCTCCTTGAACACAGAACGGGACGCTTCATCCAGTTGCCTGTTGGAATGGACCAGGACAGAGAGCAGGAACAAGACATGCTAAACTAATGTCCAGATTTGAGTCCTAAATATCAAGTGCCTCACACAGACTGAACTAGGCAAGAGAAACAAGGTACTCAGCATACCATCAACCTCAAGTGACTAAGACACCAAAATGTGTCAAAGGAGCAAGCAGCTGATGTACAGTACCAAAACCTCCCTCAAAATTGCTCTAATTCCAGAGCTGCATGATTCTGTGGGATTGGCCTCGATTTTCATTCCACTTAGCTGTGACTCATATAATTGAATTAGGCTGACCCCAAATGCTTGGTCTAGGGAGCAGGTGGAAGATTGTCCTGTGGAAACACTCTAAAAAGGCAACTCCCTGTCAGAGTGAGACTTGTCGCCAAAGTGCCACATCAAGAAGTGAGATATTAGAAGGTCTGCTGCACTGGCTTTGGTAAACGAATCAAGCTAAACTAACATATGGCTTTTGCTGTGGCCATGACAAATACCCGTATACATATACACACATGTTCAGACATGAACACTTTCATACCCACTGTTTGCAGAGTAATCTCCTCTGTTGAGGATATAATCATTGGCTTAGGTGATGTATGCTATCTCCAGGAAGAAAAATGTAGTGTGGTGACGATAATAACCTTGTTTTCCTACAAAGGTTATTTATTTTCCCTCGCCGTGTGACAGTGCAGTTTGAAGAGTAAAATTAGCCTGTAATTGGAAGGAGGCAAGAAGGGAAAGATGGACAGAAAAGACACTCACACAATCGCCTCATTGTGGGCTCTCTCTGCTAGCTGAGCAATTCTCTGTTCCGCTTCCTTCTCTAAACGGACCTGGACGGAGGAGGAC